>JAOXOE010000343.1:8850595-8912536 GCA_028565055.1 Phoeniculus purpureus | reverse complement strand
ACTAAAAAGCCCCAAGTCCCTCAGCCTCTCCTCATAAGCTATGCCCTCCTGTCCCCTAATCATCCTTGTAGCCCTCCGCTGGACCCTCTCCAGCAGATCCCAGTCCCTCTTAAACTAGGGGGCCCAAAACTGAACACAGTACTCAAGATGAGGCCTCAGCAGGGCAGAGTTGAGGGGGAGAAGAACTTCCCTCGATCTGCTGGACACACTCCTCCTAATATACCCCAGGGGTGTACTGGTGGAGTTTGTTATTCCTCCCCAGATGCAGGACTCTGCACTTGTCCTTGTTGAACTCAAGCTGGTTACATCTGGTACTCTGTGTTAGTGGGATGCACACTCCCACCTAACTTGGTGTCATCTGCAAACTTCTTAGTGATACACTCTTATTGAGATGATCAATAAAGATGTTGAACAGAGATAGTCCCAACACCGAGCCCTGAGGCACATCACTTGTGAAAGGCTACCAGTTGGATTTAACTCCATTAACCACCAGTCTTTGGGCCTGTCCATTCAACCAGTGTTTTATCCAGCAGATTGTGTGCTTGTCCAACCAATGAGCAGCCAGCTTATCAAGGAGATCTCCGTGGGGAACAGTGTCAAAGGGTTTTCCAAAGTGCAGGCAAACTATATCCACAACCTTGTCGTCTTCCAATAGTCAGGTCATCTGTCATAGAAGGAGATCAGGTTCATCAGGACTAGATGATCTTTCAGGGTCCCTTCCAGTCCCTAATGTGGTTCTGTGATTCTCTGACCTACCATTAATAAACCCATGTTGGCTGGGTCTGATCCCCTGGTTGTCCTGTATGTGAAGTGTGATGGCACTTGAGGTTCCATGACCTTCCCCAGTACCGAGGTCAGACTGACAGGTCTATCGTTTTCTGGTTCCTTCTTTCTGCCCTTCTTGTAGATGGGTGTTACATTTTCCACCTTCTAGTCCATTGAGACCTCCCCAGCTAGCCAGGATTTCAAGTAAATAATGGAAAGTGGCTTGGCAAGCACATCTGCCAACTATTTCAGCACCCTTGGATGCAGCCTATTCGACTCTATAGACTTATTTGTGTCTAAGTGGTGTAGTAGGTTGTTGACCACTTCCTTTCCAACTGTGATGGCCTCATTCTGCTTCCCCTTTCTGTCTCCCCGCCCATGAGGTCTGTTATCCAGGGAACTGTCTAGTACCATTGAGGCAAAGTAGGCATTGAGCACCTCTGCCTTTTCAGCATCATCCGTTACTAGGTTTCCCTGAGTCTAAAATAGGGTGGAGCTTTTCCCTGGTCCTCCTTTTGCTATTAATGTATTTATAGAAACTTTTTTTATTATCCTAACAGCTGTAGCCAAGTTGAGCTCTAGCTGTTCTTTGGCCCTCCTGATTTTCTTCTTGCAGTTTGACTACATCCTTAAAGTCTTCGTGAGGGGCCTGCCTCCTCTTCCAGAGGTCATAGACTTTCTTTTTGTTCTTGAGATGCAGCCGAAGATCTCTCCTTAGCCAAGCTGGTCTCCTTCCCCATCCACTCATGTTTTGTCTCATGGGGATAGCCTGCTCCTGAGCTCTTAAGACTTCCATCTTGAAATATGTCCAGCCTTCCTGGACTCTTATCTTTTAGGGAAATCTCCCAAGAGACTTTGTCAATTAGTCTCCTGAACAGGCCAAAGTTTGCTCTCCGGAAGTCTAAGGTAACGGTTTCACTAGTCCCTCTCTTTGTTTTCCCAAGGATTGAAAACTCGATCAAGTCACAATCACTGTGTCCCAGATGACCTCCAAGATTTGCTTCTCCCACAAGATCTTCCCTGTTCACAACCCCTGGTTGGGTCCCTCACCAATTGTGTCACGAAATAATCTTCAACACACTCCAGGAACCTCCAGGACTGTTCTCTCTCTGCTGTGTTATATATCCAGGAGAAAAATTGAAGTCTCCCATGAGCACAGGAGGCAGTGACTGTGAAATTTCTCCCAGCTGCCTACAAAAAGTTTCATCTGTTTCCTTATCCTGTTTGGGTGGTCTGTGACAGACTCCCACCACAGTATCTCTCTTGCCGGCTATACACCTAATCCTTACCCATAATGGCTCAACTGTATCCTCACCTGCATTCATTTGTATGGCATCATATGTTTCTCTAACATAGAGGGCTACTCCACCACCTATTCTTCCTTGCCTATCCCTTCTGAAAAGTTGATAGCCATCAATTGCAATACATCATTTATGGGAGTCATCCCACCATGTTTCTGTGATGGCTACTGTGTCATAGTTTTCTTGCTGCACAATGGCCACCAGGTCTTCCTGTTTATTGCCCATGCTGCGTGCATTGGTGTCTAAACTTTTCATCACAGCCACTCAGCACAGCTGCTAGTGCTACCTGTAAGATAGACTGCAAAGACACCTTGGGCAAATTGAGAAGTGGCTTTCATTGCATATGCTGAAGGGAATCTGAAGTAACATTACTGGCTTCTCACAACTGGACCTCATCACCCAGAGCAAAGTGAAAGTGAAGTTACTGCTGCTCTGTATGTTGGCCATGTAAATGACAAGTACATCAGGACAGAGCAGTTGTCCTTGATAGGCCTTTTGTGAGTCCATGAGCCAAGCACTGAGCAATTTGGAGTGAACTGACTTATTATTCTGTTTATTCTGTCCTTCAGTGGTTATGGTTTGTGAGTGTTGCTGTCAGTATCCTCACAGCACTTATTCTGCATGTGATACTAAGAGGATTCACTGTTTTCTAGTAGAGATTCAGGTAGCAGCAGAGACACAGATGAAACTGGCACAATCTCTTAAAGACATCTGCATACCCAGCACAGTTTTCTGAGTGCAACCTTATGTGTATTCACACAAGAAAGGCGTCCCCCCAAAGAACACGGTACAATAACCCTGCAGCTGATTCATTAAAGAAGGCTGGATTGGAATGAGCTGGGGGGAAATGTAAAAAAAAAAAAGAAAAAGAGCATGCATGCAAATGAATGACTAAATACAGGTTGAGACCTTGTCTCACAACGTTGTTAGATCATCTGCAGCACATCCTACTAGTTCTAGAGAACATTTGTGTCTGAAAATAGGGATTTTTGGTGTCACTTATCAGAGCTGAACTGCAGGTCAACATCAGTATTTTAAATAAACAAAAAAATTATGTTATAAGTGAGGAACATGCCATGAAACCAAAGGACATACTAAAGCTAAGACATTCAAATTCCACTAAACATATAAATTACATCCCCTTTTGAAAAGTATCTTCTTACATATCCATTAACAAATCAAACTGAGATGCAGTGTGTAGCAGTAACTGGCTAGTCTTGATTCAGTGTGTCACTCAGCCACTTCATAGCCAGACAAAAATAACACAAGCAGATTATTTTGAAAGATGAACAGATCATTAAAATGAACTGGTGATGACTGTTCATCTTAAAACCACATTTTCATACTTAATTCAGTGTTGAAAGTGTATCTGGAATTAATTTCAGAAAACAGGGTAGCTTATGAATGAGAGCAATGGAATAATGCTGAGACTACAGTCACTAAAGAAGAGGGTTTCTCAATAACAAGCTATAGCATAAAACCAGAAGTACACGTACGAAGGGATACAGATTGAGTTATTAAAAACATTTTATTACTGGATTAACAGAGACCCATTTATTTGTGTAGCTGTAGTACCAGCACACTTCTGTCCCACACGTCAATGCCAAGCTTGTGAAAACAAAAGGGTGATATGTAAACCAGATGTTACTTGAACCATCAAGGCTGGAAAAGAACTTCAAGGTCATAAAGTCCAACCATCTGCCCTACAACCCCAAACCATCTCCTGAAACACCCTGTCTGCCTGTTTCTTGAACCCCTCCAGGGATGGTGCCTCCACCCTCTCCCTGGGCAGCCTGTTCAAGGCTTCCCCACTCTTTCTGGGAAGAATTTTTTCCTAAGATCCAATCAGAATTTCCCCTAGCACAACCTGACCCCATTTCCTCTTCTCATATCACTAGTCTCTAGGGAGAAGAGCTGTCTTGTTAGACAAGACTCTTGGATAAACTGGCAATAGGGAAACATCAGGGACAAAATTCCACCTCTAACATTCCCCGTTTCCAAGGTTTAGTGCCCTGTTCTGTGCAACCAATAAGCATTTTCTACTCCTTGCACTGTAAGCCCAAAATTATCCCTGACACCAGAAGCATCCCAGTTACAGCACTGTGTGGCTCTGTTTGGGTCTGTCTGCTCAGTGTGAAGGCAGTGTGCACACATTTTCAGCTTTCTTGGGTGTGAACTGTCATCCAAGGCTTGAGAACAACCACATGTACACAAAGCTATGAGTTAAAATAGAATGATCCCAATTCCTCCAGTCTGTGTATCCAAAGGGACACAACAAACTTCCAGGCTTATTTTCCAAGGCTAAAAGTGTTGCCTCAGAATCTTCATACACGATAATTGAAGCAAAGCTTTCCATGCAGGTGAATGTCAAGTGCTTCTGCTAGACCCCTCTGATGGGATCTTAAAGCCAATTTTAATTTGTCATTGCAAAAACAGTTGCACAATTTTCATTTCTCACTGCTGTGGTACCTGAGCTTTGCATCAGCATTTGGCACTGGAAACAGGTTTGGAAGACAAAGCAACGTCTGCAGTGAAACACATTTTCCTTCCAGTCTGTCATTTCTTGTGATGGAGATGTTCAGCGATAAAGTAGCCCTGCTGTGAGCAAGAGTGAATGGAAGCATATGGAGATCAATCGAGTTACCCATCAGGTGCCACCAAAACAAATGAAGCAGCCCACCTGCTGCCTCACTGCCTCCAGAGGCTCTTCTGTACAGCTCACTTTGAAATAATCTAGTGGCATGGCTGGCTCTGAAATCAGATTATGAACTAGAAATTTGGCAAAGCCCTTATTGGGGTTGTGCAGGAAAGGTTGTTTAGGCACAAACTCTTCTTTCTTACATACGTGTTGCCCTTACAATTCAGCACCAATGCACACCGCCATGAAGAAATACAGCATCACAAATTAAACAGCTCAGCAGTTAAAGCTCCTACAGCAAAGGCACCTCAGTCACTTGGTGAATCTTGGCATTTCGCAGTATGTGTCTGGCAATACAGTAATGCAGACAACAGGACATAACTGCCAGGGACAGTATCAACGTGGCATTACATAAAACAGATTTTCTTTAGCTTCTCTACATAACTTCCGTGCCTCATGCATTGTGATAGAACCGTAGAATCATAGAATCACAGAATGTGGGGGATTCGAAGGGACCTCTGGTGATCATATAGACCAATTCCCCTGCCAAAGCAGGGTCATCTAAGATAGGTCACACAGGAACATCCAGGTGGGTTTTGAAAGTCTCCAGAGAAGGAGACTCCACAACTTCTCTGGGCAGCCTGTTCCAGGGTTCTGGAAGAAGTTTCTCCTCATGTTGAGGTGGAAGCTTCTGTGTTCAAGTTTATCCCCATTATGCCTTATCCTATTGCTGTGCATCACAGAGAAGAGACTGGTCCCTTCCACTTGATCCCCATCCCTCAAATATTTACAGACATTAATGAGATTCCTCTCAGCCTCCTCCTCTCAGCCTTTCCTCACAGAGATGTTCAAGTCTCTTAATCATCCTCATAGTTCTTTGTTAAACTCTCTCCAGTAGATCCTTGTCTCTCTTGAATTGAATTACCATCCTCTGTCTTTTGTGAGCCTGAACATATTTTTCACCCAGGAACTTCTTATTTGCTGTAAAACCTTTCCTGTTTCCAGAGTCTCTGTATGGTTGGGCTGCAGGCTTGGGGTGGAAAAGGGAATCTTCCTCAGGTTGGGGATATTTAGGGTTTCCTCATTCCTAGTTTCGTGCTGCTCTGGTTCTCTTTAAGCTCTCAAACCCCACATCTGAGTACCTTCTCCCAGCCATCCACATTCACCACCTTAAAAGACCACAGACAGAAAATCTTGCTCTATTGAGTGCATCAGCCTCTCAGATCGTAGTGATACACTTTTAGAGATGAACTTAAGCCACGTTTTACCTTCAGCCAAGGTTCACCAAGATCCCTAGGTGTGTCACCAGTTTTAGACTTTTACTTGAGTGCCTTCCTTAATGGGGTCCCTGGCCCTTCACTCTGACAAAAAGACTTGAGCACGAAAGACATCCCAGCAGCTCCAGGGAGCCCTTCCCTGTTTCTAACCCTCCCAAGGAAGTAAGCCTCACCTCAGCTCCCTCAGCTGCTCTTTATCCCCATCCATCCTGCCTATCCTATGACACACATGTGCCTCCCACCACGCACAGTTCCTACCTCTTGGATGCTTTCTTGTCTTTCACCTCCCACCTACCTCCTTCAAAAACTTCCTCCCAATTCGTATTTATTCTACCCACTTTCTTAGCTGTTTAGACACCTGTAAAAGAAAGGAAATAAAATCAACCCCCAAAATGTGGATTAAGTACAGGAAGAGTGGGCATCTCTGCTTCCAAGCCTGTATCACAGCTGCGATCCTGCTCTGCTCAGCACGGGCAGTCTACTAAGGAACAGGCTTTTGGGTTGGGGTGTGGAAATGAATCGCTGAATTCTAACAAACCTGAAGGAAAGACACAAAGCACTGGTTTCTGGGAAGTTTAAACACAGGAATGGTGTGACTGAACTGCTGGCTAGTCAACTTTAATAGCATTTAGCCTCTACATTGTTGTCATCCGCCAGGAAAACATTTCTACATCCACAGACACTCCAACCAGTGAGAGCCAACTCCAACATCTCCGTTGTTTCTGCTGGGCTGTGTTGTGTTCAGCACTTACCATGGTCCAAGGGTATCGTGTATTTTCCATTACATGTTTTATATTTTTCAGATCTTTAGCCAGACTACTACAGCCTCATGCTGGGCCATCAAAACTACTCAATCTGTGCTGACAAGCTACTGAGAAACTGTTTGCACCAGTGCCTCTAGAGTAACAGTGCAAATAGGGAAGCGTCAGGGACTGTGATCTGAATATCAGAGGCTCACCAGGATTAGAAGCCTTAAAAAAAGTCTTCTATGGGTAATGAATTATTCATAGCTTCAAACTATCTCTGATAATTAAAATTACCTGCTTTCAGCAGATACACCATCTACTACAGTGCCCCCCTTCCCACTGCTCTGACTGACACTATCTCTCTCAGACTGCTGTGCCCACCCTGTGTTTATGCGAGTGACAAGCGCAGCACACATCCCCTGCGCTGAGTTACTCACATATGTGTGGCTGTGCGTGCAGGCACATTGTAACTCGTGCGAGCAAACCCTCCCATTGTGCAGGGATGCTGACAGCAACTGCGCTAAAATGCAGTGGGCTGAGTTTAACCCGACATGCCACACAAATAGCTTATCATGTAGATAAATGTTCACAGCACCTAGGGAGTAGGGAATAAATAACAAGGGCGATGATGGGGAGAAAGAGACAAGTAAAATCCTCTGTTCCGTAGAGAAGTTGACACCAAATAAGCCATGATGCCTATTGACAGTAAGATGAAGCTAGATTCCCTCACTAAGGTGATGTCAAACTACTGTCAGCTTCAGCTTCATGTTCCCTGAAGTCTGTTGAAATGTAGGCACTGTGGTTTTACTTTTTCCCTGTTCTCTTCGCAAACGGTGCATGCAAGGCATATCCTGTGCAGGTGACTTTACCAAGGATGACATTACTGTACCACGCGGCTCCTCAGCAGTGTGATATGTCATTTACTAACCCATGAAAATGGATTAGGATGAAAATGAGGGGATGTATTTCTTCAAACCATGGTCCTGAACCTTTAACTTGAGGAAAGTATTAAAATATAGAAAGCCTTTACAATTCTTAAAAACTCAGTAATTTCAGGTTGGAAGACAGAAAGATTCCCACTGTTAAGAAGAAGTCAAATATTTTAATATCCACACTATGCAATCTTCAAAACTCAGACTGTTTCCATTCTCAAGCATCTATGAGAAGAGAGGCTCTACAATAGAATTAAATCACTGCAACCTGTATTGAGCCAAATGAAAATATTATTTGAAAAGTGTAGGTTACGATGCATTTGCAGGCAGAAATAGTGATTAATTTCAAATTACATGCTTACACCTGACTATCTCAAGCGGCTTAGGAAGAAACAGCCTGTTTTGACTGATTGGCCAAACATCTTCCATTAGGTTTGGAAGACCAAGTGACTCATGAGAATAGGCTGGCTTCTGATACGATACGATAAGATGATGTCATAAGTCTAAGCAGAAGTAATTCATCCCCTTCTGTTGAGTTCTTCTACCAGTTCAAGAAATGTGGCAAATAACTCAAATAGAAAAGGCAAAAACACAGAATCACAGAATGTGAGGGATTGCCAGTTCATGATCCACTTCACTACCCAATCATCAAGACCACAGTCCCTCAGTTTAGCTGTGAGGATGCTGTGGGAGACCGTGTCAAATGCCTTACTGAAGTCAAGATAGACCACATCCACTGCTTTGCCATCATCTGTCCACCTGGTTATGTCCTCATAAAGGGCTATCAGGTTGGTCAAGCATGACTTCCCTTTGGTGAAGCCATTCTGACTGTCCCTAATTACTCTCTTGTCTTTGATGTGCCTTCAGACAGCATCAAAGATATTAGGACGGGTGATGGAAAACCTTATTGGAACACCTAATTTAAAAACAACCAAACCAACAAACCTAGCTGCAGGAACAACCTATCACACAGGTAAAAGCCCATAGTGACCAGGGTCCAGGGGATAAATAACAAATATAGAGAAAGAGATTGTATTGAATATAGGACTGGAGAACTGCCAGGCAGAACAGATTTGGGATCATACCAATGCTTATAAATATCTGAAAAGCAGGTGTCAAGAGGATGGGGCTAATCTTTTTTCAGTGGTGCCCAGTGCTAAGACAAGAGGAAACAGGCATAAAATAGAACACAAGAAGTTCTACCTAGACATAAGGAAACATTACTTCAGTTTGAGGGTCATGGAGCCCTGGCACAGGCTGTTCAGATTGGTTGTGGATTCTTCAGCTCTGAAGACTTTAAAAACCTACCTGGATGCAGCCCTTTGTGACCTATCTAGCAAAACCTTCTTTAGCTGGGTTGGAGTAAAGGGTCTCCAGAGGGACCCTACAACCCCTACCATCCTGTGATTGTGAGAGTTTGTGATTTCAGTACTGGAGTGGGTACCACTTACATCCTTCATGTCCAGAATGTGTGTTATCCATTATAAACAGAAATCATCTTTATGTAACTGGATACAACTGACAATTGTTGTGCAGGTGCAATGATCCTTGTGAAGTGCATTGTCCTTTCGCAAGGTTTAATATTGCTAAGAAGGTTCCTTGTGTTCTTTAATGTGGAGAACCAAAAGCAGTAGCAAAAGCATCCTTTCAAAGAAAAGAAAGGCTACACTGAAAGGAACCTTAACTGAGCTACAAGATGATGACTGAGCTGTTCTAATATGAGCTGTTTGTGTGACAACAGCGAGCGTCAGAAATCCTACAAGATGACTGAATTCATATTGCTGTAAGTCAGGGTCACGTTTGATCTCTGTTGCCAGAGGTGCTTACAGACCACTTTCAACAGATTCGAATTATGGGTTAGATCATTAAGTTGGTTGATTGACTCACCCTCACTCACTATTAATATAGAACTCATCTTTGAGATTTTCTGCCCAGCTGTATGGATAACCTGCATTTAAGTAGACCTCAGCAATTCAAAGTTGGACTGTGCTGCAAGCGGTGCAGCAATCAGTGCCTGAAGCTTGTTGGCATGGAAAACTGTTCCTCATTCATTGCATTATTCTGAGACACTGTCTGCACTAACACACTCTACATGTGTAAAGTCCGCTATTCGCATGTGAAGAGGTTGAGGGAAAGCTGAGTCTCGGAGAGAAAATGCTTTCCCTAGCTGCGCACAGCCTGTCTCGTTGGTGCCTTCCTCTCTGACAATGAAAAATTACAGGCTGAAACACACCTCAAGGACTCCTTTACCTCACCCTCCTACCATAAGACAAATTCCATTGTAAACTGTTTCTTCATCAACAAATGTTTGTCTAATCCAATCTTAGAGACGATCAATGCAGAGTTTCCCCTTTTTCCAGAAAATGTGTTCTGATTCCTAACTATCCTAACACTGACATTCTTGATGTCCCCTGCTGAAAACAAACATCTTGTTTCTGACACAAGGGGCACAGAGCACAGTTGATGTAAATTCATGGTTTGTGTCATATACGCACCTGTCCGGCCATTCCTTCTTGACTGAACTGCTTCCATATGGTCTGTTCTTCATCACACAACATGCCCTTCAGTCTCTCACGTTAAACCACCTAGTTCTGCAGGTACACTATAGAACCACAGAAACACAAAATTATATCATTTGGAAAAGACCTTTAAGATCACTGAGTCCAACCACTAACCCAACTGTCCCAAGGCCACTGCTAAACTGTCCCTAAGCCCCAAATCTCCATGACTTTTAAGTATGTCCAGCAAAGGCAATTCAATCCCCTCCCTGGGCAGCCAAGGTCTGAGGACAGTTTCAATAAAGTTTGTCCTAATGTCCAACCTAAACTTGCCCTAGTTGAAACATGAGACCATTTCCTCTTGTCCTATCCCTTGTTACTTGTTAGAAGAAACCAATATCTAAAGCTGGATATTTCAGCCTGAGGCCCTTTCTCTGATGTGGATATACTCTAACATTGCCTAGGTGATCAATTTAAATTCCATCTGCCCCTCACCCTATGCCCAGCTTCCCCAGCTTTGTTTAACTTTGTACTTACTCCTCAATTGTGGAGAAGAGATAACAAGGTGTGCAATTACACAATATGGCTTCATGTCAGTGCAGCAGAGATAAATAGAGAATGTTCAGAACACATCTTCCAATTCCCTTCCCAAACTCTGTCAAGCTTCTCAGGAGGCCTGAAGGGACAGCAACCCAGGTTAAAAGACAGGTAGAGTTAGAGAACATGATTCAGTGTCACAAGGCCAGATGGAGATAAAGTGTGGCCATGCAGAAGATTGATAGCATGACCACTTTTCCAGGTGTGGCAGCCGTATTTGCACCGATGGACTCTCACTTTCCGCAAAAAACCTTTTCTGCAGTTGTGTGTGGATTCTCTAGAGCTCCAATGGCTTTGGTGTAACCTGAGCAATCAAATGTGCACATAAAAATGGCAAATGCTCAGAGCAATCCATAGGCAATGGAAGGCACAGAAGAGCCTGACTGGGGAGGAGAGGAACTGTAGGGAGCCTGCCATTCAGCAAATACAATGGGTTATTTCCTATCAGTCAAACCAGGCTACGCTCAGAAAGGCTGAGAGATATTTTAAAACAGAAGAGTCCAGAAAGCCCTTTCCAAAATTCCCTAGATGACTCCATTTTAGTGCTGGCACTGAAGAATGTTGCTGCTTTCCCCAAGGCAAGTGTCTAACCTCATAGCATCCCATTTCAATAGCAAAATGACCTGTAGACACTGCACCCCCTCCCCTCCTCCATGCGCCACCACACCCTTAGATGTGTAGGTGCCATTGAAAATATACTACATGAGAGTCTTGGTTATAAGAGGGTGAAATGAGATTTCCTACAGTGCCATCCAGATTTAGGAAAGGTAAGAGTCAGTATGAGTCAAAAGCATCACGAAGAGCCAGCTTCTAGCCTGCTCAGTTCCTCACACCGTTGGACCAAGTTCAATGGATTCAGGCATGGCTCAGGGCAGGAGGGAATGTGCCCCCAGTACCTCCCTTGAACTTTTTCTTCTGACCTTTGAGGCTCCTACCTGCTGACTGTGCCTGTAGGGTTGGAAGAGGAAAGCTACTCCAACAGAAAAGTGAAAGAAATCAAGTAAAATAAAATCCAGGTACAAACATGAGCAAAATCAAATGTAAGACTACAGATCACCCTTCTGTTAGATTTGGTTAAAATGAAAGGGCAAATCACTGTAATTTACACTGTCTCAAGACGAGTTTCAGGCCACTTGCTGGAACTGTGGGGTAGCACACTTTCTTTACAAATTATTGGCCTTTCTTTGTGAGAAATGAAGGAAGAACAGCCAGTTCTGGTGGCATTTGTGGAACAGAAGCATGAACCCCCCCCAGCAACATTGCCTATTATTTAATATTACTGCAACATGGGAAATGTCTATGGAATCTGTGGCTCAATAAAACCTGTATTGTGTCATCCATCCATTGAAACCTGTAACATAAGAACTTGCACAGTTTGAACAACCTAGGTAGTCAAAGCCAAAGATGCATTTTGACAGGATATTGAATTGGTAGACATCATACCTTGCCCTCAATAAAAGGACATAGACCTGTTGGAGCAAGTCCAGAGGAGGCCACGAAAATTCTCAGAGGGTTGGACCACCTCTCTTATGATGACAGGCAGAGAGTTGGGGTTGTTCAGCATGGAGAGGAGAAGACTCCAAGGGGACCTTATAGTGATCTTCCAAGTCCTGAAAGGGGCCTGTCAGAAGGCTGGGGAAGACAGTTCATAAAGGCAGGGAACATTAGGATGAGGTGTCATGATTTTAAGCTGGAAAAGGGCAGATTGAGGCTGGACAGACATGAGGAAAAAGTTCTTGAATCTGAGGGTGGGGGATCCCTGGAACAGGCTGCCTAGAGACGTGATGAAGGCCCCATCCCTGGAGCTATTCAAGGTCAGGTTGGATGAGGCTCTGGACACTCTGTTTTAGACAGGGATGTCCCTGTTTGTTGTAGGGCGTTTGGGCTAGATGACCTCTGGAAGTCACTTCCAACCCTCTAATTCTATGAAATTTAAAAAACATTTGTTTTCCTCTAATTTCCTACTAAGAAGGATCACCATGAAAACATCTCTAACCAAGGAGACTAATGGATTAGAAGCTGGGTTTCAAATGCTTTGTGAGCACCTGCAGCCTATGTCCACAGCAGGAGCAAATCCTGGGTGTTCATCAACTCTCTAAGCAGAGAGAAGACTTGCTGAGCCCTTCCACGTGTCTGTCAAGTACAACACATTAGCCTAAGAGTTACAAAGGAAAATGCTTTTGGTCACACAAAGTGGATTTCATTTGTAGAAAGGCCGAATACGACCCCACAGAGATCATTCATAGGAAGCAATTCAGAGCTGCAATTCTCAGGCACAAGTTCTAGCAAGGAGAAAAGTCCTGGCTAGAATGATGGCTCGTGAAAAACTATAATCAGGATATGAAAAGCTGGGCTGGAGCTCTTTTGACAATGTGGAAACCTGTTTTATTTATCTCTCTTTCTCAGATGGGGAACACCGCTAATTACGTGGTGGATGCACAGCATTCTACTGAGTAGCAAACTGACTGCTCTGACAGCTGTTCCTGCACTTTTGCGAGACCTTGATCCTTCAGAAGATACTGTGCTGCCTCAGACAGTTATATTAAAACCTGCTTCTCTGAGAACAAAATCTGAAGAAGAAGCATGAGTTGGGCATTTGGGTTCTTCTCCAATGGGCTTCTGAAAGCACCAAGTCTTGCAAGAAACATTCCCCACATTTCAATTTCTCAGAGGCATATGGTCCCATAGAATAAAGATCTGCTCTGTCCTTTCTTAGTGGGGGTGAGTTTTGTAAAGCACTTTTGGGATGTGTTCAAGAGAAGATTATGATAACAAATAGAAACAACAAACACATCAGCTGGAAAGGAAAAGCAGACGATGACACAATGGAGAGAGCGAGGATCCTAATCGTGGGGATTTTGGCAAGTGCAGTCACACAAATACTCAGTTGTTGAAACAGTGGGTGACAGTACAGATCTTACGAATGCTTTTCTGGAGCAGAGGAAGAAAACAGCCAACATTGTGCCCAAACCTGAGGTGCACAGACACAGTTTGCAGGGGAGCTGCGCACACAGAAAAATGAGCTGTGTAGGAGGAAGAATCTCTATTTTGGGGCTCAAGATGAGAAGACTTCAAAATCTAAGACCAAAGAAAGTCGTCAGACTCTTCACCTACTTAAATTGTTACTCAGAAAATACAGCTAAAATTCTTCTTTTGTGTTTAAAGCCATTTAACCTTAAGCCACAAAGCCTCATCCTTTACAAAACCAAGGTGTACAACCCTCATTGCTAGGTTATTAATGATAGCAACGCAACGATGATGGAATTTAGCTCATAACAAGCACATAAATTAAGCAGTTGCAGGGTTGCGCTTCTGAGCAGCTTTGTTACTTTTTTTTGTTGATTTTGGCCAAAGTTCATCTCTCAGGTTCCAGGAGCTGTGCTGCTTTAGGAACATTCAGTTCAACTGTTCAGAAAGTTTTACTCATCTGTAACAAGAGGTAGGCAAAGTGAAAATATACCTTTGCACAGAGCCATAGAAACAGAATCATTAAGGTTGAAAGAGACCTGCAAGATCATCCAGTCCAACCGTCAACCCAAGCCCACCCTGACCACTAAACCCTGTTCCCTAGGACCACATCTACTCATGTTTTGAATCCCTCCAGGGATGGTGACTCCACGTTCTCCCTGGGCAGCCTGTTCCAACCCCTGACCACTCTGTCGGGGCGGGGGGGTGGAATTTTTCTTGATGTCTAATCTCACTCTCCCCTGGCACAGCCTGAGGCCATTTCCTTTTGTTCTATCACTGGTGACATGGGAAAAGAGGCTGACCCCTATCTTTCTACATCCTCCTCTCAGGTAGCTGTAAAGAGCAATAAGGTCTCCCCTCAGCCTCCTTTTCTCCAGACTAAACAACCCCAGTTCCCTCAGCTGCTCCTTACTAGACCTGTCCTCTAGGCCCTGCACCAGCTTCACAAGCTTCATTGCCCTTCTCTAGACCCACATTAGCATCAAAACGTCCTTCTGGTATTGAGGTGCCCCAAACTGAACACAACACTCAAGATGAGGTCTATGTTTAGGAAACCTACCTTTAGGAAAGAAGAGTATAAGATAACACAACCCGAACAACTAAAGAGAAGAAATAAAATACTATTGAAAATCCACTTGGGCATGGAATAACACAATAAAAGTCAGTAAAAGACTAACAGCATGAAGAGCAGAAAATACAAGGCATAAGAAAATCCCTCTAACCTAAATCATCTGCAACAAGGCTTGTTTTTCATCGCTGTCTTTTGTCAGTAACTGACAATGAGCCTTTGGCTGAACAGCAGTTTCACCAAGAGTTCTGTTGCTGTCTTATAGTGATAGACAACAACTATAGACATATAGCCTGTAATTGATAGTGTTGGAGAAGATGGCAGAGGATGGCACCCTAGACACTTGAATTAAATAAAGCTGATGGCAAGACGAGTGTTTCCAGTTAGGAGATCAGCTTGAGTCAAATACTGAGGTGTATGTTGTCAGTATTGCTAATCATATCTGCCAACTCCACTCCCCAAAGTCAGATGGGTAGGACATGTCTTTGAAACTGGTTGCCTTCAGAATTCTAGTCAGGTCCCTGGAGGTCCTTCCCAGTCCTTTATAATAGGGTGTGACTAATGCTCTTGAAAGCCCATGGCCGTAGCCTTCTAGACAAATTGCCAGCATTGCACCAGACTAGAATGCCACAAAGTAAACCTGTTGATCCAATCTGTGGATGTGGTTTTATGGATCAGCTAAATGTCATGTGTGCTATCTTGGACAACAAGGTTATTCATTCCGCTCAGGTGTCTAACCCAGGGCAACTGAGAGCTCCATTTTGGGGGCTACAGGAATTCCTGAGACACTACCTTCTAATTTTAGCCAGGCTGGATCCTAGTTAAGCACATGCAATAGCACCAAGGAGCTAGAGATAGGAAGAGACACCTTTTATGTCACTGCTTCCATCTCTCACCTGTAGAGTGCGAATAGGCATAGGCATGCTCTTCTACCTTACCGAGGCTGGTGAAAATGGGAGGACATTACACTGAAATCAGACAGTCCCTTTATCAGGGGAGGTTTGTATTCTTCTTATACCTTGTGTATTTAGTATTTAAAATTAATACGTATCATTTGAAAAGAAATCATTTTGATGTTGAAAAATGCTTATTAGAACAGTGTAATTAAAAGAAAACAATTCTAATTGCAATTATCTTTTACCACAGTAACTCATTTATGAGAAAGTCTGCAGCAGCAGTGGATTATTTCCTTTTAAGCAATTAAATGTCCTACTTGTCTGATTTTGATAGATTAATAAATTGTACCAGAAATTTAGTAAAGTGGACAGTTAAAGGAATTTAATTTATTCTCTCTAGAACAAACAAAATTAACTAGATAAGGTTCAGATTTGAGAAAAATATTTAAGAGATTAGCTAAATTAGAAAGCAGAAAAAGCTCTTACGACTCCCAAGCAGTCACATAACAGAGGGAAATAATTTAAGAAAACCCAACAAACCTAATCAAACCAATGAGAAAACAAAGGTTAACAGGCAATGCAGGAGTAATTTCTTTTCTCATAAAATAGTTATCCTCTGGAAAAGGCATCCTAGGCTTTTACAGGGCCATTTAAGGTCCTAGGCGTATTCCTGAGAAATCAACAATAGGGAAACTTAAATAAGCCTTGGAATATAAAGCATCTTGTATGTAGGCAGTTCCTGTGAAAGCGCTGTTCTGCAGCACGGAAACCAAAGCATTCTCTCCATCTCTTGAACACGGAAAACAAGTGAAACAGGTATTTTAAAAGTCGTAAGAAAGATGAAGCGATCTATTTTAAGTCTCTTCTCTTTCCTACATCTTTTAGTGGCTGCTTTAATTTCAGGACTATGATTTTCCACTAGATGGGAGCGCCAAACTGGAAGGGATGAAATACCATTCCTACCATGACTACCTCTCTTCATATGAGTTGCCCTGCTAAAGGACAATTGTGTGAGCAATCCTTGCAGATTTTCAGTATTATAATCCTCATTTTTAATTAAATGATGAGAGAAACTCCTACTTAAAAAGTACATTACAGAGATTGATTCTTCATTCTTACAGGAAAAAAAAATTACTGAAAGAAGTTAAAAGAGAAAAAATGTCACCAAGGATATTTATTTTGTGTGAAGAAAGAACCATGCAGAAAAGCCATATTGGAGCAGCAGTAAAACACCACTCATTGGTAGAATGTTTCATTTCTGGACAGATGGGATTGCTGAACACATTCACCATCTATCTAGATATCAAATATCACTCGCACTTTATTACTTAATTCTATGTTGTGTATAGGTTACAGTGATTTCTCCAGGGTGAAATTGTCCTTCCCCATCTCACCATATCCTGGTAATGGCTGGAATGAGTTTCATGTATTGAAATGCTCTTGCTTTGATCGTGTTTTTCCTTCATTACTGGAGCTGTGAATATTGAAGTTGCAAATACTGTACAATGTTTTATTGGAAAAGAAATGGTTCCAGATCTCAAACAAAGGACTGGCATCTGACATTGTGAGAAACTGATGCAGTACTCGACACTCAAATAGCCACTCCACGGACCTAGTGCAGAAAAATTACAAAGCAGCTATGTTCACATTTGATAATTATACTTGGAAGATGCCCCAGGATACAACCACCAAATAGTGAACTACTCACTTAGAAAAGCCACCGTGTTCCAAGATCATGTACTCAAGAAAGACTGGTAAAATGACATAATATGAAGATTTGTAAGATTAGAACAGAATGGCTATAACACAGCAAAGAAGAAAATCTTTCCTGTTTTTTGCTGCATTGCTCCACATCACTTCCCTACTACAGCTCTGCTCCAACAGAAAGTGCAGCAAAAGTATTTCTCCTGAGGACTCACATGGCTTTGTTCAGCAAACACATTTGAATATACTAATAGCTTTCCTCTTCTAAAGGTTTTTCTCTGAAGATGACACTGAGTGGTAGTATATCACGGCTCTACAGCATTCCTCAGTACTGAATGAAGAGAGCATAGAACCAAAGTGCTAGTCCTTATGGAGCTCCATCACTTCATTTCACTTAAGGATCTTTAAATGAGCACCAGATACACAAAGGAATATTCAGTACTGTTATGTCTGTATTTTGAGGCAAGAAGGGCTAGGAATGATATATTGAGGAACAGCTAAAGTCCTCTTCATTAAGGCTACGATGTGGATTCCCATTATAAGACTAGATTTGGCTCCTATCCCCAGCCCTAAATTCCAGATGAAAAAATCATATTTGCCTCAAGATTTGCAGTCTAGGTCTCAAGCTGAGGTAGGGTTTTTCTACCAAATTTGCAGTAAATCAGACAAGTAGTTAATGAATTATGAGCCCATGAAGCAGAGATATTTGCAATAGTTCAAAAAGTCTCAGCCTTTTTATCACTTCATAGCTAAAAAAAAAAGAAGCCTGGAGGAAAAAAAAGAAAGCAGGTAAGACCCACTAGCAGGGTCTTATGGTTGACGTCTTTGGCACAGCACGAAAACTGATTGATAGCAATCACTCAGAAACATTATTGACATTTATACAAGGATGCTGATATAAGTCGATATTGAGTTGGGGGACATGGTTTAGTGGTGCTGATAGGGCTAGGAAAAGGTTGGAGTTGATGATCTTGAAGGTCTCTTTCAGCTGAAGCTCTGCGATGATTCTAAGAGGTGTGTAGCAGATATTTGTTACTCAAATCTGGTTCCATTCACTCAGCACAAGGACTCAGCAATTTGTCCACAAATGTGGCCACACACACGATACACCCCTGGTCCTAAGGCCTCCTTGTGCCTCCAAAACTTTGCTTCTCTAAGAATGACTACAGGAGGTTGGGGGAAGGCAAATACCCAACTACCATTACAAGCTCTGAATCCTGAACAGTCAGTTAATAAAAATACTTCATCAAAGCGACTCAGATTAATCTATCAACAGGCTCCTAATCTGTTTCATTTACTGTTTAATAAACTAAAAATGCATTGTTCAGAGTATAAATGCAGCAGTAGGACCATTGTTTTCATTACTCATAATCTCTTAGGAAATAATCCTGCAGATTCTGATCAGACAAAGCATTTGCAATGGGAGACTCTTAAAGCATTTTGCAGCATGACTTTAGTTGAGGTAACAGGTACTTTAGAGATTATTGAATTTACTTACTTTTTTGACATAACAATAGCATGATGATAATTAGAAGGAGCCTCATAAGGATTGGCATAACAATGTTCCTAATACCGCAGCAGGTTTGATTATTACACCACCCTGCAGAGCCAGTGCTACCCAGGGCAGTAAAGACAGAACAGCAGCCCCAGCTCTTTGTGTTACAGACCATCAATTTTGATTCTCCTAATCACTCTACCTCACATTTTTGGTAGGACAAAGACAAAGGGTTGAAAAACAATGAAGAGATGCATCCAGGCAGAAACCAAGGAAGGGTCAGTGCCATGCCCAGCAGAGATTTCCCACTTCCCCATTGCTATCCTGCATACATCCTTGTTCCTATTCCACATACACCCATGTTCCTATTCCTCGTACATCCCTGCCTAGGGATAGTGCTCAGGCTCTAGGCCAGCCTCCACAGTGGTACCCAGTAATGTGATTTTGTGTGTTCTCTTAGCCAGGGACTATTTCTGTGCCAAACAGGAGATGGACCAACCACTGTGTCAGGAACAACAAATACTCTGTTCCTCATTCAGCCTCCCTTCTCTGCCCAAACGAATACTAAACGTTCAAACCAGAACCCATCACACTGTCACACGTGCACCAAGATGGAGCAATGCATCTTCTCCAGGGCTGCTTGAAACAGCAGAGCAAAAAGGTCTTCAACAAATGCAATCTTCTTTGAAAACAGAAATACTTTGTACCGTGGAAAAGAGTGTTTTGAAATTTTCCAGTTTTCAGTAAACTCTTGTTTCTCACTTTCTGCTTTTTCGTTTCTGTCCAGTAATGTCACAGAAAATACATCTTGTACTTCTCGGTAACCTTTACACAGAGGTTTCCACCTTCCTACCTCCGCTTTGAAGGTACTGGCTGTGTTTGATGGCTGTTCTTGGTGTACAAGATCATGAAAATAATGACAACATCAGAGATGCCTTCCTAGGCTTTACTCAGGAGTGGACTGTCTGCTGTATTAGGAAATATAAAAATTGCCTAGAAAAACAAAAATTGCCTTTAGCTGTTTCAATAGTGAAATGAAGAGCACATTAGAGAACAAGCAGCTGCTTTGAAATTACAGTGATACACGAAAAGCAGGTAAAATTCAACCTAGGTGGGTTTTTCTTTCCCTCTGAGCCATGTAGGTGGCTGAAACCAGCTTTTCTAAAGGTGATTGAGAAATTTACTTGCAAGTGTATAACCAATAAAACAGGCTTTACTTAACAAAATCCAGGAAGACAACAAAAGAGTTTTTACAATTTCTTCAGTGCTTGAACATAATCCCTAGCTGTGACATTTGCTCCCAAGGCTGTTCTGCAGCATTTGCTCCCGAGGTTGTTCTGCAGCACTTGCTTGGACAACCAGCTTGGAGCTTGAAAAAGAACAAGTACAATAGCGTTAATTGGGGAAATTAATTAAATGCTCCAACACGGGGAGCATTTATGAGAGACTGGGGCTTACCTTGGGTTTGTCGTGTTAGGTAAGAGGATGAAAGCACAATGCCTTCCCTTTTGGATACCTAAGAAATATTAAGCCATCTGAATAACGCATGTCTTGAGGAGGCTAATTACTACTACAGTGGGATTTATTTACTCATCATATATTCTTTTAAAGAAAACAAACCATCCTCCCCTAAAAAAGACCTCAACAAGCTGTTAATTTTGTTCTTGTCAAGCTCTTTTTTGTAAGCAGTGTTGTATGGCTTTTTATCCCCAGCATGTCTTTCCACTCTAGAATGTCCCTCCACAAAGAGACATCAAGAAACTAAGAACAGATTTGACATATCTTTGTTACCCCAAGTAAATTGCGGCTAATTTGCCTACTTAATATTTCCTAACATTCTTAGAATCATAGAGTCATTATGGCTGGAAAAGACCTCCAGGATCATCCAGTCCTGCCTTCATCCCAACATCTTCCTAACCTCTAGACCATGGACTGAAGTGCCTTTTTCGCTATTTCCAGAGCCAGTGGTCCTTTCAACCACAGCTACTGGGCTCAGCCATGTTGGACTTTACTTTACTTTGTAAAAAACAACACTAAATTTTCATTACTGGGTCCCTTCTGCTGTTAGACAAAACAAACAGAAAGAGCCCTGAAACCAAATGCACCAAAACCCCCACAAAAATCCTAGAGGTAACTGAAAACCCTGTCACCTACTCGGTCTTCTACCAAATGAATGTGCTCATCCCACTGATGCTTCTTCATGTTTCTAGCTGTGTGGGGAATGCTGGGGTGGGCAGAAGTCCTCGCAGGTATCCTTTCAGATCCTGTTAGATGAAAAGCCTCTGCCTGCAGAAGTGATTCACTGGCACACATGGTCCCTTCGCTTTCTATATTCTCCTCAAAAACACCTGGCAATGAGTAGGAGAATTTCTTAGGCCAGTAGTGACCAGTACCGGCAGTAGAAATTATGTGCCATTGCCCACCACAAATGCCCAATTAATCAACATCACTGTGGCTCTGAAAAAACAGTGATCTTCCTTAGACAACAGTGATTGCTATTTCTATGAGCTCCTTAAGGAGAATACTCCAGTCACAGCTTATTAGCCCTGGAGATAGGGGAGGGAAGACCCCAAAAGCAAGCAGGTCTGAAGACTTCCCTTGTCACAGCACCAACCCGCAAAGCTGCAAGCAAACACTTCTCTCTGCACGCCTAGTGACCTGCATGGGCACATAAAGCTAAGCCTAGGTTTTAAGGATCTGCGAGATTAATATCTCAGTTGAGACAGACCACACTCCAAGCCAGTTTTCCCAGGCTTTTACAGTAGCTCTAACCACAGTCCCTCAGCTCCTGCGACAGATTACCACTCCGATAATTTCTTTCATTAGCTCTAACTGATCTGCCACAGGCCTAATGACAGCCTTGTCAGGAGATTGCTGACAGCTTCAGCATCTAGATTATTTCTGACTCAAACAGGGGAGAAAATATAATTGCTGTTACCTTAGCAGGTAGCAGCAATACTTCTTTGTCTGCTGTGGAGGAAGGTTATAAAACACAGAAGACCAATTCAAAAAAAACCCTCAAAAGTCAAGAAACCTCCCAACCAAGTGGGAAAGCAAAGGAGAATTTATTGATACTCCAAAATTAGGAAAAAAGAACAAACATATCCCCCCAAAAGAAGACCACTTAACATACAAAACCTGCCTGTTTCACGCTTATACCAAAAATTACAGCAAAAAACCAACAACAAAAATAATATTTGGTGAAGTCACGTAGGAACAGTCCCATGCACATTTCCTGTATGACATGGTGCGTGTGCATGGCAAGGAAATCAGTCGCCACGCTCCCTTTGTGGTCTTTTTCCTTTCTCACCTAAAACCAAATAAATAACACCTCAGCAATATATAAAGATTTTATAGGGGGAATAGAATTGTAGAACAGTTTTGACTAGAAGAGACCTTCAAGATCATCAAGTCCAACCTTTTCCCAGCCCTATCAGCACCACTAAACCCTGTCCCTGAAAACAACATCTACCCTTCTCTTAAACACCTACAGCGATGGTGACTCAACCCCCTCACTGGGCAGCCTGTTCCAGTGCCTGACAGCTCTTCCAGAAAAGAAATTCCTGGTGACATCCAACCCGAAACTACCTTGGTGTAGCTTAAGGCCATTTCTCCTTGTCCTATCACTGGCCACTAGGGAGAATAGACCAGCCCCTGCCTTTTCTACGACCTTCTTTCAAGCTGTAGAGAGCAATAAGGTCTCCCCTCCATCTCTTCTCCAGGCTAAACAGCCCCAGATCTTTCAGCCGTTCCTCACGTAATACAAATATTCATAACAGTTCGTAATGACAAGAAAGCAGTTTGAACTACCCTTTCACATTTCTACTTGCCTTTCCACCTGTATGAGGACATTCACCAGGGCAAGGCTTGCGTGGATTTACTCTGAAGAACTTACGTCTTTGGTCTGGGTAAGTTCCATTTGCAACAAGACTGCAGCTCAGCCTCACCACAGAAGCCATTGCTGAGCTGCAAATTCACATGCAAACCCAGAAATCAAGCAAAAAAATAATCCCCCAGTCACTGAATAAAACTGTGATGCCTATATTTGAGGAGGAATGAAAATGCATTTGAAAAAAGTCTTTGGATTCAAAGAGCCCTGCACTAAAACCACGGTCGCTGCTGTGCTCTGCACTTTATCAGCTGCTCTTCTGCGGGTTCTGAAAAATCTGACTGGGAGTTTTTAACAGTGCAGTGTTTGCAGTTAATCATCAACAACTTAAAAAGACGTTGACATCTGTTGTCTAGAGAGAAAAAGAAAAATGTGGCGGGGTGGTGTAGGCAGAGGGGCTGGAAATTAAACCCTTTTGAATCCTCCTTAGTGCTATAGAGTCAATAGCAGGAAATTTGCTTTCAGAAAAATGTGGGGTTGTGACCTTCTGATTTTCAAGACATCCTAATTTAGCTTGATCTTCATGCTCCCTGCTCCTCCTACTTGTACCCTGGAGGTAGGTTTTCTCCTACTGAGAAAGAGATTAAGGAGGAAAGTGCTCAAAGAAGGAGGGAGAAAAAGAAAATAATACAGGAATAACCCGGAACTAAAGTCCTAAAATATAAGAGATTATTAAAATTCAATCACTCTGAAACTGAACTTATTTTTATGCAGACACCGACAACTTCTTTGAACTGATGTTGAAAGGTAACATGGAAACTTTCTATTAGTGTTTGAGACCATTTTCTGAGGACACCAAAGAGCTGGTTTTGACATATACAGGTAGTGCTCAGGCAGTATGTAATGAGTCTACATCTACCAAGATCCTTCTCTTCATCGCAGTGTGGACCATAGAAGTGAATCAAATTCCTAATTAAGTGGTAAAGTGCTCAGGCGACGAGACAGCTGATGAACGGTAGCTCCTTAGCAATTAGTGCAGAGAAAAACAAAGCCAATATAGACGGTACTAACAAAATTAATCAGTTTTTAATACTACTCATCTCCCAACTCATTAACTTGTGTTGCATTGCTAACCCAAACAGTGCACATACGGTTACCAGTATACAACTTTTCAAGCAGATATGCCATTACTTGGCTGATGAGGAGATCTCCAACTCACAGAAGTAAACCTGGACACATCTCTGCAAAGAGGAGGCCTGGAGGGAACAGAAGGGGCAGGAGACTGGAGGGGTAGCCTTTGCTGTGCTGTAATTTCTCCATTTATTACATGTTCAGAGCTGCTGGAAAGTCACCTCCCCTGTGCAGTCTTTGGATATTCAGAGGAAACAGAAGTCCATTGGCATTTCAAGAGCCTACTCAAGAATAGATGAGGTCTTACTCTTCCCCTCCAGCAGCACCCCAACAGAAACGAATTTCCATGCAGACTACCTAGCTTCCTCTGCTCTAACTGTGCCTGCACTCCATGTCTGGCCCTACATGTGTCTCTGCCTCTGTCTTATATCCCAGGGAAAAAGCTTGGTGGCCAAAACATCTCATGTCCCTCCTGTGGCCTCACCCAGTGTGAAGGCAGAGTCACAGAAACAGAGAATCACAGAACATCAGGGATTACAAGCGACTTTGAAAGATCCACCAGGCAATTTTAAACATATCCAGAGAAGGAGACTCCACAAACCCCATGGGCAGCCTCTTCCAGTGCTCTGTCATCCTCACCACAAAGAAGTTCCTTCTCATATTTATAAGGAACCTCCTATGTTTCAGTTTAAACACATTTCCCCCTGTCCTATCACTAGACGCAATTGAGAAGAGCCTGGCTCCATCCTCCTGACACCCACCCTTCACATATTTATAGACATTAATGAGGTCACCCCTCAGTCTCCTCTTCTGCAAGCTAAAGAGACCCAACTCCCTCAGCCTTTCCTCATAAGGGAAGTGTTCATCTTTGTGGCTCTGCACTGGACTCCCTCCAGAAGTTCTGTGTCTTTCTTGAACTGAGGGGCCCATCACTCCAGATGTGGTCTCACTAGGGCAGACTAGAGGGGGAGAAGAACCTCTCTCGATCTGCTAACCACCCCCATTCTGATCCAGCCCAGGATGCTCTTGGCCCTCTTGGCCACAAGAGCCCACTGCTGGCTCATGGTCATCCTGCTGTCCACCAGGACCTCCAGGTCCCTTTCTACTACACTGCTCTCAGACAGGTCAGTCTCCAACCTAGACTGGCACCTGGGGTTGTTCTTGCCCAGATGCAAAACTCTACACTTTACCCTTGTTATACTTCATTAAATTCCTCCCTGCCCAGCTCTCCAGCCTGTTCAGGTCTCACTGAATGGCAGAACATTCTGCTGGGGTGTCGGTGACACCACTCAGGTTTGTGTCATCAGCAAACTTGCTGACAGTGCACTCTAATCCCTCAACCTAGGTATTAGTGAATAGATTGAATAGGATTGGTCCCAGTACAGACCTTTGGGGGACTCCACTAGATACAGGCCTCCAGTTACACTGTCCCATTGACCACTACTCTCCGGGTTCTATCCTGCGGCCAGTTCGCGATCCACTCATTACTCTATCATCCAGTCCACACTGCCTCAGTTTGGCTGTGAGGATGTTGTGGGAGACTGTGTCAGATGCTTTACTGAAGTCAAGATAGACCACATCCACTGCTCTGCCATCATCTATCCACCTAGTTATGTCATCATTAAAGGCTATCAGGCTGATCAAGCATGACTTCCCTTTGGTGAAGCCATGCTGACTGTTTCTAATAACCCTCTTGTCCTTGATGTTCCTAGAGACAGCTTCAAGGATAAATTGTTCCATCACCTTTCCTGGGATGGAGGTGAGGCTGACCATGTGAGTCCTGCTGGCCCAGGGGCTGCAGGTCTGAAGACTCCAGCAGTATCTTCCTCCTGCCATGTCCAGACTGCACATGCAGCACTGACCATCCCAGAAGAGCTGATGTGTCCTGGCAAACTGACAGAGATAAAAGGCAGTGGAGGAACTGACCTGAGCACAGATGTCTCACATCTGATGATAACAGATTTGTGGTGGGACCTGAAACTCCATTAATCACAGATGTCTTTCGACAGATGTCAGGGATTTTTTCTCCAGGTTCATAAACAGCCCCATTGATTGCACTGCAGTTGTTTGGCACATGACAGCACCCACTCCCAGAACTGGGCACTTCAGCTGGTGACCAAACACTGATATCAGTGTGTGCTGGAATCATCTTCTGCAGTTGATTGTATGTCAGTTTGATAGAGATAAATTATACACTAAACTCTGCTTGATTGACAGCTTTACTATCTAGACAGGGAAAAAAATCCAAAGAAGAGAGTTTAGATGAAAGATTAAATTGTTCCTATTTATAGACATCAGGATTTTAATGCCACACACACTGATCTAGCCTGACCTCCCACACAACAGAGACAGAAAACCTCTGTATTTCACCCATAACTTCTGGGTTACCATAAGCATATTTTTAGAAAAACATCCCATCTCAGTTAATATAATCCAAGATATCACTCAAGAGTCTGTTTCAGGCTGAGGTAAAATGTTTCAGAGTTAACTGCCTTCACTGTTAAAAAACATCATCTTGAATTCAAATCTGGAGCTATCTAGGCTGGTTCACGGTCAGTAAAAATTTGTCTGCTGTGTCCAAGAGGCTCCTGATGTGCCCTGAATTGCAAACAAACACATGAGAAAAAGAAACCCCCTTCTCCCTACAGAATTACTACAATCTTCCTATGCCATGAACAAAGCTTTATATAAAATGTGAACTATGTTCAATTCCATTAATTTTGAATCTGATAAGTAATATCAGTCTGAAAAAAATGGGAAAATACATTCTGTATCAAGAAGAATTTAGTTTTGGGGTTTCTCTAAACAGAAACTCGGTCAAATACTACTTTTTACATTAACTTCTGCACATCTGATGTATAGAAATTGCTTTAAAAGTTAAAAAAATCCACCCCCCCCTCCCTTTTTCTGAAAAACTTGAAATGAAATTTCTAGCTTGCTCTTGGACAAAGCAGTTAGTCAAACTCACAAACTACTTCAGTCAGCTCTCTGCAAGTGAATAAATCGCTCGTAAGGTTCACTCAGCTGTAATGGGGGACAGTAGCCACATAATTAGCAGTTACTCCAAAATAATATTTCCACATAAAGAGTTTCTAGCTGATTCTTATCTTACATGCTCAGCAGACACTGACATTTTTCATAAATATTCATCATGCCATGCTCATAAATATTTGATTAATATTAATTGCTTGTTTGTTACGAACACAGCTTTGCCTTTAGTTGTCGTGGCTGTACAGGAAGGGATTTGCATGGGGAGAAAAGTTCCCAATGCAAAGAGAGGAAGATCTTTCCAAGATGTAGAAGTGAGAGGCTAAGGCAGCACATTATTTCCTAGATTTTGATTGAACAAGGAGCTCTATCTTTGCAATAGCTTTTGGGAAGAAGCGTATTTGCCCTGCATTGCCTTCTGCTCTTTGCAACACAGTAGGGAGCTAATTGATGCCTTGTGGTAGCTACATCAAGTCAAATGAGCTCAGGATGCCAGAGACACGTAGGTGATATTGGATTTTATTGTTCTGAGGGTAACTGGGAATCAGAGTAGGCTCTTCCCACCGTAGGAAATAGAGTAGGACACAGAGTATTATAGGCAGATCACAGAATAAGAAAATAAGTCTTGCTGCCACTGAAGTTAGTTGATCACAACGTCTTAGTGTTTAGTTTATCTGGAGATAGAAGTTGTCCTAGGATGGTCCTGTGTGTGAGGCAGAACAGGGCAAGAGAATATGGGTCAATGAACAGTGTGAAAACACAGGACGTCTGTGAAGATGGGCTCGGATCTGCCCAGACCTAGTGATTTTCCTACATGTTCTTGTTTCTTTCCACATGATTCAAATACCACCAGTCCAGGAGAAGATATCCACAGAATTCACTGGGCGCACTTCTGCAGTGTATAGTGGTTCACTACAACAGGGGATCTACTTTCTTTCCAGAAGGAAATTATAGGCATTCAGGAGCAAGCTTGAAAACTGGAGACAAATATCACAGAATCATAGAACGATCAAGGTTGGAAAAGGCCTTCGAGATCACAAAATTCACCCAGAAACCTGAATCATTAAACCATCTCCTGAAACACCCATTTTTTTGAACACCTCCAGATATTTCTGTGCAGGTGTGTCACCAGTTCCCAGACAATTACATTAGAACATCTGCAGGCACTAGTAACATCGTGGAGAACCAGCTGAAGCAGAGACCTGTATGAGTGGGAAGCACCAAGTTAACCTGGATAGTCCAGCACCAACGTGATCTATCCCAGAGCAGAGTGGGATCTATAGAAAGCAATGAACTCTGCTTACTGCCAGCTGTGGCTAGAACAAACATTGGGCTTGTAAAGCAAATTAAATTCTTGGCAGGTTCCTCTACTACCTTTGGCTTGTGTTCCGCATCCTCTGAGACCCAAGAAAGATCACTGCACAGAAACACACGGCCCAAGTGAGTGGGCCTGAGAGAAGTCCTGCAAGAATCAGCTTGGTCTGAAGATGCTTATTGTCTCCATGCTGGCCTCAAATGTCCCAACACTACGTTCTCTATTGCTCATATGCCATGCTTTTCTAAGGTATGAGCTTCCTCAGACCTCCACTACCTACGCTAACGAGATCGTCAAACTCTCCAACAGCTGCGTTAGCTCAAAGACAACACAGAATGCAGCCCCTTCACGGATCTGGATATGAGCCAGCTATTAACCACTGGCTATTAAAAGAAACTCTCTCTTGTGGAAAACGGTCATGCAGCTGTCTGCTGTGAGGGTTCCTACAGCTTCCTTTCCATACCTGGTACCAGAATTTTTCCCAAAGTGCATGGAGTAGTAGGGAGGTTGTAATAGAAGTTATAAGTTAGGGGTCATTAAGCATCTTTTTATGGAGAAGTTATGAAGCCTGGGCCTTCTTTTATTATTTGTTAGCGTGTTTGTTTCTAATGCAGTCAGAAAGCAGATCAATATCTCTGTTACATGTGAGTCTTTGCACACCTGCACAAACTACATTAGAGTTGGACATGATGTGCTATAAGCTACACATGAATATCCAACTCATTTCCACTGCTCAAACCAAGTTGCAGAGGACAGAAGCATTAACCTCTAACAGGACAACCTGGGTCATATTTCTTCCGTAGCCTCATTTGCTGCTATTGCTTGCACTTGGAATACTGATGGCAGTTTGGGTCTCTCAAACTTAATGCAGAAAAGGCTGAGCTAAACTGCGACCTGAAATTAAGGAGAAAATTAGTAATTTTGTTTAGTGTTCAAGCAGACCCTCAAGGAAATAGTTGCCATAAGAAATCTTGTGTTTCATACACAGAAAATTCTACCAGGATCATAAAGCCAAAATGAAGAAGCTGTTTCTAAACCGAGGTTTTTTTCTAACTCAGGAGAAAACGGCAGAATTAAGCTCAACATTTCCATCTTCATCATATTCTTCCATGACAATATCTTTAATTACATGATAACATGGTGGATTTTTCCAAGCAAAGCACTGTCATTCAGCCTGTAAGATGGAAGGTGATTACTAAACACAGCACTTTTAATCTGAGCTTTTATTTCAACCACTCATGCTTTCAGTACACTTTACAAACACAAAACTGAATGCACAATATTGTAGTTCCAGCTAGTGGTTCCATAGGTGCCTGCACCACAGTATTTGAAAAAAAATCTGAAAGTATCTGCAGTTTTATTCTATTTCCACAGCACTCAGTTTTAGAGGTGGAAAATTGACGTTCAGTGATATTCAGGTGAAATTCCTCATTAGTATCCTAATGTTCCAGCCCACCTGAACATTTACATCGACAGCAAGAAAAAATACAGCTGCAGTTGTCAATTATT
This sequence comes from Phoeniculus purpureus, assembly GCA_028565055.1. Classification (NCBI taxonomy): domain Eukaryota; kingdom Metazoa; phylum Chordata; class Aves; order Bucerotiformes; family Phoeniculidae; genus Phoeniculus; species Phoeniculus purpureus. Next base: position 8,882,879 of record JAOXOE010000343.1, on the reverse strand, counting down.
GAACTGTTTTTGCCATAGTAGTTTATAGATTAAAAGCTTATAACATCTTAAAAGTATCAGCATATTTATTTCTAAGACTACTACAGACTAACAAACAATTTCTCATTCACTACCCAATTGATGGTCTTCGTGGGGAGCTGATGGAAAGTAAGTGTTAGTTTATCTTTGGATTCAGTCCCCTAATGCCTTCTGAATCATCAGCGGAGATATGGCAGAGTTATATCAACAATCTGCATAACAATCAAAAAGCAAATATTTCGTTCATCTAACAGATGAAACATGAGTCGGATTGCCTGGGGTGGCGCGAGTGGAAAATATGATTAAAAACATAAAAGTAAAGGGGAGAGAGAACAGCAAAAGTAGTTTCTAGTTTACAAACATGAAAGTGCATCAAAATTACTAGAGTTACTGCACTTCAGAAGATCTGGTTTGTGCCTCTGAGATTCCAAAGCCCTCAAACAGCAGCAAGCTCAATATTGGGCATAAACACACATGCACATTATCTCTGCCTAAAACTGAACAAGTAAAAGAAAATGTTCATAAAACCTAAGAGAGCTGATATTGAAAAACTCAGTACTTAAATACTTCAACAAATAAATACAAAAGTTGTCCTTGTGTTTTGTTTTTTGTCTCACTGCTACAGAGAAATGGGTTGAGGCTCTCAAAAATTCTGACCTTGTCTAGTTTTTAGATGCCAGTGAGCTCAGCCTTGCATGGATCAGTGGTCCTGCTCTGAGACATTACAGACATGCAAACTTTCTGGGGAACACAGACACCAGTCCGGATGTTTAAGTACGTGGAAAAGGTGCATGGGTCAGTTTAGGTACTTGTCTAATTACAAATATCATCAAGAGTAGCTGATTTTCTTTTGCCAGAGGTGTCATCTGGCACACAAACCAACAGCATAGACCTCAACACTTTCCTCCTTCAGCAGACGCATCTCCCGAAATCTCTTATTTACTTGTTCTACTAAGACAATAAAACCCTTATTCGATCTCCTGCTGGTTAAGAGTCAATAGCAGCTCATTAACATCTGTCTTGCTTTAGAGCAGGGTCCAGACTGCAGGAATGCCGCCAATTAAACCACTGCATGAAGTGACCCCTAGATGCCCACAGAGCCAGCGAGAAGTGCAATACAGGGCAGTGTATACAAAGCAAGAGGTTTTGCTTAGATGTCTGAAAGGAAGGCTAGAGTTCCTCACAGACAGCTTGAAAATTGCCTTCTGCATCACAAATATTACCTTTCCCAGAAAGGAAAATACATCAATTTTATGAAGTTGGAAGAGCAGTTAAGTGAGCACAGGAATCCAGTCACAAAGTATTATTTTTAGATTTTCCTTTTCACCTCCTTCTCCTTTGCTAAGCTGTGCTGGTGTAGTGCAGAATAACACGTGCTTGACGAACGGTCATTAACTGCAATTAGGCAATTCTAATCCTCTAAGAATTAGTCAGGTTGCTACTGCTACTGAGGTGGTGTCTCTGCTAAAATCAGCGTGGTACACGGCAGTTTGCTCTGAAAGCACAGCATCGATTGGAGGGTTATTTTGCCTTTCAGTACAAAACCCCACCGCAGTCAATACCCCTACCTCAGGGAGGTCAGTCCATAGACTCATTGTCAAGGAGTAGAAATATCAATTAGAGGCAGTCCTTTGTGCTTTGTACCTCCTACACAAGAGCGTGGAATCACAAGCAAGGAAATACTAGGACTTCCCCAAGGCAGGGCTAATAAATGGGACTTCATTGTTTATTCGGAAGGTACTGCTAAGGGGACAGCTGTTGGGTTCTCATGTAAGACAAAATTATGTTTATTGTAAGATCTACTTACGGGCAGGGAAAACTCAGGGCTTTATAAACAAATCCCTGACTATTCTGATAGCTCTTACTGCTCTACTGCTTGTCACAGAATCACAGAATCACACGACATTAGACATTGGAAGGGATCTCAAAAGATCATCTAATCCAATCCCCTTGCCAGAGCAGAATCACCTAGATCAAATTACACAGGAACATGTCCAGGTGGGTTTTTACATGTCTCCAGAGAAGAAGACTCCACAATCCCCCCGGGCAGCCTGTTCCAGTGCTCTGTCACACTCACCACCAAGAATTTCCTTCACATATTTATCAACATTAATGAGGTCACCCCTCAGTCTGCCTTTCTCTAAGCTAAAGAGACCCAGCTCCCTCAGCCTTTCCTCATCAGGGAGATGTTCCACTCCCTTCATCATCTTTGTGGGTCTGCACTGGACTGTCTCCAGCAGTTCCATGTCCTTCTTGGACTGAGGGGCCCAGAACTAGACAAAATATTCCAGATGTGGTCTTATTATGGCAGAGTAGAGGGGAAGGAGAACCTCTCTCCGTCTACTAACCACCACCTTTCTGATCCACCGCAGGATGCCATTGGTCTTTTTGGCTACAAGGGCACGTTGCTGGCTCATGGTCATCCTGCTGGCCACCAGGACCTCCAGGTCCCTTTTCTTCCTTGTCAGCTGAGCAGTAGTGACTCTCCATCTGCTCAGATTCTGAGTTTTAATTATCTGTTTACACGGCTACGCAATCTCAGCTGATGTGTGTATGCCTCATCTCCGTGCTATAACCCGTCAGTACAAACCGTTTGCCTTGGTCGATGCATTGCCTGCTAAGTAAAACACTTTTCATTAGAGGAAGATGATTTTTTAAACCAAATATTTGTAATGTTTTGTAACTTCAAGTCTTCATATGTGACTGCAGCAAACTACAGATGATTTATTGCTATGGTGAGGAACAACAGAAGCAAGATCTACTCTGCTTTTATAAGACAACTGCTATTGAACTAAACTAAGCAGGGCCATTCACTGTTGAACACATTACTATATCTGAAGGATTCTCAAATGTTGCTAAAGAAAAAGGCAAAAAGACATTCTAAGAGGTTTCCCCTCCCCTTCCCATTTAGTGTCATCAGCAATACTGGAGAGGAGAGCTTGTAACGTGCCTCCTACCCTTGCTATTTCTCAGAGTAAGTCAGGAAATATTACTTGGTTATTAGAATGTCTCATCCTTCATAGAACAATTTACATGACCCTTAGTGCAGGATTCAAAGCAGAGGTGCTCATTCGTTAGGTTGACAAACTTGTCAAACCCCTGCAGGACTGTGTCGGTTATGTCAGAAGTGCTTACAGGTGCCACGATACCTGTTGGCACTCCAGTGGCTGCCTTTTGTCAGCCGTGGCTGAAATGACAAGAAATCCTTCTGGGGACAAAAGCCAGCATGGGGAAAGGACTGAATCCCACTCGCTTTGCTGATGCTGGACCCTTCTCTACACCTGTGAGTTCTGTTATAATTATTTCTTTTATTGGAATCTGTACTACTGTTCTTTAATGAAATGAGTAATTAGTGTCCTCTTTCACCTCCCTGCTGTTGATCACATTATACCCTGAACCTGTCTAGCTGAGTTCTAGTCATGTTCTAGCATTACTATTAGGCTGTGGCAATTGCAACCAAAAGCCAGTGAATTCTAGGCCTGGGCAGAACATATTTTAAAGTGTTATTATTTCATTTTTAATTATTTGTTACCATTCTTTTGTCATCAGTGTTTTTTAAAAACCACACATAAGAACAGTTACGATCAAAGGCAATTAAAGTACTACTACATCCAGAAGGAGAATGCTTTTCCCATTTTGGAGCCAGTAATGCTCTGCTGGGAGCATTGATGAGTGTCAGCAAACACACAGTGCACTGTCACCTGGGTATGAATCCACAAAACACAAATGGTTTCCCTGTGTCCTCGTACATGTGCTGCACAGAATTACATCCCTTTCTGCAAGCCACACACAAAGAATGCAGGGAAATAAACAGCAGCTGAAGGAGAAACTGCAGATGCAAACAGAGCAGTAAGTAGCAGCTCTCACTCTCCTTGCCTGTTTAGACTGTCCTGAGCTATTACCTAACTAAACAGCGCTGGTTTCTTTCTCCATAAAACCTTTCCAAGAGATGACAGACAGCACTTTACATGCCAGCCTGCTGACAACAGGAAGATTTATAATGTCACTGGCTAATAGCAGGGCAGAAAAAAGTGGCTAAATGAAGTGTCGAAGAAAGTTTAGATTAAATACAAACCAGAAGCTGCTGTGTATTAACTTCTTTTTTTTTCCCCCCACATAACCTTTCCTCCAGCAAGTGCCTTGTGCTTCTCCATCTCTTTCAGCTCACTAGAACACTCAGTAGGAATGAAGGCTCCACTGGGCTTTATGTACAATAAGTGTGATACACAACAGTGAGCACCAAAGAATATCCAGAGACTTAAGACTCAGAAAGTAATTATATAGCAGGGACAGGCAGAGATAGGGAATGCAGCAGGGAATGAGTGCTTTGCCAAAGTTTTCTTGGCACGCTGTTCCCATCTTTCACAATAGCACAAAACCTCAAAGAATAGTCAGCATACAGTCAGCATTTTCCAGGTCTCGAGAAGCTTTACATACATCATTGTCATTCCCAACACTTATATGTTCAAAAAAGAATGCATGTGGCTTGTCTGAGGACTCACAGCAACAAAATGGCTCAGCCAGGAACACTGCATATTGCTCCAAGTATCCATATTGCTGTTGCTTTGGTTTGCTGCCTGGGCTTAGCCTTGGTGCTTTTTTTGGAGGATCTTTTCTTTTTCATAAATAAAAACCATCACCTTTATCTCTTCTCACGCAGTTTTCCTCTTTGCTTTGAGGAGCAGGCTAAAGGGCAGTACATCCTGACCCCTGTTCTGCTGCAGAAAGGGCTCTGGAACAAGAATGAGTACAGTGAGGACGTGTCTTACATGTAGGAGAGCTGTAGGCATTTGCCTCCTCCTGAGAAATATGGGTAGCACTACGGAAAACAGCTTATTGATACTCTAAATTCCCTTGTGATGGCCAAATACGGCTGTAGCATCAAGCACATAGATCAGACTGGCAATTTGACATGGAAAGTATTAGAGAATTGTGTTTGGAAAACCCAGTGGCTCTACACAGTTCTGGATCCCACAGGCTGCTTGTTTAAGATCGTACCTAAACTGGGCGGCTCTTTCTGTAAAGCATTTCCCTTCCCATTCATCTCAGCGTAAGACTCCAAATATGAAAATGAAAAGCACAAGTGACCACAGAGGGATGGCTTAAAACTTCAGTGCATCGAGGGAGAACAGCCCTGCTCTGGACATCTGCGAAAGGAAGCCTAAGAAAGGCTCTTGTTCTAGGCTCCTCTTGGAAATAATTGTAGCAGAGCCTTATTTCATGTATATAGTGGCCTGAAAAATGAATGATGAAGCAAGAACACAGGATACACTCGGTGCCCTGCGGGTTTGCCTCTCTGATCGTGCACAGGGAACAAGCCAAGCTTTTTGAATATCAAGGCTGGGCATAAACAGAAACAGATCATCGATAACAGCAATGACAAATGCTGAGAGTTCAGTGGCTAACATCAAGAACAAAGAGGTAAATGATGCACCCAGCAGCTGAAGGGGAGTCATGACAGTCATTAAACATGAAAAATTGTTACCTTGATGCACTGTGTCCTCACAAGCAAGTACCTGCCTTTGTCTCTGTTCAGTCTTAAACATTCTACTGAAACAAACAACTAAGAGTGGAAGCCACGCAACTTTGAGCGGTGCTATCCTGGTAGGTTCAGTCAAAGCTGAGCAGTGGTGCGTGCTCAAATGCGTGATTAAAAACTGAAAGCCTCAGCTTATTTTCACTGTGTTACTTCTGCACTACAAAGAACAAAGAAGGATGCAAGGATTTCCCCAGCTGTGATCATCCACAGTCTATGCCTGTGGGTGCCCTGAGGTCCCACATCCTTGAGATGAGATGCCAAGGCAGAGGCCATGACGTGTCCACGATGCACAAGGCAGGGGAACAGAATTCATTGTGTTAGATGTGTGTATGTTAGATAATGGCTCTCAGCTATTACAGGTTGTTTGGATTAAAGTAACAGGGTGCAGAGACATACACTAAAGAGAAAGAGAGGCACCCCAAGTACTGTATCCTAAAGCAGCAGGTGACTTAAAAACCCCAGACACGCATATGGAAGAGAACTGGATGGCTAAGTTGCTGACCTAAACTCACAATAATTGTCGTAGCTTGGTACTCCTGACTCTTTTCTGCCTTAGCCTTACAAGCCATGCTTTGTATAAGAGCATGTCACACTGAACAGAGCATCTTTCTGGCGTCCAGTAGAGGTGCCCGGCCATCACGCCTCCAGATTTGTGACTTTCAGTCACGGTATGGTTCACTGGATCACTCCATCCCCACAATACTCAATAGTTAATGGTTGTAGCAACTGCTTTGAGTAAAGAAGCAGCAAGGTACAAAATACCCTTCTGATCCTTCTTCCCACGTAGACATCTTTCAGCTGAGTGGGCTGAATTCTCAGCTATACTGGTGTGGGTCTTGCTCAGCCCCTCTGCTGATAGTGGGCTGAATTCTCAGCTATATTGGTGTGGGTCTTGCTCAGCCCCTCTGCTGACAGTTTTCTACTTTGCCTGAAGTTACAGGTCAGTGAAATTTGGAACCTCAGAATATGATTTTAATATAGGGAGCAGTATTGAGGTTTCAGTCCTTGCTTTGAGCAGGTTTAAACACATCAAACAAAACAGTTGAGAGTTTAGTTCAGTCTGCTCCTGGGGCTGATGATTGGAGCACTTGCCTCTGCTCCAGACATTTTAGGAATATGTTTGACATCCAGTTTTATGATGTAGGTAGAGGAATATGCAGTTTATGTAGCTGGGGAAATGCAGGAACGAAGCAGATACTTGTATGTTCTGTATTATTAGGTCTTCTGACCGTTCATAAGCAAATGTCCATCCATGTAGCTGTGAAATCACACTAGTGGAAAATTTTAGCTAGATAGCTTGAGAGTAAAATATTTACTGTCTCCAAGTTTGCCAGGAAATGATGAAGAATTCTGAGAACCTAAACCTGAGAATTTAGGCACTCATAAGTACATTTTGAAGTATGTGGTGCCAAAGTCCTTTTATGTATCTAACCTTATTTCTTCTATAGTGCTATCTATTTAGCTAGACCTACCCCTGAGTAAAAGTACCACTCTGGGTAACATTATTACAATTTGACCTTTAAAGACAATTTCAGAACATCCTACATAATTTAATTTTATAAGTGACATTAACACCTATCACATAGTGCAGATACTCTTAGAAAATATTAAAATGAACAGTGGATGAGTAAAAAGAGGCAACAGAGCACCTAATGCACCTTAAAATATAACTACCTCACCAAAATATCTTCTGTCTTGTTAATATCCATAAAAGAAAAAAATAGTGCTGTGAAGTCCTTTCCTTCTCATCTTCCCCAAACTGTTGCGAGGGAAGGCCTGGGAGAAGACTGCCTGAAGCTTCAGCACCTTAGTAGTCTTCTCAGACCAAAAATTAAAATGTGCCCCATTTTTCAGCACCTTCCGGTGCCTGTTTTGAGGGTGAGTTTCACACATACCCAAAGGGTCAGTAGAATTTCACTTTCATATTAGTTTTAATAAAAGCCAATCAAAATACTAAATATTAAGCCCTTTACAAAAGGGGTTAAGATATAGGAACCCGCTTGAATTTCATCTGTAACATAAGGTCCAGATAGTAAGACTACGTGAAATGCACATAAAGAAGGCAAGGAACCAGTGCTGCACATAATTCAAGCCTCTATCAATAAAAGCACTGACAAAGTAATATCAAAACTAAACCTAGGAGACTCAATAAGCAGCATTCTCAGTGCAGCGATGCCTATCTCAGGTGGATCTTTCTGAAGGCAGTATTTTCATTTGCAGGTTCCAAGCTTATCTGGGTTCTGACAGAGGTTGTGTTAACTGATGCTGTCTGCTTATCAGATTTCAGAATTTCGTCATTAGTACCTGCAGACATTTAGTGCCAAACTTTTCCATGACCTATTTCATCTGAAAACGTTGGAACGGACGCACTGCAGACGCTGCATGTTGATTTGAAACTACAAACTTTGAGGGTTTCTTTGCAGTAGGGATCAAATTAGGGAGAAAACCCCGTGTTTTCAGGAAGAAGAGTAGTCTAATATAAATGAAAGATGGGTAAGGCTAAATGGAAAGAGAAAATAGTTCTTCACCTGAGGTTTTAAAATGCTTTTTAAGACTAAGAGTGACTACAAGTGATGCACGATCTAAAAAACGGTTGGTTTGGTTCTGTCTTCCCAAGGTACAGCTAGTACAGAGCTCACTAACGTTAACTGTTGTTGCACTAACAATGAATTATTTTCTGATACTGATGACCAAATGATTCTTCACTGGATGCCTCACCACTTCATTAGATAATGAGAAAACAATTCAGAGCAGCTTTATGGCAATTCAGAGTTTGGGTTCTCTTCTAAAGGAGCACCCGCAAAAACATTTCCTCGCTGTGCCATTGGACAGATACGAAATCATACTCACATGTTATTATCTAACTGTGGATGGGATTTCACTTCACTTGTCTACCTCCTACTTACCATCAGGTATAAAGAGCAGTCAATTCATTTCAGCCTTGGTAAGTGAATCTGCAGTCCTGCTGCAATCAAAGGACCTGTACGTGTGTGACAAATTATCGGCCCATGGCTATCCTGGCGTGTCACATGCTTTTAAGATAACTTTTACCACCATTAACCTAGTACTCCAATTGGTATGAAACCTTCAGTGCAAGCTTCTGACTTCTCTTGCTCTGCAACAAAGGTTGTATTTTGTGTCTCAGCACTGTATTCAGCAGAGGCTGACATTCTGGCATGTAATTGGGTGCTGCTTTGCCCCACTAAACATTCACCAACCCTGCAGCTGTACGTGCATCTGCTGTGATTTCCCTTAGTTTGCCTACACAGTTATTGCCAGACAGTAGGCGTCTATTAAGTGGAGTTATTCTCACCGGATTTGCATCAGACACAATTTGCTAACCCTTCGATTACTGCTATACGAGGCAATGCTAGACCTGTAAATTCAAGTAAGTAAATTCCTAAATCTGCTACAGATTTAAGATTTAAGAAATACAATTTTACTTCTTTCCCTGGAAGAAGATCCATACGTATTTTGGGAATTGTGAGGCAAATGCTGCCTAACCTGCCTTTTGCCTTGATTCTAACCCATCAGGGACTGATTATTTCATCCTTGTGAAAGAAAGCTCTCTGGGACTTTGTGCTGCTTAAGCACAGCAGGAAGAGACCTATAAAGATATAACAGTGGAAAAGAATATTTGTCCTTTGTGTTATCAGTCCCACTGTGTGACAAAAGTGGGTAGATCCATCTGCCTCACGGATTAGAAGAAAACATGGAAAGATGACCGTTTGCTGTCTTTTTGCGTAGTTATCCTTTCACTCTGAAGGTCTCCTACCTACTGAGATGTTTGCCTTCCCTCACAGTCAAAGTTCTGTATGTCTAAGTATTGTGCATGTTTCACAAAATCTTCTTTATCCACATTTGGAAAAGTAGACATAAAAGGAATAAGTGTGGAAAACACAAACCAGGAGTCAGCAAAGTTTTCTTACCAAGATTAGCTTCCTTTAAAATATGTATTGTTCTCTAAAGTGAAGGTAAACACACTTTTCATATCAAGGCTCTAATAAATGCACCTGAGAGGCTGACAAGGGGTATTTTCCACTTTGGAACTGGGAAATATTGCAGCAATATTAAACAATTTTCGAAAACGTTGCAATGCAAATTCAGGAGAAAGGAAATTGCAAAAATTAAACAAAACTCACCAAATCTATTTGAAATGCTTGAAAAAACTGGCCAGAAAGAATGAAAAATTGGGAAAAGTTTTTCCTAGAGACTGTTGGAAATGCTGCTTTGGGCCAATCCAATGCTTGCAATGGCTGTCCCATGAAGACCAGATTCCCCGAGACACGCTCTTCATTGGAGATGAGAGCACAGTGCTGATGTTCAAGTATGGAGAAGTGAACCCCAGATACATTTGTACTAGAGTAATGTATTTTGACAATGAGGTTTTTTTAATGAGAAAGTTCTGCATTTATGTCACAGAAGAGGGTCTCTGGAAGGACACATACCCTAGCTGAAGACCACAGAGAAAGGTAGTCCATTCTGCCTCTGTTGAGCGTGAAGCAACCTACCAGTGTCACAGTATCATTTGCATCACTACTGCTTTTGACCAAGCCCTGTGATGTGGAGATACAATTGATGCAGATGGAGTTGCATTCACATAAAGTAGGAATACCTCTTTTTTCAGATATCTTTTATCCTACTTATAATTAAACCCCAACCCTCGAGATAGATGATAGATCGGACTTTCAAACACATTTGCCTAATGGTCTCCAACTCTGTCGTACATTTCCTCCACAGCTTCCAGAGGACTAATGACCTCATTTTTCACATATTGAAATCAATGGCGTTTGTGACCAGGTTAAGCTGAAATTTTGGACATTTCTTCACAGAGCCATTTAGATTATGTCTTCTTTTTAGGTCACCATGGTGATTTTTCATTCATTTTAGGATGTCACACATCTGTAGTAGCTCTTAATCTATTTTTACACACATTTTTGACACTTTTCTTTAATTGTTCCATTCTGAATTCTTTGCTCTCTGCCTTCACTCATCCTAATTCTTCATCTGTGACAGCTGTGACTACTGATGATGTCGGATATGTACAATAGAGTGGATGAAGCATGTCTCAAGTCACTACTTTGGAAGCCTTTACAAGTACCTGGAACTTACTTCTTTTTACTTGAAGTACACGTGCTTTTATCACATTTCAATATTGCTAATGCAATCATAGGGTTGGAAGGGACCTCCAAAGACCATCTAGTCCAACCCTCCTACAATAAACAGGGACATTCCTATCTAAAACAGATTGCCCAGAGCCCTAGACAGGCTGACCTTGAATGGCTCCAAAGACGGGGCGTCCACCATGTCTCTGGGCAGCCTGTTTGAAGGATCCACCACCATCAGGTTCAAGAACCTTTTCCTCATGTCCAGCCTCGATCTACCCTTTTCCAGCTTCAAACTATGACCCCTCATCCTATCATTCCCTACCCTTATGAACAGTCTTCTCCAAGCCTTCTGACAGGTCTGTTTCTGGGGGTTGCTATAATGTCCCCCTGGAGTCTTCTCCTCTCCAGGCTGAACAACACAAACTCTCTCAGCCTGTCCTCATAGTAGAGGCTCCAACCCTCTAAGCATTAACACGGCCTCCTCTTGATTCACTCCAACACCTCCACATTCTTCTTGCGTTGGGTCCTCCAGAGCTGGATGCAGGAGGTCTCACTAGGGCAGAGCTGAGGGGCTGTGAATCTCTTTTGGTTATAGTATAATGTGGATAGAGGTACTTTGCACACGTATCAATACACATACCACTGCGCATTCATGTGCTCTTGACAGAAATTAGCCAGGTGATACTTCTAGTGTGACCAGATAGGCAGCACCTTGAGACCTACTCTGCCTGTGCATTAATAGGTTAGGGCACATGCTCTGCGAATCCACCTGAGATGACCACCCTGGAAATGCAGCTCCAGAGTAATAGCCAAAAAAGTTTAGCACACAAGGCTGTGCACAGAATTTCTGCCTGCCAAAGTACCCTGGCATTAGTAACATCCTCCATCAGGCAGAGCAGAAAAGTTTATCACTGGTCAACTTTTTTGTGTATGAAATACAGTCCTTTGTAGAAATCCTATAAATGTATGTGCACGTCACTTATCCTCAGATCTGGGCTCATGTAGATTTTAACAACGTGTCAGCCTTTGCTAGAACTCTATTTGGCAATATTGTCCCTCTCCTGTAGAACAACATTTTTTCCCATGGGCACAGTCTTGTATTATAGATGTTATTGGAGACAGCTCATGAAAAAACCTGTGCTGGAGCTGTACCATCAGTCTCATTCCTGGCCTGCAGTTTGTCAGGAGGGTCTTTAGCAGGTACCAAACCTTCGTTCATGGTCTTAGTGCTTTGTATTGGCAAGGTGCATTGACATCTGCCTGCCAGACTAAAGGGTGCTGATTTGATGAGTAAGCATAAAACACCCAGAACCACACCAGCCCACGACAGACTATGTCTCCACAGTGTCTTCATTCACCTCAGTGACAGGAGACTTTCTTTGGCCAATGTAAAAGGAGTGGTCACTGCTCCAAGTGAGCAGTGCAAGAGGAGGGATGGTTCCTTATTGTGCCACATACCTTTATTACTGCTGGCACTGATATCTGTAGCAAGAAATGCCACTGAGAGAAGACAGTTACTCTGGAGACAGTGACTCAATTAGATCGTCATTCTGACTGTTAAATTGCGGTAATGTTTCTTGTTTGTTTTCATTAAATTAGGTATTTTCTTCAGTACAGTACAGTACAGTACTACATGATATGAAAATGCAATGTTTATGTGCCCACAGAGAAGGACCAGAGCACATCATGTGCTCTAAAGCAAGACGGCAAGACGACTAATGAAACAGAGCTGTCCTCCCTTGTCCCACATATCTGTAACCCTACAAAAACCACGGCGAAGTTCCACATATAATAGTCTGGTACAGCTGCAGCCCTCAATGCTCCCTGGACTGCTGAACAGACTAAGATCAATCAGTCACCAATCTATTCCTGTCTCATCCTACATCCTGCAGCTGAGACTAACACCATTTCTGCAGATTCTCTTCAGAACAGTATTTTATTCTAGTTTTGATGCAGGTTTTAGGGTTTGGCCTCTTTTTCCAGTATAACAGAGCTTTAAGAATTTCTGTTGTGTGGTAGATGTTGACTAATAAATTGTCTGAAAAATAAAAAAAACCTTAATCCATGTTTAAAATCTACAGCAAATTAGATTCAGAGAATGTCATGCAAATAGTGCCATGCATGTTTCTAGTAGTGTCATAAACCAGACCTTGTTTTACACAGACCATTATGGTCTCTGGATATGTAATTAATGCAGGTGACTTCAAGCTACGTGGATTTAGTTTAAAAAAACAACAAAAAAAAAGACAACAAAAACAACCCACAGTGAACAACTATCAATTAAATACAGATACTTCATCTGTCTGAAAGTAAGCAAGAGAAAGTCCTCTGACTTCTTGGGAGTTTTCATCTTTACAGTATCTTATGCTCAAAATCAACAGCACTGTTTCATTTTTGAAGGCCTGGGAGTTACTGGGCATTTCTGCTCTATTTTTCAGCTTGTTGGGAGGAATGCTCTGAATATCGTCATACCCTGAGCCTGAGTCAGTTAGAGTACTGAGAGTGAAGTCATCACAAGCAGAAAAGTCATGAGCCAGAAGCTTTCCAAGTATCAGCATGCAGGAGGAACTCACAGACAGAGCAACTTTATGACAGTTTTCTGACTAGGATTAGCCCTTAAAAAGCTGATTGGGGACAACCTCTGTTTATCTTTTAATTCACAGAATCATAGAATCATTAGGGATTGGAAGGGACCTCGAAAGATCGTCTAGTCCAATCCCCCTGCCATGGGCAGGGACATCCCACCCTAGATAAGGCTGGTCAGAGCCTCATCTTTAATATTCATTGGGAATTTTGTTTTAATAAAAGTTTAGAGAGAACATCATCAATTTCTAATCTCAGTGAACTAAATGCAACAGAATTCATAGCAGCTTTAAACCAAGGAGTGCACTTAGATCTGTGTGTTTGTGTGCCCAGTAACAAAAGATTTTCCCTGTAGTTAGTGGCTGAAAAACCCAACATTTGGTTTGACATAAAGTCCATGGAGTTCAACTACACTCAAATTCTTTTCCATATTGCAGATCATGATACCTGCTGAAAGAGAGGTTTTTAAACATGTGTCCTTAGCTGTGTTTTTAAACTAAAACCATTATTGAAGCAGTTACCGGGTTTTATAGCATTTTTTAATTACTATCAAATAACTTGTTGTCTGCACCATATATTGCCATAATCAGTTTTAGTTATTTCCGGGCTTAGCTCTGTTTTCCTGTGTTTCTGCCACTCTTCCCCCCCTAGATTCATCTTCCAAGTATGTGACAGATGGATTTTAACCAAAGCAAGACAAGCAACAGCCATCAGAGACAGGTTGTCATAAGCAAAGAGCAAGAAACGCTGCTGCTGTAGGACTGAGAGATTCTCAGCTGTTGTGACAGAAAAGCCTTCATGGATCACATGAAATAGCTCTGATGATGAATCCTGACTCTTGACTGCCTCATGTCTTGCCCTATCACTAAAAAAATGTCACCAGTGACTGCAAATGTGACACAAAGAGCCATCAGCTCTGTACAGCCCCTGGAAGGCTGGGGTTGGCCATGGCCACCTTAGAAATGTTGCTCAGCACCGTAACAAAGTGCTTTGCATGGATATCTGCACTGCGCTTCAGTAATGAAGTAACATGGGGGAAAGTGCCCATGCCAAAATCCTTCTCACAGCATCTCAGATGGATGGGAGCTTCTCTTTTCCTGAGCAATAGCGCTGGCTGGCTTACAAGAAGTAACAATAAAAGGGTTTGCTTTTACTTCAGGATTTTATGCTGGAATTGTATCATTCGGGACAGTATTTCTTCCCCAGATGTCACCACTTTAATTTTATTACGAGAACAGCACCTATTCCACCAAAATTTGCTGAGATAAAGCAATTATGTAATGCAGAAGTTCTGCAAATCTGATCCATATATTGTCAGTCCATAATTTGTGCTCTACATGTCTGGATTGGTTTTAGCACTCTGAGAGCCAGTCTATTTTATTTAGCTTCTGGTTAACACATTTAGCAGGGATAAGTGAAAGCTGGAAGTGCATACGTTTCAACTTCTTTCAAGTTTCATGAACATAAAATAGGAAGATGTCCAAAAGAGGTGTGTATATCACTTTTATGGCACAACGGTGCTGTTTTCAAAGAAAATTGGGTGCCTAGCAAAATGTGCAAGTGATGACACAGAATTAGACTGCTGTAAACGCTTCACAGCTTCACTTGGTCACCGAGAATAAAGCTGTCCGCTTTTTTCACTTCGTTCAGCAGAGCACAGGCTGCTCATACTGAGGTTTTACCCTGTGAAGTGGCTTATTCCCAGGCAGTTCTCCTGAGACAAATCGAGGCAGGAAGAGAGGAAGTCCAGAACAGTCACAGAATCATCAAGACTGGAAAAGAGCTTCAAGATCATCAAGTTTAACCATCCACCCTACAACCCCCCAGCCGCTAACCTGTCTCTTGAAACACCCTGTCTACCAGTTTGTTGAACCCCTCCAGGGATGGTTCCCCTACCCCCTCCCTGTGCAGCCTGTTACAAGGTCTCCCCACTCTTTCTGGGAAGAAGTTTTTTCCTAAGATCCTACTTGAACCTCGCTTTGAGCAAGCTGACCCTATTTCCTCTTGTCCTTTCGCAAGTCGCTGGGGAGAAGAGGCCAACCTCCACCTCACTCCAACCTCCCTCCAGGCAGTTGCAGAGAGAAGTGTGGTCTCCCCTCAGCCTCTTCTTCTCCAGGCTAAATAGCCCCAGCTCCCTCAGCCTCTCCTCACCAGACCTATTCTCCAGACCTCTAACCATCCCAGTTGCCCTTCTCTGCTCCACCTCAATGTCCTTCCTGTACTGTGATGCCCAAAACCATCCCTAGCACTTGAGCCAAAGTTGTGAAATCCACCTCTGCCTTCCCAAAGGACCTGATCAAATGCACAGGTACTTTGCATTGGGAAAGGGTGCTCTAAGCTGGGCTTGGACGCAGAAAGCCCTGATGGCCCGAAGTCTGACTGATGCTGGTCAGCAAGGCACATGAAGGCAACTAGAAATAAATGCCTGCTAAAGGATACATTAGAACTGTAGAATAATTAATTGGAATAACTAACTGCTGAAATAGAACTTCTGGGTAGCACTTCAAAGGACAGCCCCCATTTTCATCAACACAGGATGTCACATAGGCGTCATAATGGAAGTACTGGAGCTCTGTGGACTTCTAAATTCTGCTGATGGCTTGAAAAACTGTGACTCCTGTAAACAAACTACTCAAGTTGAAGACATACTGTGACCGCATCCTCTATGAAAATGGCAGTCTTTCACACTTCTAGTTTGGGAAAGATCTTGAAGCCGATATTACCAGAGTGCTGAAACAACAATGGTGAAAAACCTAGGCATGGAGAATTGGCAATAACTCACGATGCTTCCAAAGACTTATTTTCCCTAAATTAATCTGAATTATTCCTGAAATGCTATTTTATAACTTACAGATTTCCACAGCTATTCTTAAAGCAGTCCCGTAGCCTTGATGAGCAATGAGGTATTTGGAGAGGGCTTTTCGTAAATATTGCGTGACATTTTACATCTTTGCATTCCAGCCGTCGAGGAAAGCACCTTCTAAAGCAATATATTGTTCATGCACCACAACTGCATTTAATAGTTTTCTGCTGTATTGCTTTTGGTTCATTAACATTCATGCTGTTGTCTGCCACCTAATTTGTTTCGGTGTTTGCTTTGAATTTGCCTTGCTGAAATAGTTTCGCGCTGTGCTTGCTCTGGCTCATCTGCTGTTTCTATCTGACTAATATTTTTACTCTATGTGTATAATTTATATATTTGTGTAGATTCTGTTCTGACTTCTGCACATCCAGACACACAGTTACCTTTTGGGGCAATATCAAACAGCTCAAACCCAGTCTTGTGAATGGTCTTCCCTAAGGATAATGGAGTCAGCTATTTTGTCACAAGTTCTGCATATTGATAATTAACATGTGAAACTCTTCCTCCTCCACAAATAGTTTCATTGCTTAGTTCTAAATCTTCTATGCAGAGCTTGACCCAAAGCTAAAATGAACCTGATCCTTCATCTCCTTTCCCGTCAGAGGAGTACTGGAGATCCAGTCTTTTGGGACACAAAGGTCCGGCTCACAAGAAGATATTTTTTTGAGGCTTACATGAAACAGAGGACTTGATCTTGTTTAACCTAAATTGAATGGAGTTATCAGGCTGTACAGTTTCAATCAGGAGGTGCTATTTTGCAATCTTCAGCTACGTTGCAGAAAATAACTTAGGTTGCATGCATGTGGAATACGTTACCATTTCTCTAGCAAAGGCCTTTTTCTTTGAACACTGTAGAGGTATCAGGATATTCTTACAGCCTGAAGCTCTTTCTCAGCCTTCAAGGATCAAAGTGTCTTAAGAAAGGAAGAGATAATCCTCTCCTAACTTATACACACATCTAGATCCTGACATTCATTTACAGCTGCTTTGTGTTGCTTTTCAGGAGAAGAAGTGGAAGAGAAAAAAGCTTAGGTGATGAGCATTCTCCACGCAGTAGAAATACCTCAGTAGCATTGACACAGCATATTGGCTACTTCATCACCCTCTGAATAGCTATTTGTGCAGTCAATGACAAGAGGCATCTCAATGGCAAAAAGATATAATGTCAGATGCTATCCCTTCAGCTCAGACTATGAAATAACACACAACCTAAAAAAGCAATTTAGAACTGAAATTTGAAGTCTTCATGATAAGATTTTTTGAGTCAACTCTGGAAAGTGATAATTAAATCTTTGAGATATTCAGCCTTGATAAACCAAGCTTATTTAAAATTTAAAAAGTAGTCTGTGCATCTACATCCCAGTGTACTGAACTGATTTATAGTGAAAAGGATTAGATGAGGGTCTAAGTGGCAGAGGGCCATTTAAGACAGCTATTGTTGTTGACAATAGTACCAGAATTAGTCAAATGTTGTTTAGCCCAAGGGAAGATCTAAGCCTAAGAAATCTTTGTCCTGAACCCTGTCCTGTGATACTTTGAGAGTAATGATTTCAGGACACATGATACTTATTTCTGAGAGTCTGTGGAGGGTAGGGGAGCTACTAGAAGACAGAACTTGATGGATACCTTTAGAGAAAAGTAAATATTAGGGAAAAGGAACAAGGAAATTATGGGCTATTAATACAAATTCTAAGTCTAAACCAAATAATCTAAAAATCAAAATAACTGTAGGACTTTGTGATGGGTTGACCCTAGTCATCAGTCAGACGCCCACCCAATCACTTTCTCACTCCTCTTCAACATAGTAGTGGGAGAAAATGATGGTAGGTCTTATGAGTCAAGATAAAATCAAATAATTTACAAATTGCCATCATGGGCAAAGCTGACTCAATTTGAGAAAAAAATATTTAATTTTTTGTTAATGAAGATAAATTTGAACATTGAGAAATATAGTCAAAATGAATATAACAACTTCTTCTCACTCCACATCTTCTCCATGCTCAGCTTCATCCCTTCATTCCTGAACAGAGTCTTTCCCAGGGCCACTGGGCTTCTCTGCTGGGGCACATGGAGCCCCTCCTGCCCTCCTTCTGCTCTCCCCTCAGGGTTCATTGGGCTGTTTCTCATACATTTTCCCTCAGCCCTGGCTGATGGGCTTTTGCCCTCTACTCTAGTGTTGCTTTCCCTGAGGCTTTTGCCTGCCTGTGGCTGAAGGGTTCAGCTGTGCCCAATGCTGAGACCATTAGAGCTAGGTGGACACACACTGTGTCTGGCGCAGCCCTGGCCCATCCCTATTCAACATCTGGACAGCCCCCCACTCAAGGTAAAGACATGAGATGAGTCCTGAAACTGCTGAAAGATTATGAGGAAAGAGGTGATAGCCAATGTGAACTTGTCAGGAGTGGGTCACATCAAAGAAGTCTCACTTTGTTATGCCATAGGTGATTAGGTTTGTAAACAGAGGACAACAGCAGGTGTCACACCTTTATGTCACTTTGGTATTTGTCACAGTCTTATTATGTCTTATATGGACAACTCCAGAGCAAAGCTAAGAAAATATGAGAGGATTAGTAGGTGAAGCACAAGTGAACAGATGTAAGAGAGCCTTAGTTTCCAGGAAATTGCTCAAACACCTTAGGCAGACCACAGCCCCTGTTCTGCCTCTGTGAAACATTTGTTTGTGCCAAAAGCAGAGCAGCAATTCATCAATTGTTTTAATGTCCATTGCTGGCGTAAAATTAGGAAATTTGGACAGCAATAAAAAAGATGTTGTTGAGCTACTGGGAAAACCACTAGGACAAACACAGCCCTGGAATAAACAGCTTGTCCGCGATAACCAAGGAACTTCTATCGCTTCAGGGCCTAAAAGCAACTTACACAATGATCTAGTATGAAAGACACAGTGGTGGCTGATTTCACTCCAGAGTAAGGAGATGGACTGCATATGGCACTCCAAGTCCTACCATTTTTTGTTCTTCTTTCATTAACAGAAAATGGCAGTAATACAAATCTCTACCTTTTCCTCTTCCCACAGACTGCGCAAGACGTGAGAGATTCTTTTCTACTGCTGAATATGCGGTTCCTTTTATTCACTGTGCACACTGCAGACTTATGAAATAGACTAAATGAGTGCTTTTAGGGGTGAGTCAGAAGATCGCTGAGTCAAAGACAGTCGAGAACGGATAAAGTAGAAAACAGTCAAAAACATGACAGCGTAGCAGACTCTTGATTCTACCCGTTGGTCTAGTTTCAAGAGCACGTCTTTTTCTTCAGACAGATTTTTCTAAAGCCTTGATTCACCTACGAATATAAAGTAATATGTTCTTATACTTGTACAGGAGTTTCTCTCATTCAATTCTATCACACGAAACAAACAGATTACATCGATGAGAGTTTGTTTAACCCAGGCCAGTTTTGTACTCAGTTGGGAGAAGGCAGCAAATCCTTACAGAATTTTCCTCTGTACCCTTAGGGTAAGGAGGACTTTCGTCTGTAGTGCACCAGAAATATGAAGGGACGTGAAGAATAATTAGACTCTCTAATTAAAGAGCAGAGCTTAAGAGATAACTTTATGTCATCCGGAAATGTTCTCAGGAAGTGACACTGTCTCAACTGAAATTGCAGATGTCGATTAATTGCAATTCAGGCAACCTCAAAACTAAACAGAAAGTGACACGAAGGTGTGAAGTTTCTGCAAAATGTCCCTGTAGGATTAAAAGAGTAAAATGTTTTGAATGAAGACAAGTAGGACAAGAAGTTTGCCACATCACATGTTTTCCCATTTAGGAACTGACAGGACAAACCACAAGCCGTTGCCTTGAGCACCGCTTTACATTCAGGGTGTGATGTTAAGTAAGGGAAAGGAAGTGCAGAGAGACACATGGCCTAATACTGGAAATTATCGGGGCTATCTGAAGTGAGTCATCAGAGAGGAAACCGAGAACACTGGGGTAGAGGGCTGAGTATCAAACTAGATTGTATACTGTTTTAAAAAAGAACATTAGGGTGACAGCTTTAAAGCTTTTTTTTATGTTCAGCCCAATCTGAAGATGGGTCTTACCTGGTACATTCTGTGCAAGCTTGTGCTCAGCAGCACCATGCTCGAGCAAAACAATTGTCGTGTTTAATTACATCACTGTTCCACCTTTTACTCAAAGCCTACTAGAACCTCAAAATGCATCACAGCAAAGTATGAGAAGCACTGTATAAGATCACCCTGCCTGTAGGGAACCTGTCTGGCCAACCCTTTTTATTTAGTAGCCGGTTTATGTCCTGAATCATGAGGTTTATATCTCAAATAAATTTTCTACCCAGCCTAATATAACTGTTCTCCTTATGCGGAGCGCAGTTTATTTCTGATACTGTATCTTGTGGCAACGATACGAGCGTGCTGGTTACTCATTGTACTAAAGGGAAATTAATTTTATTGGTTTTAAATTTGTTTCCTTCAAAATTAATTGAATCTCCTTTTGCTCCTCTCTGACAGAGTGACACAGCAGGTGTTAAAATTAGTCACTGTTTTATGTATCACTACCAGTGTTCTCTCTTATTACTAGTCTTTTCCATGTCATTTCACAAGTTTTTTTTTCTGTGCTTCCTGTGTGAAGAGAAAGGATCCTGGATTCCAGTTTTTGAGGTAACACTTCTAACAGGTCTCTGTGTTTTAGCACACACCAGCATTTGCTTTGAAAACAAAGCCTGTGCTCCCCACACAAATTGGGGTGCCCAGTTCTCTTGCAGGTAACAAAAAACATACAAATCACAAGCTTTTTTTTTAGCTAAACTAAGATATAAGTTTAGAGACCCAGTTTCAAATGTTGGTCACTCACTCAGCTACACTGCCATTGAAAAAGGATTGTTTTCATGACATGCATTTTCATTCTATCTTTCCACGTTTCTTCCATTCACTTCGCTGCCCTGTACACAGAGTTAGAACATTAAGGGGTAAGTGCGTGTGCTCGATCTATCCAAGTGTCTGGTGTCATTCATGCCAGACCAACAGTTGCAAGAGTGAACTAAACTTGTTCTAAAATCAAGACAGAGAAAGGGAAAATGAAGTCCAGCAGGACCTGTTTGGGATGACTATTGTAAAACTAAGAGCTACCTGGATTGAACAATCTGTCTTTAAAAAAAAAGGCTGGAAAGGTGTAGGAACTATGACAGAGCTGGTAAGATGAGAATCCTGAGAGAATAAACACAATGGAGTTGTATTGTCACGGAATCTAAGTGATGGCAGCAGAGCCAAAAGCCACAGGGAAAACAAACTCCTAGATGTTGTCATTAACCCCAAGGCTTTCTATAGAGCTGGTGTAGGTTTTGGTATCTCAATGGGACAACAGAAGAGGGGCCATCCTGTTATGGGATTTTCCCAGTCACCATGCCTTAAGCCACACTAATAGGAGAAGACCTGGTCCGACACTCAAGAGTGCTGACTACCAGCCTCTGCTTCCTCAAAGGAAGTGGTAGAGGGGTGGGGATTGGTCTCTTCTCACAAGTAACAAGTGATGGCACAAGAGGAAATGGCCTCAAGTTGCACCAGGGGAAGTTTAGAGATTAGGAAAAGCATCACACATTGAAACAGGCTGCCCAGGGAGGAGATTGACTCTACATCCCTGGATGTGTTTAAAAGTTGTGTTGATCTGGAGCTTAAGAACAGGGTTTAGTGGTAGCCTTAGGACAGTTGGTTAATGGATGGACTGGCTGAAGGTCTTTTTCAACCTAAACAATTATATGATTCTGCTTTTAGGAGAGGCAGTATAGCTAAAAACCAAGTACTGCATTGGTTACCAGTCCAGTGAGTAAATACTTTGGATGCACCTCATTTCATTGCATTCACAGTACCAAACACATAAAATATGAAGTGATGGATGACTCTTGGGTTAACCTACTCTAAAGCGTGTTTTTATTCATGTATTTCTTTCAGTAAATTGTAGCAAAATGTCCCATGTGTTGCTCTGAATAATTATGCTTAAATATACCACAAATAGTCACTTTGCCCAGACCCTACAGTATAACATCTGTCTGATCTAAAAGACTTTTGTGACTATCCATCTCTTTGGTGTAATGTCCCTTCATGCTGGTCCTACAGTAGGTCAAACTGCTCCTTTTACAAGATATTCAGCTGTTTCTATATTGTCACTTCACAAAAATGCATCAGAATGACCCAGTTCTGGTTTGCACCATGGCCTTTTCCTGCGCTCTGGAAGAGCAAAGGAACCTGAGACTGGACTTTGCCTTTATTCACATCAACTACATTGTCTTGTTGCAAAATCTGATTAACATGTATGGGCAATAACGTCAATGGAAACCAGGTCCAGCACAGTAAAGCTCTACGTTTTGCTTAGTCCATGATTTCAAATTCTAGAAGGATCCAAATGTTCCCCGTAAAAACAAAATGAAATTACTTTTAAAGAAGTGAAGCAACTTTGCAGGCCGAGACAATCGAATACTTGGAAATCAGGTTTAGTTGATCAAATGGCAAGCAGAAGAAAATCAAATTACGCCCTCTACTAAAACATTATTTTAATAACAACAGAACAAATGCAATCCTTCCAAGATTCCCAGGGTTTTTATTTAAGTAACTTATTCAGCAGCTCTCTTACCAGACCCTGAAAGGAACCGAACACATCTCTTCCCTTGTCTTACTTTTTGAGTTTGATGGGTCACTGATTGAAATGAGAACAGTGTCTGAAAGGGGGTTGGAATTATAAGGATTTCATTATGGACACTTTCACCTCTGGCTGACCAGATTATTTCTTTGAAGGTCAAAGAAAATGAGGCCTCACCTCACCAATTTATCATGTTTGGCATAAGACTAAGCATGGGATTAAGTTCTATGATGTCCTTAATATGGAGTGGCTGAGGTTCTTGCCTAAACTGAAGCTAGAAGGTCTTCATTTCTTCACAGCCGGTGTAAAACACATCGCGTGTCTCACTCCATTTCCTGTTGCACGCAGACCTGCGACTGAGAATGACCATCAAAATGGATGAGCCATGGCACCGTTATCAGGCTGGGCAATGATTAGATTACTCAGAACAGTTTGCTAGACCTTTAGCACCAACTCACAGTTCAGTGGTGACAGAAGAAGAGATCATACCAGACACTCAAAAATACCTAAACAAAAAGAAGTGTGGATTGAAAATGACACCTCACTCAGACTCCCGAAAAAAATAGTTCTTACCACTTCAGTTAAATTTAGAGGGAGGTTATGAGCTGAAAACTGATTAGATAATCTAGTTCCCTTTGATTTGTGTCAGTTACTATTTACATTTACGGAATGCCTTCAAAATGCATAATCTAACGCCCTGCCTCACACAGACACTTAAAAAAAAGAGTGAGGTCTGGTCTCAATGTCTTACGTAGATTTTTGTGTACACAAA
The DNA here is from genome assembly GCA_028565055.1 of Phoeniculus purpureus. Taxonomy (NCBI): domain Eukaryota; kingdom Metazoa; phylum Chordata; class Aves; order Bucerotiformes; family Phoeniculidae; genus Phoeniculus; species Phoeniculus purpureus. The sequence continues at coordinate 8,859,388 of JAOXOE010000343.1, read as the reverse complement.
AAAGTAATTCCAGCACTGTCAATTATCATTTATGGACTTGATAGACAATAAAATATGCATTTATCTTTAGAATCAACCTCACCCTAGGTAACTGAGAGCTAAAAGGTACTTCAATATCACGCGTTGGTGATAAAGCAGTCTCTCTCCTGTTAAAAACATGTAGGTTTAAAGTGCTTTAAATTTTAATGCATCAGGAACCAAGTTTTTAAATAAAGAATGAACCAGTTATTTTGTAATTCAAGAAAGGCGATCTATCTTGCTAAGTTTTCAAATTTTTCACAGCTCTCATTTTGCCATGCTGAAGACATATTGTACCTTATCACATCATCTATCATATATTATTACAGATAAATTTGCACACAACTTCGAAAGGATGAAGTGTCTGTGCTGCCAACGATCTTTGAAAACTACTCCGGCAGCAGAAAAAAACCTCTAGAAAATCAGTGTGAAGAGGCCACGATAAAACTCAAACAGAGGAAAGAAGAAGAAACGAGAAGTTTCGAGCCTTCAAGCCTTTTGCTTCTCCTTAACTAGATTAACTAGATGTCTGTTTGGCATTTGCCATCTGTCTTCTTGTTGATAGATCGGTTAGGTGGTTTTTTGTGTTGTGGTTTTCTAATCCTTCTACATAATCCTTCTGTTATTTCTTTTTCTATTGCTCGGCAGAAAACAGCTCTGTGCTGTCTCACCAGTAAAGTAAATGGACTCTGCCCAGGATATGTGACTGGCTGAACACTACTGAGTGTCAGGAGCTTCAGGCTGCTCCAGTGATTTTATTATGCAGCAAGACATTGGTGTCAGATAATCCTGACTGAACACGGCCACTGAGAATCAAAGTTTTTGTGACCTCAGGCTGCACTTTATTGTCTTTGGAAGGGAAGGTGGAGGGGAACAGGGAAAGACGTCTCTCCCAGGAGCTTTCGGTTTCCTCAAAGTTCAAAATTGAGACCAATTTGATGAGGAGAACAAGTGTTATGTTATATACTGATCTGATTGCTGGAAGCCGAGAGCACAAACAAAACTGTGTTCACTCTGTTCTGGGCAGATCTACAGGCTCCAGCAACTTCCAAAAGCTATGACACGACACTTTATAAGAAAAACACACTCCAGGTTTCTTTTCTTGACCACAGCACTACTTTCTGGCATTTAAAACACATGACTGTTTGGGGGTCACACGTATTCAGAATTAATTGGGAACTATTTTGGTATCAGTGCTAGTCTGGTGAGCAAGTGTGAAAATTCTGCTTAAAGCATAAATTGCATAAAGCAGTTGATGTTACTTCAAGCCCACTGTTCCCTAAGGAACACAGTTCAAGGAAACAGCTCTGAGGAAATAAGAAGTTTCTCCGGCACTGCTCAGGTGTGTTGGCATACTGGCTGCAATAAGGAAATTAAATGACTTTAGCACGAGGTGCTCCAGACTATCAAAACACCGTGTCAGTCATTGGTGTTATCTGAGCAATAGCTGCTAATGGATTGAAAGGTTTCAGAGTTGGTATGCACCTGCTTATTCTTCTGATAATCAAAATCTGTGACTGCCAGAGCTATTTTTCTGCACACATATATAGGTGTGAGGCTTTAGAAGCAGCTGACATGCTTTGCAAAGAGGATGGAAACCAAAGACTGTGCCAGAGCATTTGTAGAACGGTGACTTACTCCAGGACTCCTGTGCGAGCAGAGCACTTACCAGGGTGCTGCATGAATTAGGATCAGAGTTTCTGAGCTCTATCCAAGTAGGTGATATGGAGTGGCAAACAGCCTCGTCTCGTGTACTGATTACGAGTCTGAGAGGAGACTTCATCACTCTCTACAACTACCTGAAAGGACATTGTGGAGGGGTTGGAGTTGGTCTCTTCTCACAAGCAGTTAGTGATAGAACGAGAGGGGATGGGTTCAGACTACAACGGGAGAGGGTTAGATTTGACATTAGGAAAAACATTTTCACAGCAAGATTGGTCAGGCACTGGAACGTGCTGCCCAGGGAGGTGTTTCAGTCACTATCCCTGGAGGTGTTTGAAGATGGTTTGGATGTGGTGCTGAAGGACATAGTTTAAGGGTGAGCTTAAAGAGTAGGGTTGAAGATTGGACTTGATGATCCCAGGGTCCTTTGCCACCCAGAGTGATTCTGTGATTTTGTGAACTGGTGACACTTTGGTGCTGAATACAAGTTGGGAAAAGTCCATACTAGTTCAGGATTTAGCATGTCATCTGGGAGACTCCACCAAAAAGAACCATTAATGCTGGAGTGGAATTCCTTGTCCAAACTAGTCTAGATTTTGGTCTTAAAATGTCATAAAGTTTTTCAGAGAATTTCAGCTCAAGTCAGAATATTTTGAAGACAATCTCTCTTTTACTTCTTCAGGGGAACAGCAGCTACAAGATTTGTTTTGAGGAGGATGTATGTGATTTGTGAGGTATCTGTGCTAGCTGGAGGGAAGGTGGATGTGAACAGTTGCAGTCAACTGTGATCTTTTCAGGGATATGATCAATGTACACAGAAAGAGACTGGGGGATTAAGGGAACTCCTTCTTAAGACATTCAAGCAAATCGAAAACCATTCTGACCAGATAATATCTGCTTAGTAGACATGACCAAAAAAGTCTCATGGACACCAAGATCGGCAGCCAGTGCTACCTAATAGATTTAAAGTTTATCTTTGTAATACAGATAACAGAAGATCATCATATCAAACGTGCTGGCATGGCTGACAGTACAATGTATTGAAGACAACAACTTTTTTAATTGCTTCTACTGGAAAGAACTTCTCTGATTTCTCAGCCTCCTGCAGTTCTTTAATGCCTGCCAGCAACTAAACATCACACAGTCACTTGCTCACTCCCCCTACTTCCCAGTGGAATGGGGAGGAGAACGGGGGAAAAAGTGAACCTTATGGGTTGAGATAAAAACAGTGTAATAACTAAAATACAACAATAACATACTAATAATGATAATAATACCAAATATAATTAAAAGAAAGAGAGAAATAAAACCGAGGAAAAGACAAGTGATGCACAGTTCAATGTCTCAACACCCATGGACTGATTCAGCCCACTCCAGTCGACTTGCCCCAGTTTATATACCAAGCATAGCGGTCTACAGTATGGATTATCATGGCCATGCTTCCCCCCAGCTTCTTGTGCACCTGCTCGCTGGCAAAGTATTGAAAACTGGAAAATCTTTAATTTAGGATAAGCACTACTTAGCAACAAATAAAACGTCACTGTGTTATCGACGTTACTCGAATACTAAATTCAATCCACAGCCCTGCACCATCTATTAGGAAGAAAATTAACTCTATCCCAGCCAAAGCAAGAACAAACCCCTGGATTCAGGCCCCTGCTCCTGAATGCAACTTTGTCAGCTAATCCCTTTCATAAACCAAAGATTAAAGTGTTTTGCATTAATTAAGCCCCACAGTTACAGCTGTCAGATAATATCACTGAATAATTTATCTGACAAATGTCACTTTTTATGATAATTTATTCAATATCCTTAATTCTTACTGTTTTATACACAAATTATAAAACTGGGCAAGCAATTTGTGAAACAGTTACTCAGAAGCCCACTGGCTACATTCTAGAAAGATTTAAAAACAAGTAAAAAAACCAACTAACATATTCACAACCCAAGTATCACTCGCTGTTGGAGGCTCTCCTACATTTCAATAGTGGAAACCTGAAAGATTTGTAGTTATCTCTGATACGGGTAAAAATAAGGTTTTAATCACAAGGACAAGATTGGGGGGCAGGGAACTGGGAGCAGTGATTGCAGTGACACATAAAGTTCGATTTCTCAAATCTCATGCCAAGAAAAGCAGAATTCAGGTACAGCAAAATCCATCTCCTGTATTTCAGCTGTGCATCAGTTACTGCAGCAAATGAACACCAATATAGAATCATAGAATGTGTTGGGCTGGAAGGGACCCTCAAAAGTCATCTAGTCCAATCCCCTTCAGGGAGCAGGCACATCGTCAACTAGATCGGGATGCCCAGAGCCTTGTCCAGCTTCACCTTGAATACCTCCAGGAATGGGGCTCAACTACCTTCCTGAGCAACCTGTTCCAGTGTTCAACTCTTCTCCTAAATAACTTCTTCCTAACATCCCATTTCAATCTCCTCTTCTCTAATGTGAAACCATTTCTCCTCACCCTATCACTACAGGCCTTCATAAACAGTCCCTCTGCAGCCTTCTTGTACCCTCCTTCAGTTACAGGGAGGTTGATGTCAGGTCCCGCTGGCACCTTCTCTTCTCTAGGCTGACCAGACCCAGTTCCCTCTACCAGCCCCTAAAACTGTGATTCTGTGTTTCCCCTGTATGTCCGGCTGTGATGAAATTGTTGGATATCAGGTACTGTGTACGTATCGCCAGGAGGACACAAAGTGACAGGAAAACTCTTGAGTCCAAGCTATACCCAGATCTTGTCCCATCGCATTCCTGTGCTAGAGGACCAAGAGGTAAACGGGGTGTCCTGGGGTGCATCAAGCAGGTCTAGGGAGAACCTCCTTTCCCTCCACTCTGCCCTGATGAGACCAAACCTGGAGTACTGGGTCCAGTTCTGGGCTTCCCAGTTCAAGAGAGACAGGGGAACACTACAGAGAGCCCAGTCGAGGCTATGAGGATGATTAAGGGACTTGAACATCTCCTCTATGAGGAAAGGCTGAGAGAGTTGGGGCTGTTTAGCCTGGAGAAGGCTGAGAGGGATCTCATTAATGTCTATAAATTTCTGAAGAGTGGGTGTCAAGAGGAAGGAGTCAGTCTCTTCTCAGTGGTGCCCAGTAACAGGACAAGGAATAAAGGGGATAAATTCAAACATGCATGGCACATGCAGAGTCTCCTGTCCTGAAGACTTTCAAAACCCACCTGGATGCGGCCTTGCATGATCTGTCCTAGGGGATCCTGCTTTGGCAGGGTGGGTGGATGATATGATCTCTAGAGGTCCCTACCAACCCCAGACTTTCTACGATTCTGTGAGAGCATCATGGTGCATGGAGGTGCACGCAGAAGGCGAATAAGGGAGATGTTAGCTGATGGAATTTGTCCCAGCCGTATGAGAAAGCAGAGCACACAGATGTAAGTGGTTCCACTAAAGAGCACTGCATGATATATGTCAGTCTGAGAAAGCAAGGTATGGATTAATTGCCAGGGACTGACTAAACATTTCAGAGATGAAGTCCAAGATTTACAGTGCATCCTTTTATTTTTTAGGAAAGCCTAAATAAATTGGCCTAATCAGTCAAATTAAGGAGCTCTGCCTCCCCTGCATGCTGAATCTTTTTCAATGCTAGTGAATTTTTCTAAGGAAAAATTAATAAAAACGTCTTATCATAGATCAATAGTTCAAAGTGATGGACTTGCAGTAGTGAATTTAAATGAGCCTGTGAGTCTAGGATCAAACATTTCCCTCTAGTCTGGGGAGCTGCTTGATTTTTTTCCTGTTATCTCTAGTGATTATTATAAAGTATTACATTTAAGTTCATTAACCTCCAAAAATTATCTTTAAAGTGAAGGAGGGGAAAATAACATGTGCTGAGATAGATCAGAATTTAACAGGCTAGTTTAGTGCTGTGTTTCTGAAATTGTCTTAGGTCTTGCTCCGGGAAAAAACATAACAATAGTAAGAGAGTGGGAAGAGTTTTAAGACCAGAATAAAGAGTTTAGGATTTATTTGCAGATCTGATGAGTAGAGGCTGAGGGAGCTGGGGATGCTCATGCTGGAGAAGAGGAGACCTCACTCTTCAGGCTGGAGAAGGGGAGACCTCACTGCTCTCCACAACTACCTGAAGAGAGGTTGGAGTGAGACGAGGGTTGGCCTCTTCTCCTTAGTGACTAGCAATAGGACAAGAGAAAATGGGGTTGAGTTTCTCCAGAGGAGGTCCAGGGTGGATCTTAGGAAAAACATCTTCCCAGAAAGAGTGGAAAGGCCTTGGAACAGGCTGCCCAGGGAGGGAGTGAAGATACTGTCCCTGGAGGGGTTCAACAAACGGGCAGATGAGTGGTTCAACAAAGAGGCAGACATGGTGTTTCAGGAGATGGTTTAGTGGTTGAGGATTGTAGGGCAGATGGTTGTACTTGATGATTTTGAAGGTCTTTTCCAACCCAGATGATTCTGTGATTCTATGTGGTCACCTGTTAATAAGGAAAAGGGTGTGAGATTAAAAAAAACGTGAAGAAAAAGAGGCAATAAAAGCACTGCATCGAAGACACACCACCCTGGTGCCACAGTTACCCAGTGGATGTGATTGCCCAGCCCCCAGCCTGTGTGAGACGGGGCACACTGCAGAAGTCTGGCCAGTGACAAGTATCCCCTGTGAAAGCAGCTGATCTGTCTCATTCTTCTGTTCTAATACACAGTTTTAATGCAAGGGCAAATAAAATAAAAGAAATCATGTTTGGTAATGGCAGTTGGTATTCCTTCCAGACATATCGCTGTCCTCTTCTGTCTGCCCCCCTAGTCTCCCCCTCCACCCATCAGCCATTGACACTCTGAAAGGTGATCAATTACATCCTGAATCCTCAAGTCTGAGAAAGAAATCAGCTTTAGACAGCATGACAACCTGTGATTAGCATCATCTCTGAAAATTACTCAGACCTGTAGCTGCAGTATTTTGTAAGCAGCTGACTTCCTGTTTAGGTGATTCTGTGATTCTGTGCCTTTGTTCGTGTCTGTACCCTCCACTGCTCTGGATCAGGGCTACTCCGCCAGCTCTCTGTTGTTTTGCATCCAACTGAGCTCATGGGTCTTCATGATAAGCAGCAACTCTTTATTTCCAGAACTAAAATTAAGAAATAAAGGAAATGGTACAAAACACCTACCTTAGACCAGAGAAAGGCTGACCCTGCTGACCATCTTTTCACTACCAATCAGACCAGTTTTAAAGTTTTGCAAAGTTTTAATGTTATTTTCAGTTACTTGTTGAAGACAGTTTCTCCATCAAATTTTTTAATTTGATTTTAATTTAATTTGACTTTAATTTAATTTTTTAAATCAAATTTTTAATTAAACTTTTCCAATTAAGTTGGTTGAAAGTTAACCCTTCCAAACATCTAGCTAAACATGCTTTCTGTGTCTCTTTTTTCTAAAAATCTTGTGCTGATCTGAATTAATGATGTGCGTGAGACAGGCACACATTTTGGAAAAAAGACATTCCTAAAAGCTTTGTATTCACATTATATTTATTCTGTGTGCTCCAGTAGACAAACAGATTTTAAAAGCAGCTGTTTTAAATATTTAATATATTCAAATATAATTTGCAATATTAACATATGTAGTACAGTTGAATAATAAAACGGTGATTTGCTTTATCTAGACCCTTGCCCACTGGTTCTGCCCTGGACAGGGCATTTCCTAATGTTGCTGAGCAACTTTGAATAACCCTCCCTCTCAGTGCAGCCTTCCAAACTAATATTTATTCTGCCCTGAACACGCAACTTGCTCGCGAATTCACAGAGGGCTCAAAAAACAAAACAGATCAGATTTCACAGCCTGGTTTCTAATTTTCTAGCCAGGAGAAAAGGGAGTTTCATAGCAGTAGGAATGGGACACTCCAGTTTCTCCAAGGGATTGCACTATTTGCATCAAAAATGGTAATTTCTGCATTGCAGGATTGTAGTTTCAGAAAAAGAAAAAAATTAGTCACTTAGAAGAGGAAAAGGATCTGCTGCTGTTCTTATCCCAAGGAAAAAAAACAGACTCAAAAGAAAGTCACGAAAATAAAGATAAAAGAAAGACAGACACAAGAAAAAGGACTAAAGAAAAAACCAGACAAAAGGAAAAGAGCCTAAAGAAAAAGAGATAAAAGAAAAATTACAGAAAAGAAACAAAGGATTGCTGATAGACTTGGAGACGTGAAAGAGAGAAGGGAGTAGAACTGGACTGCTCCAGTATGAATAGACGTACCGAGGCACTTCTGAATACGAACTGCACATAGGGTTAAATGGCAACAACCCCATTCACAAATAAAATAAAGTTTATTGCACTTTGCAGCACCTAATTTATTCCTTTATTCATAGACTGTGTTTTCCGTTTCCAGGCTAACAATGGAATGCAGTAATCTCCTCAGTGGTAACCCTTCCCTACTGGATAAAATTCCTGCAAAAGCTGTTGAGCCTGACTGAAATAAAAAATAAAGCACATTCCCTGAATTATGTTTTCACCAACTACTCTCTCCTGATTCAAAAGCAAATGTGGGCACAGCAGAAATCTTTTAAAGCATTTTCACCAACAGCAACAGCAAAAAGGTGACCAGGAGAAGTAAGAAGCAAGCTGTGACTGCTCAGGTATCTTATCAATGATTAAAATCCTACACCAAAACCGAACAGTTCAACTAGACGTTGGGAACGTGGTTTGCTACGGCACAGCCCTCCTCAAAGCGAACGTGCTCAACAGATTCAGGAGCTTTGCAATGAGAACTAGCACAGGCATCAAACTTTTTGAACTAGGCTTTTGAAGTGTCAGCATTTCCATACCCTTCTTAGATGTTGCAGATTAGTTTTATTCTGTCCTGACTAGAATGAAAAGGAGATTCCAGGTGAAGAAATGCACTGAAACAGTGTCATAAGTATCCAAGTGCCTTGCTGATACAGCCATCAGAAAAAATGATGAAATGATGTCTCAGCATCAACGTTACTGGGAGATATCTACGGAACACTTCAGAAAGCCTCATGGGGCTTGGTGTTAGTTTCTCCCTCTCCCCATATTCACAGACTCACCGAATTATTGAGGCTGGAAAAGCCCTCTGAGCTCATCCAGCCCAGCCCAGGACCTAACATCACCACATTGGCCAGACCAGGGCA
>JAOXOE010000343.1:8837458-8848098 GCA_028565055.1 Phoeniculus purpureus | reverse complement strand
ACTCTCTCAGGAAAGTACTTCTTCCTAAGATCTAATCTAAACCTCCCCGATGCAACTTGAGGACATTTCCTCTTGCCAATCATTAGTAATTTGGGAGAAGTGACCAGCACCAGCCTTGCTACAATCTCCTTTTAGGGAACTGTAAAGACCAATAAGATCTCCTCTCAGCCTTCTCTTCTCTAGACCTCTAGACTGACTAACCCCAGTTCCCTCAGCTGCTTTCCATAGGACCTGTTTTCCAGAGTTCTCCCCAGCCTTGTAGCCTCTCTTTGGCCCCACTCCAGCCCCTCAATGTCCTTCTTATACTGTGGTGCCCAGAACTGGAAGCAGTACTCAAGGTGCAGTCTCACAAGTGCAGAGTACAGGGGCACTGTCACTTCCCTACTCCTGCCGGTTACCCCATTCTGGTCAGGATGGTTTTGGCCTTCTTGGCCACCTGGGCACCCTGCTGGCTCCTGTTCAGTGGGCTGTCACTCAACATTCCCAGGTCCTTTTGTGCCAGGCAGGTCTCCAGCCACTCCTCTCCCAGTCTGTGGTACTGCTGGGAGCTGTTGTGACTGAAGTGCATGACCCACCACTTGTTCCCATCTCATTGACCTCAGCCCATTGCTCCAGCCTGCTCAAATCCCTCTGCAGCACTTCCTTACCCTCAAGCAGATCAACACTCCTGCTTCATTTTGTGTCATCTGCAAATTTACTGAGGGTGCATTCGATCCCCTCATCCAGGTCATTGATAAAGATGTTAAACATCACTGGTCCCAAAACTGAGCCCTGAGGGACACTGCTTGTGACCACTCACCAACTGGCTATAACCCGACAACTGGATATAAAACCACAACTCTCTGGACTCAGCCATCCAGCCAATCTTTAACCCAGAAAAGAGTCCACCTGTGTAAGCCATGAGCTGCCAGTTTCTCCAGCAGAATGCTGTGGGAAACGGTGTCAAATGCCTGACTGAAGTCCAGGTAGACAACATCCACTGGTTTTCCTTCATCCACTAGGTGGGTCACCTGATCATAGAAGGAGATCAGGTTGGTGAAACAGGACTTGCCCTTCATGAATCCATGTTGTCCTGCACTTGCCGCGTGATCACCCTCCAGGTGAACTATTCCATAACCTTCCTCAGTACCAAGATCAGGCTAACAGGCCTGTAGCTCTCCAAGATTCTGGCTTTCTTGCAGATGGGTGTCACATTGGCAAGTTTTCTGTCATCCAGGACCTTCCTCGTTAACCAGGACTTCTGATAAATGATATAGACAGGCTTGGCAAGTTTTTGTGAATGTGAACTGCTACCTGGAAAAACACAAGCCCTTAAATTCTATTCAGGTTTGCTTTATGGTTTGGTTCAATTTTAACCTAACGTGTTTACTGTTTCCTGTAGGAATTTCACAAAGTACTGGAAGGATGATATGGTCCAGTAATCTGTATCCATTTTTTACTCTGGCAATTGCAAAAATTACCTAATGCATTATGTTGATTTTGTAATGTCACAAAGCCCCCAAGTTTGCATCACACAATTTTGCTCATATTGATTCTGTTACATGACATTTTTTATCTGTGGAACAAGCTGCTAAACTTGTCTATGTAATATATATTATAATTCCTCCAGTAGCCTCCAATTTAACTTCCTGAATAATGTAGTGGTAGAAATCCCCTTCATTAACCTTAATATGTCTCAGTTGTTGTTCTTTGCCAATACTAAATCATTCAATGTATGATAATAACAACGCAGAAGACGCTCTTTAAAAAAAGAACAGCAGCCTACCAACCTTTTTGTTTTACTTGTTAGAACTGATTGTAACCTTTCCCTTCCCCGTAGTGGCCTCTTTGCAGTCATGGTTCCTGACCTACTTCTTCACAGTTTCCCTAAAGAAAATAAAATACCCTTCTGAATTTTGAAAGTGGTGAAAAAACCGATGTCGATAATGTTTAATAAATAACCTTTGTTAAAACAGTCGAAATCTATGTAGAGTAAGCCCCAACAGCCCTCTCACATCCCACAGCTGATTTGCATATTGGGTCATGAAACATGTTTTAGGATATTTGACTACAGACCTTACTGAAATATTCATAATACTATGTTCCAAGTAACAGTCAGTATGAATTGTCATTAGGCAAAGTTTCCTTATTGTGAGCACACAGGACACGTCTGAATTTGTATTTTTTCAAAACTCACATCTTAAATATATTCCCTACTCGAGAGCAGTGTTTAGTAGCCTCACTTATATTGAACACAAATTTCCCATGCAGCTTCTGCAGCCCTGAATGCATCCACACACATGGAGCCATAGAATCAATCCAGGTTGGAAAGGACCTTCAAAATCATCAAGTATGACCATTTACCCTACAACTGCTAACCACTGAACCATCTCCTGAAACACTCTGTCTGCCCGTTGTACTCCTTCAGGGACGGTGCCTCCACTCCCTCCCTGGGCAGCCTGTTCCAAGGCCTCCTCACTCTTTCTGGGAAGAAGTTTTTCCTGAGATCCAATCTGAACCTTCCCTGGCACAATCTGACCCCATTTCCTCTTATTCTGTTGCCAGTCACTAGGGAGAAGAGGCCAACCCTCGTCTCACTACAACCTCTCTTCAGGTAGTTATAGAGAGCAGTGAGGTCTCCCCTCAGCTTCCTCTTCTTCAGATTTAACAGCTCCAGCTCCCTCAACCTCTCCTTATCAGACCAGTTGTCAAGACCCCTAGCCAGCTCAACTGCCTTTCTCTGCCCCCTCTCCAGCACCTCAATGTCCTTCCTATGCTGCAGTGCCCAAAACTGCCCTCTGTACTCAAGGTGTGATCTCACCAGGGCCAAGTACAGGGGCAGAATCATCTCCTTGATCCTAATGGTCAAACATGCTGCTTAATGGAGAGGGGCCATCAGAAACTGCCCTGGAACAGATTACTGGTCTATCGGTAAGGGAAGAGAGATCAGGAGGACAAATCCTTTTTCTGTGTGTGTGTGTGTGTGTGTGAGAACACAGAGATGATCTCAACCAAGGCCGTAATGCTTTCAGTGTTATTGCAATGAAATGCATTGACAATCCACTTATGCCATGAGATAATTTCCTTATGCCATGTGAATGTTATCTGTTGTCCGTGTCATTTCCAACATGGCAATCACTCATGTTTCTGTCCTTAAAACTGAGGCACTACCAGAAATACTTTCAGTATCTTTGAGGTAGAAAATAGATGCCACATTTTGCAGAAGCCTAAAATATTCTAATGCATTGTGTTATAGGAAATGGCAGAATTGAATGGAAGTCTATCAAAGCAAATACTTTTAAAAAATGACATAGAAATAATTCATTGTTATAATCTGTGGTCTCATAACATAATGGGATCAACAGAAAACATGGGAAAAGCCTGTGTACAAATATAAGCATCTCTAACTCCGGTGATTTTGCAGATTATTAGATATTACATCTGGCTCAGTGCTAGGCAGCAGCCTAACAGGCAATTTTGCAAAAGAGCTTCCCATTTAAGAGGATAAATTCAAAATATTTGTGGTGATGACTTATTTTTAATTAAAGGCATTCACCATCAGTGCTCAAAGGCCAGCAATGTCAGAAGTAGTCCTGGTAGAAATGGAGAAGTGAGAAGGAAAAGAGGTAAATATTTCCCTCCCCATGCAAAATCATTTGTAATTTTAAACAAATTTATTCCAACTGTCACCCTGTTATTATTCTTTCTTTGTTCAGCAACAACACTCTAGCAGATGCCTTTACTAAACAGCAACACTCACTGCAAAGCTGGTTTTATTTTAACTGCCCAGAAAGTTTGCTTCACAGCTCCATCCAATTCAACAACGATTGTGCAAGAAGCTTCTCCAGCAGAAATCCCCACGAGAAATGACTAAGTTGGGAATAACCTCTACAGAGGCTTCTGCTGCTCAGCTGCCCCACTTCAGAGATGAAATTCTTTCACAAACTCGAGTTTAAGATACTTGTGTTACCCCTGAGTAGCGAAACCACAATCACATTAGGCACATTTTTTCACACAGTTTAGCTAAAACCTGCATGTCATGGCAGAGGATATTTCTGTGCAGTGAAAGACCACACGTGTCACAGGGACATTCTTGTAGCGGCACTTGAAAGCTCAGAAATTTTATTGGTGTTGCATGTCATAAATTGCTCACAAAGAAACAGGGTTTGCTTAATACTCTAAGTCCCATTTTAAAAACCTCAACAGGGGAGATAAAAGCTCATGCATTTCGGAAAGGTTTAAAGACTACCAGAAATAACTTCTCCATATTGAATAATATTCCAGGATTAACACTTGATGTCATAGGACCCATCAAGTAAGCCTGCTCCTATTGGACAGGGGAAAAAGTAGTCTTTGCAGCTTTCTAACAGTATGAAGTGCCTGACATACTGATGAGTTATCAGAACTTAATCCTTTAACTAATCCGGAAAAAATTGCCGGAATACCATCACTTTCAACAAAAAAACCCACATGAAACTTGGCAACCTCAATGAAAATAACTTTGGAGAATTTAAATCAACTCAAGTCCAGAATTCAAAACAAAACCCAACGAGTGTGAAGTCATGCAAGTCAAACCAATCAACCACAACCATTCCCATGAGTCACTAGGAAACAAAGCTCTGTTAATATACGGCCTTGCTCAATGTTAGTGTCTAGCTGCCTAGCCAGAAAATCCAGGGAGGCGATGAGAGAAGCCATAGTTTGCATCATGTGTGTCAGCTCCGTTTTATCTAAAAGCCCTCCAGGGCTCTGAACTTGCGGGGAAGACCATATATATTGTATTACAGTACCCTCAGCAAAACAGTGAGAGAAACCTCTTTCTATTAACAGATCGTCCAAATCAGCCCCATCCTCTTCAGTGTTCAGTGGTTCATTAGGATAGGTGCAAGTACCAGAGACATCAGAGTCTACACCTGTGCTGGGGGTGGATATCCTCAGACTATTTTACAAAACCTGTGAGCTCAGCCTCAGCACTGCCAGAGTCAGAGCATCAGATAATTCCTGGCAACGGTATCTAGTTCTTCATAACTTCAGTTAGTTTCTGAGCATCAGAACATGGTTCCCCTGTTCACCACATTAACACATCACACCAACATATCAATCAAGGAATGGGTAAGATCCATAAGGCAAGCCACATTGTCTTTTATGCAAATTTAGAAATACTCAACGTATTTAAAACAAACGGAGGCAGAAAAAAGTGCGTTTCCGTATTTTGAAGGATGAATTTTTAATAACTTAATTACAACTTCACAAAAAGAAGAATCATTATTTGTTACACATTCCAAATCCTCCTATATCAAACCTGTGTCTCCAAAATTGCCCTCTACATGTGTATTAATGATGCCATCAGATGCTTAAAAGGCATGCCCTGAATAATACATACAATTTAAATTAACTCCCATTCTTAATGTTCCTGCAGAAAAGTGGAAGCAATCAATTGGTAAGTCAGGTTCACTCATAATTATTATCATTTCATTATTATTATTCATTAATACAAAATCTAGTGATCAGCACCTATTTACAAGCAATCTCGGCAAATCTACTCAGAATTTGGACCTTGCAAGAACAAGTCAAGGCTCAATGAGCAGAAAGAAATCCCTGGCAGCTTGACAGGGTACTGACACAGAAAACACATAAAACCAGTGACCACTCAGGGTGCAGAGAATCGTCATTCCTTCTTGCCGCTGCTACAAAGAGCTTTTCAAATTTCTTTTTTGAGAAGTTATCACAAGCTTCAGCTATTTTCCAGGACACAGAGGTCAGGGAATGGATCAGGACACTACAGCCTGTAAAATCAGCACAGCAGCTCATCAGTGGGTACTGGGACCTCTCACTTCGGGACATTTTTCTGTGGTCAACCAGACGCAATGGGTCTTTTTGATATTACATCAAAACTTCAGTGATGTTCCAATTCCACTTGGGAAAAAACAAACTTTGACAGAGCAGCAAGTCAGTTACTTGAAGAATTGCCCATAGCCAGCTAACTTAAGATGCAGAGTTAAGATGCACTTGACTACATCACTGCAGTCAAGTGTAGTAGGCAGTGAAGGAGTCATACAAAAATTGCAAAAGGGACATAAAAATAGATCCAATCAAATAATATAACTTTGAATTCCTTTAGAGAATGGGGTTTGTGGAACTAAGAGAACTCAGAGGCAGAGAATTTTGTAGATAGTCTTAAGCAAATTATCACTTTCTTCAGTTCACCCACACAGCACAAATCTGCAAGATTTTCCAGGGAAAGTTCACATGATTTCATGGGGGAAGTGATGCTCTAGGTCTGAATATAATTCACCTAAACAGCTTGAGAATTTTCTTCTGGAATCAATACCTGGGAGAAAGTGTACCTTGAAGAAAGGTGGGCTGTCAAATTATGCAAAGAGCTTGAAAGCCTTGTTCTATTTGGAAAAAGATGACTTAAAGTTGCTTCAAGGCTGCCTCTCTTTCTTATACTTAATGTCAAGACATTGGGGCACTTGGTAAAAGAGTCTGGGGCACAAATTATATTCTCTTCATTACTTCCATTTTGGAGTGAGGACACGGCCTGGAATAGAAGGATTCAGTCCATTAATGCCTTGCTACGAGACTGGTGTTACCGGCAGGGCTTTGGGTTCTTTGATAATAACTAGTTCAATAAGACACCAGGTCGGACAGGTCCACACGGGAGAGGTTTAGCTCAGAGGGGAAAAAGGGTTCTGGGGCAGGAATTGGCAGGGCTCATTCAGAGAGCTTTAAACTAGATACGAGGGGGAGTGGGACAGTTGATGGGTGTGCACCAGTGGGACAGAGCTCTGGTCTTAATGGAAACCAGGCAGCCTCTCGCTGTCCTAGGGTGAAATTGGAGCACTCAGCCCACTCCCTGAAATGCCTGTACACCAATGCATGAAGCATGGGGAATAACAGGAGGAGTTAGCAATCTGTGTCCAGTCAGGTCTGGTGGACATATATGATCTGGTGGCAATTACAGAGACCTAGTGGGACAGCTCGCATGACTGGAACCTGGTCATGGACGGCTAGGTCCTTTTCAGCAAGGTGAGGTGGTAGAGTTGCTCTTTACCTGAGCAAGCAACTGGAATGTACTGAGTTCTGTCCAGGGGCGGACGAAGACAGAGTTGACAGTTTGTGGGTGCGGATTAAGGGGCAGGCTGGCATGGGCAACATTGTTCTGGGTGTCTATTACAGGCCACCAGATCAGAATGAGGAAAGAAGTTGATTAGGTCTTCCACAGGCAACTGGCAACAGCCTCACAGCTACAGGCCTTAGTTCTCATGGGGGATTTTAACCACTCAGATATTTGCTAGAATACCTACTCAGCCTGCCACCCACAGTCCAGGAGGTTCCTCCAATACATTGGTGACAACTTCCTGATGCAAATGGTGGAGGAGCCCATTAGGAGAGGAGCGCTGCTGAATGTTATACTCACCAAAAAGAAGGGTCGGGTTGAAGCAGTGAAGGTTGAGGGCAGCCTTGGCTGCAGCAACCATGAGATGGTGGAGTTCAGGGTCTCATGTGGTAGGAACAGAATACCTAGCAGAATCACAATCGTGGATGCTGGAGGGTGTCCAGTGTAGAGCAACAAGGATGATGAGGAAAGGCTGAGGGAGGTTCATTATCACCCTAATGAAGTCATGGGTTCTAGTGTCTTCTGTGGGGAGCATTACTACTATACCAACAATCTGCAAAGTAAGAACTACAAAGACTAAACAGCAAGAACAGCCCCTTGTTCTAAAGTTGACAATGGAGATTCACCTGGATTCAGTTCAGTTTCATGTATTTCATACATTATGTTGTTTCTGTGTGGGAGTGTGATTTCTGACCCTTCAGCTCACTCCTGTCCATGCTGATAGCCTGAATTCAGTGAACGATAGACTGAACATCCAATCCCCAAGATGTTGAAGCTGATTTCTGTTACATTTGACTTATATTAAATTTCAGGTTGGAGAGTCACTTTGGGTCTGTTAACATATTAGAAGTTGTGCTAATTTTTTACATAATACCTCTCCCTCACTAGAAATTTTACAAACAGCTGAGAGTGAAGTATAGTTCAAATCTCTATCAAATCCTCTTTCTTACTCATAACCCCTAATCTATCTGTGGCCACTGCAATTTTTTTTGGTACTCCCAGTCCTGTAGATGGAAATGGTAACTCAGGGGGTTAAGCACATGTCCAGTCTTTGCACAGCATACAAAACAGAAGCACAGTGTCCATAATTCACTGCTGGAAAGAGGCACACCTAGGTCAAGGGGCAAATAGTAGTATCTTCAGCACTGTTAAAACAAGTAGAGATATGGACTGTAACTACATTTAAGCCCTGGCCTTAGTTTAAAGCCCAGCACACATTGCTCAGTCCAGGAACTGTAGGCAGAAAGGTATTTGGCCTGATATTTAGCTCAAGAGGATCACTAGGTATTTCTCCTTGAAGAAATTCATGCTCCTCTCCAGCAAGAGCCACCCTCACTGATGGCTTTTTCTATCAGAGCCCTTGGACACAAATCACTGCAGTAGCTGCTGGGTGGAAAGTTTTGGCTCTGCAGCAGTGTGCAAGAGAAGCAGAAGAAGATGGAGTGATCTGCATACTGTACAGCCAAAAAGGAGAGCGTGATGCAAGTGTGAATGGAATTTCAATAAAAATACCTTGGTTTCCAAAATAAAATAAGAAAGGTTAATGACTTTTACCTTCTAAAAAGGCCAGCAGCAAACACCAGAGTGGATGGTTGTCAGGAATGACTGATTGGCAGCTACTTCTGTGCTGCTTCTGTTGAATCACTGCCTTTATAATGCAGAGCCCTGCAGTATGAGTGACTGCACAGAAGAGAAGAATACAAGAAGGTAGAAATCATAGAATCATAGAATCATTAGGGATTGGAAGGGACCTCAAAAAATCATCCAGTCCAATCCCCCTGCCACAGCAGGATCACCTAGACCAAGTCGCTCAGGAACACAACCAGGTAGGTTTTAAACATATCCAGAGAAGGAGACTCCACAACCCCCCGGGCAGCCAGTTCTAGTGCTCTGTCACCCTCACTGTGAAGAAGTTCCTTCTGATAATTATATGGAACCTTCTATGTCCCAGCTTACACCCATTGCCCCTTGTCCCCTTTCTAGCATGCATCCCATGTAGATTTAGATGTATCTAACCCTAATCACACACGTTACCTCATTAACATATGAGGCTTTAATATCTTGAGATTAGTTTCCCTTGGTGACTGACTGTTCAGCATGAGGTGATATTTGCAGAAGGCAGAGGTTGTCAGCTTCAAAGGAATGTCCCTAAAGGACTCCCACAACAGCCACAGTGAGCCAAATGCAGTATGACAAAAGCTAGCATTACCTGGCTGTATAACTTAACCCTCCTGACTATGTATAGCTTGGCAAAGACAGTCTCTTGGCCTTCCAGGAGAGCTGTAAGGTCAGTCTATTTCCATAGTCTTTCCCCTGAAGATCATGACAGGTTTACACCAGGGAGCTGATCCTAACTGAGAGTAACTATCATCTGGCAATGGGTTCAACCGAGTTCTTTTCACTCTGTATTTTTCAAGTGTTTGAAAGATACAGGCATTAAAAACATGCAACTGGCAAATACGATTATTCACATTAAGATCCTGGAGATATGCTCAGCCCAAGCACAGCTTGCCCAGGCTCACAGTTACATAAACTGCCAGTCCTCAAGGGAATGTGGGGAGAAGAGCTCACTGTGAGCCTCGGGCTGGTGTCTCTCTCAGCCAGCTAAGGGAAGTTTTCACCTTTGCATTCCATCATCACCAGACATTGCAAAACCAGGGTAACATCTTGCTTTACATTGTCCCAGCTCTGCTAGTCAGAAGTCTGCTTGCGGCTTGTTGGGTAAACCCAAGCTGGCATTACACTGGAGTTAGGCACCAGGATAGCAATCTGGGGCTTGGTTAATGAAAGAAATACTCCTGGCTTACAAAGACTGAAGTAAACCTTTTGCTTTTATGATCATGTTCCTACTGAAATCAATGTCAGCCACTTGAAATCTTGCTCAGGTATGCCTACTGGTGATGCAGATCCAGCTGCACTGCAGTGCAGACCGTTCAGCTACCAGCCAGTTTACCACTGGGGACAGTCAATAATTAGACTACGCATGAGATTATACAACGATAATGGGAAGGAGGATCCTTTGAAAGCAAATTCCGTAGTATCACATGAAGGACAAAAGCACAGAAAAAAGGAAAAAGAGGCAACAATCTTCCTGCTCACCCCTCTGGGAACATGACTCCTTCCTTTCAGCACAGCAAATCTTAGATATGTAGGACACAGTGTGGGACAGAGGGTCAGTGGGTTACACTTATTTATACCCCATCCGTATTTGGTTCAAGGACTCTCAGACAGAAAATAGAAACTAAAAAGCCTCTCCCTGACAGAACTTTCAGCCAGTATAAACGGTAGATAATATTATACTTTTACAACATGCAGTAGATCAGCAAATTCATTTTTACTGGGATCATAACAAAGGATTTTAACTCCAGCCATCAGAGGTAAAGAGTTCATAGAATCATAGAATCATAGGATCATTAGGGATTGGAAGGGACCTCAAAAGATCATCTAGTCCAATCCCCCTACCACAGCAGGATCACTTCACTGGAGAAGTTATACAACCAGAATCACTCTGGGTTGGAAGGGACCACCTGATCATCCA
>JAOXOE010000343.1:8814053-8837424 GCA_028565055.1 Phoeniculus purpureus | reverse complement strand
CTTCCTCCTCACATCCAGTCTAAATCTACCCAGCTCCAGCTTTGCTCCATTCCCCCTAGTCCTGTCGCTACCCACCACCCTAAATGGTCCCTCCCCAACCTTTTTGTAGGCCCCTCTCAGATACTGGAAGGCCATTAGTATTAGCTGGTACACTAGTACTGGTTTGTCATCTGAGGTGCCTGATTGTGGCTTTGAGGTGTTTGTTAACTCAGCTACAAATTGGTCTTGAGTTCAAGACTAATTGTAGTAATTGTAGTGTTGCCATATCTGAAAACAACACATACAAGGGAAAAAGTACTTTCAGGTAAACCCAAGGTAAATGATCTGAAAGCTTCCAGAGAATCAGTCTGCTACAGCTTGTATTCCGTAGTCCATACTTTCCTGACTTTATTAGTGATTTTATGATTATTTCTTAATTTAGAATGTTTTTTTTCTGTGTAGACATCTGTGTACTTCTGCTCTCTGTGCACATGTTTGTCTGGTTCCTAGACATAGGCTTTTACAGCTGAACCACAGCTTTCAGCCCGTGTGTGTTGCAAAGGCAGTGAACATGTTTGCTCTGGACTTTTGGACTTGTCCTTCCATTCTGACAGGATCAGTTGTGAGTTTTGCTGTTACAGCACTGGATCGAGTGACCTAGGCACTTAGCTGCATCTCTGCTGACCTAGAAAAAGAAAAAAACCAAAATCTGATGGGAAATAGAAAAAAAACCAACCCAAAAACAACTAAGAAAAACATCTCAGGTTTGATGTTTAGGAGGGGCAATTAATTCATGTGCACAGAAAACAACAACAAAAGATTTTATCATGAGTGAGAATAAGTAGAGATGCTATAGGGACAAAAAAAAAATCAATAAACGTCTTGTATCACTCTTTAAAATGCTGCACTAGTCAAAACTCTTTCAGTGCACCTTGTTAAGAGAATCTTCCTGCATAGTTTCCAATTACATGAATATGGGCTGCTTCCTCCTTTGCCCAGAATTTTAAAGTAGAGAAGTCCAGCATTTTCTACTCATTGTTCTCCTCTCCTCAGCCTTTCCCGGTGGCTGGCACAATTCAAACTGTACTCGTCTAGTACCTAAGGGAAAGGTAGAAAAACAAATCTAAGAATATGTGTATCCAAAAGGGTCCCTGTTTTTCTGGGAACAACCAAACCTGTAAGCCAAGCTCGACATGAAAGCTAAGAGCCAGTTGAAGAAAAGGCTTTAGAAAAAACCCCAAGCTAATACAAATGGAAGCTGTGCTTATCTTATTTAGGTTCCTTCCTAAGAAATAAATCTCAAAGCACTTTACACTTTTAAATTAATCTTCATAAAAGCCTATAATGTAAACAAGTACCATTGTTCTCCTTGATAAAAAAATAGCTGGAACTGGCACAAATTGTACTGTGTGCATCGAATTCTGAACTGTACTTTTAAAGCGTATTTGGCTATACACAGTGAGAAATCAGGTTAGGATAGCGCTGATCTTTCAAGGACTTGTAGACAAATGCAAAGTTTCTTTCACACAAACACATGAGACGCTTCCCACTCAGTTTCCCTATTCTTGCTTGAAGACGTTGGACTGCAGCTACATAACCTGTGTAAAAGATTTTTCACACCAGGAGAGTGGTTCCCTGGAGGCAGCTCTGTAAAAGGACAGAGGTCAGAAGGTGAGTTGGATGCTGCACGCTCAGTGTGTGTCCCACTAGGAAATCTAGCCTTTTAATTATTTGCAGTCTGGGTCAGAGTCTTGCTCCAGAGCTCCTTTACTTAAAGCGATGGAAATCCAGTCTCTGAATAGCAAATCTTTGGACTCCATCAGTTCTTCTTTAAAGCTTCATATTGCCAGCACAAATTCTAAATTTTGCCATCTTTAATGTACATTAGAGTATCACAGTCTCTGCTACACTAGCTATCATTATCATCTCCTGTTTACTGACAGAAAGTTGACAAGAGCCTTCAATCAATCCATGATGTGAATTTTCATCATCCAATAGTTTTACTTTAAAAACAAGAGTAAGTGACTATGTGCAACACTATCCCATTATTTTATTTCACAGATGTCTTTAAAATGCTCCTAAATTATAACACCAGTTCATACAGACATATTGGTTTTTTCTTTACAAGCCTATGCCCATCTGTTTTTTACCTCGTTTCCCATTGCTACCTGTCCACTGCCTCCTGTCTGAGCTGCTCTGAGGTAGAGACAACCTTTTTATTCAATATCAGGACAGACTCCTGAAAAATCTACTTGGCCATGATTAAAGCTCTTAAAAATACAGCAGTCCTTGCTCTATCAGCAATAAATAAATGCAGCATCGATTCCTTTTGGGAAACTGAACAACGTGTTCCTAAAATCACAGGTCATCTGGTTTTGCTGATTCACTACAGGAAAACCAGCCAGCAGGACTGAAACGAACATTCTCTGACTCCTGCTCTGCTGTTCCAAGCATCACCTTCAGCATTCCTTCATATACAAAGCTGTTACTAGAGGTAGGATTACTTCAGTTCCTATGCAATTGTAATGGTCCCCTAACCATCACTGTCAACAATACACCAAGGCTGACAGTCTCTGTTACAAGAGCAATCCCAGCAAAATCAGTGGGGTGTGCACCTGATTTAGGATTATTCCAAACGTTATTTGCTGTCTCCATTCACGCCATATATTGTGCAAATGTTTATTGCCTCATTACTTAGAGCTGTAATAAAAATGCTTAGCTCCACCACATCCAAAAACCTAAAATTAAATGTATCTTCAGAAACCATGAGATTGGCTTTAAGTCATGTGTTATCTCTAACATAAAAGAATAACTTCACAGGTCTTTCTTTTTATGTTATCTTGGTATTTACGATATGCTTTTTGGCTACAGCCTCACTAATTACTTTTCATTTAAAGGCAAAAGCCCTGTGTAATTATATTAATTGGGGATTTAAGGAAAACCTGGCTGTCACGAGTGTTTAATGCCATGTTTTCATACATTTAATGAAGACGCATAAACAAATTCATTTTTTCTCCCATAAAAGATCCACTATCATTTGCTGTCAATTAGACTATATGATATGATAGTTGTTTTCAGTTTAATTTGAAGAAAGAAAGGCAATCACAGAAAATTAACACAGGCTTTTTTAATGGGTCGATTGCATCTCAGTGTTTTTCAAGTGATGACTCAGGTTTTCCTTTTGTTTATCCATCCACTATTCCCTTCTAGCCAGCTAATTCGCTTTGGTTTTTAATGGAATCTGTTAATGAAGTCGCATATTTTTGTTAGACAAACCTTGATTTCTCCCTTTTTTCTTTCTCTTACTCCCCAAATTAAAAAAGCAACCGCATCTCCAGGGTATCACTATTGAAGTTGAAAGTTTCTGGGGTATTTTGGAAGCAGGACACGGTAAAGTTAAAACGAGGTACTCCACTGGCAAGGTTTCAAACTTATTTGCAGATCAGGACCTCTTTTGTAAAAGCCTCCCCAGGAGGAAGGCAGTTAGACACCTGCCAGTAGCCTGCAGTGGCACCATCCCACTGTGATGTTAATGAGATGAATAAGAGCACTGGGGAGAGCTGCAGTAATTACGGGGTGAAGAGCTTGTCTTTTCCTGGCCCTCCTCGCTGGGATGCCTGTTCTATAAAGCAGGGTCTTTTGTAATACTAATTACAAATGTTAATTAAACATTTCTTTGGAATTTTGCCCTCCATTAAAAGGTCAGATAAACAGGGAACAGCAATGACAGGCACAAGTCACTATTGGCTACATGAGATAAATACTGGGATTTTGCTCCCTTCCTTTGTTCCCTCCAAAGACTTCACTTCTGGGTTTGTTTTGTTTTATTAAACAGATTCCAAAAATAACACTGAAGTACAGATTTTTTACACAGAAAAGAAACAGAAATAATTCCTACAGTAACAGAGTGAAACCTAGTTCTGAGGCTCCTCCCAGTACAGATCACCCTGGTCCCTATTGACCCCTAATTTTAAGTATAATTATGACTCTATCTCTAAGGGGACATGAAAACCCCTTCTAAACGCAGGTTTAAGGAAACGCTCATGACAGCTGTTGATGACAGCACAAAATCTATCTTGTCAGCTTGCCCTGGCACAAACATCACATGACATTTCAAATCATTGCACTTATCCCATTCCTAACCCAGTTCCTAGAATTACGGGAGTGACCCCTGCTCAGATCAGAACTAAGCTCAAGCACTTGGCAGACATCACCACTGAGAGCTTCCTGCCCAACAGCCGGCCATAGCCAGATGCTCCCATCAGGTTTACACAGAGCAGTCAGTAATCTAATGCACCAGCAAAATTCTCTGTTTCGGTGAAACGACTTCTGCTGGGCCAGCTCCTCTTACCTTTCCCTCTAGCGCACACTGCTAGGGCACAAGGAGGGACGAAACTAATTCCAAATTCCTCCTTTTGATATTTTTTTTTCAAATATGTGCAGGTGGATTTAAAAAGCATTTGATGACATCAAACAGAAACAATCCCTCTCGGTTGAAAATAAGCCAGAAGATGCACTTCAAAAAGTACAACTAACGCACTCCAACAAAGACATGAAGGAACATCCCTACAAATGCTGAGGGGGTGGGCACAGCGTTCCCGTCTGCAGATTAATTTCTGCTGGGCCATGTCTCTTGTGAAAGCAGACAGCTCCTTTCTCTGATTCAATCTTGGTTTTATTAGCCTCAGATAAGAACATTCCATTTTTTTTTCACTTTGTCAGACAACCCAAAATCAGGCTGCTTTTATCCTGTTCTGACACGGAACAGGGATTGGCACCAAACTGGAGAATCTATTATTTTCCCATGCAGGCCCTTTGCTTTGATAGCAGCACACCATGCGAGAAATACTGGTGAGATAAAGCTTGTGATATGGAGTGAGTCAACATCAGAAAATTCTAAAGACTTCAAGGTGTCTTTATTTGCACTACCAGTAACCACGACATGATTGGCTGTGGCCACCAAACTTCATTCTTTCTCACACGTTGCCCCATGCAACAGACTTGGAAAACAGTCTGAGTTATGAGTCACCTAAACACCTCAAGACTTGCACCGTTACAGTGCAGGATGGACATCAACACAAAACTTGATCCTTTACAGAGTCATTGAATTGATCAGATTTTTATTCTTTCCTCAGAGAGGTGTGAACTACTTTATCATCCCAGCTCTGACAGCTTTTATTTCATGAAATAGAAAACATGACAGAGCCCTGATCACTCCCACCACATACTAAATGCCCCAAGATACATCATGGACCTCTCTTCTCAGTAGCCTTCTATCACTAAAGCAAACAGACAGGATGAAGACAGCCAATGTCTCATTAAGCCCACACAGTTTCAAACAGCTGTCCTGCATGACCACAGCCTCCGTGAAAACTCAGTCTCCTGTTCTTCTCTGAGTTAATTTTTTCTCCTGCAGTTGCTAATCCAGGTGCACACTGTTAACTCCTGTGGTAGAAATGCAAGAAATCTACACAGTCTAACACCGAAAACATGGCCATGACCATCAGGACTCCCTTCAGAGTTCTTCTACTCTGTTGACGTTCACAAGAACTATCTTTTATATCAGTTTACAGGACACAGTTGGCCTTCTGGGCTACCTTCACACACTGCTGGCTCATGCCGAGCTTCTCACCTACCAACCCAAGTCCTTCTCCTCAGGGCTGCTCTCAATCCATTCATCACCCAGCATGGATTTGGGCTTGGGATTGCCCCAACCAAGATGCAGGACCCTGCTCTTGCACTTGTTGAATCTCTTGCAGTTTGCAGGGCCCCAGTTCTCCAGCCTGTCAAGGTCTCTTTCCACGTCTCTTTCCAGCACACAGAGCTTGGTGTCATCAGCAAACTGTGCTGGACCCAAACTAGACCCCTGGGAAACAACTCTTGTTACTGATCTCCTCTTGAACATCAAGCCATTGATCACATCATCCGCTTCCATGTGCAGTTCCAGGCACTCCAGCTGGTCACTGACATAGAGGGCAACACCTTGTACTAGACTGCCCTGCCGGTTCTACCCAAATTGTTGATACCCCTTCATTCCAACACTGAAGTTGAGGAGGCCATCCCATCATGTCTCCCTGAGGTCACGGCCCTGCATGGACACAGACACTTCTAACCCTTTTTGTTTATTACCCACAGTGTATGTTGGCACAGAGGCGTTTGAGTGGGGCTCCTGATGAAGTATCTGAAATGCCTTTGTGATTTCTCCTGCACATCCTTGTCCCTATGACTGCAGAAGCCCTTTGCTCCTCTCCATTTGTCTCATCTACAGAGATCCCCAATATCCCTAAGCTGTTTTATCATTCAGCTGTGTTTGCAATTACTATATAATGATTGTGAGGATACTAAAATGAGCTTGCAGTTATGAAACAATGTGGAATTTAACCAGAAAAGCCACAAACAAGAGCAACAGCGATGAATTTTAACTATCTATTCTGATTTCCTAACTGGGACCATAGACTTAGTGCAGAAGCCTGCATGGGTCCATACTATCTGAATTAGAGTACATAATTTTCAAAAGACAGTTTTTCTTGATTTACAAACTTCAGTTGATATATAACTCAAAGTATCCTTTAACAAGTTGCTATATAGATTACATATCTCAATTTGCCATTTGAAAATCTGAATTAATCTGGTTCCAGCTTCTGGACACTTGATCCTGTTGTATCTTTTTCTGCTAAGACTAAAAGTACCATGGTTTTCCTCATGGAGGTATTTTCAGATCATGACCCGGTCACCTCTTAACCTTATCTTTGATAAGCTAATCAGATTGATTTTCTTAAAATCCCATGCTGAAACAGCATGGTTTACTCCAGATGAGAGAAAACACTACTTCATAAAACTTCTCCCAAACACTGAGATACAGTTGGGTAGAGTTTCACAGAAAAACAGTACCACACTTCCATCGGATTTTTTTTAAATCACACTATGAAAACTACTACTAATATGGCAGGAGATTGGACCTCCCAATTATCCTAGAATCCCATAGCTTCTCCATTCAAGACAGCAAACAAAGCAGAAATTGAGTTTAAATGCAGGATAATAATAAGAGTTTAAGGCTCTCCAATGATTTCAGTAGAATTGCATTATGTTACCCCAGCTGAGGTTCTGGTTCCTAGAGCAATAGAAAAGATATGAAGTATCATGGCCCAAGCTTAAATCTGACTTAATAGGGAGGTACAACTGTTACCCAAAGAAAAAAGGAAAAGTGAAGTATTTGTTCCTATTATAGTAACTAGTCCTCTGAAGCACAATTATAAAAGCTGTGGGAGACATACTAATTGCCCTACACAATATGGCAGCCCCCATCTTCTTGTAGAAAGCATTCCAGTCTCTATAAAGAGCTGGATGTTTCAGAAGTAGTTTTACAGCCGGTTATTTAGCCCCATTTCCATTACATTTTGCAAGACACCATAATAACTGTGTGCTGAATGCATGGCAATTTCTTCCATTTCATTTTGCAAGACACCGTAATAACTATATGATAAACACACGGCAATTTCCTGGGCAATCACTTTTCACTGGACACGACTTCAACCGTACTGGGGATTGTACCGGCACAGCGATGCCCACGCTGCAGCTACAGCCACGACATTTACCAGCTATGCTCTGACCTAAGCCATCCATCTGGAAATTCTGTTCCAGAACTCTGTGCTACATTCATAGTAACAAGGTCATTCTAAGAAGACTTAACTTTTAAAATTAAGGATTTATTACAATGGATTACGGGTCTTTGGATCAAGCGCAGTCTAGGCGAACCTACATCAGTGATTCTGAAGGGCTTTTGAAGTGAACTTCTCAGTCCTCCTCTATTTACCTCACTTTGGTTTGCACTGAAGGATGGATGACCTGTATCCCTTTTGGATGAAATTAAGCCATAAGACATATGTGAGAACTGGTATCAAAAAACCTCCCTGCAAATGCTTACAGCTGGCCACAGGATTCTGCTCTACAGGTTCACTTGCTAACATAAAGATAGTCTTTCTCTAATTTAATTCTATTTTGACCACTCATCTGCCCAAAAAAGCTGAGAGAGAACCACTTGAGGCCAGCTGTTTGCAACTGCTTTCAATGGTTCCCTTTTGTCAGCATGGCTGTAAGGTAACCCGAAGGTGTTCAGCCTAGCGTGTACTTGTGCCTTTGGGTGTTAAAGCCCGAGACAGCAGGAATTCCTGTTTCTCGGTAATTTCCAGCCTTCCATAGGCTTTTGGTGCTGATACTTGCTGTGAACGAATGGTTTAGTCTGTCAGGTGTCTGTGGCTTAGCACCCCCCCATATACACATGATAGACTGTAGTGGCTTCACCGCAAAGTTTAAAGCCCAAAATAAATGAGGAAAAGCAAGAAATTCTGGGGCAAAGAAATTCTTTCATTTGAACTTTATGAAACAATTCCATATTAATTTCTTTGGGCACTGGTATAGGAAAAGAGCACGACAGGAACACAAACAGTGAAATCGTGAATGTTCTGGCAGGTTCCCGTGTTTCCTCAGAACTGAGGCTGTTTCTGTCACTTTGCAATTTTCCAAATGTTTTTGTTGGAGATTTTTCTTTTCTCTTAATGACAACGGTACCACCTCACACTCTCAGGCAGGGCCGCAGCAATTTGAGATGTTCCACACAAATAAAATGAAATTCTAGCTGATGGTTTACAGGACTGAGGAACAAGTTAAAAAACCGTAGGAAGTCAGACCACGTATCCCCACTTCACGCTCTGATGCCTTCTGACAAAAGTGCCATGACAGAGATCTGGGGTTTTGGCTTATTTATTTTTTAGCAGGTTATTTTGTTCGTTTGCAGGGTGGGGTGTAGCTGAAGAAGCAGTAGCACGCTTTAAGGTAAGGCTCACTTAAAGTCTGTTTGCTTTGCGTCGCCCTGGCCTGTGCTCAGACACTCTGGTCTATTATGCGAGGCACAGGCTTGCTTACTGCTTGTTGCCACAGAAAGAGGATTTGTACCCAGGGTCCTAAAAGTGAGTACTTCAGAAATCACGACCTTACAGACTGATCTCCAGTGCCTTGCTTTCTGTCTGTGTCATCCAACAGGCTTCCTGCAGTTTTCAAAGTAACGATCAAAATGCTGCCAGTTCTGCAGATGCTCTACATTTCCCACCATCAGCCCTGAATCACACGACACAATCACAGCATTATTCAGGCTGGAAAAGCCATCTGAGCTCATTCAACTCAGCCCACTACCAAACATCCCCACATCAGCCAGGCCAGGGCACTAAGGGCCACAGCCAGGCTGTCCTTAAACACCTCCAGAGATGGGAACTCCACCACTGCCCTGGGCAGTTCATTCCAGTGTCTGATCACCCCTTCCATGAGGAAGGGCTTCCTAAAATTCAACCTAACCCTCCTCTGGTGCAGCTTCAGGCCCTGACCTCTCATTCGGGCCCTAGTTGCCTGG
Source organism: Phoeniculus purpureus (assembly GCA_028565055.1). Taxonomy (NCBI): domain Eukaryota; kingdom Metazoa; phylum Chordata; class Aves; order Bucerotiformes; family Phoeniculidae; genus Phoeniculus; species Phoeniculus purpureus. Next base: position 8,828,042 of record JAOXOE010000343.1, on the reverse strand, counting down.
GAGAAGAGCCTGACCCCTGCATGACTACAACCTCCCTTCAGGGAGTTGTAGACAAGGAGAAGATCCCACCTGAGTCTCCTCCAGGATAAACACCCTCCAGCTCCATCAGCATCTCCTCATCAGACTTTCCCCAGTCCCTTCCCCAGCCTCATTTCTCCTCTGGACCTGCTCCAGCCCCTCAATCTCTTTCTTGAAGTGAAGGGCCCAGAACTGCCCCCAGTACTTCAGGGGAGGCCTCCCCAGTGCCCAGTACAGGCAGAGTACTTGTACTGAGTTTGGATCTTGGTGGCTGTCCTGGTTCTGCTTATTCCTCTCAGGGTTGAAAGCAAAATCCCGGGACTTATAAAGATAAGGAATTCATTAACATAAAAAAGTAAATAGAGAGTTTTAAAAGATAGAAAAGCTATGGCTAAAGCCTTTCACCCCCACCCAAGACCTTTTCCCTTGCCTTCTTCCAATACAGAGGAAACCTGCCACCAAAACTAGATCCCACTCTGTCGAGAGAGAGGAAAACAAGCAGAGATATCACTCATTCCAAATAATCGGGGAGCGGGGAGAGAGAGGCTCTGCTTCATAGCTGGCTGGAAAAACACCCCAAAAATGGCAACTCCAGAAGCATGAGAGCAATGCAGTTCCAAATCCCAAAAATCTCTCTGGTGAGTAGGACCATGGGAAGGGATATCCAGCTGCCACATGTCCATGGAAACAGCATCAGTCTTACAAGCAGGAGGTCCTCTGTGAATCCCGTTTGGTTAAATGTCACACTACCACAGCATCTCATCTTCCTTCACCCAGCTTTCCAGCTCATCTCTGCAGCCTCATTCCCAACCATGTAACTTCCTTGCTGCCAGCAAAAGGCATTAATGTCTTTTCTACTGTCCTGACTGGATCTGATGCTGTTGGACAGGATTCTTCTGACCTGTTATGGAAAGCTTCCAAATCACTGGAAGGGAATTTAGCTCAAAGATTCCCACAAAGTGCTCATGAAATTTTGCTTTGAAATTCTGACTGTGAATGATTAGACAGAGGTGAGGCGAATCAAAGACTATCTAAACATCAGGATATGGTGGGATTTCAATTCCCTGTATATATATATATTTATAAATCATTCTGTATTGAATTCAAGTAATTTATAGTCCTTTGGTGCAAAGCTGATTTTACTCCTTCTGAAATAATATTCTGCTTTTAGTGCAATAACAGAATTCTAGATTCAGTTCATTGGAAACATATTTTCTAGAACAGACCCTAAAGCCTTCAACAAATGTTTTCATTGAAAGACTCAAATTTCTGTTTGAGGTGGGGATTTTTCAATTTAAATCTTTGAAAATTATCAAGCTTATTGATGCTTAACAAAAGCTTCAATTTGTAATTAGAAATTGGAATTCTTTGGATACAAAAGCATTTTCCACATTAGTAAGAGAGAGGAGCAGATACTGACAGGGCTGCTGCTTCTGTGTGGGAAATTAAAGTTTTGAGGCACACCAAGCAGAATGATGATGCTCGAGTATTTTGTATAAAGTCAGAACCATTCATAATTTCCTGTGCCTGATGTTAATTTAGCACACAACGTTCTGGCCTGAGTTGGAATAACAAAGAATTCTTTCAGTTCATTCAAATTCAAAAGGAAACAGGATAAGGGCACCATCAGTGACTTGTATCTTCGGGAGTGCTGCTCAAGACTCTTCCACAGCTACGCAATTCCTTTAGTTGGTACAATGTGTAAATTTTCCCTACATTTATCTTTTCACAGATTATTTGGAAAAGAAGCTAAAAGCCTTTGTTCTCAGGGGAATGCTCCTTCTAGTGGGAAGAAGGCCCTTGTACAATGTCGTCCTCCTCTGCAAATCCAAATAAAGTCAGGTGTGACGTTGCAGACTGAGGATGCTGAATTCCCCTGATAATTCAGCAAAATAAATCAGGATCCATAACTCAATCCTGAATATTAGGATGAAAGAGATCAATGTTGGAGAACTCTATAAGGGAGGAATTAAAATAACTCTGCCATGAGAAACAGGAGATGAGGAAACTCCTCAGCCTGCTGAAGAAAATTCAGTGTTCTGTTTTTTTCAGAAGACAATTGGGAATCAGCCATTTATACATAACTGCTGAATGAAACACTACATGTTGTACCCCTGCAAGTCCTTCAGTCTGGAGGGATGGAAAGGGAAGATAGAGAAGCAAGACCACATTTTGAAAACCCAAGAAGAAATTAATAAACTTCAGTGACATAGTGGAAATGCATTTGCCATCATTGCAAGGCAGTAAGGGCTGGCTTTGCACGCAGCTGGGATGCTCTGATCTCGGTGTTCTAATGGCAGCCTTTGGGTACAGCCCTGCCATTAAGTCTCTGTGAAGGGCTGTCCATAAGAGGGAACCAGATGCAACCCTCTAATAGGGAAAAAGGTAGCAGAAGTTAATCTCTCATCCTAACTGGGAGCCTCAGCTGTAGAGCGGAGAGAGCTGAGCCTAAATTATTATTATTATCCACATAAAAGCCATTGCCCCAGCTGGTTTCAGTTCTCAAACCACCAGCCCTAGTCCCTACATGCATGCACCAAAGTCAACAGCAGTTCAGCTCTATGCCCCTTCAAGATTGAAATCTCAAGGTGTGCACCAAAATAAACAGTCACATCAGGGGAACATCCTAGGGATAAAGAGAGAGAGGTCTGTCTTTGCTACCCAGAGCTATTGCTCACTGCTCCACAGCAGCATTAAATCCTCCTGCACTGGAGCAGCCTAGGCCCTCCCTAGTACCTAGGGAGTAATTACAGAAGGTAATTTCACACGAGTCACACATATCCTTGTCAGAAAGCAGGACCAGGGTACTGAGCCTTCTGTACCAGTGTTCCTCTAGAAGTTGCCTTCAAACACAATGCTGCAGCTATACCCCAATGAAATTAGTATTTCGATTCTTCCTAAAGGTGAAAAAATATCCAAAATGTGTTTTTTCTCTTCTAATGCCTGTCAGCTATCTGCCCTGCTATACATATCAGAACCAGCTGTCGTTCTTAATGGTGTGGGAACTTTGGGTCACTGTCCTTCTGGTACCATAGCAGGCAGACAAACTCAGAATCTGTTTTCTCCCCTCTCCTTCACTTTTTTTCCACTCTTCCTTTCTCTGAACAGCTTGAATGGCAGACTAAAGAATAATCTTATTCACAGCTAATGTGAAGTAACAAGATTGAGGAAAAAACTGACTTAAGAAGCCTTCATCTGTGTCAGGACATGATGATACCATATTTAAAGATATATGGTCTCCAGCCTAGTGCAGAGAAATGTTTTAGCTGTAGACCTTAAAAGAAAACCCCAAACCAAAACACACTCCCATGACTCCCATGACAGAGCTACCAAACTGCTAGACCCCGTGAAACAATTCATGTTCACCATATTTGCATGGGTTATGGAGTGCTTCAAATGAATCAAAGGAAACATATCCTTCCTATAAAAGCCAGTCATGCAATAAAGGTTTATTTCATTCTAAGTGCCCAAAGGACAAGACAAAGCCCCTGCAACAACCTGTGCCTGTCATCATGTCAAAAAAAGGAGACCCCCCTTTTATGTCATAGCCTTTTCTTTCTGACATCTCTCAACCCTTAGGGGTCTTTTTGAATCTCTAACCCTGTTTAATTAGTGGATATTAACACCATGGATTTTACCTCTCACTGGTCTCTTCTTTTTCAATAATGACAAGGTGGGTCTTTGAGAAAATGGCATCAGGGGACTCCAACAAGGTAAAATCCCACAATCTTCAATTTTCTGTACAGTTCTGGATATGAGGGATTTTCTGTTATCTTTTATTAGAGTTCCAAATATCATTAACGACAAGAAAGGTACAAAACCAGTGGCTGTTATAAAGCAGATAACTTTACCATCCAAGCTTATAAATGTCCTGAGACAGCTTTCTAGAAGCCTTAATATCAGTCTCACATAGCTTGCACTAAATACACCCAATAACATGCATTTAATTTGACCACAATGCCAAAGTCTTAGGACTAAATTCAGTTCTTGCTTGGATGTGTATGCACAGCCAGCAATGTGCTTTTGTGGCCAAGAGGGCCAACAGCATTCTGGGGTGGATCAGAATGGGGGTGGTTAGCAGATAAAGAGGTTCTTCTCCCCCTCTACTCTGCCCTAGTGAGACCACATCCAGAGTGTTGTGTCCAGTTCTGGGCCCCTCAGTTCAGGAAGGACACAGAGCTGCTGGAGGGAGTCCAGCGTAGAGCAATGAAGATGATGAAGGAAGTGGAGCACCTCCTTTATGAGGAAAGGCTGAGGGAGCTGGGTCTCTTTAGCTTGGAGAAGAGGAGATTGAGGGGTGATCTCATTAATGTCTATAAAGATGTGAAGGGTGGGTGTCACAAGGATGGAGCCAGGCTCTTCTCAGTGTCATCTAGTGATAGAAAAAGGGGTAATGGGTGTAAGCTGGAACATAAGACGTTCCATATAAATATCAGAAGGAATTTCTTCACAATAAGGATGACAGAGCATTGGAACAGTCTGCCCAGGAGGGTTGTGGAGTCTCTTTCTCTGGAGACATTTAAAACCCGCCTGGATATGTTCTTGTGCAACTTGGTCTAGGTGATCCTGCTGTGTCAGGTGGATTGGACTACATGATCTTTTGAGGTCTCTTCCAATCCCTAATGATTCTATGATTCTATGATAACTCAAGCCTGTTGCCTTTATTCTTTCACCAAACTTCAGAGACTGGGAAACTGATAAGTGTCCCACAAAGCTTTTGTTTCCCTAGGCTGAATAAACAAAATTTCTTCTTCTTTCCTTAATATAGATGAAAAGTTGGACAGGGGCCATCACTGCACAATTGCAGTCCAGAAGGCCAACTGCATCCTGGGCTGCAACAGGACAAGTGTGACCAGCAGATTGAGAGGGGGGATTCTGCCCCTCTGCTCTGCGCTCATGAGACCTCAACTGGAGTCCTGCATCCAGCTCTGGACTTCCCAATGCAAGAAGGATGAGGAACTGTTGGAGTGAGTCCAGAGGGGGCCACAAAAATGCTCAGAGAGCTGGAACCCCTCTCTTACAAGGACAGGCTGAGAAAGTTGAGGTTGTTCAGCCTGAAGAGGAGAAGGCTCTGGGTGGACCTTATAGAGACCCTTTCAATCCCTGAAAGGGGCTGTTAGAAGGCTGGGGAAGACCGTTCACAAGGGCAGAGAATAATAGGACGAGGGGTCATGGTTTGAAGCTGGAAAAGGGGGGATTGAAGCTGGACAGGAGGAAAAAGTCAGCCAGGGAGGTGGTTGGAGGCCCCATCTCTGGAGCTAGTCAAGGTCAGACTGGTTGGGACTCTGGGCAATCAGTTCTAATTAGAGATGTCCCTGCTTGTCACATTGGGGCTAGGCTATATGACCTTTGTTAGTCTCTTCTTACCCAATATGTTCTATGATTCTATAACAAGTCCATAATGCTCTAATCATGGTAACACCTCCCTTGAATCCTTTTAATTTTTTCAGTCTCTCCTGAACTGGAAGATCAAAACTGAAAACTGTATTCCAGCTGTGGCTAATCGAGTGCCAATAACACGACATACTCACGTCCCTTGATGTCCATACTGCCCAACAGACTGTTCATTGCGGCAAAGCTGCACTGCTGGGTCATGTCCAACTTCCTGTCTACTGAGACTCACACGTCCTTCTCTGCTAAATTACATTGCAACCAGTCAGAGCCCAGTCTGTATTGTTTCTTGGGATTATTCTATACTAGAACTTCATGTTTATTTCTGTTAAAAAACTGATGCACCAGGCTCTAAAGATGTGTAAAATTATGTGGTCACTGTTGAAGACTGCTGTTGAAGGTCATAACGAGAGCATATGTGTTGTATCTACAGCACTTGCAGGATAATGAGAGGATACAGGCCAACAAGACAGTCACAATAATCTACAAGCCATAAAATCAAAAGGTAATTCCTTGTCAGCTACCTTTACAAGGCAAATTTAATATCACACTTAGATACTGAAAAATACGAGCTTCATCCTTCTTTCTAAGACCCTAGAAAGTGTTTTTGGTTAAAGCTCAGTCTGCAGGAAAACTTGCAGCTAGTCTCATGATTGTGATGAAAGTAGTTGTTTAAAGGGCAGGGTTAGGTTGGATGTTAGGAAGCCTTTTCTCATGGAAGGGGTGACACTGGACTAGACTGCCCAGGACAGTGGTGGAGTCCCAGTCCCTGGAGGTGTTTAAGGACAGCCTGGCTGTGACCCTTAGTGTCCTGGTCTGGTCGATGTGGTGATGTGATAAGCTGGGCTGGATGATCTCAGAGGGCTTTGCCAGCCTCAGTAAGTCTGTGATTGACAAGACTGTACAGAACCTACAGAACCTGTGTACCTTTCCACACTTCATATTTTAAGCTACAATTTCTCTGTAAAAATCAAAAGGCAGCAGATTAGACACTTTTTAACAATTCTGAGCTAATTGGGAAGGTGAGAATGGAGATGGGATATCAAGACTTTTCAGAAAGCATTAAGGAAAGTCTTAAATTCACTACAGCCAAAATTAAAGCTCTTGTGAACCTCTCTGGAGCAAAGATTTTATTCTTTCCCTTCTATCTCTAAGATATGACAATTTTCCAAGAGTTCTGTAAGTTTCAAAGGTTATATCATGTCTCATGTTTAAATTTCATTACAGCTGGAGAATCCCTCTGAATTAATTTGGATTATTTATAAACACACAGTTTATGATAAACACAGGTGACACACAAGCTCCCCATTAAAAATTCTTCTTTCACTCAGGAATGTCTGAATACCAGTCTTTGGACTTCGGACAGAGACTCTCACCTAGGAAATGCTTTGCTCGCCACTGTATCTCAGCCAACTGGGAATATTTCTGAGAATAATTATTTACCACAAGGGAACTAAGATGACACAAAACTAGAGCCATAGAATTGTTTAGGCTGGAAAAGATCTCCAACATCATCAAGTCCAACCATTAACCTAACTTTAACAAGCCCAATTGCTGAATTGTATCCCTGGAGCACCATATCTACAAACATCATCTTTAGCCAATTTGCTTCCAGATAATCTGCCTTGGCTTTAAAAAAACATCACATGTAGCTGAAAATTTAAAAGCAGGCAGCAGGAAACTTTCATACCTTAAGAACTTGCATTTTGGTTTAGTTATTTTCTCTATCACAGTCACTTCCAAAGGCTGAAGTTGAAAGCAATCTCAACATTACTCAACAAGACTTGGGAATTAAAGGGTTACTGTGCTTTACAGAGCCCTTTGGTTGAGTTCTGCAGGTAGAAATTCAGGACTGGTGTCAATGAGTCTGTGATTTCTAAACGACAAAAATCAAAATTATGTTGTCTCAGACGTTCTTTCCAGACTAAATGGACTTTCTCTTCCAGAGGCTGGCAACAGGATTTCTAATCCTATTCCTTTCGGATTCTACATCTTACCTTGCAGAGCATAGTTTTGAGACTTTTTTTTCAGGAACTGCTGCTCAGAATTAAAAGCCTTCTGCAATAGCACCTTCCCCTGTATCAGCCTCTGGCCTAATAGAATAGAACCAAAATTAAGGGAAAATAACCTGATTTATTGTAACTATGGTCACTGCTGTTTTATTCTAAACAACTCTACCCGTTCTCACAATAGCATTTGAAATCTTTCTTGGTATCTTTCCTGAGATCCCAGAGTCAAGTGAAAACTTTCAGTAGAAAGTAAGTGTTAAGAGCAGAGTACGTGACAAGTTTTTAAAACAGCTGAGAATATTTGAAGTACTGGCAGCATTTTGTGACGCTTGGCTCTTGTTTTTTGAAGCTCAAGGTTGGCAATGTGCACACTCGCATTGCCACAACTTGCAGCAATATTTCTGTCCTCATCCTGTTCTCAAGAAAACACCAAGAGTCAGAAAAATCCCTTTCCTGATGCAAATTTTATTATGGTTGTCTAGAAACAGCCACGTGAAATGCAAACCTAGTGCCTTATCTTCAGGCTTGACTATCCTTAGGGTGTCTTCTTTCAGGGCTCACACTTCTCAGCCTCTAGCTGCACTTACCTGCAGTCAGCTCCAACTTTCCATTTATGGGTAATGATGCATCTACACCTTTAGAAAACAGCATCATCCCTTTAATGCAGGAAGGTTCTACAGGCAAACACTGTTGAAGCTATTGGAAATGTCTTTCTGTATCAGGCTTTTTTCAATGCACCTGTTTTCTCAAGACTAAAATAAAAGACATTTTCCTGTCTGCACTTTTTTTTTATTTATTGCAACTGGCTGGTATAGAACCCAGGTAAAACACCCTCTGCACATTCGACCAACATGTAAGTTGAAAGTGACATGGTTCTCTAGAATCTGGGAAGGGTGAGCCCCAGAAAACCTAGTACCTGCTTTAAGGTGATGTCAGTGTTTACAAATTTGATCTCTTCTGGATGTACACAGGTGTGCAAGGAGATAACGTTATGGCTACGGGGTCTACGGGGTTTGCAGTAAAGGTCTTTAGTCTCATTGGCACCATTAAAATGCACCACTAAAACAGGAAACATAACTTTGAAATGCTTTTCCTAAGTATAAAAATGATCCAAAAGAATTGAGACCTAGCACTCCCTTTTGCTATGCTGTTTACTGTCACCTGAGAACACCTCAACGTACCGTCACGAGTTGCAGATCTGCACATTCCAAAACAGGAAAAAACAAATCTCTTAATTGAGGCTCACAGAACTCCAACTTCTGTGGAGACCTTATCGCAGATTTTCAGTACTTAAAGGAAGTCAATAAGAAAGATGGGGACAGACTTTTCAGCAGGGTCTGTTGTGATGAGACAAGGGATAATGGCTTTAAACTAAAAGGGGGAAGATTAGATTAAACATAAGGAAGACTTTATTTACCATGAGGGTGGTGAAACACTGGAACTGGTTACCCAGGGAAGTGGTGGAGGCTCCATAGAATCGTAGAATAATTACGGATTGGAAGGGACCTCGAAAGTTCATCTAGTCCAATCCCCCTGTCATGCGCAGGAACATCCCACCCTAGATCAGGCTGGCCAGAGCCTCATCCAGCTTGGCCTTAAACACCTCCAGGGATGGGGCCCCAACCACCTCCCTGGGCAACCCATTCCAGGCTCTCACCACTCTCACGGTGAAGAACTTCCTCCTCACATCCAGTCTAAATCTACCCATCTCCAGCTTTGCTCCATTCCCCCTAGTCCTGTTGCTACCTGATATCCTAAAAGTCCCTCTCCAGCTTTTCTGTAGATATGTTGCTGTGTTTGGATGGCTGCTTCTACCTCCAGCTCTATAGGTGATGGAATACAGCCAGGTAGAGGACACTTGTGCCAAGGGAACACACATGCATCCTGTTTAAGATGCTCCAGGAAGCATAATGGCTTGAAATGAGCTGGTAACTCATGAAAGTTTTTAAGTCAGTCACACTATAGATAGCAATAGTCCTTTTCTTGTGCAGGAGTCATTCAGTTATTCGCAAAACAACTACAGACCTGGAATGGATGTGTATTGGATGTTCATGAAAGGGTGTTGGCAGTCAGTTACTACAGGAATGGCTTCTGTTAGAAGAGGACAAAGGCTGCCATGCACCAGACATGGTCAGCTCCAGCCAGCTCCAGTGGACCCATCATGTAACATCAGCCAAGCCGGTGGTACCTCTGGAAAAACATATGCCCTGAAGGAATCTGTTGCCTGTGGAGAACCTATGCTTGAAGTAGGGGCAACCATCTGTAGGAAGAAAGGGCAAGTACTGTTACAGCCTAACCATAAGTCAGGCACCTCCCTGTGCTGCTCAGAGTGGAATTACAGGAGTTGTGAATGAAGGAATGAAGAAGACACTAGGAAAAAGGATGGATAGAGGGAAAATTTAAGTTTAAATGTTTTAAATTTGTCTTTGTTTGTCACTATTCAAATCTATTTAAATTAATTTCACCCAATTCAAATTTGTTTTGCTCATGATGGTAATAATTGATCTCTGTTTTTACTTTGGCCCATGAGCTTTCTTGTGTCATATCCCCCTCTCCCCTTTTGACTTGGGAGAATAAGAGCACAGCTGGGTGGGTGGGTGTCAGTTGTCCATGTGCCTGTCAGCTGGCCAAGGCACACACAGAATCACTGCACTCAGTGCTTATAAAAGATTATTTTGAAGTATTCTATTGAAGCTGCAATGAAGTACATGGGTATGCTTTTTTGATTCTTTAGGCTGGTTCACCAGCATTTGTGTATGTTACTTGCATTTTTTACTTGCCATCACTTCTACCACCAGCTTCTGAATTTCAAGGCGTTTTCTCTTTGAAAAGCAGACACACCTCCTCTGATCTCTAGTAGATTTTTCTTCCCTTTGATCACATTGCAGGAAGGCTTGGTAACATCACTTGTTTGAGATTTCCCAGCACCTTAGATTATAAATTGCTGCATCTGGTTGATTATGACATTACTAACCTTCATCTTTTGGAATACAGAAAGTGCAATATCTCTTGAAAATTTAAACCAATGCATTTTAATCATTTCTGAAAATGAAGTAGCAGAAGAATGTTACTTTGTCCATCACAAAAAAATCAAACCATTTAGAGGCAGGAGTCCTGCAAATGGTTTAATAAAGACCATTATGATTAAAGGGTCATCCTGCTTCGGCACTACGCGCCTCCTTTCTAAATCAACTCTTTGTTGATCTACTCATTACCCAACCTCATACCTAACTTTAGATGAAGTATGACAGAATGGAAACCATGAGCTCTCTGTTAATTTCTTATCACTTCACAAGAAAGATTATATTTTTAAATGATAACTGTAGCTCCTTTTCCTTCATTTATTTTAAAACAGCTATTTTCCCCATCTTTTATTTCACCTGCCAATAATGTAAGTATCATGGCTGAAACACCATCTGTGTGTTTGTGAAATATTTGTTCCTCTAAGGCTGTACCTTAAATTGAGAACTTTTGATGTTGTCATAAAAATATAATCTGGAAAACTGATCGAAACCTGGAGAGTCTGGATAGCAGAGGAGAGTAATATGAAAGGAGCAGCACTGAAGATTGTCTGAACTGCATCAGAAGCTCTATGCAGGTCACTTGAAGTGGTAACTATCACTAGTATGCATTATCACTAGTGTGCGCTTCTCTCTCTTCTTCCCTTGTAATATTACAGGATATCCATGATCCTATGGTTCTATGATCTTTCCACCTCTCATCACATTGTTAAACCACACCCCCAGTTATCACACCTGAATGCAAGACTTTCACAACCCAATGGGGTATATCTGATGCCTTTCAAACTGACTTTATTGAAAGGAATATACCTGCAATGTATGTTTTATACTCCAGATAATCTTTACAGTCTCGTACTAAGTAATACCCAGTAAGAACCTGGGGCATTTATCAGAGAAAAAGTTTTAAGGCATCAAATGAATGAGAAATTTTATATAATTGCTCTTTTGTAGACAGGTTACTCTGTTAAAGGATTAAATATCTCAAGGTTACTCTGTTAAAGGATTAAATATCTCAAGGTTACTCTGTTAAAGGATTAAATATATTTAATTCAGGTGAGATCTCTGTAGTTAGTTCCACCACAGCTTACATGAGGATGTGGAGCACAGATGGGGCATCTAAAGAAATCTTACTCAGCATTAGCATTACACGCTCACCTGTAAGCACAGGAGACTACAGCATCACAGCTCAAAACAAGTCTTTCATGATTTATCTGAATTATATACTTTTCCAGTTGATGATAGAGTAAAATCCAGGCTTTAGTATACAAAATCTCTGGCTTAAACGTCAAGCTTTCTTGTTTACATGGTACTTGTTCTAGAATGGCCAGTGCACAGCTACAGAGCACCATGCTCATTATTCATTGTCCTTGGTGTCAGAAGTACTAGATACCTGAAGGACAAAGTTACCAGAATTAATACACAGGTTTAATTACATCAGCTGTTTCAAACCTTAAACCATGCCCACTTTGCTTAGTGTAACCTTATTTATATGTTGTTGGATATTACCATAAGGGTGCAGTAATGAAAAAAAGCTTCCTCCAAGTCCTGATAATTGTTTTATTGCCTTAAATACTTAGTGTGATGTTTGTCAACACCCTTATATTTTAGCATTGCAGCATTCTATATATCTGGGCTCCTCAATACCAGAAAGATATTGAGGTGCTGGAGCAGGTCCAAAGAAGGGCAACAAGGTTGGTGAAGGGTCTGGAAGCTTTATGAGGAGAGGCTGAGGGAGCTGGGGCTGTTTAGTCTGAAAAGGAGGAGGCTGAGAGGAGACCTTATTATTGTCTATAACTATCTGAAAGGATGGTGTAGAGAAGTTGGAGTTGGTCTCTTCTCACAAGTAACAAGTGATAGGACAAGAGGAAACAGCCTCAAGTTGCACTTGGGGAAGTTTAGGTTAGACATCAGAAAAAGCTTCTTTATCGAAAAAAAAATCATCTGCCTGGGAGGTGGTCAAATCCACATCCCTGGATGTATTTAAAGGTCAAGTAGGTGTGGAGATTAAGGACATGGTTTAGCAGTGGCTTGGATGAGTTAGGTCTTTTCCAACATAAACAATTACTTTGTGTTTTATTCTGTTTTACCAGTCGGTTTCCCGTGGTGAGTATCGTGACCAATGTTTTATTGCACAGGTGACTTTAAGACCACTGTCTGAGCCTTGTCTAGGGTCAGAAAAAGGCAATCAGAAAAGAGCTGGAAAATTGCTACAAGAACAATCTGAGGTTTGAAAAGCAAGGGCACAATGAATAAAACAGTTGTTTTAGCCTATTCAGAAGAAGGTTAAAAGACTAATATCACAATAAAGTAGTATATAATTGTGGAAGAATAATGACTCTTCAGAGCAGAATAGAGATATTAAAATCTGAGAAGCTGAAGCTTGATGTACTTGAACAGAAAAATTTTAAGCTGGGATAACAAGCTGTTGGAACACCCTATTAAGGGATGTGATAGCTCTTCTAATCAAATTAGAATGATTTTTTAAAAGACAGATTATAGCTTAGTGTTGCAGACTTGATACAGAAGTGATTGCTGAAGGTCTTTGGTTTGTGTTGTGCAGTGGAGTCAGACTAGATTATCATAATGGCCTTTACTGTCTGTATTAATCTATATGTCTAAGATTTCATCATGGCTATGGGCAAATGGTGGCATAAGCAAGTAACTCCTGCTTTAGAGCCTTTGTGGCAGGGACTTCTCCTTGCTATTGTCTTTACCTCCCATGGGAGCGGTGGAAAGGGTGTTCTTCACATTGTAGGTTTGAGAAGAAACAAAGCAATCAAAAAAATTCCCTTTCGTAAATGTCTTGGAACATTTCATAAGAGAAGCTAAAAATATAAAAATTGAAGCTGTTTAAACTAGTTAGCAGTGCTAAATGTACAGAAATTAACCGGGCTGTCCTCAGGGAGGTCTCAGCGTATTCCTCAATCCCAGTTCACCTACAACTTTCTATAACTCATCTGAGGAGCAATCTTTTAAGTCATCTAATGTTTAAAAAGGATCTTAAAGTATTCACTTAAAGAAAAAAAATAATCATGAACCATCTCTGACTAAAAACCTGACCTAACTGCTTTACTGAGGGAGACTCCAGCTTATTGCAGTGTTCAAACCAGTTAAGGAGGATTTCTTTTTCTTTAACATAAATGGCCTTTGCAGCTGACTTTATTAATGTCCTAAGTCATAAGTATTTGATAAATGAAATTATGCTTCTAATACTAATTACACTAAACCCATATAAACTAGCAATTAACCCAAGGTAAGGACTTAGGCACATAAAGAAGATCATAGAATAATAGAATGGCTATGTTTGGAAGGGATTTTAAAGATCACTTAGTTCCAACTCCCCTGCAGAGGCAGGGGTACCTTCACTAGATCTGTTTTCTCAGATAACCTGGTCTTGAACACTTCTAGGGATGGAGCAGCTACAACTTCCTTGGGCAACCTGCTACAGCATCTCACCACCCTCAAAGGAAAGAACCTGTTCATAGGATCATAGGATGTTAGGGGTTGGAAGGGACCCAAGAGATCATCGAGTCCAACCCCCCTGCCGGAGC
>JAOXOE010000343.1:8802130-8813953 GCA_028565055.1 Phoeniculus purpureus | reverse complement strand
AGGTTGGCTTGTGCCCACCTCTGCAGCCTGTCCAGGTCCCTCTGGATGGCATCCCTGCCCTCCAGCGTGTCTGCTGCTCCACACAACTTGGTGTTGTCAGCAAACTTGCTGAGAGTGCACTCAATGCCTGTGTCCATGTCACCGACAAAGATGTTGAACAAGGCTGGTCCCAGGACTGATCCCTGAGGGACACCACTTGTCACTGGTCTGCACTTGGACATGGATCCATGGACAACCACTCTCTGGGTGCAGCCATCAAGCCAGTTCTTTACCTATCTAGTGGTCCACCCATCAAACCCATGTTCCACCAGCTTGGAGACCAGAAGGTGGTGCGGGACAGTGTCAAAGGCTTTGCTCAGGTCCAGGTAAATGACATCGGCCACTTGCCCCTCATCCAGGGGCAACAGGTTGTGACCTGTTCATAGAAAGCCACCAGGTTGGTCAGGCAGGGTTTACCCTTGGTGAAGCCATGCTGATTGTACCCAATCACCTTTTCAGTATTCTCCTGTCTCAGTAATGCCTCCAGGAGGATCTGCTCCATGTTCTTACCGGGCACAGAGGTGAGACTGACTGGTCTGTAGTTCCCTGGTTCCTCTTTCCTACCCTTTGTGGAAATGGGAGTGATGTTTCCCCTTTTCCAGTCAGTGAGGACTTTGCCAGACTGGAGACTCCGTCCCTGGAGACATTCAAGGTCAGGCTGAATGAGGCTCAGAGCAACCTGATATAGTTGGAGATGGCTTGGTTTACCACAGAGAGGTTGGGCTAGATGACATTCGGAGACCTCTTCCATCCCAACACTTGCTATGATCTTATGATTCCTATGACAAAATTGTGTTTGCATTTTCCCATCAGACAGCCATGCTGCAGGAACTTTTCTGTTGAGAGAGTGAGGGACTTGAAACTGAAACAAATTCTGACCCTGGTATAAAAGCCCATCTCTGGGTCACACCTATCAGCGGATAACACTTTGCACTGATTCTTTATGGAGCAGACTGTAGCTCTGTAACATTATTCATGAAGCCAGACATAATGGTAAATACAATCTACCTGGTGATGTGATAGATAAGTAAATGTGGAAACAGAGTGGGAGGAAGTATTTGTGCAGTTTATGATGTAAACAAATAAAAAAGAAACCAGCTTTCATCTT
Organism: Phoeniculus purpureus; assembly: GCA_028565055.1. Lineage (NCBI taxonomy): Eukaryota > Metazoa > Chordata > Aves > Bucerotiformes > Phoeniculidae > Phoeniculus > Phoeniculus purpureus. The sequence continues at coordinate 8,812,806 of JAOXOE010000343.1, read as the reverse complement.
ATTGGCCCCTGAAAAACAGGAGATTATAAAAATATGTGTCCTGTAGTGTACATTCTACTGGAAACAAACAGATTGAACAGCCAAAGCATTTAGGAATCCTCTGAGTTTCATTTTGTCTGTAATAATGGGAACGTTCCCACATGCTGGATAGGCATAACCAAAGAGAATAGGATCTCAGCTAGAGAACAGGCAAAAGATGATGTTTACATTTCTAGGGTAAAATCTGCTTCTTGGCTTTCACCTTTCAGTACTGTACTCACATACCTATGCAGCTGGCATTACTAAGGATCTGTAAGGCAGGAGCCTGGGATAGCTCTGAGATGAAAAGAGGCTGAGGGAATTTATTTTCTGTGTCTAATTCCTATCAACTCTAATGAACAGAAAGGATCCAGTAGTCTTTTAGAAGTGAGAAAGAGGGATGTAACAAAACACTGCTGTCTGCTAAGCAGGGTTCGTATTCAGCTACTATGAATATTTGTCACTTAAACATACCGTGTTCCAGAAGGTGACAGTGCTTTTCAATTATAAAAAGAAGTGTGCCTGAAGTTTCTCTTCTCCTGAAGGGTGACATCTGTCTGAGTGGCAGACTCTGTTGTGCAGCTTAAAGCATCTGCAGCATCTCTTTCGCAATGTAAGACATCCATTGTGTCAGGTACAGCAAGGTAGATAGGCATGTGCTCCTTACACCTCCTGTTAAGTTGGGCAAGAGTCATGTTGCCAGAGACAATTAAGACTCACGGTTTGCATGCTGGGCTTGTGTAAAAACAGACACCATCTTCTCTCCTGTTTTAACTTTCTTTCTTGATAGGTTCACTGCAGATATTGTTGGTCATCACTGTTAAATACATCCAGTTTTTTATAGCTCTTCTTCCAAGTGTGCAGTCCATAACAGACATTACAACCACCACAACAGATATGTTTCTCTTCCTTTCATAATAGATCATCCTTTTTCCTGAAAAATGTGAGGATTGCTGTGATGGTCCCTCCACGGAGAAATGCACTCACAAATCTAGTGAGGGACCATGTCTGTCTGAACCCTGGGATGGACTGGTGAATGTCTCTTCCACCACTACATAGCCCAAACAGCAAAAATTCATAGGCAATGAATTGCCTATGAATAGACAATAGACAATTCATAGACAATGAAGCTGTCCTTCCTGACTGGGGTCCCACAAGTGTCACTAAACCTGTTTCTATCACAGTCCCAGTCACATTTTGATCCTTGTAGCCCCTGTTAATGCGCACTGAAAATACAACAATCTTGGGCTACACCATCCCATTGTGATTTCCTTCTCTCAGAAAGAACACAGCATCATCCTTCTCCATCTATCTGGTTGTCTCCTCTACAGGCCCAACAGTAACTGAAGGATGAAGATGCAGAAATAACTCAGTTGACTTCCACGAAATGCAAGGCCAAATGTGGGAGGATTGTTTTGCTGCATAGATTATGAAAGTCTTCCCATTTGCTCACCATTTGCACACTGCTCTCATTACTGCATGACTGGCATGAAACTCCCTGTACTTTCAAGACTGGTCCATGAGAAGTAGAATGAAGTCTAGTGGGATTTTAGCTTTATTTTACCAATCTGGCAACAGAACTTCTAAGGCAGTCGGCTCATATGGAAACCAAATTGCAGCCAGTTTACCTGCGTATTTTGTAATTTTAGTTCATTTCTCATTAGTAATTGTATGGAACCCTAATGACCATGAAAATGTAGAACGGTCTATTTTTTACTCCTGTTACAGCTGGGCAGGTTTCTGAATTATTTCTCCTCATTAAATAAAAAACCTTCCATTTGGTTGGCATGACAGTGACATAGGATCTTTCAGCAGCTGTTTCAAAGGCTGCTGGAAACTACAGAGCTTTCTGTGTGAGAAACAAGAATGTATATCTGTACATTATGAGGAGACGTGGGTAAATCCTCAGTCATTAAGAGTATGCCTCATTCAGCATCAAATTAATAGCCAGCATTTTTCTAACTCACCATAGCAACAAAGAACTGTAACGGCAAAGGGACAGGAACAGACTCTGGTAGAGCAGACTATGTGTTGGAGACAGTGGATGGGGAAACAGCAGCTTACACTTCACATTTGTTGTGCACAGAGCTTGGCCAGCAGTCAGTTCAAGATTAAGGAAAGCTAAAAGGCAAGAAGTTGTGGTATGTAATACTGTCCCTTACCTATGAGAAGTATCCAGAATGACCTTGTAAGTCTCACAGACATTACAGCTGGTCCTCCAGATGAAACATTTAGCAATTAAACATCCTGGAAAAGAAGAGGCTGAGGGGAGACCTCACTGCTCTCTACAGCTACCTGAAGGGAGGGTGGAGTGAGGCAGGGGTTGGAGTTCTCCTTACTGGCTAGAGATAAAACAAGAAGTACACAACAGAAGGCGGCCAACATCCAGCCCTCCATAACATGTCTCAGAAGATCGTGTGCTTCATTATGCTCTGCTGCATGTTCCACTCTGCATGGTGTGCATCTGTCCCTGAGGTTGTGCTGTCACATGGACCATAATCATGGCACTCCATTCACATCTCAAGAACAAAGTGAATATCAGTCCTGGAAGAAAATCCATGTTGCAAGCCCACACATTTGAATGGTACCAAGCTGTCATGTTTAAATATTTAGTACTCAGAATATTCTATCCTGTCTATGTCACTCAACAAACCATCAGCCTTTTGTTTCTCCTCTGTAATTCTACAAGAATTTATGCCTCAAAATAACCTTTCAGAATCACTACTGCAATTGAAAGAAGATAATATTAAGCACAAGAGCAATAAGGTTGTACAATAAACTAGTAAAACGTGTCAAGTCACTGAATAGATCACATAAATTTCATCAGAGTTGTCCCATCTCATATTCAACTAATTGAGGAGACAGGCAGCAATATGATGAGCAAAAAAAACTGTCTAAAAATATTGTTAAAAATGAAAGAAGAAAACAAACGCAATGATAAAGAGCGAATTAAGTGTAACTCTAAGCAGGTAAGTTAAATCATTTCGTAACATGCAAGACATTTGGAAGTGGGGGGAAAGATCTGATTTTTACTATGGTGATGGTTTTATACTTAGCACCTACACCACTTCACATTCAATTCATCCTGAATTTCCCTGAGCTTGCATACAGTGAAGGCAGCACCAGGGAAAGCCATTCTATCTTAATAAAATAGCTTCCTGATTGTCCGTGACAACACAGTTAATATTAGGTGCTTACACCAATCTACCTGTAACTATTCATGACAGCAAATGATCAGGTCTTGAACAGGATGTGGCTTTAAAGACTTTTCGTATTTAGTACGAGTCTACATACCAAGCAAGGACCCCATACTCCTTTTGTTGACACAGAAATAAAAGATGCCCTTGGCTATCTTATCGTGAAGAGTATGAAGGGTTCATAAGAAGTTCCTAGTCGTTCATTTAGCCACAGAAACTAGATAAAGGACTTGGAACTTGAACTGACTGGAACAGGCTGCCCAGGGAGTCTGTGGAGTCTCCTTCTGTGGAGATGTTTAAGACCCACCTGGATGTGTTCCATGCGACTTGGTCTAGGTGGTCCTGCTGTGGCAGGGGGATTGGACTAGATGATATTTCGAGGTCCCTTCCCATCCCTAATGTTCTTCGATCCTGTGGTTCTGTGACTCAGAACCTGAACTGAAGAAGTCTGTTTGTTTGCAGCTGCATACACCTTTCACTCTTCATGTGTAATTACAAACACGAGTACAGTTCTCCTCTCTTGTGTTTTCCACTCAAGTGTGAGCAATATGCGATGATGGGTTAAATTCAAGGCTTGCGATGTTTTTCTTTTACTTGATCTCTGATTTCCTCTTCGTACTACTGAGAGACCACACGACAGTGGATAGGCATTGGGAAATTAAGCTCTTCATAAACACATGTAACACAGTCTGTGTAGTTTTGTTTATACCACCTTAATCTCAGAGAAGCAGGTGGTGTGCTCAGCCTATTGTCAATCTGATCCACTAACAACAAGTAAATTCGACTTTTTACAGAGGACAAAGAAATCTCAACAACAGTAACACACACAATTTTTTCCATCTTCCAACACTTGCAAAATTTCCTCATCCTTGTCTTCTCAAGAAGTACCCTAAGACTTTTTGGGAAAGGAAAAGAAAACAACCACCACACACTGAGAGCAGCACAGCTGATTTAATAGCTTCCTCTCCCCAGCCTGGGCCTTTCTAAGCAGTCCTTTGAGCTGGTCCCTGTTTGGATTCAAATAGTGTGACTAATAATTGCCACATATATCTCAGAGCCTGCTCTGCCCATTAAGCTATAGTTAGCTTTCCCTCCACCTCTTACTACATCAAACATGACAGTCACCTTTTCTTAATGATCTCATTCTACAGGCAAAGTTATTTCCTTATCTCTCCCTCCTTATGTAGGCTGTAGCTGCATTACAGTAAGCAACCCAGTGGGGTTGTGGTTAGCAGCAGAACAGGCGTCTTTGTTCCTCTGTTCGTTTAAGCCTATTGAGGCTTCTATTAAAGAGCTTTTAAAGATAATTGAGAATCCAAACTTTTTGTTTACCCAAGCCCTTGAAAATCTCATCTTCCTTTGACTTTAATCTGGTAAACCTTTGATGTTGGTTGTTAACCTGCTTGTATTTATCAACAACTCAAAATCCACATTACTACAGAGAAGCAGCGAGCCTCAGCTCAGGCTGTGCTTGTGCTAGAAAGGAGGGGGACAAGGGTGGAAAGGGAAGCTTTATTGAACCAATTTCCATGAATAAATCCTTTACACCAAAGAGTTTTCTCTTACTGGAGGATATTTGGACAAGTTACTGCCTACAGAAAGTGTTGTAAACACGGAGGTGTTTATGGATCAGGAAATATTTAATTGCTGGGAAAAACACGGATGAAAGTTACAGGGGAAACAAAGATGCTGTTTGCATTACAATCTTCTGTTTCTGAGGGATTTTGCATTTATAGACATTCCCTTGGTGAGGCCCTTTTAATGACCTTTCCTTCTCAGGGATAGTCTCACAAGTCACAGGGGCACTGCAATAATGTGGCTCATCCTGGTCCCATTGAGGCTGATTTCAGGCACCAGCACTTATCCCAAAAGTGGCACCTCTTGTCTTCTGGTGTCCCAGTGGTTTGAGGCCTCAGCCTCCTACAGGACACACATGTGTGCTTCGCAATTGCTTCCCTGCCCTGAACACCAAGGAAGTGTCGTGCTGCAGCCCCCAGTGCTCTCCACCCAGTAAGGGAGTGTGCAAGGGCTTCTCTGGGCTGAACTCAGACCTCCTAGGATTTCAGAGAACCGAGACTAATACAGGGATTTTGAGGTTACATGCAGTGAAGCCCCACATTTCCCATGGGGTGGCATAGGCAAGTTTCTAACACAAAAAAAGAAAAAGGACATGCTTGTCCTCAAATCACAGAACCATATAATGATTCCAGTTGGAAAGAATCTTAAAGACTATGTAGTTCCATGAGCACGAATAACTCTGCTAGATCAGGCCACTTAACACCTCATCCAACCTGGCCTTTAACACTTTCAGGGAGGGGGCATCTACAAATTTGTTGGGCAACCCACTGCAGTGTCTCACCACCCTCACAATGAAGAGTTTCTTCCTAACATGTAGTCTAAATCTACCCTCTTTCAGTTTTAAACCATTACCCCTCATTTTATTACTGCACTCTCTGATGAAGAGTCCCCTACACCTTTCCTGCAGAGCTCCACTAAGTATCGGAAGGCCACTATAAGCTCCCCACAGAGCCTTCTCTTCTCCAAGCTGAATAACCACAGCAATCTCAGCCTGTCTTCACAGGGAAGAACTCCAGCCCCCAAACATTTTCATGGCCCTTCTCTGGACTCAGTAGAGAAGGTTCATTTCTTTCTTACACTGGGTGGTCCCAGGGCTCAACAAAGTAGTCCAGGTAATCACCGGAGGCAAAGTGTAAGTGTTGAGCGGGAAGGACCTGTGGAGCTCAGCTTTACTGGGATTCACAGGGTGCCTGGAATGTATTCAGCGTTTGCATTGCTGCAGTCCGGCAGGCCACCACGAATAAAGCCCACCAAGGGCCTGATTGTATAGAAAGCAACATCAATATGACTTGTGGCTCCTTCCTTTGACATTCACTCTGTGTGGAATAAAGTTACCTCTGAGAGGAAACCAAAGTCAGCTCGCGCCTGCCCCACACAAAGTCAGCAGCCTGGGCAAAGCTTGACAGATATCACAGCGACTGTTTCAAGGATCAAAAATCATCCTGGAAATTATGACCAACATCGATCTCTGCTGGATGCTAGGGAACCCCACATGGGCAAATATGTGTTTATGATCATTTGTTTACTTTACCTAAGTCAGGAGAGGCTATGTGGGTGAAAGGGAAATGCTAATCGTGGTGCTCTCAAAAAGTCAGTCTCCAGGTTCCAAAAAGAGAGAGCTAGATTCTCCTGTCAGGTTCAAAGCACCCTCACTGTGCTGGACCAGCACAGCAGCATAGTTTGAAGTTGAAAGGAGGGATAGCTGGCTGCTGCTCTTTGAAGAGTGGAATAAGAAAAAGTAGCATTTAAGAAGCTTGGAAACGACTTTTGGAAATATACATCTTTTTATGGGGGAAATAGCAGGTATTTTAAAATTACGAAGTTCAATGAAAAGAGAGGAAGAACTGCTTTATGAAACTTCATTTTGCTGACCTGTTTTCTATAAATAGCACCTTTTTCTCCCTCATTATTTCTCTTACCTGTGAAAGAGGTTCTGTGGCAAGGTTGATGAAGGAGTCAAATACATGTATTGATGGATGTGTTTTAAACCCTGCATATAGCTGGCAAGGACACATCATTGCACTACACATGCGTGGGTATATAAGGTGTGCACACGAGAGTATAGAAATGTCTGTACACATACAAGCAGGTACAGTATAGATATAGATGCTACATCTCTCTTGAAGAAATCATACATGTATATATTTATGCATATAAAGTGGAGCAAATTTAGACCTTGGCAGTAGCACATGTATCTAACCTTATACATACAAACACACTCACCAGTTTAAACCTGGACAGCAGTAACCACACAGAATTCCCTTCCAGTGGTCAAAGCTTTACCTGAGATTGCTGTGCAAAATTTTCTTTATAGCCTGTATCAGCACAAGTGCGGTCAAGAGTAGATGCCATGTAGGTGCCTCTACACCTCAGAATCAGGGAGCATCTCTTATAGCCACAAACGCAGTGCGAAACTACTTCTAATAATTTAGATATCTGTTAATACAAAATGAATTGTCTAGTGCTGCTCACCAACACTAGGAAATGTTACTGCTGAGCTACCAACAACAAAGAACTGACAGTAGAGCCAGAAAGCTTTTGTTTTCTTTTATTCTTTGCTCTGATACCATTTCTTTTGGAATCTCTTTGGACTTGATGATCTTGAAGCTCTTTTCCAACCTTGATAATCCTATGATTCTTTCCTGCACTACAGACTGGGTTGTCTTTATTTGATATCAATTCACACTGGTTTGGATGGCACTGAACTCGCTAAAAGTACCGCCACACTTGCCTTGTTGAGGTTATTTTCAGTACTCTACCCCTGAATTTACTGATGGGTAACACCCCAAATAAACTCATTACCATCATTTTGTTCAGATGCTCAGCACTTCAGAAAATTCTAGCAACAAGACAATAGATTTCACCTCCAGTGAAATTATTAATCTTCCTCGGCAAAGGTAATGTGTTATATAGAGTCAAAAAGGGAAGTTTGCAGCTAATGCACTTTTCTTTCCTTCTCCATAAAAGCACTGAAAATAATGGAAATTCATAGACTCTCATAGAAATACTTTGGAATTCAAAAAATCATCTAGCTCATATTGCCTCCCAAGGTAAGATGAATTATACATAATTTAGGTCACCTAATCTATTCCTCCTCATTATAGTTGAATTTTATGCATGTGTCATGTCTTATGTAGTCTAAGTCACTAGGCATCTATAGTCTACCATACATCACTATTAAAATTAATCATCTTGATATTAAGAGCATCTGTTCACCCAATTTTCCTTCTAGCAGAAACCCCTTTTTAACCCTGAAATAACTGTTGCCATTCCTGTCACTTGTCTGGCCAACATACACCTTACATAACCTAAGTACTTCAGCACAACTGATGCAGAACTGCTCAGCAGTGTTCTGAGCGTTTCCTCATCTCTATGTGTTACATCTGGAAATCTGACAGAGCTGGTAGTTCTCACCAAACAACAGCATTGAGGTGCTGGTAAATGAAAGTAAATTGTGCAAGAACTAAGCCCAAAGAAGACTATACATGTGCTTTACATATTATATCAAATTTAAACCAAACAAACAAACTAAGCTTGCAGAGTTCATGGTTTACACCCACTGCATTTCTTTCTAGTTCTTCATTTCCAGCCACAGACGAGATCAGGTTAAATCATTCCTCACTGGAGGGTGATTAATCCTCCTTTGAGCCATAAGGTCAAAACACATAAAATGTAAAGTCTGTTTCAGGTTTCTGTTGAGACTTCTTTTGTCCCATTCCGGTATGGGCTCCATTTCTTCACAAGGGGAATTAATGGTAATAAATTAAACAAAGACATTCCTGAGGAGCCCAAGTCAAGTGTGACTAAATTGTTGTCTCCAGTACCTCTCAAGCCCTGTTAAAAATTAGACTTTCTTTGGTTATTCCACTAGCAGAAACATCTTCTCTCAACATGGGGTGTTAGGTCCCATGTAGTTTCAAGGTATTCCTTAATAGTGATTCTCTTTTATACCTCCCAGCACGTGAGATTTCTTTAGTAGACTTCATTGTGGGGACCGTTTGCCCTAAGGCCAAACTAAGAGTCCTGTTGACATGACCAATAGCCTATCTTGCTGAAAGAATGTGCACGAACTGAGGGGCATTTCACATTAAAAGAAAGGCAACAGCTTTGAATCAAGAATTCAGATTATCTACATCCAATATTAGAATTACACTAACATCCCTCAGGGATGAACCTGAATAAATATCAGGATCCTCTACACTGCTCCTGACATTACATTACATTACACTGAATAATAGTTCCCTTCCTCCTTAACCCAAAAAAGTCCTAACACGATGTACATGAAGTATAACACTGATTAGAGATCAGGAACATCACCACAGATCCCAGAGATTAGTGTCTGCAGATCAGACACTCAGATGGCTGGGGAAAGCTATTTTATCAGTCACTAGAAAACATATGCAACTGTGATCCCGCTGGTTCATGTTGGACTGCTGTTTCTTTTGGCATGTGTTTACAATATGAAATGCCACAGCACTGATGGATGCTCAGAGACCATCTGATACCACTAACAGTGCAAACCAAGCAAATTCTAAGACTTCTAACAATGGAGTTCAGACTCGATGCCCTTGTCAACCCGTATCGCCTGCTTTGTCGGTTCAATCAAACATGGAGAAAAATACATGTTACTGCACTTGGAAAGCTTGTCCTGGAGTTCCTCCCATCCCTTCATCACTTTATAAAGGTTACTGCTGAAATGTAGTAAACAGGCATTAATAGAGATCACACCCATCTTTAGAAATGAGCAACTGCTGGCTTAGCAAAGTCATGTTGACATTTTGCCATCCTGCTCTGCTGGCAGTAAAATTTGGTAATTTAATGAAGCAGAGATCTAACAAGCACGCAAACCTCAGTGGATGCATCAAGGCTTGCATTACAGTGTGTGAAAAAGGGATTGAAGAAGTACTTTTTAGTTATAGAAAACCCTGAGAACTGGATTAAAGCGCAATGGAGCTGGCAAGAAGGGTACTGTATCTATAGAGTTTAATGGTAACCTAGCTCTATCAAGGCCCTACAGCTTTAATTTCAATAAAAGATTTTCTTCTTAATCCCTTGTTTGCCAGCAGTAATGCTGCTGGATTAGAGTGGCCACCAGGCTGTGGCTATTTACATAAAAATTAGGCAAATGCATTTAATAAGGAAAAAATTACATGGCTGCTGCATATTAGAAAGGCTTTATAACGTTGAACCCTGCTGCTTCTGTGAATCTCTGCTAAGTTTAAAAGATCAGGAGAAGTCCCTTTCACTCACGGCAGCCAGAAAAATCTTCCAGCCATCATCTGCCACAGCAATAATTTCGTGTTGAAAGCAGTGGGGTTTAGCAAGCTCGTCTGCACCACATTAACGTTTAGTTGGTTATAAAACAGAAAGCAGATCCTCAGCTGGTTTAAATTTCTAGCCCTACCCCAACTTCAAAATCCTAATGCTGGTTTATATTTGCTGTGCAGCAGAAATAACTGATGGGCAGGAATAGACTCATATATCAAAAAGATGATCCATAGCCACGAAATATGTTTCTCTACTGCTTCATTTTATTATTCCTGCGCTGAACACCTACCCACTCTCTTAAAGTCATTTCTCCTGTTCAATCCAACTTTCTAGAATGAAAGAATGAATAAAACTTCACCTGGTAGTGTGGGGCTCAGAGATGAAACACAACACTCAGAAGCAGTAGCCCACATCTGGGAAATAAAGAGCTAGTGCTGGGGTTGTAGGTGAAGGTGGTCCCACATGCCATATAGGCAGTCCCAGTATATCTGCCCTTCACTAGGAGGGCAGAGGCAGAGTAGTACATGGCAGGCTCTGGTCAATATGGGGAACATAGTCTAGGAAAGACACAATGGCAGCTCTCTACAGCTATGAAATCAGAAGGTATGCAGAGGA
>JAOXOE010000343.1:8787328-8802030 GCA_028565055.1 Phoeniculus purpureus | reverse complement strand
AGCAGTAGCCCACATCTGGGAAATAAAGAGCTAGTGCTGGGGTTGTAGGTGAAGGCGGTCCCAGTATATCTGCCCTTCACTAGGAGGGCAGAGGCAGAGTAGTACATAGCAGGTTCTGGTCAATATGGGGAACACAGTCTAGGAAAGACACAATGGCAGCTCTCTACAGCTATGAAATCAGAAGGTATGCAGAGGAAGAGGGGTCAGTTAAGGATCACTAAGAAATAGTCAGTGATTTGTTATCACAAAGATAAAAAAATGTCACCTATTTAAGGTTTTGTTTTGTACCACCTGGGCAACAAAATGAATGGGGGCTCAGTTTGGCCAAATTGACTTCCCTCAAGTCATGAGCTTGTCAGGCTGTTGTAGGACCAAGGGTCATGGACAAACAAGTGTCTCAGAACAAGTGTGTTCTATCCACCAAGGGAAGCAGAGAAAAGCATCAAGTGGTGTACCCTCTCCTGCTCCTCTGCAACTTTCAGCAACCTCTGCGTTTTAAAAGCAAGCAGTGACCCAGCCTGTAGTGTCCAGTCTTGGAAGGAAGGAGTGACTGCATTTGCAGAACACACTTCGCTACTTTCCTCCTCTGAGGTGTTCTGTCCATGCATCCGTGCACAGGACTAAAACACAAGTGGTGTGAGCACACAGGTATCCCGACTACTTGGATATTCTCGCAGGAGGCAACACATTCAAAGTTTCAGGCAGCAATTCAGAGAGTGGATAAAGTATGTCACATAGATTGGAATGATTTTTGTAGGAGAGACTGAGAGCAGCCATATGGGAACGCAACAAGGGAAGTGCTTTACGGAGACGAGGAAATCTGAGTTTAAATCCATTCAGCAGATGACAGAAATAAATGTAATCTTCCCCAGCATTCGAGAGGGAGGTCTTCCTCCCTAGTCTCCACCCCTTCACCCCACACTCACTGCAAGATTATTTTTACACTGACCAATGTGATTGGCAAATACAACCAAAGCATAGTCCTTAAAAAGAGATTCAGTTTATAACATGGTTCTGCCACAGGTGTGGGCGCTACATAAAAAGCATCCCAAAAATCTTTAAGCTAAATAGCGTATTTTAAATACAATTGTTGGTTCCTGCCTTACATCTACCTACTCATCACATTTCACCAATTGGAAGTCCTAATGAGGTTTACTTTTAGTAAAAGAAGTCTTAGAACAAAGACATCAATAACTCTGTCTTTCTTTGTTACTAAACATGGTCTCGTCTGTTGGCTACAGCAAATAGCTGCCGTTGGCCTCTTTGAAGCAGACCGGGTCATTTCATGCTTTACTACAAACTGCCTGATTATTCCAGCAGCATCAGAAAAAGATTCACTAAATAAAGCTCATTTCCAGGCTTTCATTATGGAAAATAGATAATAAAACCATCACTGAACAGATCTCTCCTAGTTCTTTTTCTAATCCATTTCATTTTTCTTGGAACTGCTTCCTCTGCCCTTTCCACACTGTCATATAGGGAGGGAATAAAAGTGATTTTTCTCTCTCTCACCAAAATAAATGCCTCTAATAAGATGACTGTTCTCTTGGGCCTGAAAATGCAACTTCTGTCCTTCAGGAGCTGTTGTGGACAAGAATTCTTTGTACGCTCCTTAAGAGGCAGGGTAGTTTGTCTGCTAAAAGCACGTGGCTCTTCTGCTCACTTCAAGCCTAGTTAGTTATTGCCGGTGGGTGGTAAAACCAAGACTGTTTCTTATTTCTCTATAATTCACTTCACTTCTCCAACACCTCTCCTCTGGACCGTTCAAAAAAGTCATGAAAGAGAGCAAAGAGTTTTTAATGAAAAAAGATGTCCACAGACTACAGCACAGCCTATAACGTTCCCTTACATATCCTCAGCGTGTCCTGCTGTAACCACCTTCACCCATCTTGTTGAGAAGTCAAACCAGCTCTAGCTCTTAAAGCATGATCTAGAAAAGGGAGTGGGTAAAGGAGAAAGGACATATGAAAAATGTCATATTTGGATAAACTGAAAAGGAATTTAATTTTACAGCCTTTTTCCGTTTCTGTGTAGCTCTCTATCCCGCTCATCACTGCACTGATTATGCTGTAGCTTAAGAAAGTATCTCCTTTATTCTTTATGCTAATTTCATACTGACTTCACCCTCATCAGCTTCTAACCTGTGTAGACTTAACCAGGACACATTTTAATTACAGTCTCTCTGAGGAAATTGCAGTTATTTGTCAGCTGCACAGATGGAGATTTCCATAATCAGAAGAAATTCCTTGGGCACATTTCCTCAAAATTAGCCTTTACTAACCTCAAAAAAATACTCAACAACCCTCTATGGTCCTTCCTTCGGCACTTCTCGTTCTTCCCAGCCCAACATCAGAGTCCTCCACAGATCCACTCCTCCTCATTTGCTGCAGTTGGCTCCGTTCCCCAGGGCTGGATCCAGGAGATGAGGTGACTGCAGAAGCTCACAAACAGCTTAAGGAAGCAGTCCTACACTGTGCACTCTGGCTTCATTTGTGAATAGTTATTATCTTAATCAATACCGTGGTAATTAATATCTTGTGTGATCAATTTTCTGGCCTTCCAACAGGCCTCTCTAATTTTAAAAAAAAGCTTTTCCCAGTCCCCTAACTCAACACTGATGATGCCTGTTACAAAAATCACCAACTTCCCTCATGTGCTTTCAAGTTCTACAGAGACTGTCCTTGGCCATGTCAGCTAATCATTTTATAAGACTCCCTGACACAAATTTAATATCATCATCCACCAAACTTGTCCAGTCCCTGCTTGATTTTGCTTACTCCTCACTAAATACAGTATTAAGTTCCCATTCGTTTTCATTGCCCAGTTTTGTTTGTTATTGCGGTAATAATACCACAATTATCTCCGAAATTATTCTACCTACAGCAATCAATCTTAAACTCAAGCTCTACTTCTCCCAACGTCTGTGCTGTAACACCAAGTTTAAGACAAGATAGGTGAATAGTGCTGACTCAAAGACTCATTCACACTTCAACATAGCTGAGTAGACCCATTCATAAAATTCCTGAATTCCACCAAAGTCTCTACAAGGTGATGTAGATGACCACACACAAAATGAATTCACAGAATCACAGAACATTAGGGATTGGAAGGGACCTTGAAAGATCATCCAGTGCAATTCAAGCCTTCCAGATGGACAACATGGGCAGTCCAAACAGGGCAAGGAAGTGCTCATGGACAGAACATGTGTTTTGTCTTTATTTAAATGAATATTTATGTCCTTTGAAGCCAATATCTCCCCTATGTCTCCACCTCTTCCTCCTTAAAGAGAGTAGGATGAGGTTAGATGTACTGGGTAGTTCTCACCACATCACACAGCTCTTCTGAAAGGTCTGCAGGTCTTTAATAACCCAAACATTTGAATCAAATGCTGTCATATCACAAATGTGTTCTATTAGCCCAGTTGTAAAAGCAGAAATCTTCTGAGTGCATTTAGTTGTCTATTTTCCTAACCTGACTGGTTTGTTTGTTTTGTTTTTTCAGCTGAGGGCTGTACAGGGCAAAGGACTATTCCATTATATGTGCTCTTACATCACCCCACACAACGGTTATCTCTGGGCGACTAAGAAAAGATATTAATAAGCAAAATATTATTCCATGTTTCTGCTTCCGAATTTATCACAACTCCCAGCACATGATCCCGTTCAGCACCAGTATTTCCCTTCTACTCATTTTTTAAACAACAGGCCTGAATTTCTTCTCAAATATCTCTAGTCTTTCGTAAAATTAGATTGTTGATATCAAAATGCAGTGCTGCAGGAGTACTGTCCCTTCTTCTCCTGACCATCATGCCAAGAGCATGGAGGTTACATTTTCAGGATGTCAGTGTTGAAGCCTCACACTGTGGTGAAGGGCTTCTGATCCTGATCTGATTGAAGGCAACAGCAAAACTTTCTGAGTTCAGTGATCCAAGACCAAGACTTAATCATTCTCTCAGTGTCCCAGGCAGTGCTTCCTCTGTTCAGCCTCAGTGCTCTTGCACTTGGGAGATAAGAGTCTCCACTGGTGAAAATTAACCAGCACAGCTGTATGGACTGTTGGGGAACAATTCACACCATCTGAAGATTGAGGTTAAAGGCAGTGTCACCTATCTCAAAATAAAAAAAAGTAATGTGAAACAACAAACCAGATAGATCATCTGCTGCCTAATGAAGTGACCACATTCCTTATCAGATTTTCCCATGAAGATGCTTCACTGCACCCCCGCACAACGCACCCAGACACAGCACCTGCTGCTGCTGAGGTTGTTTTCAAAGGTCCCTCAGAAAGTGAAGTGCCACCACGAAGCTGCAAAAGCATTTCTGCCAGTTAATTCTGTAGGACAACAATTTCCAGCACTGTTTGTCTGTTAGTCATTGGACCGATGAAAGATAGTGTTTCTCCTGCAGACAGATAATATTTCTGCATAAAGAAACATGAAATCACCACAGGGCCTCTTTCTCTTTCCCTGATGAAATTACAAAGCACAATCATCAAATTTTGATTAAAACCACAGACCACAGTGTTCTTCACACCACCAGATGTTAATGGTTCCTTGTGAAATGGCACTGGTGAGAAGTTCTCTCACCGATACCTAGCTGTAGGGCACCTGTGCTGAGCCCTGTGGAGACCTACAAAGCATATCACCATTACCACCCAGCACACTCCATGGATACCTTTCACTCATTAGCCTGTGCCTTCCTCTGCCTTCTTTATCTCCACTTCATAATATACACAGATCATTAGGAAGGGACCTCCAGGGCTCATCAAGTCCAACTCTCCTAAAACCTACGACAGGTTGAACAGAAACACATCCAGACAAGTCTTAAAAGTCTCCAGACAAATAGACTCCATGACCTCCCTGAGCAGCCCGTTCCAGTGCTCTGTCACCCTTACAGTAAAGAAATTCTTTCTCACATTATGACATTTTCCCACTCTCACACGTATCCCCTACCTGTCTCCTACTTGTACCATCTCTTCAGACCCTCTGCTCAAATGGGAGCTCGGATACATCTCAGTTAAGCACGATTGTATCTCACAAATGAAACTCTTAGTTGAGCTTGCAAAGGTATAAGTCTTCTTCAGCTATCCCAAATAAGGTTTCTCTTGCTTCGTTAGCTTCCAAAAGCAGATCACTGATAATTAGTTATGGAAAAATATAAGCAGCCTCACATAATGAACCTGTTGGGTCATTCTACCAGACGGTGAAGAGTCGTGACCATAGAATCACAGAATCAACAAGGTTGGAAAAGACCTGCAAGATCATCAAATCCCACAATCTGCTCTACAACCCCAAACCACTAATCCACCTCCTGAAACACCATGTCTGCCCATTTGTTAAACCCCTCCAGGGTTAATGACTCTACCTCTGCTCTGGGCAGCTGGTTCCAAGGCCTCCTTACTCTTTCTAGGAAGAAGTTTTTCCTAAGATCCAATCTAACTCTTCCCTGGCACAACTTGACCCCATTTCCTCTTCTCTTGTTGTTAGTCTCTAGGGAGAAGAGGCCAATCCCCACCTCACTACAACCTCCCTTCAGGTAGCTACAGAGAGCAGTACTCAGCCTCTTCTTCTCCAGGTTGAGCAGCACCAGCTCCCTCAGCCTCTCCTCATCTAACCTGTTCTCCAGACCCCTAACTAGCCCAGTTGCCCTGCTCTGTCTCCTCTCCAGAACCCAGTCAGTGGACAAATTACAGGCTACTTCAGCATGGGTCAGCTGTCCTGGCTGTCTCCCCTCCCAACATTTAGTGCTATTTCCACCTTCTTGTTCTCAAGGCAGGAGAAGTTGAACAATGCTTGACTTTGTATAAATACCAGGTAGCAATTATCAGTGTATGATCAGCATTATTCTCACACTAACTCCAAACACAACACTGCACCAGCTACCTGGAAGAAAATTAAATGCTTAAATCAGGACACCAAGTCTTGTGTTTGGATCACCTGCAGAACTGGCCTCCAGTCTTGTTGCGCAGGGACTTTGCTCCTACACCTGATGGAACACATGGCAGCCCTGAATGATGAGGTCAAGTAGTGGAGCAGGAATTTGTCCCAGCAACAGCGTGCAGCCACAGAGGGCCCTTCCATCTATTTACCCTCTATTAGTGTTTTGTGAAGTGCAAATGCTAAGCAGCACTCTGAATCCTGACCTCAGCTGTAAGTTTAAAAGTAGAATAAGCAGCAACCGATCATTTGCCTTTCCAATTCAGCATTGCTGATTCATCTCCATAGGTCACCGCAGGGTTAAGGTAGCACTTAAAACGAGTTATGCATTTCCAATGTGAAGCACAAAAAAGGAAACAGCTACTTTTGAGATGATGGAGTGTGGTCTGGAACCCTCACATTGATACAGAGGTCTTTTCCAGCCTCGATAACTCTGTGAGGGAACCAAGGTCTCCCATCCAGACCCACATACAAAGATGAGATGAAGACATGTTTTTATCTATCAATACTTTCCAAGAAGAGGATTATATCACATATTTGGAGCTGCATATTCTTCTTCAAGAGGTAGAAGTGTCAAAAACCCTTTTAACAATTGGCTCACTTCTGCTCAAGTAGCCTTTGCTAAGCTCCGTAGCCCTACTCAAGGTGTGCCATCCTGATTTACAAATCAAATCCCTTTATGTCATAGGCAGAAGAAAAAATACACATGTGGTAGCCTAACATCACCTCAAGGTACTATCATGTTTATCTTCAGCAACTTCTAGTGTGGAGGGGTGAGAGGCACATTCTGTGGAACAAATCCCTTGAGTAGAATACTGCTGGGACCAGGTGGTTTCTTGTTTGATTAGAAGTGGCTGTGCCACTGGTGTTACACTATTAACAGAAGCATTGCTCTGGCATTAAAAGGAAAAGAGGTTTTATGAGAATGTCATATTTCAGGCAATGAAGAGCAGCCCAGCTTTTAATGCCCATTAAGAATCACTTGATTGTCTGATCTCTTTCTTTTTTAGCTGACAGTAAGCCTTTGCAGTCAAGTTCAGAGAGTCTGTATTTATATTTTGGGTTAAAAATATATTAAAAACCAGCCAAGCTATCAGAGGAATTGAAGACAGAGAAACACCTTGCAATTACTTGGTTTGGAGGCGTTGGATCTGCTGACATAGCGTTTCTCAGCACTTTAGTCTTTTGCTTCTGAAAGCCTTTTTTGGATTTCAAATGTTTCCACTTAAAAGATCCTTCTACACAAAAACAAATAGGCACTTCCCAGTACCTGACAAGTCCCACCCCACAGGGTTGTGACTCCTATTCCAGCGCTGCATGGGGACACTTGAAACCCCGTATACGGGTGTGCAGCCCGTGTCTGAAGACAGGGCAGACCACGTATGCAATTTGCACATCCTCAGTGAAGGAGAAACAGTTTTGCCAAGCTAGAAATGGAATCTGACTACAGGGAAAGTCAGACTTTTATGACATCAGACACAGATTCTGCCCTGTTTAGAGATTTCTGAGAGGTGTCAAGCACCCATGTTGTCACTTGCATGGAGAAATGCTTGGAAGTGGAGATGCGCTCAGGTCCACGCAAGAGATCTGTGAAAAGAGCAGCTTCTCCCCTCTCCACAAGCATACTCAGAGTCAAGCCATGTCTTGACCATTGAATGAAGCAGAGTTCTCCATCCCTGGCTCAGCTCATATCCAGAGAACTAAGTCCATAGTTCAATCTCCCCTAGCTGTAGAGGAGTTTGTTAGTAGCAGTTCATCTCCTGGGATGATGAAACTGCTGCCTATGACACTGATGTCGTCGCACTGTTTGCTTGGATTCAGACAGTTTTGTCACCACCTCTGGTATGGAGACGGTGATTCCTCTCACAGTCAAAGTCCTGCTTTGATCCCATATTTGTACAGCACCCCACACAATAGTTGAGGTCTGCAGCTGGAGCTGCTAACCACATCAAGCACATCGGTTTGGTCTAGAATTCTTCCATCTGCATCACACACATCTGTGGTCTCTCACAAAACAGGAAAAGGTTAATTTCTACAGGAATTTAGTTTTAGCACAGATATTTCTGCAGCTTGAAAAAACAGAAGACAGGTGGTCAGAAGAGGTGATGCTATCATGAGAAAGGACGCAAACAAGCACTTGGGATCAAAGCTGTTTTTCTGCAAGACATAACCAGTCTGCACTGGGGCTGGCCAGGATGGACTTAATCTTCGTCACTGCAGTCTGTGTGGTGCTGTGATCTGGATTTGTGGCCAAACCATTGCTGATAACACTAGTGTTTTAACTGTTGCTTGTAAGTTCTTTCACGGCATCAAGACCTTCTCTGTTTCCTGCTCTGCCCACCCCAGCAAGTAGGTTAATGGTGGGCAAAAGGTTTGGAGGATGTGCAGTCAGGACAGCTGACCCTGACTGTCCTGGAGTACATTCCACACCACACAACCTCATACTCAGCTCTGCTCACAAGGTGTCATGACTTGGAGACCAGCTAGGGATTGGTTTGCTCACGGTGACTGACTGCTTTCGCATCAACAATTTATTTCCTCCCCCCCTGCCCTTAAATTGTTTTTAGCCTGACCAGGATGATTTCCTCCCCTCAGTTTTGCCTTTCCAATTCTCCCCCCCATCCCACGACAAGGGAACTGGAGCTAAGTGCAAGGCACTGTTTGAGGACAATCTGTCAGCCAATATCAAGTCATATCAGTCCTTTTTGGCACTCAACACGGTAATTGGGATAACTACAGATTTGCTAGAGTCAATTTACTGTTGTTACCTCTGTTTAGCCACCACTTGGCAAGTTGGTACTTGCTGTTGCTGGCTGCAGCACCGTCACTCTGTTCCTTGACACTGGTTTGTTTGTTCTCTGACCCATTCCCTTCATTGCCATACACCAGACTTTTAATGGTTGATACAGGTTTTTGCAGTGTGATCCCATGATGCTACATGGGTTAAGTGAGGACCAGCTTTGACTGAAGAAACCCAAGCACACAAAGAAGAGTTTGTGGGCTGATCAGAAGGCAGATATTTCAGAGCACAGCCCAAGGAGGTAACTCGTGCCAAAAAGGCTCCGCTGCATTACAAATTGCCAGAAAATGGGGTAAATATTCTGTTTACTGATGTGCCCTTCAAATATGCTGTTTGCTGCTGTGTCCTATCGTATTTTAGAAAACCATAGGAAGTGGAAGGTGACTCTATATAGTCCAATATGATATGCCTCAAACTGTTAAAGGAAAAGGCAGATCAAGTCACTTCTGCAAAGTGAAAGCCATCCAGTTGGCTCCAGATATTGCTGAATGAGAACAGTGGCCAGTAATTTGTCTGTACACTGACTCTTGGTGTCAAACTGTTATGGGGGTGGCTACAGCAGTAGAAACAGATGAACGAGCAGCACAGAGGTAAACCCATCTGTACTGCTGCACTGTGGCAAGACACTGCTGCCAATGCAGAAGACTTTGTTGAGAAATACATCGTGGAGACTCTCTTATACCCAAGAGCAAATGAAGACTGTCAAAACCATAAGCAGGTAGACCAGGACAGCATTTTCACTAGTTGAAAAACAGAAGACAAGCAGTCAGTGAAGGTGCTGTTGTGAGAAAGGATGTGAAGTACTGTTTCGGATAAAGAACAGCTATTCTACAAGACATTACTAGTCCCATGCCAGTTGTCTAAATCATAGAAATCAGCATTTATGAGGTACAAAAGCAGGGAGTTAGAAAAACACTGTTACAGAGTCTGCTTGAACTGTTCTCCTCTAACAGAATTTTAAAATGAAGAAAAGTTTCACCTCATGCAGGAATGAGAAGTGGAATCTTTCAGCATTCAGGGGCTATACCTACACTGAAACACTAAATGTGACTGAGCCATTAGAAGAGCTAGCCCAGGGAAAATTACTGCCCAGGACTGAGCTGCTCTGCTCTCAGCCTCATCTCTAACAAATCTTTTCATTTTAGCTAGAAGAGACCTTGAGCTAAGCACACTTGAAGTCTCCTCCTCTAAAACGCTTCAGAAAGCCCTAATCTGAGCACACATTTGTACAAGATCACTATGAGTGTTGGATGAACTGGGACTGGAAAATTCAGACTTGGTACAGTCACTGTCAGCAGGACACAACAGCCAGGCTGAGGTCTGCGGGAATAGTGAAGTTCCCAGTTTAAGGTCAAGCCTGGAAATCCAAGAAAATCACTTTGCTCGATTAGACGGTGATGTTTCAATCAGGTATCTCTGAATACTGATGGTTTGCATTCCTAGTACGCACAATGTTATCATATTAGCTATTTATCATGCTACTCAGTGTGGAAGTTTCTATTTCTGTATGTAGCCTATTAACTAAAAACCCCATTTGTGGTTCTCCCCACCACAACAGAGGGAGAGATGACACTGGTTTCTTCAACCAAAAGTGTAACCAAAAAAATTAAAAGAGTGGGTCCCTCCACATGCCACATCTCCCCATGGACAGTTTTATGTTCAGCAAGAATAACCCCTTAAAGCAAGATCTAATGTAGTAACAGAATGCTCTGCCAATGGTTCCCTGTAACCAAAGTCTTGGATATTCCATACCTTAAACTAAAAACACGATCAGGATTTAGAAATAATTTCTGGCTGCTGACGAGATGCTGCTGCAGTGTTGCTACAGCTTCCTTCAGAAACACAGGAGTGTACAGAGGAAATACTCTGAATTCCTGAACAGGAAGGGGCAAATTGGAAGTGCCTGAACTTCTTATACAAATTAACGTGGAAACAGCCTAGTAGCAAATGGCTTAAAAAAAAATAATGAAAAATGAAGTGACTCACAACACGCTCCAGCTTCCTTTGCGAAATTATTCAGGCATTTAGCTGCTCCCTCCTTCCAGTGAAGGCATTTCTCTCTTTTGATTTGCGTGTTATTTAATTATTTTTTTTAATATCCATTAGTGCTGCAGAGACAATCAAGCTAAGACAGTGTAAATAATCACACATATTAGAGTTCAATTTCAGTTAGTCGCTTAGAGCCGTAGATAGTTCTGGGTTTGATATATTTGAATCAGCTACTAATTTACAGAACCATTACTGCTAGTGGTAACGGAGAGAAAAAATAATCCTCCAGTCTGAACCTCAGATGCCAAGATACAGTTACAAGGTTAATCAATATTTTAAATTGTATGTACATATTGATTTTTCTTGAGTAGTACGTAGAGTCAATATAGAAATGGTGATAAGGCACAAACCCTCCAAATGAGGGTTTTTTTACAGCTACTTCTTATACTGGAACTGTGTTTTAAAACTCTACAGTGTTATCACCAGTTCAAAATAAGCAAAACACCTCTTCCCCTCTTTTCTTTGCCCCCTAAGTCTGCTTTGTCACTACAGCTTTCAAAATACAACAGTGTTTTCCAGCTCTGATAATTCAGGTAAGCAGGACACAGGGGAAAAGGCAAAACACGCTGCATCTACAGCTGTTGTTCAACAAATAATGAACATCGGCCATTCTTGCTTCACTCAAAGCACAGAACACCTCACCGGCCCTTGCAAATCTGGAAGAAGATACGTCAAAGGGATTTGTAGCATCTGCCAGGCACGCAGATGCTAGGAGGAAATGTGTGTCATAAAAATGTTAGTTTACTTTTTCCTTTTCACCTCAGCTTATCTACAGCTACTCTTTCTGTAGAACTGACACTCCTGTGTTTCGTGCTCTGACTTCCAAGACAGGATGATTACCGTTGGTGATTCACGCACAGAGACACTACCCTTTGCCCTCCTGTGTCTATGTGGAAACTGGTGTTGCAGTACAACCCTACACACTCTTCTCTTGCTGCGATTTCTTTCTAGCAAAGGCATCCGACTGTAAAGGTACCCAGAGCTGCTGGCGTTTAGTTCATTCTCCCCACAAGCTGTATAGGTTATTGCTTTGCTGTGAACAGTCTGGTTTTGTTTGCAAAAAAACAAAAATAAAGAAATTGCTGATTCTGAATTTGGAAGATTTTATTTACAGAAAGCAACAGAGCGGTACCACGCGTGCGGTCACCCTATTGCTTAGGGAAACCCTCTCTCTGTAGTTTAGACAGTGTGTGCACTCAAGTAAGGGTCTCAGAAACAGAAGTTAAGCTGTCGGCGTGGACACAGGGGAGCTCGGTTCGAGCCTGTACATCACCATAAGCTTCTGCATGGTTGACAAATCAGTTAGCCTTAGGGAAGAGACTAAAGTGAAGAGAAACAACCAAAACCTTCAGCTGACATTCTAACAGTCCTCCCCTGTGCCGGTACCATCCCACAGCCACGTACTCCAGTGGCTAAGAGAGCTCAGCCAGAAGCAGGGAGATGTGGAGATCCATTCCTACTCCAAAATGTGTCCATATGCTGTATTGGCCATAGCAGAGAGAAATTGCAGCCCACACACCTAATCAATTAGCTGCTGTTGTACTCCTTTTCCCCTGCTCTCCCCAACAATGAAACACTTCCAGCAGAAGAAATGGATAGCTCGGCAAAGCCAAACAATTTAGATTTTTGTAGCTAAGTCAGTCTCCTGGGAGATGACTTAGAGATGTTCTGGATCCTCTCCAGCAAAGTAAAATCTTTCTTGCTACCTACACACACTGAACTGCAATAGGGAAGAGAATTCTCTCACTACCACTTCTCTCTTTTTTTGTCCTTTCCAACAGCAATGTGAGAAGCAGAACCCATACTCCTTCAGCTGAAGGACAGAGCACAAGAAGAAGGAGGAAGATCCATCCCAACTCCGAAAGTCTGTCAAAGATTTCAGGCGCAATAATTGCCTGTGTGCTTCTCGCTGCTACCTGTGATCAACTCACTCCTGCATAGAGTGCTTTTCATCCCATTAGAAATGTCCAGCCCACCACCTGCTTGGTACAGCTTGTACGTGCCTGTGTCTAACACATTTCTGATGTCCACTGCAGGCACTCAACATCAAAAAGCAGGACAATGCATTAACTGACTCCAAAGCACCTAAATATCCTGCTGATTCCAACAGTTCTGATTAGAGTTCTAACCTCTGCTGACCTCATAGAACCACAGAATTATTGAGACTGGAAAAGACCTCTGAGATCGTCAAGTTCAGTCCATGACCTAACATCACCACAGAGACCAGACCAGGGCACTAAGGGCCACAGCCAGGCTGTTCTTAAACACTTCCAGGGATGGGGATGCCACAACTGCCCTTGGGCAGTCAATTCTAGTGTCTGATCACCCTTTCTGTGAGGAAGGGCTTCCTAACATCCAACCTAACCCTCCTCTGGCAGCTTCAGGCCCTGCTTTATCATCCTGGCCCTAGCTGCCTGGCAGAAGAGCTTGACCCCCATCCAACTACAACCTCCTTGCAGGGAGTTGTAGAGAGGGAGAAGATCCCCTCTGACTGTCCTCTTCTCCATGATAAACACCTCCAGCTTCCTGAACCTCTCGTCATCAGCCTTTTCCTCCAGTCCCTTCCCCAGATTAGTTGCTCCTTTGGACCTGCTCCAGACCCTCAATCTCTTGTGAGGGGCCCAGAACTCCCCCCAGTATTTGAAGGGAGTCCTCACCAGTGCCCAGTACAGGGGGGAGAATTACGTCCTTAGTCCTGCTGGCCACACTATTGCTGACACAAGCCAGATGCCATTGGCCTTTGTGCCATCTAGGCACACTGCTGGCTCATCTCCTACATCTACAGACAGTGTCACATTTGTTATGTGCCACCATGTTTGTGTCACACTAATGCCATGCACAGAAACATACTAAGGAATTTGGAGGTTCCCAGACACTGTATTAACACAGGTCACACTCAGATTCTTCATACAGAGCAAACTCCACACCATCAAGATTTCATCTAGCACTAAAATTCTTTATGCAGACAGTCTGAGTCATGTGTGTGCTTTGAGCAACACGTCAGAGGAACTTATTCGGGAAGACGGGAAGAGACACCTAGTCAAAACAAAACCAGCACCAGAAACCCACCTGGTTTGAGCATGACCTGGTTTTCTGCATGGCTTCATTGTCTGAGTTTCTTTCTCACATCAAGAAAACATAAAAAAATGATAACAAACTTCAGATGTGGGCCACATCTGAACTTGGGGTAACTCAAGGGGAGTCTTCCAACCCATCTGCATGAATCATGAGGGAACAAGTAACCTGCAATGCAGCTCTTCCCGCACTGTGTACCTGTTGAAGGCACTGAGTGCACAAAAGCACACTGCATTGCGAAGTTAAGTCAGATTTCAGTCTCTCTGTACTGCTGGAGCAGCACAAAGCTACCTTCAGACATTTGTGAATGAAGATTCTTGCTGTTACACGACAGCTTTCAATAAGTTTTCCTCTGGTGAGCAAGCACTCTCCTTCTGTATTTTCAACTGTTTGCAGTATTCTTGCTATCTATGCCCCATTATTTATTAGCATCTTCCACTGACCTTCTCTTATTAAATTAGCAAATGCAACTCACAGAGCAGGGTGAAGACAACAAGACAGTTAAGGAGAACAAAAACAGGTCTGCACTGCTCAGAAGGAGATTCTGTGCTTTCTACCTCACTAGGGAGTGAATCCTCATAAGCACCTGGACAAGGAAGCCAGCTGCTCCATCTACATAAATCGAGTGTCCACAGGGTGTGAGGGTTCACACTTACTGGGGAAATGTCTACCAGTATTTTGGTTTAGTGTGTTGTCATTCAGCTGAGCAGTAACCTAGCAGATATAGGCTGAATCATAGGATCATTAGAGATTGGAAGGGACCACAAAAGATCATCCAGTCCAATCCCCCTGCCATGGGCAGGGACACCCCACCCTAGATCAGGCTGGCCAGAGCCTCATCCA
>JAOXOE010000343.1:8771641-8787228 GCA_028565055.1 Phoeniculus purpureus | reverse complement strand
ACATCCAGTCTAAATCTACCCAGCTCCAGCTTTGCTCCATTCCCCCTAGTCCTGTCACTACCTGATAGCCTAAAAACTTCATGTCAGCACAAAATATACAGTATTTCTTCTTCACCTCAAGAAGTAAAACCCGCCCGTAATCACTGATCTGCAATATCACAGCATTAAAGGGCAGTTGGAAATGATTGTTCCTTCATGTGGTACTTGGTCTGATTATTCTTAAACATGGCAATAAGGAGGTGGTGTGTGACAGCCAGCATGGCTTGGCTAAGGGTAGATCGATCAAGGTGACAAATCTTGCGGCTTTCTTCAACAGAATTACGGTATTGGTGATGAGAGTAGAGCAACTCATATCACCTACCTGGGCTTGTGCAGGGCATCTGACATTATCGCACTCTACATCTTTTCCTCTAAAATAGAGAGACATGAATCTGACAGGTGGACCACTCGGTGGATTAGGAATGGACTGGAAGGTCGAACTCAAAGAGTGGTGATCAATGGCTCCATGGCTAAGTGGAGATCAGTTATGAGTAGAGTTCCTCAGGAGTCTGTTTTGGTTCACATCTTTGCTTGGGACATGAACAGTGACACTCAGCAAGTTTGCCAGTGACACCAAGATGTGAAGGGAGGCCATCCAGAGGGACCTGAACAGGCTGAAGAACTGGGCCTGTGCAAACTGCATGAGGTTCAACAAGTCACAATGTAGGGTCCTGCATCTGGGTTGGTGCAATCCCAAGCACAAATCCCTGATGGGTGGTGAATGGATTGAGAGCAGCTCTGAGGAGAAGGACTTGGGTTGGTCTATTAAAAGCTCAGCATGAGCAGCCAGCAGTGCGTGAAGGTAGCCCAGAAGGCCAACGGTGTCCTGTGTTCTGATCACACTGAGGTGCTTCGCTTAGATCCTCAGCTGGTATAAACTGACACCATTCTCTAACTCTATGGGCTTCTCTAGGTTCACCTCCACTCTCTGTGGCTCTGTGCGCTACCTTCCAGACAAAAATAAATCAGTGCCCTCGCTTCACCTTATCAGGCAAATAAATGGTCAGTGTCATGATTTACTCTGAATAGCAGGCGTTTCCTCAGAGGAGTTTTCTTTAAAATGAGAGGGTTAAAAATGACCTAACATGCTGCAACAAAATACTGAAGGCAATCAGTAAGAGTGTCATTATTTCTTGAGATGGATGGAAATCTGCTATTTTCTACCTTCCCTTCCAATATCCCGAAAAATAATGATGTGATTTAAGAACACAAAGCTTGCACAATTGTGGCAATTTATGTTCCTGTAAACTTGATGTAAGCCTGAGCAGACCGATTTTTTTACTACATATTGTAAAAGATGGTGTCTCAAAGGTCATTGCCACTTGCACTATTTTATTTCAAATTTTTTTCTTTCTTCTTAGTTTTTCACGAGAAGTGTTGAGGTTCACCTCTGACACTACCTGCTCCTCTTAAAACTTGAACTGTCTGTAAAGAAAGGAAGGATTTCTCAATGGATGGGTTCTCTGGATAACACAATTGAGAGACAAGCCTGAAATCACAGGGAGGTATAATGTACCCATAAACACATTGCAGTTCTGAAGAGGTAATAGTAAGACACCCCTTGCTCTAACCTTTTCTCTCTTCTCCAAATGTACTGTTTTCAGATTCTGTTGAGGACTGTGTCTAATTCATTTTTCCAGCTTAGTGAGACTCACCCCAAGTCATTTCCTATTTGCTGTCTTGCTGTGAGTGGAGTCACATTCCCAGTGAGAAGTCAGCTCGGTTTCAGCGATTATCTCTGCTGCATGAACATGCCTGGACCCAGGCGATGGCCTGCGAGGATGCCTGCTCATGCTGAGAACATCGTTTAACAGTATGTTAATAACCACATGGGGAATGTGTTATGCAAACAAAGGCACAAGGCCTCGAGGCAAACCCCTTTGCACCCAAAGATGCAAAGAGAGTAAATCGTTGTGGGGGAACAGCTCTGCATTTAAGAAGTAGCCTCATTGTAAATGCATTGAGATTTGCAGTGGGGAGACTTGTTGTGAAGATACACCATCACTTGCTTTTGCCTCTCCTCTGAATATCCTTAGAGTTAGCACTAAGAGGAGTCAGAGAGATTAAAGTTAGTCAGGTTTGTTATCACTTCTCAATGAAACAGTTATCACAAAGCAACATACCTTCAGCTGGCTGTTAGCTAAAATCCACTGGAGTCCTCAAAAGATAGTCAATACTAATGTTAAAACTTTTTTTAGAAAAAGTCTCTTTTACAGGGCAACATTAGAATGGAGTCTTCTGGTCACTGTACTTAAGAATCCTTTGCACTATCACTTACATTTTTCTAATCCAAACTATAGCAGAGGATAGTTGCCTTCCTAAACTCTCCACACCCCGTGTAAGAATCCAAGAATCTCATGCTGAACTTAGAAACTGGCTCATGTTCTTCAAACAAGCTTCAGAGTCACCACTCTCCACTTTCTTCGAATCATTAAAGTTGAAAGAGACCTACAGGATCATCAAATCTAACCATCAACCCTACCCCACCACTTCCACTAAACCATGATCCCTAGGACCACTTCTACACACAGACAGCCTAACCGGTACCAGGTAGATAGCTATGCTCTGGCATAATCACAGAATCACAGACTCATTAAAGTTGAAAAGGACCTCTAAGACCATCAAGTCCTACTTTCAAACCAACATCTCCATGACCACTAGCCCATGTTCAAAATTTGCCTTTTGAACTCCTCCAGGGGTGGAGACTCCACCATAGCCCTGAACACCCTGTTCCAATACTTCACCTTTTCTCGCCCCTTTGTCAATCTTACACTCCAGACTCAGAGACCTACATTAGAACCTCTCATCATAGCGCGTTACCACAACACAGGAAAACAGGCTCATAAAGGCGCTAGGAAGGAAATCCAAAACAAAGATGCAGGAGTGACATATTTATTTATTAATTGAGGATTGTTTTGAAATCAGAAACAAAAATCATAGGAAGTCTCGGTACTTACACATAATCTTCTCTTCTGTTTTCATCAACACTTCTATAATTAATTAGAGTCCTCAGAGAAAAAATAACCAACATTTTAGATACTTCTTTAGTTCTGAAAAGCAATCGAAACCTATAATAGCCTCTCAGTCCTGAAGTTTGCTGCAAGTTTGTATAAGTGAGGGAACCAGAGCTGTTTTCACTTTTCACAAAACCACAAAAATAAAAATAAATAAATAAATAAAAGCGTGGCTTTTGGAGCTAACAAGAGTTTTAAATTAATAATGTCTCCTCCTAGCTAATAATACATCTAAGACGCAGGGGTGAATTAAAACACTTATATTTTTCAGTCTAGAACTGGATCCCTTACAAACTCATAAAATCATATCAATTAAAAAAAAAGGAATCCCATAGCCTTTTTGACGCAATTTATAGCTCCACCCAGTACATAGGAGGAGGAATTTTTGTTGCCCACTGCTTCTTACTTTAATCAGACTTTAGGCGCTTAACTCCATGCAGAAGTGGCTATGAATACACTCCTGCTTTTCCAGCTCAAGGAGGTATTCACAGTGCACATATTCAGGACAAGTTTTACACCCAAGTGTGAGATGCAGAATGCCCTGATACAGATGGAAATTCACATCTCTGTATGATTATCCCATCTAATTTAGGCTGTTCAGCAAACTAAACAAAGGTCCCCTACAGTCAAGACTGACAGCTAAGTAACTCTAGTGGGTGCTTCCTCCGGTCTGCTTTGGACAT
Source organism: Phoeniculus purpureus (assembly GCA_028565055.1). Classification (NCBI taxonomy): domain Eukaryota; kingdom Metazoa; phylum Chordata; class Aves; order Bucerotiformes; family Phoeniculidae; genus Phoeniculus; species Phoeniculus purpureus. The sequence continues at coordinate 8,783,492 of JAOXOE010000343.1, read as the reverse complement.
CAGTGCCTGCCTGTTAACGGGCTGTCTAACACTCTACACCAACTTGCAGAGGGTGGCCCAAATTGGATTTCCAGACAAGTGAAGTTAGCAAATCTAACCCCATGCTGCAGGCTGGCAGATAAAGTTGTCTGCAAGGCCATTTGCTTATGAAATCCTGAGGTGGGATCTGACCTGAAGTGAGGTACCGTGAGGTCAGGTGGGATCTGACCTGAGGTGAGGTTCATGGCAGTAGAGGATTCACCATGAGCTGCTTGTCCCAGCACCTCCCTTGGGCTCCTGGCCAACATGCTCAGGCGCTTCAGCCATCTCTGTGCTGATCCAACAGCCTGGGAAACTCAGGCTCCCTCCTCACCTCGTGGTCCCAGCTGATTCAGCGTGCTCCTGCTCACTGCTCTCCATGCTGAGACAGCATGCTGAGCAGACCCAGGGAAAACAAGAAAACAAGTGTGTAGGGAAGCACGAGGAAGAGGGAACTGCACTTTGTAAGGAATTCAGGCAGAAGACGACTCAGCACAAGGGAGGGTATAGGACTCTCTGGGGCAGGAGTAAAAGAAAGAAAAATGTGAAGAGGTCAAGAAGAAGGTCCTGGGCAGTGCTGAGCCATTCAAGCCGTTCATCTGGTTTGGCTGTGTGGTCTGAGCAGACCCGAGCATGCTGCTACGCTGAACACCCCACTATCGGTACTGATACAAGCTGGGTCAAAGGTAAACTCAAGTTCAGACTTGGCAGTTGTGCCTTAGCAATGGGCCGGGGAGAGTAGGTCAAGCAAGATAAAGCTGTGTTGAGCCCTGTGTATAGCAGTGTCCACAGCATTATTCTGAGCATGGACATTAGAGTGTTCTGTGTCTTGATGACATGAACTAAAATAGCAGGGCACTGCAGCACTGAGTCAGCTGGTTATGAAACCCCAGTTTATTCAGCCTTCTTGGCCTACCGGTGTTCAGGAGCTGTGGAAAAGAATACCTTCATGGACGGTGCATACAAGAAAGCAGTGTGACAGATAGATAAACCCAGATACTCAAGAAATGCGTGTTTGCTGCCTGAAGGGCACAGTGACAAGGAGAAAATTATAGAGCGTTGGGTTCTGCTGGAACACAAAATGCAGAGATTTGATGCCCTCCTGCTCCAGTTTACTCTGTTAGACTGTCAGGGTGTGCAGACACATCAATACCCATTTACACTTTGTTTTGCACAGCACGTTTCTTACCCAAGCACTTCCCAGCAATGCTTATGGTGCTGCGGCCCAGCTAGTAATCACTGGCTGACTGACACTAAAAGGCCGGTCTGTGATCATTCCTTCTCCTTCACTGACACCCTGACATTTGCAGCAGGACCCATTACACAGCAGTTTACACCATGTGAATGGTTAGGTGAGCCGCACGGCTGGTACTGCTCACGTCCTACCTTGGAAACTTCCCCTCTCTCCTCTAATCTGAGATGGATAACAGGGTACTACACTACAGTACTGGGCAGACAGAGCTTGAGAGTCTGTCGTGAACCTTAGGGAAGTCAGGGAATCAAACTGACTGCCCTGGCAAAGAGAGAGTTAGTCAAAACGTTGGCGATAGCAGTAACAAAGAGGGGAGAACTGCCATGCAGCCCCTCATTCACTATCTTGATCCTGGGAGCTCACACTTCTCCTAGGATAAGCCAGATGGACAGCCTCACTAGAGGTTGTATATTATGGCCTCCCTCAGCATTAGTGCTCTGGATCCACTAATGACTGTTCCACAACCAGAACATGAGGGAGTAGCTCAGGAATAGCCCAGGGCAAATTATTCCATGAACAGTGCTGGGCTCTTACAACCCATGAAATCTCCCTGCACAGCAGTAGAGACCATAGTGGGAGCTTCTCTCCAAGTCCGGATAAGATGAGGCAGGGCATACTGCACCCCATGATAAGCACTTGGCCCACTTTCCTTCCCTGTGACAGTTTGGCCACACATTTTTGGGCAGTCGGCACAGGAACCAACTCACAGGTTTATCCCCGGCACCGCTGCCAAGGTCCGCATAGCTCAAACGGCATTTTTTCAAGGATGCTAGAGAGCGAGCAGAACAAGCACCTATTTCTGTTTGACCCATCTCCCTGTCTCGTGATGCTGTATTAGCGACTGTGCATGACACTTATATAACATTTTCCATCTGAACTGCTTCACTACCCTGTGCAAAAAAGGAAAGGAATAGCCTCTGTGCCTACACTACTCAGGAAGGAAGGTACTGCGATGTAAGGAAAGGTGTGCTAGCTGTTGTGGCACAGATAGCTCAGGAGCACCCCAGACAGCAGGACCCACAGGCAGCCCCGAGCCCTAACTCTTCATTCCACTCATCCCACCCTGCATTAATGATCCTCCTCATAACCACTTTTCCCCACCACCTCTCTTCTCTTGTTTTCCCAGTAAAATTTTCCTACATTTACATTGTTATTGTTATTAACTTCCCTGTTTTCTTCCTCGGTCTCACAGTTCTCTACTGGTATCTTCCAAAAAGCATTGCTTTCAGCAGTCCTGGTTTCATGGCCGAGTAAACACATCACCCTCTAGTGCATTTGCTCCACAGGGCTGGGGTACTCTTGTGCTATTCTCAACACAGAGAAACAAACAACCAGCAATGCACAAAGTAACAGGGGCTGGATATCTCTTTGCACCTGGTAGGAATGTTTTCCCTTTGAACTGATCTCAACAGCGAAGAGAGCTTGTTCTGTTCAGACTATGGAGAGAAGAGAAAAAAGAGGGAAATGAGGAATCATTGGCAGTGCCCAAAACTGCCTCAACTTACCTAATACAGTGACCAGAGAAATCTTGCAGTCCTGCATCTGAGGGATATCCCTGTGTGGTAGAATGACTGAAGGTGCAAGTCCACAGAGCAGCCAAGAAAGCAGTAGTGTCCCAACTAGCTCAGGTCAGCATGGGACATTCCGATGCCATGTGCACTAGTCCAGCTGCACAATGGTTCTTCTCAGACAATGAGTCAAAGCATGAGAACACAATAACAGAGGTCCCTCTAGAAGGACCATTTCAACGTGCATTAACGTGCCCAAAATCTGACTGTAGGCAGCCAAATAGCTGGGTTGTAATTACCAGACATAGTGAAAGCTCTCAGAATTTCAAAATTAATTTTTTCCTCTGAAAAACAAAAATAATGAAGATGTATGCACTGCAAGGCTTAAAGGACATAGAGATTAAGATGCTAAAAACTTCCACAAATTGAAATAATCTGCTTTCTTAGAATTCCAGACAGAAAAATACAAGGAAAACTATATCATTATTTTCAACCAGAAATTTGCAAAGAATACTCTAAGTGCAACTTCAGATGTTGTTTGCACATAGAGAACATGGGATTTTGGAAAACTAGTCCAGAAAAGATTTTGTCAGGCCTTTTCCTCCTCTCTGTGCAGTCAGCACATGAGGTTTCAGCTGTCTAAGAGATGCTGCAGAGTTCAAGCTCTCGCACTCACAGCAGATCAGCCAGTGTGTTCAGCTAACTTGTTATTTGCTTTTTATTTGCAAAGGACAGCATCTGGTGCCTAATCTCCAGAGTAGAAGGAACCATTTACCCAGATCTGAGATCACTTTGTGACAAGTGCCAAAGAGTCATTTCCAGAGCCTTATGAGCTGACCATATGCTACATCTTTCCCCAGCTGAAATAAAGGCATCCAGCCATCATATAATTCAGCAGCAGCAGAGGATGAAACAATAAATAAGTGATAAAATCACACTATCTATATGCAAGTCCGTGTATTTATGTCTTGGATGCACGATGCAAAAAACCTGCATGCAGGATGATTACTATGCAAACCCTATGGTTCGTGGTTCAACTCCAGGAACACGTAAAGATCAGGCTGAATTTGTAGTCTTGCGGTGCAACACAACGCACAAAAAAGGTACACCCCAACAACACTTCCTTCCCATAGCCTGTGTTCAGTGTGCTACACTTCTTACAAGCTTGAAACTGTATTTGTAGAAAAGTCTCTACCAAGATGTGATTCAACCATAGGAGGCAAAGGGAAATAATTCATTGAATATTCAATGGCAATTAAAATTCAGTACATTTCTCAATAATCAAAGTGCTTTTCCTATCTGATATTAACCAAGTTCATGTTCCAAAACTGAACTGCCAGAAGGATAGAAATAAGAGCCTGGATGTTTAAGTTTTACTTGTGGGAAGTGGTGAGTAGGATCATATAAAAGCTGTTAGATTTCCCACATCATCATTTTGCCAAAAAATTCTGAGCCGAGCTCGGGTGCAGAAATGGTGCTCAAGGCTCTATTTTCCCCAAGTACCAAACGGTCCTGGGTCTACCTTCAGCCATTGACACGCTTTAACAGAGTGGGAAATTGATGTATCCACGTGCTGCTTTTCCGGTCATCCACATCCCTTAACAGCGTGAGGGGTGACATCTGGGTGTCTACTTTTTAATGCTTCAGGAGGCTCTGCCTGGGATAGGAAACTTTTCTGCATTTTTTAGAACTGGAGAGAGAAAGGAAAGTATTTAGGGGTCTCCAGGGCAAGAAACGAAAATGTTGCCTCTGATGACTGATGCTACACATACGGCATCTCATAAACGTCGTTATCTCTAGCTTTAATTCCAAAGACAGAGGTAAACTGGAAGAATCCTTTGAACCACGGGTGGCCAGAGACAGTGGGAGGGAGAGGATAAGGAGTGGTTCAAACTCCTCTCCAAGCAAGCCTGCAGGAGTGTATCCAGAGACATTTCCCGCAGAAAGGCTTTTTGGGGTCTGGACTGTGTAACTAGCACAAACCTAGCTCTGCCGGGTTCAGCCATCATTAATTTCCAGCCATTTGGGAATGGGTGATTATTTGACAGTGAGATGTGATATGAGAGAGGTGCTATTATAATGTGGAGAGAGCTGCTATTCTGGTGCTGCAGCAGCGAGCTAATACAATGACAGAGCAGTGTGACTGTGGAGAAATTCACAGGGGAACAGACTTCTTCCCAGGGCTCAAATTATCAGCACATTTTCATTGCTGCCTCCAGAAAGAGACATGTAGTTCTGTCAGATGCTGTTGAGTTGGGACTTTTTACAAAGAGGTGGAAGTATATGCACTAAATAAACCAATATTTACACAAGGACAGGCCTCTCACGGAACACGAACGCTGGCATTCTGCTGGTTGCAGTCCTTGTTTTGAGATTTTACATGAGAGCAGTAAACTGAAGAGGATGCGGTGCTCCCTACCTGCTCACCATTTTGATTATCATATATGAATTTTAAAGAGATTGGGTAAAATCCAATCAAAGCTGCGTTTAGAGACGCTGGTACTTTATACCGCTGTCCTTGGTACACTCACGCCTAGTCCAAGCAAAATAGCTCCAATTCAGGCTGCAGTTCCTGAAAAGAGATGTGATTTAATGAAATAAAAGGCTCATCGTGCCAAGCCCAGGTTGAGAATAACACCCTATCCTGTTGCCATTACAGACAGAGACAGAAATATATCAAAGTCACCTAGACACTTGAAAGAGAATGGGAAATAAAAGGGACGTGTCCAAGCAGTGCTGGTGGCAGGTGTCGGAAAGTGAACATCAGCAGGATCAAACAGGAGAGCTTTCCTCTGTTGCTTCTTGAAAGGAAATAGAAAAAAAACCCCAACACCCATGGATTTTTATTAAATACAAAGGAAAATTAGATTAAGGAAACACTAAAGGAAGAGCCTGGGCTCCCTACAGCAAGGGCTTGCAGAGCTTGGTTTTCCTGCTTCCCAGGACATGGTACAAAGACAGGGTATTTGGCACCAAGTCTTTGCTGGCATTTCCCCATGGACTGCCTGAGAGAGTTTCTTGGTGGTCTGGGAGATAGGTCAGAGCAGTTTAAGGTACATAAAGAACTTTTAATTCCCCCTCCTTTGGTACAACCCTTTCGTGATGCCCTGCAGAAGAAGAGTAGATATATATACTATGGAGGTTAAGAGTTCACATCAGCTGGACTAGATTAGACTGTAAGAAGAAAGCTCATCTGCCATGGCATTGAGTACATTGCTCTAGTTCCTGCTCTAGAGGCAGCTGATTTAGCACCTCAAGCTAACAAACTACATTAGGGCTCAGGAGAACCGAGGTAATTTCTCAGCTCTGCCCCACGTGTCCCTTCCAACTTCAGCTGAACCTCCTAGGTCACACGTACATCCCACAGTACCTGAGCTGGCACTGCTCATAACAGGAACCATTGGTGTACACAGAGCAGCAAGCTCAGGACCAGAAGTGACTCACAACACCAGGTGAAATTACTAGTTTGGCCTAGAGCCAGCCTGGAAATCCCTGCACAGTTCTCCACCGAGGAATTCTCCATAGAAATACATCTGCATTTCTCTAACAGGTGGTCGCACTGCTGCCACCCATCACGTTCATGAGTACTGCCTAGCTGCTGATCCTCTTGTGAGACTCTATGCTCAGGTACTTCCTACATTTCCCCAATTTAACTTGGTTGGTAGAATTTTTACTAACCCATTATCTGTGCAGTTATTTATATCTTTTCCTGGAAAACTTCGGGCAATGCTTTCCAGTCATTTCCAAGAAAAAAGGCTAATGAGAAACCCTCTTCACAGCAGTCCTCTCTTCGGACTGCTCTCCTAGGTAAAGATCTGCGTGGGGACAGAAAGGAACGGATCAGGGCTGTATGAAGATCAATCCAGGCATAACCAGGTTACCTGGTACTACATGGGACAGGCAGCAGTGCAGACCCCCAGGCAGGAAATGTTTCAATGCTGACATCTCCTAACGTTCAAGAACTGTTCTTCATGGGTTGGATAACACAAAACATTTCGCACACGTTCTCCCAAACTTGGTTCAAATCGAATAAACAAAGAAGAGGCAACAGAACATACTCTGAAACATATTTGATCATTTGGCTTCTTCCTAGAACATATGCAGGTCATTAGCAGAGTTCAAAGCTTCACTGCCAACACAAGGATTTTGCCACACAGCTAATGGAGTGACTGTTTGCATTAATAGATTGCTGTTCTCTTTGTGGGCAGATGCTGGAGGGAGATGCAGCTCCCCATTCTGGCAGATGGTTCCAGAACACAGCAGTGACATTCAGGGATATTGGGCTCACGGCATCAGCTCAGATCTGCTCCTAAGCCGTCTGCCTCAGGAAGGAAGTATGCCAGTGCAGCTCAGACACATCCACAGCTACTCATAAGCTAGATTTCTTTCCTCGTTAACCAACCAAGAGAAGCCTGATGTTGTGTCTTCCTTGTCCTTGACTTCTCAGACAGTCATGTACTCAACATCTTTCTCACTCCCTTCTCAACTCTCTCGCCCAGCAAGTCTTCATGTAACTAGATGTGCAGTCTCATGTTCCCTCTGATTTTCACCCAGAGCCTTGTTGCTCTTCCTGTCCTATACCAACCTCCCCATTCCCAGCCCATTCCCTGGCTTCCATCACCCAGCACACCATGTGTGCTCTATGCAAGGCCTCTCACCTCCATCTTCCCTGCCTTGCTCTCATGATATTTGGCAACAAGGTTAGTGAAGGGCCTGGAGAACAGGTCTGATGAGGAGCAGCCAAGAGAACACGAGTTGTTTAGTCTAGAGAAAAGGACGCTGAAGGGAGACTTTATTGCTTTTTACAGCTACCTGGAAGGATGTTGTGGTGAGGTGGGGGTCGATCTGTTCAGTCAAGTAACAAGTGATAGAAGAAGAAGAAATGGCCTTAAGTTGCATCAAGTTAAGTTTAGATTGCATATTAGGAAACATTTCCTTGCTGAAAGGGTTATCAGGCGTTGGAACAGCTACCCAGGGAGGTGACAGAGTCCCCGTCCCTGGAGGTATTGAAGAGTCATGCAGACATGGTGTCGAAAGGCAGGTCACTGTTGGCTAATGATCAGACTCAATGATCTTGGAGGTTTTTTCCGATCTGAGTGATTCTGTGACTCACCTGCTTCCTTTGCCCTCTCAGGTATCTATCATCTCCTCTGCCTTTCATTCTTTTCTCATGAACCCATGCAGCATCCTCTTGCTTTCCCATGCACCGGTCTTCTCCACCATCTCCAGCCGCAGTCACAGCTCTCCAGTGTCAGCAAAGCCTCACTCTTGCATTTTTCCCCTCTCTCACAGCAGCTTGCACACACACCCCACATTCTCACGGCTTTGTGGGAAGGATTGATTTTGATATTCTGCCATAATACAGTAGATGTCACGCCTGCCACAAAGGCTGCACCCCAGCAGGTTTCAAAATTGGAAGTCCTGGAGCATTCTAAAGCTACTTCGGCATCATCCAAACAAACTGCTTGTAGCCAGCTCCATGGCTCGAGCGACATGAGTCATCTCAGTGCTGCAAGGATCTGGCCTTGTGCTAAGAGACAATAAACAGCAATCATTGCAATGCTCAGTGACTGCTGCTAAATGACAGAGCAGGGAAAGGGTTGGTCAACCCTAAAATTGAGTAATGCCATCACACACACACTCACTAAAAGCTGCTGCAGATAGAGCGGTGGAGTGTGAGATAAACTGCACTAAAGTCGATGTAAAACGTGAACAACTGGTCTTTCCACTTGAAGGTACTTTAAATACAGGTCAAGGACAACAAGCAGTGTCGAAGTGGTCTGAACTTCACCTGTACCTGTGTGTTCTTTGTCACTCTCACTGAACAGCAAGATGTCCAGGCATTTACGCAGAGCTAATCCATTCAATGAGCTGCGATAGTTATTTAGTTGACGTGAGTCACGCAATTCACTTGGCCAGACACTATTTAGCTCCGTCCTAAAGCTGTAAATAGCTGGATATTTAAAAATAATAATAATAATGTAACAAAAACTGCCATTCAAGGGTGGTATATAAAAAAAATTCAGCTGAAAAATAATCATCTTGGAATAAAAAACAGTTTCACAAACAGCTCCTCCCAAAATTCAATTTGTTTCAAATGAGTCACTCAAATCCATCATTAACTGCACTAACTTGGGCTACTTAGTGGTGTTGATTGCTTTTGATATTGTTTGTTTTATGATGTTTTAATTATTGTTGTTTATTTATTACAGTAATTGCATTTTAATTGTCTTTGGAGCAGCAACCTGATTGTCTTGGCAGGGAGGCACTAAATAAATAAAATCATTATTATTATTACAAACATAGCTGATGGTGACAGTTTTTCTCTGTATGTTGTTAGCAATGTGGAAGGAAAAAATTGCACTTATATATCTATTGATTGTAAGAGAAACCAGCAACCAAAACCTCAAGGTTATATATCCAGTTCTGCCACTGATTATATCTGTGACTTTGAAAAGTCACTTAGCTTCCTTCTTATCTCCATTTATTCATCTGTGAAAGGATTATCATAACACTGTCCAATCTCCCAGGATTAGCAGGAGAATTAGCTAATGTCTTTAAGGCATTTTGATCTGCTCAAATGAAAAGGTGTGGGTGGGAAAGCTTTAATCTTTAGATTATTAATGATAAAACAGAAAATGCAGTATAATTCGCTAAGCCAGAGAGAGTTACTCTAGCCTTAATATTTATTACCTCTAATTGGAGCGTTTGCGTTGTCCATACACGCAGGTGATGCATCTCTCACAGATACATAAATAGCTCCTACTAATAGAGGCAAAATTGCATTTGAGATAGAAAACAAAAACACCTTTCAGATTTCTCGTGTGGGGAAAAAAGAGGGGAACGGTGCTTTTCAGTGCAATCTCTTTTTATTCCCTGTTCCTGCATCTGAATCCTTTTCTTTAAGAAAAAAAACCAAACAAAACCCCACATTTTCTTCTGAGAATGCTGAAAGACAAAAGTTGTTTCTGTGGGTTCACTGCCTAAGAAAGCAGAATGCTGCATGCTACAGTGCAGAGAACAGATCTAAGCTCTGAAATCAAAGCCCCTTTGAAAGTTACGGAGAAAGAAACTTTGAAACTGGCAGGTTGGGCAGCAAAGGCAGATTTAAAGTCATTACTGAAAGTTTTATAAGTGTGAAATACCCTGATCTCATTTAAACAAAGCCTTATTGTTCTAGGCTCTGGTTCACCTGGAGTCTTGTGCCCAGCTCTGGAGCCCCCAACACCAGAAGAATGAGGCCATGGAAATGCTCAGAGGAACACCTCTCTTCTGAAGACAGGCAGAAAGAGTTGGAGTTGTTCAGCCTGAAGAGTCTGGGGGAACCTTTTAGCGACCTTCCGACCCCCGAAAGGGGCTGTCAGAAGGCTGAGGAAGACTATTCTCAAGGAGAGAGAATGATAGGACAAGGGGTCATGGTTTGAAGCTGGAAAAGGACAGATTGAGGTTCTTGAATCTGAGGGTGGAGGATCCTTGGAACAGGCTGCCTAGACAGGTGGTGGAGGCCCCATCCCTGGAGCCATTCAAGGTCAGGCTAGGTGGAGCTCTGGGCAATCTGTTCTAGTTAGAGATGTCCCTGCTTGTTGTAGGGGGGTTGGACTAGATTGTCTTTGGAGGTCCCTTCCAACCCAATACATTCTGATATGCTTTGACCTAATCAACAGGTTTGGGGTATTTTTTTTTTCAAGCAAGTTGTTAGAAACTCCTGGAATTTACTGGAAAGAGCAGAGAGAAACACAACTTCACACTAGCGTAACCTACCCACTGCCTGGGTCTCTAGCCTGAGGTACCCAGTCTGCTCTTCCTTCTTCATATTCCCATCCAGCTCTTTACATGCCTTTTTGCTCTTGCATTCAACAGCCAGCTCAGCTGAAATACAGAAGAATCCCAAACAAAACCAACTCCTCTTTGCTATTAAACTTTGTGGTTTCAGTTATCCTCCCCCCAACCTGATCCCTGCTTTGCCAAGCTTCACTTGCACACATCAGTGCTGATGCCTGTTGACAGCTGTTCATGCGCCTATGAATTAAACATTTATACAGCCAATAATTTGTTAACACTAAGAATATTGCAGCTATTATTAATGACATTTGGCTTCCCGTCCTTGTCTCCCCTCAGTGCCATTTGCAATATTATTAATAAATGCAATGGGACATCAAGAGACCAAATGGAATCTTGGTTTGAAGCAGACTGTCTTCCTCGTTGGAAATAAAATTACTTCAAAAGTGTATATGAAAAATTAATACTTCACACATACAGCATCTCCGGGGCAAAGGTTCAGTGCTATTTGTGCTTCCTGTTGAGAGACCCGTGTTTGGTAGCTATCACCATTGCAAGTGAGTTTGTGTTGCGAGCATCAGGTCATGGCAAAATTTTTAGAAAGGACTGGAATGCCTCAGGTGAGCCTGCTAAGGCTTAGACGCCAGATGTGCCGAGCCCTAGGAATCACTCATAGTCAGTAATAGCTGCAGTAGCTAAACGCTGCTGAAAGTCAGGCCCAAGATTGTATGAGCTAGGCATCCAAAAAACCCGGGGACCCAGAATCAATGACAGTTTTCAGCAACTTGCCTGAGGTAATGGAGCAAAACCCTGGCAGAACTAGAAGTATATCCCAGTCTCCTGCTGCTCAAATTGCTGCTGTAGCTACTGTGACACCTTCTCTCCTAACAAGGGTCATGCTTAATGTATCATGGTTCTTCCACAAAACCCATGTCAGAGCTTTCTGCACGCACAGGCAGATCTCACCTGAGAGGTGAGATCCCTCAAATTAATATGAGTACTTGACTCAAATTAATTTCCACTAGCATTTTCATTGTGTTGGTGTTGATGGGCAGCTATAGCAACACGTCTCATGCATCTGCCCAGGGCCTCACGCTCACCATAGAATCATAGAATCATCTTGGCTGGAAAGCACCTCCAGGATCATCAAGCCCAGTCCTCACCTCAATATCTCCCGAATCCTTAGATCATGGCCTCAGGTGCTCTAACTACTTGTTTTTCAAGCACCTCCAGGGATGGTGACTGCACCACCTCACTGGGCAGCCTGTTCCAGTGCCCAACCACTCTCTCAGGA
>JAOXOE010000343.1:8748108-8766774 GCA_028565055.1 Phoeniculus purpureus | reverse complement strand
GGTGATCACAAACCTGATCTTCACTTATGATGGGCAGTTCTTCCTTCCAGTCCCTGCTGTTATCTTCCATGACTCCAAGAGCGTGGCTGGAGACCTTTGCAGTGAAGACTGAGGTCAAGAAGTCATTGAGAATCTCAACCTTTTCCATGTCACTTGTGACCATATCACCTGTTCCTTTCTGAGGGGGCCCCACACCTTCCCTATCATCTTCTCATTTGTCTGACCCCTTGAAACTAGCCTGCAAAAGAAGGTTCAGGAAAGCATCCCCTTCCCAAAGAACTCAGCTTGAGCAAGGAGCTACAGCCCTTATGGTCTTAAGTACAATCCTTCCATGTGCCAAGGGAAGGTTAGATTAGACATTAGGAAAAATTTCCTTATGAAAGAGTTATCAGACATTGGAACAGCTTGCCTGGGAAGGTGGTGCAGTGCCCGTTCCTGGAGGTGTTTAGGAGTCAGACACAGCGCTGAAGGATCTGGCTTGTCAGAGTAGAGCTAATGATTGAACTCAACGATCTTAGAGGTCTTTTCTGATCTGTGTGATTCTGTGACTCTGTGACCCAACAGCCACTGTTTTGTTAAATAACTTAACGTGAGCACATCCAAGCACAGAGAAGCCTTTGTGAAGCAGGTATTGCAAGGTATTTGGGATGAAATTAGCTGCACTTGTGCTATTGGGTCATTAAGCCTTACTTATTCTTCAGAGACTCTATCTGCCTACCAGTCACTGCTACAGCAATGAAAATGAGAAGCTCTTATGGTACAGCACTACAGTGCTCAGCAGAACAGGTGATGATGCCTGAAGCTATGACTGAGCTAAACAGAACAGAGCAGGTTTTGGAAGTGAGATTTGGTACAGAGTGCACCCAGTACCAGTGTTCAGTTTCCTGAAAGAGCTGATAAACCTTTCTTCATTTTTTACAATGTTAAGTTTATTACAAAACACAGAACTTCAGTGACACAGCTGAAAACCAAGCAAATGCTATCTGGTAACTGGGAAGAACGGGGAAGACTGTTCACAAGAGCAGGGAATGATAGGACAAGGGTTTGAAGCTGGAAAAGGACAGATTGAGTCTGAACTTTAGGAAAAAGTTATTGATTCTGAGGAGGGTGGATCCCTGGAACAGGCTGCCTAGAGAGGTGGTGGAGGCCCTGTCCCTAGAGCCACTCAAGGTCAGGCTGGCTGGGGCTCTGGGCAATCTGTTCTAGTTAAAGGTGTCCCTGCTTGTTGAGGTTGGACTAGGTGGCCTTTAAGGGTCCCTTCCAATCCAACACATTCTACGATTCTACAGTCTCAACTTTTTTCTTGAACTGTTATGTACCATAACTGCTAGTTCCCCGATGTCTTGTCCCCTCCGTATGAAGTCCAACTGTCACTTTGCATCCAGTTAATGGGAATACTGTGAACAGTTAAGGACATAAACGTCTTGATCAAGCAACTTGCTGCAGTCTGTGACAAACACAGATTTTATGTCACCATAGGTGTTCTCTGTTTTCCTGGTGCTTTGATTGTTTCTCCTCACATGGGAGCTGTCAATGGCTGCTGCAGCCTTGCAAAACAGATGCCCACACCAAAGGAAAACACCATTCCTCAAAGTGTCTCCTGTTTCTCATCAAGATACAGGCTTTTTTCTGACACACTGCAACCCCGAGAGCCATTTTTCTTCTGCGTCTTTCAGTTTCAGGACTGTGCCTTTTAGCAGCAGAGCTGAGCAAAAACCACTATGTCAGCATAACTGAGAAGAGATTCAGGACTTTTATTCTCAGTAACCAAGACCTCAACCAGAGATGGCAAATGGAAGTTGCCAGGTGGAAGGGACTGTAATCAGACCCAAACCAGACTGGTGACAGTGCAAGTGAAGGATGCCCTTGAGACAGACAGGTGATCAATAGACGATAGTCTAGTTCCTTTGTTTTTATTTCATTGCTGATAGTACATCCTAAATTAATCCATCATTCTGAAAAATTTCTAGACCAAAAATCTAGAAGACCAAAAAATCTTCTAGACCAAAAGCATTCCCCCAATGTAAGGGTTTTTTAATTATTTTTTAAAGTAACACCTATTCTAAGCAGCAATGAAAAGGCAGGGGAAATCGAGATCAGAACAAACTAACATTTGTAATTGAGCATGATAACCAATTACAGAAGTACCTGGAATAGCTCATGATTCACTGTCCTACATCAGAGGCTCCCTAATCAATTTGAAATAACTAGACACCGCTATAGAAAATAAGCAAGATCACAGCTTTTGCTAATGAGTCTCAAAAATGGATTTCATTGCATGAAAACGTTCATTGTCAGGAGAAAGCTGATGTTCTTACAATATTTAGGGTTATTTCTATTTGCATCTGACTGGCAAAAAGTCCTCTTTGCTCTTTGTTCCTTCTCACATCTCTATAATTCCGTGGAGTTTGGTTTTTTTACTCTCTCTCCCGCCATGAGTGAGTTGGTGTCACTGTGTCATTGTGGTACTAACTGCTCAAATAGTTCCAAATAAACCTTTGTGCTGAAGCGCCTAGAGCCCACTGCTATTATTACTTAACTTCTGTGTGTCACACTGATCACCTTGCACTTAAATGTGGAGACACGTGACTTCTGGAGGATGGCACGGCAGAAGATGACACGGGGGGTGTTTTATGCCATGAATAACACCACTTCCACATTTGTAAACTGCAAGGTTCTCCTCCTTCCCCTGGGACTCGAACTCTTGTTGAACAAGCTGTCCAGAGCTCACCACTCTGGTAAAAACCTGCCCCAACAAAGAGTGACAGTGGCTTCTTTTTTTAATCACCGTTTCAGATTGCCAGTTGCTGGCACTTCCAGTGGCACAGAAAATTCAAGAATCCGTTTGACCTACTTGTCCCTAACCCTGAAAGGTTCAAAGCAAAATGAGATCCAATGGTAATGAACTTATCTTGAAAAAGGAACTGCAAGCTATGTCCCAGACCCTGCAATCAATTATTCATGTGAGTAACTTTGAACTCAGCAGGAGTACCCACAGGCATAAACTTTCTTAGAGGGGAAAGAGTTGGCAGGATCAAGACCCACCTCAGGAAGAAGACACACAACCCAATATATGAACCCTCTGTGACTCTTTATTTTACTTGCCCCCCTCCTTTCTGTCTTTGTTTTGTTCAATTTCATTTGCTAGTGTATTTCCCACTTCCAGCTGGGACCAGAAGTGAAGATGCCAAACTATGAAGACAAAAGCTGCTGGCGTGCTCAGCTGGAAAACAAAGTATAGAAATCTCTCTCAAAAAAAACCCAAAAAACCCCAACATAGGTATTTCCAGATGAATTTTACATTCCCCAAGAGCACCATGGTGGTTCAAAAAAATCTTTGCAAAACTCATAATCGAAAGCAGAGGAAAAAGGCAATTTCAGCTGCTCTTCTTGAAAGTGACATTAACAGTCCCTGTCCAGATGATGCTCCAGAGCCTTCTAGATTAAGGAAGTCCCAGGTCCACATGCTGTGATAGGCCTGTGTGATACATAACAAGTGAAAAGACTTCTTTCATGGTCCTACTCCCAATGAAAAGGGGCTCAAGCACGCTCGGACAGAGTAGATATCACCCCTAGAAAACCTCACTGAAATACTGTCCTTGAGCTCCACTAACTTAAAGAGTGGACAAGATGAGTGGCTGTTGATAAGACACGAGATGAGTGGCTGTTGATAAGACACAGCTTAAATGCATAAGGGCCATCTTCCTACTTTTCTTACTCCAAAACATAAAACCTTGGACTTAAAAAGTGAAGCATTGAGGCAGAAGAATTAATGCCTCACTTTGAGGCTAAAGTTGGTAAGACAGAAGCAAAGAAGAAGAAGAAAATTCCAAAGAAATGGAAACATCAGAAAAGGTGATAAAACAGTTAAATACAAGTTAGAACTGGTGGTGCTCCTGCATGGTAGCAAGCTGAAGAGCCAGAAGCCCTTGAAGTAGACTTCCATATTAATGGTCTGAAGGGAAAGCAGCAAAAGCACCTGAGAGCTCCCACAAGGTGATTTACCCAAGGTAGCTGTTACTATAACTGTACAAGAATTGCCCAGGACAGCTGGAACGTGTGGCAAGGCAGAAAGGGCAGACACCTTCCTGCTCACTGTCGCTCCAAGAGAAGAATTTCCAGCAAATACACCCTGGCCACAGCGAGAGACAAACCATGAAACAGTTCATTAATTGTCCAGCTGCTCTGTGCAAACTGTGTGATAGATGCTAATAGTTTCCAAGATTCAACTCTGACAAAAGCCTCTGTTAAACATATTCAGTTCTTCATGCTGTTGCTGCATAAATAAGCAAAAGAATCCCAACTGAGATGAAGGTATAGATATTTTCCATGGTGTGAGGCTGCAGCCAGGATACTGTCCTGCTCAGATGTCCACTCTACAGGGGGTGAGATGACAAATTGACAAAGGTTGTGAGAAGAGCTTCTTGGATGATTAAATGCACAGAAACACACGGTTTGTGGTGACATTTCTTCACCTAATGACAAGGAGATGGAGGTATGATTTGATCAAAGGCAGGGAAGCTCTACCTGAGGACTTTTTCCAAATGTCTCTTCGTTATCTCCACTTTGCAAACAAAAGCGTAAGAAATGCCAACATCTGAACGTCAGAACTAGACAAGGTCCAAGCCAGGCAGCCAAGGCAGAGGCTTCTAACAGTGAGGACAGTTAATGACCGGAGTGTTAGAAGTACTACATGGTAGAATCTTCATTACTGGAAGTGTTTCAAAAAGGATGGGATGTCTTCAGGTGGTTTTTTATTGGTTTGGTTTATGGGGTGTTTTTGCAAGCTCAAGCGATAATTAAGTTAATTAGGAAAGTCCTATGGTCTGTATGATTAATGAGTCTGAAGAAATGTCTCACAAAAGTGTTTCTTCTGAATGAGCGTTTTGCATCCCGAGCACAAGGAAACAAACTCCTCCTGCAACTCTCTGCAGCGTAGAGTTGAATGCTAAAATACTGGGTTTGCCTTCCTTTCATTCGTTGTTTCCCTTTCATCTGTTGAGCATGTCCCTAAAGGCTATATGAATTCTAAACCTACCACTTAGGTTGCATATGGTGTTGCCTGGCACAAGCCTACCATCTCCTAATCATCAGAGTCATACCAAATTTGAAGTAGACTAGTCCTTCACACCAATGTATAGAAGCTATGTACAGAAAAGCGTTCATAACTGCACATCGCTCTCCTTTTAGCTCTTATGCTGGTCAGAGGAGGTTTAGATTAGATATCAGGAAGGAATTCTTTACTGAGAGAGTGTTTTGGCACTGTATTAGTCTGCCCACGCATGTGGTGGAGTCATCATCTCTGGAGGTGCTTCAAAAATGAGTAGCTAGAGCACTTGAGGCCATGGTCTAGGGGTTAGGGAGATGTAGTGATGAGGGCTTGACTTGATGATCCAGGAGGCCCTTTCCAGTCATAATGATTCTACGATTCTCTCAAGTGAAAAGTAACACTCGAGATCACTCTGTGTCTTTGGAGCTGCAGTACAAATGGGTGGCCTTGAGATCACAGTCGTTTGCTAAGGGAGAAATTAACAGCTCTAACATTTATTGGACTCTGAGCCACGTAAGACCATAGCCAGCCCTGGCAAGCAAGACACAGAAGGTCACAGAAGACTTGTACATTCTACTATCAGAAAGAAAAGCCTTTCTCTTTGGGGGCTTATTTAAGCACCTGAGATGAAATTATCTTCTCACATACCACCAGATCTTCTAATGTATCTCCAGTGAGCTGCATGTGGTGCAGTGATGAAGATAATTTCAAGATCAGACACAAGAACAGGAACATGAACTTTCCTTGTCTGGGAGGTGAGTTTTCCAGACAGGGAGGCTGAACCGCTTCTTACACTCATGGCCTCTGTAACTTCCAGCACTGACGAATGGAACACTGCTGGACTAAATGCTTTTGCGTCACTGACCGGTAATTGCAGTATTCCAGAACATGGCAAATGCTTTATGACAGAATTACAGCATCCTGTCCAGCAAAAATCTTCATCAAGGATAATAAAATTTGCCATCTGTTCTTGACACATTTAAATGTATACCAAGATCAGGCCAAAACTCTACACCAAAACTCTAGAATCAAAGGAGGTAATAGGTTAGAAGGCACGGTAGAAAGCAACTGGCTCCATTTGCCTTAACCAGAAGTAATAGAGAGCGGAGAGAAGCAGATAGGTGATCTCACAGTGCATCAACTAATCCGAAACCTGTTGTCAGTGTTGCTTAATTCCTTCATGATTTTCATATAAAAAAGCCTGGAAACAACACCTGGGAGCCTGACTGCATGTCACAGAAATAGATCTAACTGTGAGAGAAATAGTAAGTCCCAAAGCAGCAGTAGGTTTCCAGTTGAGTTTTATTTAAGCTAAATAACCCATAGGGTCTCCCAGAAGCTTAATAAGGCCAAAAGAGCAGCAACTCACCTCTGACCAAGCAAGAGGTATCAGTAGCTGTTAGTGAAGCTCAGGAAAAAATCCCGCTGACTCTGCACGTTGAAAGTCCATTTCATTGATAAATTATGACATGATCATTCTTGCCAGAGCCTTAGTCGTCAGCTGGAAGAAGTTATGATGCAAATTGTTCATGTAAATCAGGTCAGATTCATTATACATCCGCTCTGGACAGACTACTCCAGGCCATTCATTGATGCAATTTCACAGCACCTCGCAACAGCCTTTGAGAGCCTTTTTGATAGATTCTTTCCTTAGATTTGACTGGGATGTTCTGATAATTCGTAGCTGATTAGAATAGATTAAGCTGTTTTACACCCTCTTCTTGTACCTGCACGCTTACTTGACATATTGCAGAAGCAAGACTACTTCATCCTAAACATTGCTGAGTTTGCTGAATCATAGCATCATCATAACTGGAAATGATGTCCAGGATCATCAAGCCCAGTCTTCATCCCAACATTTCCCTAGCCCCTAGGTCATTGCCTCAAGTGCTCTAGCTACTCGTTTTTTAAGCACCTGTAGGGATGGTGACTGCACCACCTCCCTGAGCAGCCTGTTCCAGTGCCCAACCACTCTCTCAGGAAAGTACTTCTTCCTAAAATCCAATCTAAACCTCCCCTGATGCAACTTGAGGACATTTCTTCTTGTCTATCATTAGTAATTTGGGAGAAGAGCCCAGCACCAGCCTCATTACAATCTCCTTTCAGAAAGCTGTAGAGAGGAATCTGGTCTCCTCTCCTCTAGACTAAATAACCCCAGTTCCTTCAGCCACTTTTCACAGGGCCTGTTGTCCAGACCTCTCACCAGCCTTATTGCCCTTCTCTAGCAGCTGTGGGGCTTGGAGAGTGTAATGTACAGAGGACTATATAAAACTATACCAGCAACAGACCGCATATTTGGACCCAGTAGAGACTCTTGAGGTCACAAAGTTGAGTACCCAACCTGTTGAACAGATTGGGTTTTTGTCTGGATACTGGGTTAAAAAGAGCAAGCTCCTAGTGGGACATCCAACAGCTATCCTGACTGCCAGGTGGATTTATACAGCTAGGAACTGCAGTCTCTAGAAATGTAAAACAAGTGCCTCAGGTATCATACCAGTCGCAGATAAATCTGACTTCTATCTCCATAAAACTTCGTAGAATCCTACTGTTACACAGACAGATCTATGTTCAGGCAAATCCATTTCCACGCTACACAAACCAGAGCCTTTTCTGCTGTAGTGTGGTATTGTTCTCAAATCTATTGTCCAAAGTGATTTTGCTGCTTGTGTGAATATTCATCTAACACCTTGTCCTCACTATGACTTTTGAAGTCATCAGCCAAGCTTGACACAAGGACAGTGGCTGTAAGAGTCTTAAATTCTTGTGATCTTGATGAAAAGACAGGACAGAGTAAGGAGATCCTACTGAAAAGATCACTGAATGGCTGTGACCACACACATAAAATTACCCACACCAAGAAGAGCAGGCTTGCTTCCAGTGCTCATGGACCACCTTACTTCCAAAACAGGGCAACAGGGTGTTGGCATCTTCCCCCTAGTGACTAGTGATAGGACAAGAGGAAATGGGGTCAGGCTGTGCCAGGGGAGGGTCAGATTGGATCTTAGGAAAAATTTCTTCCCAGAAAGAGTGGGGAGGCCTTGGAACAGGCTGCCCAGTGAGAGAGTGGAGGCACCATACCTGGAGGAGTTCAACAAATGGGCAGATAGGGTGTTTCAGGAAACAGTTTAGTGGTTCAGGGCTGTAGGGCAGGTGGTTGGACTTGATCTTCTTGAAGGTCTTCCCCAACCTTGTTGATTCTATGATTCTGTAATTATGAATGAAGATGTTAAAGAGGAATGGACTCAGCATTGACCTTTGGGTTCATCTCAAGTTACCAGCTTTCAACTAGACTGTTCCTTTGATCAGCACCCTCTGGGCCCGTACGTTCAGCAAGTTTTTCATCCTCCTCACTGTTCATCAGGCCTGTGCATCAACAGCTTCTCTATACAGGTCTTGCATGAGGCTTTATCCCAAGCAGAAAACACCCTCTGCTGTCCTCTCATCTCCAGGCGGTCATCCATTTCACTCATACAGAGCAATACCAGAAAAACACACTGGTACACTTGAACCCTGTTTCAGTTCATAGGTGAAGATGAAAAATAACGTAAAACAAAACAGTGCACTGAGCTTGGATCTGCAAAAATGGGATCGGTGGTAATTGGAGCAAGTGATAGCCTGTCAAACTACAATAAAACCTGGAAATCAAGGAGCTGCAGTGACTGTATTTACAAAGCAAGACTGGGCTTGGGGTGGGGGGGTGTTTAGATTTGAGAACATCTACACAACATCAGTAGGAATTAATGGGTACACAGCAGTGAGATGGATTTGCTCCTCATCACTGGTTCTGTTCAGAGGAAGCACATCCTTCTGAAAGCAAATTCTGGCAAGGTAATATGAAAAGACAGAATGAGAAAAATTTTGTTCTCCACACCAAAGGAGTCAATTCTGCTTGCTGCGATTAGAAAGCTAATAATGGCAGAGTATCTTACAGCCCCAAACCACCTTCTAGATGGCCACAACAACAAATCACGTGCATGGATGGCCCCCGATGTGTCTGCCACCTGCACAGAAGCAGGAGACAGTGCACTGAGGCTGGGAGAAAACAAATGTTTTTTGCTTCTCAATTTTCTAGTCGTCCAAACTTCCCATTAAACATCACACTGTGTTTCTCCGCTTTTGCCTGTTCCACACCGTGTCTTTGATCCCACAGCTTGGATAACTCAGTGTTTGAAGATGAAGCCTAGAAAGTCAGTTAATTTCTCCTGATTAAAAGACAATGAGGATCTGACTTCAAAGCTCCATGCAAGCAAAATAAACCAAGTCAGTGTGCGAGGCGACTGTCACCACGCTGGGCTGATGGTTCCGGCAGATACTTTCAATATTAAGGAGGAGGAAATCGGATGACAGGGGCCTTTCTGTACATACCAGACAGACACTTGGAGCCTTTTGTTAACTTTCAAAAGAGTTTCTCTGCGGTCTCAGAGGAGAGAACAAACACGAACAATATTATTTCTGTTGCAACTACATCAGTGGCTGCTGATGACAGTGATACAGGAAGAGTGACCTTACCTCCTCCGCCTTCTGCTTGTCAGCAGTATGAAGCCCTAGGAAGACAGAGGAAACATAACATGAGGTTTCGCATCACTGTAGTCAGATCCAAGGGAAAGGAAGGTACCACTTTAGTAGAAGTCCCATTAGGCAATCTTCTATTAAATACTATCCGTGTGTGTTGTTTCTGAATTGTAGGTTATTAAAATATACCCTCAAATATTTATTATTCCAATTAGCCTTCACATCTCCCATGAAAGATACTAATTTGAGATCTAGCAAATCTAGATAAACAATTCTTTTGTTGAAAGGATGATGAACTAAACTGGTGCAGAGTTGATTAAAACAAACAGAAGTCACTGCTCTCCAGTCTGTCATTTTGGCTAATTCTTTGGGACACTAAACACCCAGTTACAATCGTTTTAGCCCCAAGCAGGAGACGTGAGAGACAAAATCCCCAGCAGGAAGTAATGTAACATGACCTCATTGGGGCTTTCTTACAGAGACAATAACACAAGGTTTTGATCATGACATGACACCCCACAAATGGACTAGTTAGCTAGAATCTACTACAAATTCTACGTGTACGAGCATGGCCCCTTTTTTGTTGCAGAATTACCAGTATCAGGAGGAATTGCTATTGCAATACCAGTGGGAGAACTGTGTGTTTGCTCGATCCCTGTAATATAAAAACGAGGTACAAAAGAGACAAGAAACAAACCACCCACCTTGAATCCTGAAGCTGCTTTCAAAGAAAAAAAAGAACAGTTGAGAATGCAAATGCCACAGGAAAGCAGGAGAAGTTTGGCACCCAGGTCTGAGGAGGCTCAGTGTTTACATGCATTTACATGCTCTTTTAATTGAATTGCCGAGAAACAGGAAGAGTCACAGATGAGCCTGAATCACAAACTAAATACCATGAGATGAATTTGCTCCATCTAGAGCTTTTGTTTTAATGTGAACAAACATCTTCCAGCCTGCTCTGTCTCTTTTAAGGTGAAGACTGTGCAGTGGGAAGTGCCGGTGTAATAGTACACTGTTCTCCTCTGGGAGAAATGCTGCAAAATAGACACCGTATTCTTCAACTCTGACATGGAAAGATTGCCAGGGAGCTCAGAACAGAGTGGTTGGGTCATCATAACTACCTGCTTTGCCTCTCATCTCACACTGCAGTTTCACCCTCTCTGGTGTGCCACCACAAACACTTTTCCTGACTGCACTGTAAAGTAGATCATTCAAATGCTTGAGGTTAAAAGTAACTCTGGAAAATAACAGGAAAATAACTTCAGTGACCTACCTCACTGGTTGAGCTCTTATCAAGCTGTGTCAGCACAGCTAGGGGAGTTGGGACAGTGAGCTGCAATGCAGTCCTCAGCACTTACCAAGCATCCTTCACAAGCATAACAAGCAATCACACTCTCCTCAGCCTCTACAGCCCTATGAGCTTTGTGCCTTTGTACCAAGCATCCCACAGACAAGAAGGCAGCTGTGTTTTGGCAATGTAGTACATTTGGCTTCAGAGCTCACCATAGCTCTCATCTGCAGATTCGACCAGTTGAGACAAGTGAATTAGTACCAATTGGCTGCATCAGCAGTTCCCTGCTGCCCTACAGACAACGCTCAGCCACTGTCCCAGCACACCATTGCCCACTGCCATCAGTCTGTGCTCTAGTGCAACAGCAACAGCAAAAACAATCAACCAGGTGTCTGCTCCTGATTGAGAAGCAATCCAGTTGCATCCAGAATTCTGCTTGGAATTGCAGAATTCCAGGCTGGTGCGAAGGCAGCCGCTCCCTGTCCCCACACCTCACGCTCTTTCTGCCCCATAGCTGCGCCAGCTGTGGCCACACAGCAGGACAGGTGGCACAAGGAGGCCACACCATTTGCTTAGCATCACTCAGCTCAGCATGGGCAGCGTTCGGTCCCGCTGTGCTAACGGAGAGGCTGCTGTGCAGGGTTGGGAAATGCTCTAAAGGCATTTTCCTTTAGAAAGTTGCTCACTGTGTGACAGAGTGAAACTAGGGACAGATCAATGTCTAACAGGCAGCTGACGAAACCAGCAAAGGCCAACTGAAGATGCCTTTTGAGGAGGGAGAGCTGATGTGCTCTGCCATTCCAAAAGCCACAAACTCTTCCATAAAAGGTAAGGCTGCAGCTGGGAGATTCTGCAGGGAGGTGTTTAACACGCCTGGAGCAGATTCAACAATCAATTCCCAGTTTCAAACCAATCCTGGTTGCTAACAGCATTGTCCAAATTCAGATGACTAATTCAGAAATAAGAGAACAACCCCCTTCCACAGTTCCAGGAGAGAACACTTAGCGCTTTGGGGAGAAAACTTTGCACTTTGAGAAGCCACCTCCGAACACAGCAGCAGGGCTCACCTCCTGAACCGATGCAGAGCCTTTGCACCTGTCACTTTTTCAAGAGTTTGGGTCGATGAGTTGAGCTCAGCTGTCTTCTCACTGTAATATTCCTGATCCTTCCTTTTTCTGTTGACTGCTCCTCCACTCCTGGCAGGTTTCAGAGATGAGAGATGCCTAGCCAGATTTTCTCTCATGAAGAACACAAGAAAAAAATGGAAATGTCATGTAAATCCCAAACCGAGTCAGCATGAGCTAGCGAATGCAGAGGGGAAAAAGCACCACCATGATTTGGAGATATAACGTAAAAGGGATCCTGTGAGTGTTTTCA
This sequence comes from Phoeniculus purpureus, assembly GCA_028565055.1. Classification (NCBI taxonomy): domain Eukaryota; kingdom Metazoa; phylum Chordata; class Aves; order Bucerotiformes; family Phoeniculidae; genus Phoeniculus; species Phoeniculus purpureus. The sequence goes on along the minus strand of JAOXOE010000343.1, from coordinate 8,754,544 downwards.
CTTTTTTATGCACACTCACTGCCACCTTTAATTGCTGCTTGGGGTGGAGAGAATAGAAGGGCTGAAGGAAAGTGCCAAGGAAAACCTAATGGAAACCTGAGCGGTGACAGGAGCTGATTACTGCTGGCAGACTCTGTAGGTTTCAGATTCATGCTGTGACTTAGGAAATAAGTCCTGGCTGGGATGCATTTTTCTGGAATATCCCTAAGGAATATCTATCTATCAGTGATTCATCTGAGCCGCCGCTGGGTATCATCGCTACTCTACCAAAAACCAACGACAAAATACTAACTTGGACGTAATAAAGAAACAAGTGCCCCAGATTTTCACTCAAACTGTAGCAAAGAGATCACAAGGGTGGGGAAAGAAAGGAGCAGGGAGAGGAATAGAGGTCTTAACTTTTCATCTGCATGTCCTCAGTTTGCCTTTAAGCTGTGCTCATCCAGTTTACTCCTGTCAGAAACCACCACCACTGCACATGGGGTTTTTTAAAGCAAGAGATAATTGCCTTTTTCTCCAGTCACATGCTTACTAACACTGAGCTTCTCTTTTCTGCTCCAGCCCTACACAGTAGGACCTCCACCACTCAGAATAGCACGAGCTTTGCTATAGATGTTAACGCGCTATCCAAAGCAAATGTAACTCACGGGCTGACAGGTTCATGCTTTGAAGATCCTTTTGAACTCAGAATGTCTCTCTTTTTTGCCAGATGAACAGGGGCCAATTATAAATTATTGCTCTTTCCTAAGGGCCCAACCCAACAGCTCCAATAGGTTCTGTTCCTGTTGGGTGTGTGTGATAGACTGGTTGTACGTCTCCAAATAGTTGTTGGGTATTTTCCCTACTGTGCTGTTTAGTTAATACATAATTAATCATATGGGAGAAAAGAGAAGAGGGAATTAAGTCGAGCAAGAAAGAGCCTTATAAACTTTTTTTTTTCCAAGTCAAAGTCATGCCAATAGAATTATTTTTACCCTTAGCATCAGATACTCAGCTGGACCTCTAACAACAGTTCACTAATTTACATCAGATACCCCATAGGGTCTATTTGATTTGCAAGTTTAAGTAGAAGATTGTTATTGAAGTCACTGTTCTTATATATAAATATATGGCTGATCCATAGAGAGTGTAAATATCTACCACAAACCAAACCCAGCCTCGATTCTCTGAACCTTGTAGGAATTAATTGCAAGAATTACACTTTGGAGCTTTTAAAGAGAGAGATAATTGCCTCTTTTTCTGTCATGGGCTTACTAATACAGAATTTTAGCTTTTCCCAATCCTCCACAGTGGGACCTCCATAAGTCAAAGTAATATAAACTGTGTGAGAGATGCTGATGTTAAGCACTAAAAAAGTATTCAAATGGGCTCTATAGTATTTCAAGTGTGAAACAAAGGCTGTGGGTTCAGGAAATTTTCCTTCACCTGATTCAAGGAGAACATGTAAACAGGATTTTTTTAACTCTTCATAGGTCACAGGGGACTTACTGTGATGCCAATCCCCATAGCACCTCAAGCCCTGATTCAACAAAGATGTAAAACATTCATCCAGCCTTGGAGGGGGGTCCTGCTCAGATTCCCAAAGTACAGTTTGATTCTAATTAACTTGCAGAGCTACAAGCTAGGTCAGTAAACCACCATTTCCAGCAGAAATCCCAGAGCAGCCACTGTCTTCTGTTTTTCTCTTGTCCTAGGTGCCTGCTAGTCTCCTTGATTCGACTACAATGAGGTCTTTCCTTTAAAAAGCCCACTCTCGTTGCTCTAATTCCTTCTAAGATGTTTCCCACCATGCTAGAAGGCCACTGAGTAGGAGATTGGAGGATGTTTAGCTGTCTCCTTTTTGGCTCAGTCCCTATTAACAGGAACTAGGTATATCCCACAGCTTTGCAGTTCCTAAAATAGCTACGGGAAGAGAAGACGGTGAAATGCAGAAGCTTATTCATTAATTCTGCTGTGAATTGCTATCACTGTTTTCACAGAATCACAGAACATTAGGGATTGGAAGGGACCTTCAAAGATCATCTTGTCCAACCACCCTACCGCAGCAGGATGACCTAGATCAAAGTGCACAGGAACATATCTAGGCGGTTTTAAACATTTCCAGAGAAGAAGACTCTACAACCTCCCTGTCAGCCTGTTTTCTGCTGATTGAGAAAGTAAATAAAGATCCTGACAATATGCTTTCTTCTACAGGGCGCCATCACCACTGAATGTAAAATCATAGAATGGGCTGGGTTGGAAGGGATAGCCAAATGTCATCTAGTCCAAGCCCCCTGCAGGAAGAAGGGACATCCTCAACCAGATCAGGTTTTGCAGAGCCTTGTCCAGCCTCACCTTGAATATCTCCAAGGATCGGGCCTCAACTACTGCCCTGGGCAACCTGTTTCAGTGTTCAACCCCCCTCCTGATAAAGAACTTCTTCCTAACAGCCAATTTCAATTTTCCCTTCTCTAATGTGAAACCATTGCCCTTCATCCTATCACTCCAGGCCTTTGTAAACAGTCTCTCTGCAGCTTTCTTGTAGCCCCTTCAGCTACTGGAAAGTCGCTATCAGGTCCCCCTGGAGCCTTTTCTTATCCAGGCTGAACAGCCCCAGCTCCCTCAACCTGTCCTCATAGCAGAGGTGCTCTAGAATCCTGGTCACTTCCATAGTTCTCTGCTTCTAGAAGCCCTTTACAGCGGAGACAATGTTTCTCCTCATTTAATGGAAAGGGCTCAAAATTATATTAATTTTATTAACAAGTTATGAAGTGTCAATACTTTCTATGTACTTCATGGCAGGCTGCAGGGAGCCACCATGTCCCTAAGGAGGATACTCAAGATGTCACCCAGAGGTGTAGCTGTGCACCTCCATGTGAAGGTGGTGCAGTTTGAAAACTATGAAAATTTTCAAATTTATAGATTTGTGTTTTCATGAAGAAAAAGGTGCATTTTGCTTTAAGAGGACCCTCCCAGTTTCTGTGCTGGGGGAGGGAGACAGGGAGACACTATAAAAGACGTCTTATGTTTTTGCCCTGCCTCTTTCGTTGGGGGCTTTGCCCCAGCACACAGGCACAGAGCTCCAGTTTTCCTCCCCACCACCACTTCCAGGTTGGGGGAGGGGAAGATGGAATGGAAGGGACACTGTGGCTCCCCACCCCACTAGAGACAGAAGCGGGGCTCTGACCTGGTCCGGCCCCACTCCGAGGTGGCACTGTGAACCAGAGAAGCAAGAAATTAGTGCCAATCTTCCCCCATCACGGAGCAACAATTCAGCAACCCATGGCGGGCTGAAAGATTCTCCTCCTATCCCCTGTAGCTGAGGTGGGAGGAGAGGGAGACAGACAGGAGGGGAATGGAACTCTCTTGACCATATTAGCGGCATGGGGAAGGCCCCTTGCTGATGCCAGCCATGCGGTTGGTTGCCATCAACCTCTGCATGTGGTCGGGACCATGCAGCCGCTCGCCACCATCTTTGAGCCACTGATCAGCAGAAGAGAGACCGCTTGTCATTTCTGCCACAGAGGAAAGCTGAGGATGCTTGAGTATTGGGGAGAGAAGGAGGCTTAGCAGAGGCATCTGAGAATTGCTTCGTGCTTAGCTGAACTGTCTGAAGCAGAAAGACTCGAGAATCTTTAGTCCTTGGGCAAGGAAAAGAGACACAGGGCTCTGTTTGAAAGCATGTCTCCTGCACTGCGGAATGCAGTTCCAGGTCCTGAGGAATCAAACCTGTCCGATCAACATTTTTGCTGGAGAAGCTACACTGAAAAATTGAAGACTTCTCCCCTTGGACAGCCAAGGGTTCAGTGTCTGCAGATGAGAGGTGACACAAAAAAGGGGCCTGGAGGGTCTCTCCAAATGAATAGAAGAGAGGGGGATTGTACCCCTCTGTGCTTGATTGACATGTTCTTTCCCCAGATCTCCAATGTAAAACACCCAAGGACCGATACAATAGAAATGTCCCATTGTGTTTTTCTCAGAATGTGTGATGGCATTTGTGACAGAGTTTCTACTTTGTGTGCACTAACTTGCTTAACTTCTTTTGTCTTTCTTCTTTCTGTATGCAGTTATAGAGTTAATAAACCCTTTTGCATTCTTTTAAGCTATCCATTATCTGGCAAATTCTACCTGAGCTCTCATCGAGATCTAACTGCTTTATTTTCTTTTCCTTTATTTTTAATTGTGGTCTTGAACCCACCACAATATTGGTGCTAAAAACGTGGGACAAAGCAGTTTCATTGTTTTTACCTGCTTCAGAAGGAAGTCATTAAAAACTCTGCCAAGAGTTGGGGTTCCGGTTTCTCCAAGATCCCTGAAAACGATAGAGCATGGGGGGAGAGAAAATGCAGGACGACTGGGAAACAATGTAAGTAACCAGGAAGGATCAGGATGAGGGGTTACCAGTAACCAGCATGGAAGCAGATGAGCTGGAAATTTTAAAAACCTGTAGCCTGCTAGGAAAAGTCTATGTGTCTGCAAACATTGCAGAGGGAATTCCTCCCCTCTCAGCTGCAATTTCCACTCTTCAGATGAAGGCCTTTGTGAGGAAGCAGATGAGAGAAATTCCAAAAATAAGGGACATAAAAAACAAGACACTTTGTGGGAAAGAATCAAATACCCGCATGAAATTTCATCAGGAACTTTTCTAGCCCATTGTCTTCAGCCAAGCATCGGGAACATGAAGCTATATTTCTCAGATAGAGTCAGTGGCACACAGAGAAGCCATGAAGCCATGGCATAAACAGTGTTTGTTTTATCTGGGATAACAAGTTGAAAAGTAGAAGGGCAGCAAAAGATGTGCTGATTAGCTAAGTAAGAGCTAATACGAACCTCTAGTTCTCTTTGCAAATGCTGTATCTCACTAGAGAATTATTTTTACAGTGTGTCCTGGGGACTTTTCAGCATTTTTATTTACTAAGTTGCTATTTAACTTCTCCTGAAAAGGCGACATATCTTTAATGTATGACATGATACAGTATTTTTTTCACTAACATAGTTGTTTGAGGAGTTTTCCCCCTCATCACTGTCCTGCACATAAACAAAGATGCAGTCATTCACCACTCTTTCAGATTCACCACTACACGGGGTGACTCAGATGATCTGAATTACAAAACTAATTTTGTACCACATCAACCTCTACAATCAGCTTATAGCAGATCCCATAGATGGGTTTGATGGCAAAAATATAGAGAGACGTGAGCTGAGGCTGAGACAGATACTACTAGACAACAGGTACATGAAGGGACAATGACTTAAACTTCTTTGTAAGAAAGATGCCATGTGGATTTGCAACCTTAGTGAAGACCTCACAAAGCAGCGACAGAGCTGGTACCTGGTCCCCAAATGCTATTTATAGAGGTTTTTGGCAGGTGACAGACTGCAGGGAATGCAACAGTATCTCACTTTTCCCATGCTCTATATGGTGTGAGCAGGTAGATTATCTGCTTAACCGACACTGCAAGATGAGGTTGAAAAGCTACAAGTGAAAGTAGAAAGGCTTAAGAGCATTAGAGAGGCTGAAATAGAGGTCGACTGGTAGAGCCAGGCTTTGCAGTCTGGACAGGGGCAAAATAAGAGCCAGAATCAAGGGGTCCCTGTATCCTGTACTTCTCAGATGGAAGACAGAAGCCCAAGTAGAAGGGATGAGCAGAGCCAAGTGCAGGCATGTGGCAAAAGGCAAGCACCCCCCCTTGCCTGCCTCACCTCCCCAGTTGTGACTGAGAAATAGAAATGAGACCCTGCTGGAAGACAGCCAGTCTAGTAAGGATATAGAGGATAGGCAGCCTATTCCAGAGGCCTAGCATGGTTGCATAAATCCAAGAGATCTTCCAGTAATATGACAACCTCCTCCACAAAGAAGAAGGGAAGAGTCCGAGTTATCGGAGACTCAATCCTAAAGGGAACTGAGGGCCCAAAATGCAGAGCTGACCCTCATTATAGGGAAGTCTGCAGTCTGCCTGGAGCCTGAATGAAGGATATCACTAGGACACTCCCTAACCAGGTGAGATCAGCTGACTGTTACCCACTGCTGATCTTCCAGACAGGTGGGGAGGAAGCTGTACTGCGTAGCCTGAGGGGAATTAAGAAAGACTTCAAGGCCTTAGGACATTTAGTAAAAGAGTCTGGGGCACAACTTGTATTCTCTTCATTTCTTCCATTTTGGGGTGAGGACATGGACTGGAATAGAAGGATACAGTCCATGAATGCCTGGCTATGAGACTGGTGCTACAGGCAGGGCTTTGGGTTCTTTGATAATGACTGGTTCTATAAAGCACCAGACCTTACAGGTACATATAGGAGAGGTTTAGCGCAAAAGAGAAAGAGGGTTCTGGGGCAGAAATTGGCAGAGCTCATTCAGAGGGCTTTAAATTAGATTTGAAGGGTTTGTTTAGCCTAGAAAAGAGGAGGCTCAGGGGTGACCTTATTGCTGTCTATAACTATCTGAAAGGTGGTTGTA
>JAOXOE010000343.1:8719816-8738550 GCA_028565055.1 Phoeniculus purpureus | reverse complement strand
GCGCTGTGCTGAAACATCCCGGATTACACTAATACTGCGTTATCTTCCTTCACACCCAGCCACAAGGCAGCCTCTTCGTAATCTCCTCTTTACCGTGCACACACACAACAGAGCTGATGCATTTCCACCTGGTCACGCTCAGGAACAGTGCCAGCCTTGCCGGAGTTTAAGTAACCCACTCAATAATGTCTTCATTCTGGCATCGTGGGCCAGTATTTTACGGATTGCAGAGCCTGTTGTGTCAGGGTATACGTATATACTCACACATGGCCAGAAAGCGCCTGGTTCTGGCCAGAACGTGGCCACTAGATTTTACTTGCAGAAGAAACACAGACTGCAACACTTCAGCCCTCCCTTGTGACACGCCGCAATGCACAGAAGAGAGCACTTTATGAATGGGATCGGTCCTGCGCTCTCTGGGTGCCTTAATTCCTCTCAGCTGAACTAACTCCATTATCTCGCTGTAATGTTTACAGCTGCCCCGGAGATAACGGGTAGTGTGTCTTTCCAGCATTCCTGCTTCTGCATCTAACCACAGAGCCAGAACAGGAGGACCAAGGAGAAGAGTTAGGGGGACTGAAAATCAGCAGAGAAGTTAAACTGTAGAGGGGTTTCCCCAGGTAGCGCAGGTGTGTGCTTGTCTGGGCGCACGTCAGAGCTGCCTGCTCCCCAGCACTGCCATTCTGTTACCAGTTGACAGCTTGTGGAAGCACAGAGGCTGCTTAAACACCATCAGTAGCATGCAGCTCTGCTTTGGCACGAAGGGACAGACCCAACTCAGACTTGCTTCTGACGGTAACTCTACTTTGTGTTCCCAAAGTTCACGGGGATCCAGACCTGTCCCATGTGTGAGGTGGCGTTGGGTACTGGGAGAACCATGTGTGCCTATGGGTTCCAACTATGATGCTGACCCCAGGCAGCCTGGGGGCCAACCTCTGCACTGACACCCTCACCTGAGGGAAAACCCTCTCATGTTCAAACACACCCATGCGCTCATCATCCTCACGCCCCCAAGTTCCAGAGCATTAATAAAAACAACTAAAAGCACAGATGCTTTTGCCCTAAGACTTCAGGTGAAGTCTGTCTCCTCACAGAACTGGTTCTCTTTAGTGCCCAGTGGTTTGTAACTTAAGGGTGTTAGCGCTCTGGCATCAGTGCTTGGCCAAAGCATTTCCGTGGATGAAAAGAAGACGATCTAGCGTGTAGTACCCTGCCACAAGGACCCAACGCTACCGTTATGAGATGCTCTGTGGACGTTTGGGAGTCCTTCTTCAAGTAAGGGACAAGGCGTAGCTCGTCAGCATGGGGCCTTCACTCAGAAGCTGTTCAGCTGTTCCACAGTGTCTGCAAAAGCAGATCTTGACCGCACAGCCCCTCTGCAAGGCTGCCCTGTGTAATTCACCTTGTTTTACAGCGGGAGGAAGTGAATCACAGCGGAGGTGAGTGACTTGCCCAAGGTCACACGAGGAGGCCACAGCACAGGGGCCAATGCTGAACCAGGATCTTAGAGCAAGCGCAGCTCGCTGTCATCCCTCCTGCCTCTGCGCTTCTCACTCTGGCTGTTGGAACTGATCAAAGAATGGACTGGGGGGAAAAGTCAGATTTGGGGCTCTTTATTCATCCAAAAGACAGCCAATTATTTTTCTCAAGGACTCCTTGCAGACGCTTCGACACTCTCTCCCCAGAGGATTTTCTAGATGATTTTTGCTTGTTTGTTCAGCCTTGTTCTCTGTGGAGGGGAAGGGGGAGGCTGGGGAGCTCCAGAGCTGTCTGGGACAAGACTGAATATCTGATTCCCAGAAGAAAGTAATCTGAGCTGTCCCCACGCAAGGTGGTGACGACCTTCCTCTCCGCATTGGCCTGGATGGACTGGCTGCAGAATGTCTTTACCATTTCCTGCCTCGTCCATTCCTACCTACTTATGCCTGCAGGAGAGAAGGGGATGAAGCAAGTCTCATAAAAGGCTACCTGCTCCCTGTGGTGTGGGGCAGCCAGAGGTCACATCGCACTCTCTTGTTCGGGTCCATGCCTGTATGAATTCATTTCAAAGGACCCCTGCTTTGCAGACTTCTAAGGAGCAGTATTCCCAGCGCACAGATATGAAGCTGAGTCAAAGGGGAGGTTACTTGAATAAGGACATGGTGTACACTGATACCCCTGGCATGGGTTTTGATCACAGTGTAACTAAACAGAGGATGAAGCAGACACAGCCACACAAATATGACATTAAATTTACAAATTATATGGTGGGACTAGATCCAAACAGCGCCAGGTTCTGAGCTGCCGGCCACCTACTCTGCCCTAATGCTTCTGGAGCTGGCCTGACAGACCACGGATAGACCGCTGCAAGACAGCCTACTTCCTCATTTTCACAGTGAGAAGAGCACTCTGGCAGATCACGAACACTCAGAGCTAGAATCCCTTTCTGGGAGCAAATTCCTTTTGAGAAATTGGTGCGCAATTTAACTGTCACTGCTGAAAGGGGAAAAGAAGACGCAGAAGCAACTTTTAAGTCCACCAGCCATATCCCTTTAAGCAATTCATGCTGTGCCAACCAGTCTTCTCAAGGTCCATTTTTCATCTGAACTCCATTGAAGTCTACACAATATGATGCTCTGTAATGGTATTTCCTGTCCCACCGCCGATAATTGCTGCTGCTATAAACAAATCGGTGCTCTTCTCTCTCTCTCTGCCGTATCATACCTGGTTCCAGAGCAGGTTAAACACACCAGTAAGCTGCACTGAGGTCTGGAAGGCTGAAATGCCTTCCTGGATCAGGACGTCCTTATAAGGTTCTCGTGATGAAGTGCTTACGACTTTGCAACTATTTCCATGGTGACCAAACCATGACCTCCAAAAATCTGCAGATTTGGTCTCCCTAAATAGTGGATTAAGAAAAGTGAGGATGGAAAAAGCCCAAGGAGCGCAAGGAGTGATCATAGTTTCCCATTGAGGGCCCCTTCAGCAATGTAGCTGGATCATTGGTACAGCAAGGAGATGGAACCTCTGTCCTGCTTCCCTCAGAAGCTGGGGACAGTTGCACTGGGGATGAGGAGGACTGGACTGATACTGCTGTTTGCTGGCTGGGTCTTCTGGAATACAGCAGGAGCATCCGTCCTTTGTTGAAGTGTCGCTGTGCATTACATCTCTAAAGCCAGCTCTTAGCTCAGATCCTTCTTCCTGGTGCCTGTGTCTTCAGGTCGTCTGCACTTAAGAGGAAGCAGTGCACAAGCACCCGAGGGAAAAAGCCAGCCCAGTGCATTGTGTTTGTGAATATTTACAGCCACCAGCACAGCTCAGCTGGCAATCTAATCTCGAGCAGCTTTGAAATTCGGTGCTTCTCAGAGCCGTGTTTCTCATCAGAAACCAAAGAGTGCAGATTTGTGGAAAGAGTTTCTTTTCCTCTTGGTAAAAAAAAACCCAAACAAACTACAACAACTAAACAACGCAAAACGAGGCTCCCACTTTTCTCAGCCTGGAATTTATATTGTTATTAAATGGAATGCACTATCATATGGGAACAGGTTAGGACGACTTTTGCAGGACTTCTGAAGCAGCTCCTCATTGGGCTACTGTAATTAATTTGTCAGATATCTCAAAGCTACTTGATATCACAGTCACTTCAAGGTATGACAGCGTTTTCCTTAGCAACAGGTTGTAATTTCAACCAGGCTCATAAATATGAGGTCAGAGGCTGGTTGCTGCAAATCTAGGAGGTTAAACTACACTGCACATCCTTGTTTCCTTGTGCAACACCATCGTGAATCCTGGATGGCCAAAGGCACGTGCTGGTGTTATGTGGGACCTAACAGGCTTTGGCCTCTGGGCATGGCTTGTTTAATAGGAAGTATATTTTGTGTTCATGACAAGGTTATTTGCTTTGGGTCAAACTGGCATTAACACCATCCTTTGGGTGATGCAGGCACCTCAGACGCAGATTTAGTTTCAAGCCGTGACCCTAGCAGGTATCTGTTACTTCTCAGAGGCTGTGGGTCACTGCTGGACATAGCTGCTGGTTCAGCGGTGCTGCTGGGGGGGTTGGGATGTGAGCAAGACATGGGTAGGAATCCCAGCCCCAAGAAGCAGCAGGAACCTTCTTCTGGAGGCTGAACTTAGCGAGGATGTACACATAGTCAGATGGCAACCAGCAATCACAGCTTCAGAAAGTGTTTGACCAGGGCAAGCAAAACTTAGTGTGCTCATTTCTCAGGGTGGTGGAAAGTATGAGATTATGGCAGCAGCAGCAGCATTTCCTACCTTTGGGAATCATGGGGTGAGCACAAGGAGCAGATACTCAGCCACTGGTGCTTCAGGTCCCATTCTTCACCTCCTTCAAAGGAGACATGGCAGGAGGTTTGATAATTTCTAGATACGCTCATGAGGGTCATGCAGGGCTCACCGTTACCCTGTGTTTGTTTATGGAGTTTGCTGCATAGAGGGAAATGAGGACAAGTTACCAGACACCACCCAACCTTCTATGTTGCCCCTCTTTTTCCACTGGACTGTCTCATGCTGACCTTTTGGCTTTTGTAAGATAATGATGGTTTGTTTGCCCAGCTCTCTGCAGGTTAGAATCATTGAATAGTTCAGGTTGGAAAAGACCTGTAAGATCACTGAATATAGCTGCTTGGCTAGCACCACCAAGGCCACCACTAAATCATGTCCCTAAGCATCATGTTGCCTCTGGGAAGACAAGACACGCCAGGAAGCCAGGAGTTCAGTGAGCTGGAAGTAGGTCTTTGCCCTCACAGTGTGTCACGGGGCTGGGTGAACTTGTTCACTTGCTGTTCTACCATTGACTCCAACCAGCCCAACAGCGGGAGGAGATGAGGCAGTGCTCAGCTACAAGATGGGGTAGGATGAAATATTGTAAATAACTGAGCTGAGCCATCAGAAATAAGTTGCTAATGTAAGCAAGATTAACTTGATGTGCTGCCTGAAATGAGATATTAGAGATGATAGGGGAGAGAGAGAGAAAACTTTTCATTTAGATGGAAACAGGACTGATTAATTAAGCAGTAACGAACAAGGAACCTTGCCTTGAATTGATATGAGGCTTGCAGTGTTCATTTAACACAAAGTACAGCTCCCAATTTGTTATTAAATTAAAATGGCTTTTAAAATTGTTTACTTTTTTTTCCTTATCTGCCTCTGTGTGGCAAAATGATTACACTGGCTAGTTAGGGAAACCAATCAGAGCTACAGAAAGTGTAGGTGGAAGGGGGGAAAGATTGTCCTGTTGTGTAATTAAGAAGTATACACTAATATCCATGACATCATGAATAAGCACTTCAAAGTAGTGAGTGTGCTGTGTACTGCATATTAAACCAAACAATCAGCATGCTAACAAGCTGCTCTGGACGTGCAGGGAAATGCGCTTCAGGAAGTGACTGCTGCTTCATGGTTTAAGTCTAAAGATTTGCTCACCTGGCTGACAAATATTATCAAGGCATGATAAGGAAGAAACAGTTCTTCCTCTTCTTCCTTTCCCTTTTTCTTATGAGGAGAGGCTGAGGGAGCTGAGGGTGTTGAGCCTGGAGAAGAGGAGGCTCAGGGGGGACGTTCTCCCTCTCTACAACTCCCTGAAGGGAGGTGGTAGACAGCGGAGGGTCAGGCTCTTCTCCCAGGCAACCAGCACCACAGTGAGATGGCAGGGCCTGAAGCTGCCAGGGGAGGGTTAGGTTGGGTGTTAGGAAGCCCTTCCTCATGGAAAGGGTGATCAGACGCTGGACTGGACTGCCCAGGGCAGTGATGGAGTCCCCACCCCTGGAGGTGTTTCAGGACAGCCTGGCTGTGGCCCTTAGTGCCCTGGTGGGGCTGCTGTGGTGATGTGAGGTCATGGGCTGGATGAACTCAGATGGCTTTTCCAGCTTCAATAACTCTGTGATTCTGTGATTCTTGCTATTTTCCAAGCAGTTTCAATTTGGCAGACTTTGTGGTTACCCCACACCACAAAGCAGCCTCCCCCTCCAAGTATATGGTGGAAATTGTGTGTGATAGACAAATCCTATGGAACAACAAGGGAAATGACCTTGTAGTGACATTGCTGGTTTAGTCTTTAACAAGTTTTACTCTTGACAGGAATGATTCCCTGTCATTTATTGTGGGATAGCTCAACAGTAGTGATTTGTCATGCATTGTGATGTAATTCGATAGGCTCATTTCTTAAATGAATTATAGATTATGGATTACCCCTGTATATCAACAACGGGGCTGTAACTTTTATGTAAATATTCCCTCAACTTTCCCTTCCTCTTCCAATCCACTTTCCATCATACAGCAATGACTCTCCTTCCATCTAATCTTTCTACTAATAAGATGGTTAATAATTTAGCAACCTAAAAAATGAGCATATTTCAAAGGAGTTGGTATCAATGGTTCTGTAAGAGCCCCAGGCTACAAAAATGTGGATGAAGCTACCAAAGTTTTAGAGTCAGAATCCCAACTGTCTTTCTGCTTCAGGCAGCTATTTTATTAAAGTTAGTATTAAACAACAGCGCCTAAGGTGTGATTAACAATTTATGACTTCCTAAGAAGGATTAGCAGAAGCCTATCATTTTTATATTTAAATACCAATTTGCATCTAAGAGAAAAACCATGCCCAGGTTCATATTTTCATTATTTACTATTTTTATTATTACCATTGCTGCCTCCAAAACACTTCTCATGTGCATGTCACAGGCATCAGTTCGATGTGCTGCTCTTTCAGTGCCTCATCTCCTTACAATGTCAGAGGGAAAACTGTCCTCTTGTGTTATGGGATGGGTTTCATCCGACAAAATAATGGCTTCTGTCTCTCGCTGTGCTCAGTTGCTTTTCACCGTCCCTGAAGTCCATTTGGATGGGGATGATCAGCACTTGGCAGTTGGGCTGACATCTGCAAGACCAGGAGCTGAACATTACTTTAGAGAATGAAATCCAGCTGTAGATGACCACAGCTCTGTCTGACGTACATTCCCAGAGAGGAAATTTCCTTCCTGATATTTGTGCTCTTGACCGTGCCTCTGTCTCAGGGATACTCTTCTATAAGCCTCCCATTCCTGCTGATTAGGTCACTGCTGGGTAGCCTCTGTGAGGAAAGAAGGCAGGGGGTGATCCTGTTGATGTATGCTGTGAAGCAACAGGGCAGGAGCCACTGCTGTTTGCTGTTACCGAGGCATCCCAGGAAGAAGGATGCAACCAGGTGGGAAGAGAATGAGAGGGAAATAGCAGAGAATCTGCTGGCCAAGTTTCAGTCACTCTCCTGAGTATAAAATCAGGCCAGAGACAGGCAGCTTAGTGGAACAGAGTGGAATTTATTCGACTTCTGGCAAAGCTGTTTTTTATTTTTAATTTTCTTTTTTGTTTTCAAATGCTCAATTGGAAAGTAATAACAAAGGTCTATTCTGTGATCTATTTTCAGATCGATCCAATGCTCCCCCTTGACTTTGTCTTCTGTTTCAGAAAATTGTATGGCATGTTTGCTTTTTCATTCCCTGGGTATTTCCATTTCTGCTGCTCTTCAGTGGGTCTAACACTCGTTTCACCAAGGGCTGGATGTGGTCGTAGCCTGTAGACCTGAGAGTAAAGCTTGTCAGCTAGGGGCTACGAGCTCCACTGGCTCACAGCAAGGAAGACATTACTTCTGTCTGCTTGAGCATCTCTAGTCAGCAAAACAAAAGGAATACTGATATTTAAGCATCATCAATGCTTTATACGAACTCTCAACATCTCCACGGTTTTTCTGTTAACCAACAGCTATGTTTTCGTCTTGGACTTGAGGTTTGAAAATACCAGAGCCATAATCTGAAAACTTCTGGTTGTTCGAAGCAAAAACAAGCTTTTACACATCCAGAGCAAGACTTCTCTTTCTGTGTGATAAACTGAATTTTAGTCTTAGAGCTGCATTCATATTTCAAGGATCTGCTGCTGGAACTGCAATCAGAATATTCTCTCGTGGCTCTTGTGTTCAGTGTGTGCTTGTTGGCCATTGCTGTCAGTGGGATTTAAGAAAATGCTCAAAATCGGTGCTGAATCAGTGATTGAGCAGTACCTGCAAGGAATAAGACCCTTAGATTTGGGATTAGCAACCCATAAGACTTCTATTTTAGTCTTCATTTCCAACCGAAATTTTACCTGGTCACATTCTCAGTCAAAAGAGGACACCTGAATGTAATTCCATAGACTTCCAGGGAATTGTACGGATAAGCATGAGCTGAAAAACTGGACCGAGCAAGCAGAAGAAAAACCATGAATAAGTTATCACCAGTGGACATGCCCAGGAACTAAGAGCAGTCAGCTCCCCACACTCTCTCTTTGCTCTCCCATTAAAAAATCCTCAGCCACGTAGCTAGAGAGCAGGAGCAATACCGTGAGGCTTCTGAGGCCAGTGACAGTAAACAACCGCATGAGCAAACAGTTCACACTTAAGCTGTGCGATGAATTATTTATCCAAACTATTCTACAGCAATGGATTATTATGTCTGCATGTGACATCAGCCCCTTACCATGTGAAGTGGTGCTCTACCCTAATGGGGTCCCAGCTGACAAACACGTGCAGAGAAATCAGTCTCATCGGAAGAATTATTTGACCAAAATGTGGGCAATTTCACAGGAAATCTTACTAGAACCCTGTCACAGATGTGTAAGTTTAAACATGCCAGCAATGCTTTTGTCCAGTTAAACCACTCCTATTAAAAAAATAGCTGCATGGCTGCGACATTCTGTAATCACTGGAATGATTTTTAAGTCTTCCTTGAACAGAGTTTTCTGATGAGGCCAATGTGATTTTCGCTCACGATGATAGCTTCTTGGTTCCCTGAACTGAAACAGAAATGAAAACCCAAACAAAGTAGGTCTGACTATAACAGACATCAATATCTTATGTGGAGGAACAATGGGGTATCCAGCCCAACATAAGGGTATCATAACCCTTTGGTGAAAGTAGGAGAAAGAACCTGGGAAATAAAAAGTGAGATACAGACCATTCAGTGGGAGCTCCTGGACGTCACTGGAGACCATAGTACAGAACTGCGGCATCCTTCAGGACAAATTCTGCTCTCAGTCTCACCCAACACTGTTTTTCACCTGACCTTTTCATTTGACTCACATTCTGTGACTACACAGTTTGCACTAGGCACTCACCAGTGCCTAGCGCTACATAAGCTGTTCTACCTCAGCCAACAGGTATTTTGTGGTTACCCCAGGTTGCTTTCCGTAGCCAGGATAACATAGGTTTGGGGGAGATGTTGGCGTTCCTCCACATCGGTGTGCGGCACACCACGGTCTGCAGATACCAACACAGTGGGTGTGTCAGAAGAACCACCGGATGAAAAATATATGTCAGCACCTGGTTGTACATGTCTTGACCTTTACTCTTGGATGCTCATTACTAATCAAGTTCCACCACACACCAGTGCACTAAAAATTGCCCATGAGGGTGTGATTTCCAGGAGAACATGTGGATATCAGCAGGCAGTGGAGTCAGCTGGCCTGAACCCAAACAGCAAAGACAAATGATTCACTCTTCCCAGAAAGAGTGGGGAGGCCTTGAAATAGGTTGCCCAGGATCGGGGTTGAGGCACCATCTCTGGAGATATTCAAAGAGAGGGCAGACATGGTGTTTCAGGAGACAGTTCAGTGGTTTGGGATTGTAGGATGGGTGGGTTGTCTTGATCATCTTGAAGTTATTTTCCAACCTTGATGATTCTATGATTCTGAGGTGTTTGGAGATGAACTGGGACCCATGTTGTGCAAGTGGCCTCATCTCGCCATGACTGAATGAGGGAAATGCATGAGGTTGTGTGAGTCTCTTCAGAATGATCAGAGACCCAGCTCTGCACCCACACACCCTGGTTTCAAATGGTTACTGGTACCCAGCTCTGAGATGTCTCCCTCCAGGTTAGCTCGCATAAACATCAAGCCCCAAATTAGCATTGCAAGCAGCCATTGCCCTCAAAAAAACAGTGGTTTGTTTGTGCTCATTGCATATTTGCCATCTGCTAATGCATTAAAAAAAGGGAAAAAAACCCCAAGCCCCAGCCAAGTCCTTAACTAGGGTAAATCCACGTGTGAATCTAACTTTAAGGAGCTGTCATCATCTCTATTAGCTGGTGAATGGCCTCAGTGACTGCAAAGCAGAGGATGCTTTGGAGCATTTGGGCCTGAGTGACAGGATGCCAAAGAGATGGGGTCTGCTGTCCCAGAGAGAGCCTTGGGGTTGTTGTCCCCCATGCAGGACGAGATGAACACCTACACACCGCAAGCTGCCTGCACTGCTGTCTGCTTGGCTCTAGGCAAAACTCACATTCCATGTAATATAAATACTCAGCTTTGCTTTCTCAGCTCTAGCCCTTCCCATGCAAAGTCAGAAGCAGGGACACTGTGCCAAAAATAGGAGCCTTAGCTCCTACCGACATGAGCTCTGTAAAAGACATAAGCAAAGAAGGAAAGGGATGTGGGACCATCTCACACGAAAAAGGATATTTTGATTGTCTGTGATATTTTTCCTCTGTCAGAAAAAAAAAACCCAAAACAAACATCCCCTCTCAAAAAAAATTTAAATAACAAGCCCAGTTCTTTGGCACAGAGGAGTGAGCAATGTACCCCAGCTCCTGCTCGGGATACGTAACACGCAGCAGCCTGGCTCCTGCCACACCATTACTGTCAAGGCCACTGGTACTAGAAAAACACAGGACTGCCAGGGGAAGCAGTGTGGAATGGGGAGAAATCATAAAGAACATGATCATCTTTTTCTTCTCGGATTCTATTTTCAAAAAGAAAAAGAGATACTCTTAGCCTTTATCTTTTCCCCAGGGTACAGTGGGTTGGTACATGCCCCTGGGGAGGGATATCCAGGAGCAGAACAAACACTCTCCAAGAGCTTTTAACTTACGCTCCTTGGACAAGGTAGCTCAGCAAACGTGTTTAAAGGCCTCACAAGGGAAATTTTACATCTTTACTTTGTGTCTCACCCTTGCATGCCTGTCTCTTTCAATAAAGTATTACTGTGCCACTGAGAGAGCACCTAGCTTTCTGGCTGGCATTGCACAGCTTCCAGTATATTGAGACCAACATAACTGGTCTTCCTCAGGGGACTGGCACACAAACAGGTTTTTGAAAGCTGTCAAGGCCCCTACTCCAACCCCAGTCAGGACAGATGCCAGCAGCAGAAAGCACCACTAGTAGTACCCAATGGCTCTAGACAGTGTAGGACAAGTGTTTGCATTCCCCTTCATACAGGAAAATAACAGTCCAGGGGCTGTATGAATATCGCCATCTGTGGCACTGGCCTAGGGAACAGCAGCAGAAGTGACATGGAGGGTGGCAGCGCAGCATGAGATCTAGGCTCCTTAGTGAGGGGGGCTGAAGACACTCTCGTTTCTGCAGTGTTGCATCAATAGAGAGATCTAAACAAAAGCCCTCATTCCAGGGCAGCTGATTTGACATGGAGGCAGGCACTGTGAGGTCTCCTGAACTTTTGAGCCCGTGAGTTACCCAACCAGCCCATAGCCTGTGTTTTCTCATATCTGCAGACAGAGGAACCTCCTATTTCAGGATGGAATTCACTTTTCTCTCATTCTTGAGTGAGTGTACTTGAGGCCACATCTTTAAACCTGGAAACTTTCACTTGCAGTTATCTCTTTCAATGGAGGGGGAACAAGAAAGGACGGACAAAAGATAAGGACAATTTTGCAACCACCCATTAAAGACCAGGTTTTAAAAAGGAATTGGATAACTTAAGGTGTGTCAGTACCCTTCCTTTCATGAGTAATCCTTATTCACACTGAGGTCAAACTGTTATAAAGTGTGTCTTGTCAGCACCTTTAAAGGTCTTTATATCCCAGAGAAGATGATTTGCAAATTCACAGTGGAAAAATTATTTAATGAAGCCAGGGGTGACTCGAGTTTGCAGACTCCAACACTGGGATCTGAAGATTCTCTGAATAGTCCTTTGTAGATGTGAGAAAAGAGATCATAGGGCACACGATCATCACCAGAACAGATATTGCCCTCACTTAAGTACATCTGCATCTACAATGCATAGAGCTGTTCACCTTTTTCCTTACACTTAAAATCTAAGTCAGATCTAGAGCTCAGTCTGAAGTCTGTTCGTCAGACATGATGCACATTCTGCCATGGGAAAAGCAAAGCAGAACCAAAGGACTTTCCTAACAGCTAAGGACAAGGTCCTGTTTTCTGTCATTTATACCACCTGATCAAATGACAGGACCTACCTTCGCTCTTATTTACAAGGGATTTGCTATTATTTATAAGAAACTATTGGTCTTTCCACTGGATATCCTGACATTTTCAAAGAACTTCTATGTGTTTGGGATTCCAGCTGTAGATTTGAGTCAAATTATTCTCAGTTTATGTGACCAGTAGCAATGAATCAGGGTCTTATTTTTTAGGGGTCTGGAGATGTTTATTTGACCATAAAATGCACTGCATCTGTAATTCCTTGTTGTCCTCTCTGAGCATTCATTTTCATAGAATCATAGAATCATAGAATCATTAGGGACTGGAAGGGACCTCAAAAGATCATCTAGTTGAATCCCCCTGCCACAGCAGTATCACCTAGTCGCACAGGAACATGGCCAGGTGGGTTTTAAATGTCTACAGTGAAGAAGACTCCGCAGCCCCCCGGGCAGCCTCTTCCAGTGCTCTGTCACCCTGACTGTGAAGAAGTTCTTTCTCATATTTATACGGAAACTCCTATGTTCCAGCTTACACCCATGGGCCCTTGTCCTATCACTAGATGACATTGCCAAGAGCCTGGCTCCATCCTCCTGACACCCACTCTTCACATATTTATAGACATTAATGAGGCCACCCCTCAGTCTCCTCTTCTCCAAGCTAAAGAGACCCAGCTCTCTCAGCCTTTCCTCATAAGGGAGGTGCTCCACTTCCTTCATCACCCTTGTTGCTCTAAGCTGGACTCGCTCCAGCAGCTCCACATCCCTCTTGAACTGAGGGGCCCAGAACTGGACACAATACTCCAGATGTGGTCTCACCAGAGCAGAGTAGAGGGGGAGAAGAACCTCTCTCCATCTGCTAACCACTCCCCTTCTGATCCACTCCAGGATGCTGTTGGCCCTCTTGGCCACAAGAGCACACTGCTGCCTCATGGTCATCCTGCTGCCCACCAGGACCTCCAGATCCCTTTCTCCTACACTGCTCTCCAACAGGTCAGTCCCCAACCTAGACTGGCACCCGGGGTTGTTCTTGCCCAGATGCAAGACTTACCCTTGTTATATTAAATATCTCTCTGCCCAGCTCTTCAGCCTGTCCAGGTCTCGCTGAATGGCAGCACAGTCTGCTGGGATGTCGACGAAACCACCTAGCTTTGTGTCATCAGCAAACCTGCTGACAGTGCATCCTAATCCCTCAGCCAAGTCATCAATGAATAGACTGAACAGGACTTGTCCCAGCACTGACCCCTGGGGCACTCCACTAGATACCGGCCTCCAACTAGACTCTGTCCCATTGACCACTACTCTCTGACCTCTACCCTGCAGCCAGTTCACGATCCACTCATTATCATCTAGACCACACTGCCTCAGTTTGGCTGTGAGGATGCTGTGTGAGACTGTGTCCAATGCTTTACTGAAGTCAAGATCAACCACATCCACTGCTCTGCCATCATCTATCGACCTGGTTATGCCCTTGTAAAAGGGCATAACCTTCCCCTTGGTGAAGCCATGCTGATTGTCCCTAATGACCCTCCTGTCCTTAATGTGCCTGGAGACAGCCTCTAGGACAAATTTTCCTTAAAGCTCTGACCTGTTAGGGTACATATCTTCTTATACACACATTTTGATTGTCACCAGAAAAAGAAAATCCCTAGCTCTTGCCTATACACAAAGCCTTGAAAACATGAAATCTACCAAGGGGAAAAAACATAAAAGAACAACCTTAAATTATTTTTAAGTGCAATTTATGACACATTTGGAGACTCAGGGCTGGCAATACATTTAATTTAATTGCAATAATTTATTACTTTCCTGCTAAGTAGTAGTTTATTACATTACCAACAACCCTATTTCCCAGCTTTCTGGGGCAAGGCATGTTTCAGGGCTCCTGTGGTCTCACTGGCTCACTGATGCCGGGTCTGGAGAAAGACAGGCAGATGCCTTGGTCACAGGCAGCTATATAGAATGGAAATGTGTCAAGTAAAGGTGAATGCTAATGGCTCCAACACTTAACACTGCTGTTCCACCGTGCCCAAGTGCTTTGCAAACAGGGATTAATTACAATACATCCAGTAATAATGGTGTGTTCAGAGAGCTAAATGGTGTCCTTACTGCAATAAACTGTTCCACTGAGATAGGAAATCACTAGATCACAAACAGAAGGATGAAACTTTAGTGTAATCCTTCTGTAGTCTCATGCACCCAGTTCCCTAACTGGAGGTGGCTCACACCTAGGGTTCTGTAACAGCTACTATTTTTTTGGGGAGAGGTTTGAAACTTGCCTGCAGGGTCTTTGCTTCAGCTGTATCTGTGCACAGACGGGCTGCAGGGCCACAGCAACTTCTCCTCTGTTTGTTTGTGATAGGACACAGAAGAAGGGTTATGGAAACACTTTCTAACTGCCACAGGTTTAAAGAAAACTGACTACTAACCCCTAAAGCATTTTCTGTTACACACTGCAGAGCAAGAAGGAAAAAAAATCCCTTTGCTGCCCTGCTCACACTGCTGCAGCAGAGTCATCTTGTGTTTGCTCCTTGAAGTATGTGATGTCACCAAAAATTAATTACTTGAGCAAAAAGAAATAGGATTGCAGGGAAAAAACCAGATTTGTAATATTAAACCTTATTCTAGCTACGGGTAATAGGGAATCTCCTGCTTTATCTTGTGGGGAAAAAACAGAGCTTGTTTGAAAAACTTACTCCAGAAATTTTCCCCATTTTTTAAATAAGGTGTCTGGCAACAAAGAAAATGAAAAATCAGCTTCCATAGGTTTTTTCATTTACTTCTTTGTAGAAAAACTTTCAAAGGGTAATTCGGATTTCAGTGCTGTCTTTACTTTAGCAAGTAACTCTTTCAGGAATGGATGAGGTAGTGGCAGATACTCTCTAAGAAGTAACTAGATAGTGTGGGTTGTGCTTGCTTTCTGAACAGACCTCTCTCCAGGCTCCGTGAGGCTGCTTCGGAGTTGCTCCTCAGGGTGCCAAGATGTGGTCATGCAGTTGCTGATGCTCACCAGGGAAGAACAAGGTCATCTCTGGATAAGTGAACACTGTTAAACAACGAAGTGCTAGGCATTAAATGAACTTTGGAAAGGGGGAGGACATGGTGTATACTTGGCCAAGCTCCCAAACGACTGAAGATCGTGGCATTTGTGAGCTTGCCCAGCACACCCCATCAAAGGCTATTTAGGTTTTCCTTGTAAGGGAAGGCGTAGAGGTGAGATTCCCTCTCCGTGGGTGTTTCAGGCAGAACATTCTTCAAAAAATATACAGCCACAAAACAGCAGTTACTGGCAAAGTTCAGGGTTATGAAAGACAAACCCTCCCCAACTTGAGTTTCTTGACATTAAAAATTTATATTGAACTATCAGCCCTGTAAAATCCATTGATTACTTGTTCTAATGCAAGAGAGAATGCGTTCCTGAAGCTCTTCAGTGTTTATGATATAGATTTAACGAAGGGGGATGTTGCCAGCTTCACAGATGGTAACAACTTGGGGTTGTATTTCTACCGGTCATTGCTTAAGTGGCATTCGATGGCAGTTTCCCTGCCGAACATATTTTCTCCCTCTCACCTTTCTAAAAGTTAAGTGTAATCCAACTCCTGTGAATGTTAGCCTACAGATAACAAGATAGTAAAAATCCAGGCTGCTGCTCATTTAAAGAGGTCATCATTCTTTTATCATAAATAACAACAATAAAGAAAAGTTGCTCCCTTCTCCTGGGCAAGGAGAATTATTAGTTCTCTCATCTGCGTACTCTGTCTCCAGTCAATCCTATAACCTGGCTGAGTCCCAAAAGCAATTTTTAAGGGTATTACAGCACAACTTTACAACAGATAAGTCTTGCCGAAAACTTACCCTTTTCTAATGTTGGTTTTGGTGAAACCTTCCTAAAACAAAACCTCGACTTAAACTTTTATGGTTAGAAAAGCATGGAAGACACTAGGTTATCAGCACAGCTAACGTAGCCCACGATCTGTTTAACGAGAAGAAAATAGCCAAGTTTCTAAAATGCTGTTTTAAGGAAACAGTAGCACACAAAGGGTGCTTATACTCAGAAGACCAATGTAATGCGTTTCTCTTAAAACAAAAAAGGGGGGAGGGGGCAAAAATAAACAAACAAATGAAAAAAAAATCTCCAGCTACCCAAACAGACTGTGCAAAATGGGAAAGATTAAAAAAAAAATCTCTGATAAAAAAACCCCAAACATCTGCATGCTAATCCTGGTGTTTTCAAGTGGAACGACGGAGTGAGAGTTAAAAAAAACCCTACACATTTAAGAAGAAATGTGAGAAGCAAACAAAAAATAATGATGAATGGAGAAATAAGACCAAGTCAGAAAAACTCAGAGAAAGAAGCAGATGGAGTCTGTGCGTTCCTTCACAATGGAGCTTTTGCTGGTGCGACTGCACACTCAGCAGTGTGAACATTGTAATTAAAGAATGTCAGCTCAAGCAAAATGTTTTAAAACCTTCCTATTAATAAGCAGATAAACTGCTTAAAATACTGATTATATTAGGAAGAAGGGATGAGCTTGGTTTTTTGTCATTCAGTTTCTTTCATCTGCTGTAGCACACTGCAATAGCAGATGGCTCTCCCAGGCACCATTTGATACTGGTTTTGATACCAAGGTTATAAGAACATCTTCATGGAGAAGTTTGGTGCTGTGCTGCAGGTCTCAGAGTCACTGGTACCCGCACAAGGGTGGAATCCAGCACCAGGCAGAGATCCCACAGCAGTAGCCAGGCTATACCAGCCCTGTGCCACATCTGAGCAGGTTAACTCTGCCAAGCAGCAGGATGGATGACGCAAGGAGCAATGCTGAGCAGAGCTGGGGGCTCTCCTATCCCTGCAAGTGCTCTGAACAAAGAGCAGAAATCTGTGCAAGGCTGGCAGCAAGAGCTGCATAGCACTTTGTCCCAGATTTGTACCAGAATGGGGGCACACCCGAGAGAGAGAGCTTGCCTGTGCTGTGGAACATGGAGATCAATGCAAACTTCATTCACCTCCAGTCTGGAAAAATTTTGACTCTGAATTGCAGTTAAAACTGCTGCTTCTTTCTGTGACAGCAAAACACAGTCTCAGGGTATTGGACAAGAGGCAAAATGAGTTTCATTTAGGCTAAAATCAAAATTAGCTCTGGAGGTGCTAGGTGAGCCCAGTCTTGCCTATGCACAGATACAGTTTTAGAGACACAAATAATCTCAAGCACTTACATGTGTAGCCACTTGCTTATTGTTCAGAGTTTTAAGGAAAATCTAATCGAGGCATGCAGGGATCTTAAGGAGAATCCTTAAACCCGCACCTTTTTAGGTCTCTTTTAGATTCTGTTCCAATGCAGATAACTGAGAGTTGGCTGAACTGTGAAAAACGGCAGTTGAAAAAGAACTGCTGATGTATATATTCATCCTGGGCTCACAGGAAAGCATTTGTCATTTGGAAATCCACTTTGAGCTTGCTTTTTTAGCACCCAAAAATGTAAGAGCATCTTCAGATTTTTGTCAGGCTCTGCCTGTGAGTCTGCAGTGCACTTTTTTCCCCCCATTGTGGCCAAGCTCTGCACTGTGAGCAAGACAGTTTACCTGAGGTGTTGTTACAAAGCATGAGAAAATTGTCACCATAAATCAGCAATGCGAAAATAAAGCTCCAGTAGTGCAGGATTTCTTCCAAAATTTTTGCTTTGCTGCAGAGTATCCTGTAATTCAACACTAGATTTCTATCTCCTTCTGTTGCCAAAGTGCTCTTCTGCATTTCTAGGTTTCCAGAAAGTCACTGTGGCAGTTAGACTGTTAATCCAACCTTGAAGAGCAAACAACAGCACCAGCAACAGCCTGGTTACCAATCTGTAAACATTACCTCATCCATTTCAGAGCAGTTTTAACTCTCTTCCCCATTCAGACAAGGAGATACAAACTGCCAACTCCAATGTCATAGGATCACCATTCAAACACCAAAAAGCAATAAACATCATAAAAATTAATTGTAAAAAATCCAGAGCAACAGAATATGCATCAAAAGCAACAGAATATGCATACCCACAGCCTGTGACATCCTGACGGTTTCTGAGTCACTCCAACAAAAACTCAACACATTTCTCTCCCTGTATGTGTTGTTCTGTATAGAAACGTCATCGAAAAATGACTGAAGTTGGGAATTTGGCACATAAGTGAAAGGGACACATTTCTCCGTGTGTTTGTGCAGCAGCTCTGCGGTGCAGTACGAGGCACATCCAGACGAAGAAGCAGCTTCGTGCTCAACAGACAGAACATGGAGAGAGCAGAGTTTTATACTGTCCATTCTGAGCATAATTCGTCTTCCCCATCGTTCACCAAGTTCTTGATTATTGTTGTTTTAGTAGTTTTAGTGAACGTATACGTAGTATAGTACAATATATAGAACATATATTATATATAGTATAATATATAGAATATATATTATAGATGCATAGTGTATATAGAATATATATAGATAATAGCTATACATTGAGAAAGTATATAGACATTCTATATATAGAATATATATATAGTATAATACATGTAACACATAATACTGAAAAATAC
>JAOXOE010000343.1:8700536-8714044 GCA_028565055.1 Phoeniculus purpureus | reverse complement strand
CTGGGCTTGGGGCTGGGCTGACACCAATGGGGAGAGCAGAGCCTGGACCCTCCTCCCTGCTACAGGTCCGATGGGGACCTGAGAAGGTTGGGACGTGACACACCCTCTTGGAGCTGGGTCCTGACCCCCTCCCGCGGGCTCGTTACCCGCTGATCCTCATCCCACGGGCCTGGCTGCCCCCTGCGGCTCTGGCACCCTCTTCCCTGGGCCAGGGCCGCTCCCCATGGGCCTGACACCACTCCAGAACCCAGATGCTGACTTGGGGTGAAATTGGCCTTGATAAAGCTTTGGTCTGGAAGTGTGATCCTAACCAGTGTGTTAGAGCACCAGCTAGAAGAAGCAGAAGAGCACAGATGTAGCAAATGCCACTGCACAGGATGCTCTGCAGTTACCTGGAGGTGTTGTGCTGTACAAACGCATAATATCATCAAGCACTTGGGTGATTCAGCTCCTCCTCAGAACTACCTTGGAAGAGATATAATTGAGCTCTTTTTTTCTGTTCTTTTGAGATAATTTTTTCTGTACAGTTTTTGTGAAGTCAGACAAATAAGGAAATTAATGACAGCACATGAATGCACCACAGAACAACTCTACTTAAGGGCTGCTGTGCCCCTGGCTCATATTAACCTTAGTGTTTGTTATAGGTTGCAGTCAGCTGCATCAATCACAGTTACTTTGTCTGCAAAAACAAATCCATCATTGTTGCAGCCCCACACAGATATGTACATTATTTTCCTGAAGTATCACAATCCTCCACTTAGCAAAGAGGGCCTGTGATAGCTGAGGGGAGATGAAACTCAATTTTCCTTCACATCTGCTTGATCCTTCAGTATAATCAGCACCACACGCACCAGGCAAGGTCACCAGCTATAGCAATGTTCATCACAACATGCAGTCTCTCCATTCTAGTGCCATTAACTGCTCAGCAACCTCTCCTTCTCCATCCCACTGTTTTTAATCTGCTAGAGCACTTCAGAGCAGGAACAGGAGAGCTTGCCTTATAGATCCGCATCCCAGATGATTGTCACAGACCACACTTGGAGAAGGAGTCAGCAGTGAACTGCTACCCCATTTGTTTCAGTGCAATAGGAAAAAGAACATCGCAGCAGGATTTAATCTTAACTTTGCTGGCCAGCACCTGCATCTAGGCAATGGTCCTGGTGGTACCAGCATTACAGACATTGCGACTTCTCTGAGTAACTTCCTCAGAGTCTGTAGAGGTCTGTAAGCTGATCTAGAGACAGTGGGACCCAAAGCAGAGTTTATTTTGTTCCTTTTGTTTTTTTAAGAAGTAGAGTTTGTGGTGTCACTGCCCTCTGTTATGAAGTGGTGATTTGCAGAGCGATGTGGTCAGCCATGCGCTATGATTTCTGAAAGCCTGTGCGCTTATCATGTATCGCCTTGGCTGCATTTTTTTATTCTAAGCCATTAGTTTGCTTGAACCAGAAATTAAAGTAGAGCACACATCACCTGAGACAAGGTGGGAGGTTCTGGTGAACCTCATCTAATATTATTTCACATGGCTCTTGTTGCGCTGCAGTTGCTTCCTTCATAAAAGCAGACCTTTTCCTAAGCCCTCCCTGCAGATCCAGTCGGTCAGATCCAGTCTCCTCAGCTTTGCCTTGCTCCCTGATGCTCAGTGGGCTCTCCTTCCACATAGAGCCTTCCCTCCCCAGCTTATAAGCAGCACTAGGGCACTGCACTGCATCTCTGTCCCTGGGTAAAGATTTAACACGCAGAAAGGCTGAATAGACAAAAAGCTAGCCCCTTGCTTTGGAGTTGCCTTTAACTCAGAAGCATTATGAAAGAGGCAGGGTAGGGCACAGGTGCTCAGAGGTAAGAAGACGACCAAGGCTCTCGTATTCCAGGTAGCAACAAACCGGCTCTAAATAGCTTTGTATGTACCCAGCTGATGAGATGACAGGTACTGCACAGCCCTCTGGCTGAGGATTTTGTTCTTATGCAAACCTGTATCTTCAGATTGCATTCACACAAAGGGAGCTGGAATTTTTATAGAACCAGATGCATCTTTTGGCAGGAGGTGTGTTTGTGGGGGGAGTGGGGAAGTTACGGGAGAGGGATGGAGGAGCCATATTCAAATTCAAATTCTCCTCTCCCTGTGAGGCAAACTGTTAACTAGGGGAATGCATTTATGCTGCCAGACCACCGCTTGCTTTTCTCACTTTGCAGACGGTAAGGTGTGATGTTCTCCATCAATGATAAACAGTTACCTTTCTAGGGTCTGCCACCCTGTTGGAAAAGTTCTTTGTCTGGCAAATAGTTTCAGTACAAAGCTTCTGCCCACACAGAGCCTTCCACCACTCTTACAGATGCATCACTGGAGATAAACTAAGAGTACCCTGAAGCCAGAGCAATCAGAAGCCTTCTTTCACCTTCTTCCTTACCTGGATCAAACACAAAATTCCTGTTTGGAGGGAATAAATTAAATAAATTTGTTGGAAGCATTAAACCATCTCCTCCAGGGAGGAGATGGAGTCACTGTCCCTGGAGGAGTTCAACAAACAAGTTGTGGCCCTGGCAGACAAGGTTTAGTGGGCAGAGTGGGCTTGGGGTGATGGTTGAACGGTATGATCTTGAAGATCTCTTCCAGCCTTAATGATTCTATTGCAATGACTGAGAAATCCATCCCTCACCTGTAAGCCCCACATTGTTTGTGTGCACTGAAAGAGTACTGCTATCAGCTTGATTCCAGCCCATCATTTCTTTGATAACAATCAACATTTTCTCTGTTGTGCTTTGCTTCTCAGGCCTTGATTCAGCAAAGCATTCAGGTACATCTTTATCTTTAGGTTCCCCTGCATCCTTCAGTAAAAGCATGCAGTTTGAAAGTAAAGTGCTCTGCTAAATTGGGTCCTTCACAGGACTAAAGAGAAGATGCACACAAGAGCAAAGCAGCATTGCCTTGGTTCCAGTCACACTGGTTTTATTCACTCACTCTCGCTGTGTACAGCTGTGAATTGCTGGCACTGTGCTCACATAGTAGTTGAGGGATTCACAGCGTCACAGATGAGATGTGCCAGCCTTTAAAACAAGCCTGTACAAACACAGAAAACAAAAGCATCCATCGAAACAAAGGTGGTCAATACCTGCACTCACACCTGAGTACATACACACACTTTTACAGGCAGCCCAGTAGCAGCAGTGCTCCAGCAGGTTGCACAGCATTCCCTGTACCAGCAGACACCGCTCTCATTTCTGCTGTTGCTTTACTTCATGATCAGAGAAGCACCAAGGCCAAACCTGCTAGTTTTGCAGTGCAAGATAAAATGTATGAAGAGGTTTCAAAAGCTCTGACAGGGTCTCATCTACCCTGTAACAGCATTATAGTTGTTCTCAGTGAGTGCATTAGGCTGCACATCATTGAATTCCTACCTTATTTGTTGTGGTCCCTGTACATTCTGAGTGTCTGTGCTTTCTGCCTGTTAGCGTGGATTCATCACTTGTCTTACCGAGATCTAGAAAGGAGGGAGATCCTGTTTATGGTCTTTTTAAAGAAAATGAGATTGTAAGACCTATCCTCTGATTCAAAAGGTTTGTAGAGACTATGTATAATCATAGAGATCAGAGAATACGCCACAAAAAACCCATGACTTTGCAAATATTTAGTACTTCTGAGCTCTCTGCCACTAAAGAGCCACCAGATATCTCAATACTTCAGGGAGAGCAGGTTGATTGTGGTAGTCTTTCCCGCCTCAACTTCTTCTCTATCCTACCACTAACTACACCAAAAAGGAGCACTGTCTCCATGGTGTGAGATGAACTAGCTGGTGAGCCCTTTTGGAGGCTATCCAGGGTCCCCTAAGTACCTCACAAATACTGTCCTGAATGCACAGCCAGGTCTGAGCACACCGAGCTGATAAGTGCCCCACTTTGGCAGGCTCCAAATAAGGAGGCTTGTTCAGGCTTCAGGTCATCCCCTTGAACTTTATTGGCTGACCTCTTGTGAAGCCCGTTTACCTCAATGAGAGGTGGAAATGCTCATCTTTAACCATAGCTGGCTCAAGCTTGACACATTCTTCTGTGTGAGATTTACAGATTTAATGTTACTTCATGAGACTTACAAAAGTCCCCACGAGAGTTCCTCCACGGGAGTTAGATGCCTTCACAGGATGCACAGAAGACAGCTGAGTGCCCAATTCCCGTTAAGTTAACTTGTGTAAGTATTTCTGTAAGTCCCACTTGGCACAAATCCCTCTTGGCTTCCCTTCCCTCTTCTCCTTCCCCCTTCAATCTTTTGAATAAAGATAGCACTTAGCATAAAGATGTGTAGCAAGGCTGCACTCAGTGCCTATAAAGTGCTTTTCAACTCCGGCAAAAGTGCCGAAGTGTACGGTGCTCAGTGAAACTGGAAACAGTGGAGATGATGTGCAAGCTCTGGTCTATCAGACACATTAATCTCAAATTCCTCCAGTGTCAGCATCATAAGACTAAAACAGGGTGCCAAATCCCATGGGCTCTCCATGCCTTTTGGCACTGCAATTAATTCCCCCAAGTCTGATTCTGATTTCATCCCTTTCTGCATGACTGAAGCAAAAGATGTGGTTTGAGGGATAAAAGGACAGGAGATATTTTAGCTAAAGCAATGTAGCTAAGTCTTAGTTCTACTTTGTTATCTTCAAAGAGAAGACAGATAATGCATAAAGCCTTACAAACAAAATAATATATGCTGCCTTACAAACACAAATCACACAGGGAGTAGGAAAGGGTGACCAACCAGTAATTTGGTAACAGGGAGATGAAATTCAACTGATTTGCTTATCAGACCATTCTATTAACCTCTAATGCAATATTTCATCTTTTATAATTGAACTTTCCATTTTGTTATCAGACTTCAATAGCTAAATTGGCATCTTGCAGACAAGGCCAGCAAATACAAGCACACACAGGGATTCACACACAATTCAGTCCTT
This sequence comes from Phoeniculus purpureus, assembly GCA_028565055.1. NCBI lineage: Eukaryota > Metazoa > Chordata > Aves > Bucerotiformes > Phoeniculidae > Phoeniculus > Phoeniculus purpureus. The sequence continues at coordinate 8,709,113 of JAOXOE010000343.1, read as the reverse complement.
TCTGCACAGAGTCTGCATCAGCCCCCAGTTTATGCTGTGGCTGGAGTCTTTCTGTTACGTCCTTCCCTGCACTGGTGATCCAGATACCATTCCTCCACCTACAGGTCACCACCTCAGAGCTCTTCTCATGCTCCTAGGAGCCCTTTGTGTCAAGTCTTGTGGGTTCACTAAAGACCTGCAACTACAGCGAGCTCATTTCAACTGGGATGGTTTAAGGCCGAGTACAGCTAACCACGTCTTTGCTGTCAGGGTGGGCAGAGGAGAGCCTGGTGACAAAAAGACTCTTAAGCCAACACAGCTGCAGCTGAGAGAGCAGGAACAGCTGAGGAACAATACCTCATCCCCCATCTGAGCCCATGTGGTTGTGTGAGGCTGAGCTGTGGTGCAGTATTTGCTCCATCCGTTTTGGCACAAGCAGGGATGAGCCAAAACTTTCCTTTGCTACCAGGCCAAAGAAAGGCTGGAGAAGAGACTCAGATGTGGTGGTCAGAGCGGCCCCTGGTGGCCTGCGTGCTGTGACTATTGGAGCACGTTACACACACAGCACATTGAACACGATCCAGCTCAGAGCCCAAACACAGCACAGTGGCTCTAGGTGGGAGATGGGCTGGAATGCTGTTCCAAAGGGGATGGACACATTTTGATGTCCCAGCTGAGGCTCCTAATGGGCAATAGGAAAAGGAGGATCCTACTTGTGCCTCCTGCCAAGCCTAGCTGCCACACTGCCTGCCTGCATCAGATTTGCATAATTGTGCCCCTTCTCAATAGCAGAATTGCGAGCACCTGGGGGCTTTGATGGCAGAAACGCCAGTGCCTGGGGAATTCTGGCACAGCCAGGGTCAACTGGCAGCTGAGAAAAGGTTCAAAGGCTCTCAATTCTGAGCTTCAGGGCCCAAGTTCTCTGTCTAAAAGACAAGCGAATTGATCCTGCTGACTATTTTCATTTCAGTGGTTGGACAAACCTTACTTCCATGATCTGAAAGTTGCTCTTGCAGTTCTCAAGCTGCTTTGTCCTCTAATGTCACTAATCCATTAAAAATACCACATGATAAACACTCTTACTTGATTCCTTTCTCTCTTTTTTTTTTCTTCCAGATTTAGTCATCCTTTTAAAAAGGACAAATTAACAAAGCTTGTTCCCAAAACTCTGCCAATTATATAAGTGGGGACTGTTATCAGACACATTTGGGAGGAAAATGGCTTCCAATTACCTATGCTGTCAGCTAATGCCAGAGCAGATTATATGTAAAACTTGTTATATTCACACCAATTATTCAGTGCATCAAACTGGGTCACTCCATGACCATCCCTGTCTGTGTAAAGTGATGTTTCATGAGATAGGGAAGTAGAAGAAAGTACTATCTGCTAGTTGGAAATGGATTCCACCCTACTCTTCTCCAAGCCTGTGCAAGAAATCATCTGAATTTAAGTAGATGTAAGAAAAAGGCAAAACCCAGTGAATTGTTATTTTCTGGCCAGTAAGAGGCTTTTCCTCAGATATTATTGAGTAGTAAAAAAACAAACATGAAAGCTACAGAACCACACTTGACATGAATGGGTTTTTATAAATAACCAGACATGTCTGTTTATTTGTAATCCAATATAATCCACTGTGCAATATTAAATAATTTAAGAGAATTTTTCATCCATTTGTTCTCGGCGTGGTTTGCTTGAAGCCAAAATGCTGTTATTTTTAAAGGCAACACTCACGCTAAAGGTTTTGGATTTCTTTCATGTTGGCTCTTTAATAGCATTTTAAAATTGATTGTGCATAGCCAATTCACAAGTGGCAAAACAAGTACTGCAGCATACGTCTGTCCTGTGGGTATACTGACTGTGGTTTCATAGGGCCCTGCGGCAGGAGGGACTCTGCGAAGTTGCTAGGAGAAGTAAAACAGAACCTGTGATACTAGCAGAACAGATAAAATCCTACTTTTACACCTGCAAAACCAAAATACAATCAATTCTTCTCTGCACTGTAGCCAGAAGTGGAGAGGTGGGTGCTGGTGTCTTCTCACAGGTCATTAGTGATAGAACAAGACAGACCAGCTTCAAGCTGCACCAGAGGAGGGTTAGGCTGGACTTTAGGACAATTGTTTTTCTTCACAGAAAGAGCAGTCAGACCTTGAAACAGGCTGCCCAGGAGAGGGATTGAATCATCACCCCTGGAGGTGATTAAATGGCATTTAGATGTCGTGCTTAGAGATCTGTTCTAGTGGTGAACTTGGTAGAGTGAATGGTCTGACTTGATGATCTCAAGGTTTTTTTCCATGATTCTATGACTCCTTAAAACGCTGCAGAGATGAGGGTGCCAGTGGTGAAAGAACTGGGCTGAGCCTTAGGCTGGTATAGGGGTCTGAAGAGAATCTGGGTTGTTTATGGTCTAAAGCCAGGTCCAGGTTTTACCATATCCTTTTGAATACACTGTTTGGTACACTTTGGAGCCAAGGATGAGGTAAACCAAGCTCCGTAAGAGACTGTTTCTCTCAGTAAAAGGTAACGCAGCAATTAGTCTCCAGTACTGTCTGCTATTCCTCATCACAGAGCATTCATTTGCTCCTCCAGTGGCTGCAGAAAGCTTGCTACAACTATACCGTTCCTCCTGATCCCAACAGGTATTTCGCACTCCCCTACATTCTTGTCCCCATGACAGGCTGCCACAGCCCCTTCCATCTGCTCATTCTTAATCTCCACACATTTCAGATCCTGAATTTACACATCCAGAATTAACCGAGCCCTGTTGGAAAGCCTGGGGCATGGACCCAGCGTGAAGCAACTTTCCACTCAGGAGCTGTTTTGTGTCGAGCAATGAAAAAGCATCGTGAGCACAGACTGGCTTTCATTGCATTCCAGCTCTGAGGACACAGGTTCCAAATATTCTTTAGCACATGGACTAGAAACCTGCTCTCTTAAATGAAAAAAAAGATTCTCCAACAATCACCCATCCCCAGGAGATTTAATTAAAACATCAGTTATTGCAAGATTGTAATGAAATGGCCAGTCAGTTTTGCTGAGTGTCTCCCATTCCTGTCCTATCTGTGCAGGCTTCCGAAGAGGTGGCATCCCCTAGCCCTTTCTTCCTAGCACTTTTTGCAGTGTAAAAAACAAGCTGCAGGAGCAGCCCAGCTCTCCTGTAAGATATTTGTACAGGCCTGTAAAGGTTTTCTTCTTATTTTGTATTCATTCACAACCAACAGAGAGAATATGTGGCAGGGAGAAACTCATTCCAGGAGTTCCACAGCACCCTGCAGCTTAGCAAAGGTAATTTGTGTAGTTACAGCTCTTCTTTTATTGAACACATCTGCAGCAGCCATTGGGTTGATGTTTCCTTTATGCCTCCTTGAGAGCTAGTGCATGTTTTGGGTGGAAGTTTGCATTTGAAAAATGGTCATATAGCTTGTGCCCAGCCATGGGAATACAAAACCCAGGCTACTTTGAGCCTGTCAAATCACAGAAATACTATAGCACAGACACAGGAGAAACAACAGAAAGGACTCGTGGGCCAAGAGCTATTTATTTGGTATGATCTTACCCTAAAGATTTTCTCATTAAGATCTAATGTGATTGGCAGGGGGATTGGACCAGATGATCTTTCGTGGTCCCTTCCAATACCTCATGTTCTGTGATTTTGTGATGTTCTGTAATATGATACAGAGGGGAGCTGGGGGCACAGGGATGGAGCTCAAGCTTAGAAATAGCAGCAAGTAAGAAAAGGAATCTAAAGCATTTTTTTTCAAAGCATTTTTTCTTTGTCTAAAATAGAATTTATACATTTTGCCCTTCTACTATGAGGATGAAAATAAAGTAGGATACAACAGCCTTGAAGTGCAATTAGAGACAATTCAGGAAAAACACCCTGAGCATCACCAAAACAAATGCAGATGCGGGCAAAGAGCAGGAGAGGACCCACAGCCCTAGGGTGTGTGTGACCCAGTGAAGATCCCACACAGCAGCTGTTTGTTAAAGTTTTGCACAATAGACCAACTGACAATCGACCCTTCTCCCCCAGCCACGGGCTATGCCCCACGTCACAGAGAGCACGTTCATCAGCTGTCTGCGTCCTTCCCATCCCACTCACCAAACAGCTGTAATGGAAAAAAACCCCACCTTATAGATTGCTTTGGAACACAAAGAGAAACCTCTCCATTTTATAACAACTTTGCTAATTTTAAATGGAAGGGGAATTCTTTTTCCCTCATGTTTCCTGCCAGCAAATCCTTTCTAGGACATCATATTTTTTTAGCAATTTACAGGCAGTGTTCATCCAGGTTACTACAGGGTCCTCCAGCACACGTAGAGACAAACTGACATTAAGAAGTCACACATTTTCTGTAGCGAGTCACCTTCTGGAAACCTTGCCTGGCAGTAAGTATGCAGAAAAATGCAGCTCCTGGGAAAAAAGATTGAATTCGTATCCTGAGGGAATGGAGCAGGGAAGTTGTACTATAAATCCAAATGTTAGCCTTAACTCCATATGCAGAGTTTAGACGGGGATGATGTATTATACTCCCCTGTTAGAGGAGGAATGGCCAGGCAGGCCAGCCCTTGCCATCTTTCCTTGAAGAAAACTCAGTTTCCTTCATGTGGTTATTTAGGACATGTGGCTCAAGTGCCTTTTACTGGGACCCACCACGGGTGTCCCAGCCCTTACCCCTCAGCACATCAGTTCAGTGGGTACCCACCTGCACTGAAGCGAGGCTCTCTCTCTCTCTCCTTGTTTAGCTGTCAAGATCACTGAGGCATGATGCTGGTTTTATTTTTCTGTGACTGAGAAAACCAACTCGTGTGTCACCCCACAGTCATTGCAATTGGGTGTGAACACGAGGCCATCCATCGTTTTCCCCAATTCTCTTTTTTTTACTAAAGGGTCTGTTTGAGGGGTTGCTAAAGGAGGCTTTAAAGCCCCAGCCACTGCCAGGAAGGACATATTCCCCTAGATTTCATCATCTGTACAGGAGCTGAACTCTGGTGATTCTGATCTCTTACACAAGGAGCCTCCAGGGTGATCTCTGACTACAGCCTCTACTTGCAGAGATTTGGGCAGGTAGAGGCTAAGCAGCAAAGAGGAGGCTGCTATAACGACTGCAGAGCTCAGTAGGGCTGCCTGGGCTTTGACAGGAGACACTTCAGACTCAAAAGTGTGCCAGAGCTGCTTAAAGTGACCCTCATCCACATTTCCCTTAGGCCTCTAAGTTACAGGCTGCACCTCAGAATTTCACTCAGGTGTGACTGACGAATTGATGCTGCCTGTTTTGGCAGGGGACTTGTCCTTGTGTTGCAGCGCTGCTGAGAATAGAGGGCTGCTTCAAGAGCAACACTGATGCTGTGACCAAGAAGGCAGTCACAGCCCTCATGACTGCACACAGTCCCCTGCCCTAGCTGCTCCTCCAAGCAGATAGCACAGGGGAAGAACATACAGCCAGATTCCTTGCCAGGCTGGAGCCTAAGGAAATACTGGACCACTGCGATACCAGTCAGTAGGTCAGAGTGACACCGGTGTGACTATGATATGAACACAGTGAAAAGGCACATCTATGAGATGTGCCCTGACTCTTCCTCATCTAGCTGCATCCCAGCTCACAGCTGGATAACCAGCTGTGTCCCAGCACTGCCAAGCTAGGAGTCTCTCTGCTGCCACTCCTCTGTCTCCTTGCTGCTGCTTCTCTTTAGTCTCCCTTTCTCCACAGTTCTGCTGCAGAAAAATTGCCCATCTTGCAGAATGCTACAGTCAGAACCTCATTATGGGCACAGAGGAACACACCTTGTATGCACAGCCAACCATTAGAGTTTATTGTTAGACTACTTCGTGTTCTAATAGGAAAATTAAAATTAATCAAACAGTTTTTCTAAGCCCAGTTACATTTATGCTAACATTTATCGTTCATATTATCTAACTATTGCTGTTTCTCATTTAAAGCACAATCTGATTTGCCAGCCGCCAACTTACTCTGCCTTTTGTCATGTCGCACTCACCTTTCTTATTGGTAGCAACAGCAATAATTGGTGCCCTAAATTCCTCACTGGGAAGACTGTGCCACTGATGGCACATCCTTGGCACAGGACCACATGTTGGGTCCTGAGTCTACTTAGGGTATTCACACAGTCTGTCACCACCACTTTTATAACTAGTACCCAGCTTTAGGTGAAGAATATTTGCTTAGGAGCTGTTGGAACAGCACCTATTTAGGATAAAATAATGGAATTTTGTGGAGTTAAGCTAACAAAAAAAATGAGTTGGGCATCGGTCACTTGCTGAGCCAAGCTAAGCCTGCAACCAGCTTCGGTCTGATTCTGAGATGGCAATCTGCTGTGGTTCGGTAGGAATGGCAGCATCTTCATTTCTAAGGTGCAGGACTGCAGCAGCTGTTGGCACTGCTGCTGATGCACACACACTCTGCCAATTACGTCAATGCTTTTGTCGGTAAAACCCCAGTTCCAGTCAAGTCAACTGCAGTCGAAGTGTTAGATGTTGTTTCCCTGAACACCTGAGGTTTTCTTTCAGTCTCAAGTCACTCCGCTCAATTCACATCTGGCAGAGCCACACTTCTATTTCATAGAACAACAGCTTGTGGTTTTAAGCCTCCAACCGATTCTGGCCTCTTAACATCAAGGAAACACTTTGGCCGTTCAGCGTAAAGTTCACTTCCCACCAGCAATAGTCTCATCACTGTGGCCACTACCAGTGCAGGTAGTGCTGCACACCACGCAGGTGCAGGCACGGATAGATTTTTATAGAGATAGATATATATATATTTATATCGGGACGTGTAAACTGAATGCTTGGAATGCAGTACGAAGTGACAATATATCACACGTCTTACAGACTCCGGGCATTTACAAATGGAAAAAAATGACAATCCAGAATCATACATTTTAGATTGCCCGTTTAAGGAAACAAACGCCATATACTTTCATAGACAGCCTGGCTTTTAGATGATCCCTACTGCTTAGTCAGTGCCCACACTTGAAAATAAGTCTTCCTACAACCTGCAGTGTAAAAGAACCTTTAGTACATCAGAAGGAAGTGGCATTGGTTAGAGATTATGGAGCATAGGGCAGGCTTCGCCTCATGCTACCTGTATGTACCTAACACCTGCATTGGTGCTAAACTGCAAGGGCTTTAAAGAGGGGAGATAATCTCACTCCTGGTTTAAACCACATGAATTTGATTATGGATTCGTTATGTAACTGAAGAAATTATTCATTATGAAACAATCAATTCAACCGATAATGTGCAGATGGAGCTGAGAATCTGTTAGGATAATTTTGATTTTGTTTTGAAACTTGTCATCATCCAGCACATGAGAAGTATCCTTAAACTTCAAATACACTGCTGCTTATGTAAGAAAAGGTCATTACAAATGAAGTTGTCAAGACCTGAATAGAAACACATGAAAACTTCCAAAGTAGTGAGAAGGATAGACATGTGTGTAGTTGTCACTTCAGCTACAGTCGCTTGGTAATTGTTCTTCAGGTTTTTTGGTGTCCGTACTGTCTTCACTCTTTGGATTTGTGCTAAAATGTCACAGGATAAGAGGCTTAAATGCCATTAACCCTATTGCAGTAAGAGTTTGGTTTCTAAATGCCTTTGAAGGTCTATTCTTTATGTTCTCTCTGTTCCTATTTTCAGCAGTGGCAGCTTTGCAAGTCTCACAAAATTACTCTGAGGACAAATACAACAAAGATTATTAAGTGTTCAGACTCTGCAGTAATTGAGGCTGTATGGGTACCTTAGACAGGTGAATAAACACTCATGTTTGCCTCCAGGACAATATTCAGCTTACATCAGTTTGCCCGTAATTAGAGTAGAGAAGGAAGCAGGAAAGCAGAAAGCAGGAGGACTTGAGAATCAAAGCTAAGTGACCTTGACAGAAAGGAGGCTTTTTCTCTCCAGAAGGAAGCAGCCCAAGCTGATGATAGTTACAATGTGCTGGAAGCCCATGTAATATTTAAGATGTTGGGGTGGAACATACCATGAGTGCAATGAAGTGCAGTTTTTAGGAATGCCTGAGATTTAATTCATTTTATCTTTTCTTGTCAGTAAACATTTGGTCAACTTAATCTGGTATTTAAGCTTCAGTGTCTTCAGCTGTAGTCACTAAAATCAAGCTAACAAATGTTGCTAATAGAAACAATAGCAATAATTGAAAGAGGCAATAGTTGAGCTAAGAAACATTTTAAAAACTAATTAAAAATTAGAAGGAACACACTGGCTCTAATGACACAACATTCTTCCCAGTTTCATCTACACTGAGGCTGCTTGTTTCTGTAAGAGCATCAGACAGTTTTAGTGTTCAGAGAATCACAGTTGCTGACAACACCAAGCTGTGTGGCGCAGCAGACAGGCTGGAGGGCAGAGATGCCATCCAGAGAGAGTTGGACAGGCTGGAGAGGTGGGCACAAGCCAACCTCATGGAGTTCAGCAAGACCAAGTGTAAGGTCCTGCATCCTAATCCTGCATTTGTGCAATCCTAAGCACAAATACAGGCAGGCCAGCGACTGACTGGAGAGTAGCCCTGAGGAGAGGGACTTGGGGGTGCTTGTGGACGAGAAGCTCAACATGAGCCAGCAGTGTGC
>JAOXOE010000343.1:8674005-8687617 GCA_028565055.1 Phoeniculus purpureus | reverse complement strand
GGCCCCATCCCTGGAGGTGTTTAAGGCCAGGCTGGATGAGGCTGTGGCCAGCCTGATCTAGGGTGGGGTGTCCCTGCTCATGGCAGGGGGGTTGGAACTGAATGAGGTCCCTTTCAATCCCTAATGATTCTATGATTTTATGATTCTCTGATTCTAAATGACCTCAAGTTGCTTCAGGGAGGTTTAGGTTGGACATTAGGAAGAAATTCTTTACTGAGAGAGTGTTTGGGCACTCAAACAGGCTGCTGTTTAAAAAACGAGCATCCAGAGCACTTGAGGCCATGGTCTAGAGGTTAGGCAGATGTTGGGATGAGGGCTGGACTTGATGATCCTGGAGGTCCTTTCCAGCCATAATGATTCTATGATTCTCTTCCTGGGCAAAAAGAGTGAAAAAAGGTCTGCACTATTCCAAGATCAGACTCGAAGGTCTAGTAACCGTTTGTAGGCACTGACATCTTCATGAGGCTATCCCACTGGCAGCATAAAATCCATATGTGGCATCCATTACTGAGTGGTCTTGTTAGAGCACACACCTACACATCATTGCTACACAACAGGATAATATGCCACTTCCTCTAGACGAAAGAAGGAGCTGAATTAATTTTACTCATTAACCCAGGAGCAGCTTTTGGCAGCCTGCAGTGGACAGGAGCAACTCGCTTTGCTGACGATGGCAGGCGCAGCCGTAGGACGGTTTTGTCACACTGGGTCTATTGGGCACTAAAAGGAAACTTCCGGACGTACCTTTCATTTTTGCTTTGTCTTACTGATGTTCATGTAGTTCTAGCAGCACGCTGGCCTGGAAGCTATCTGGTGTTACCTGTCTGGTACAACCTATCATAAACAATCATCCTCTCCTGGGAATTGTTCAGGGTGGATAAAGTCTTGCTGCAGTGTTGTTTGGCAAAGCAGAAAGGATCCTGTGTCACTGCAGGCAAAACCAGAACCCTTTTGTTTGGTGTTGAAACAACTGCCAAGAAAGATAAATTCCCCTCTGTCAAGAGTGGTTTAAAGTACTGTTCATCCTGCTTTGGAGGAGGGGATGAACTAAATGGCATCACAGTGTAGTTTCAGTACTGTTTTTCTTTCTTTTGCCTCATTTGACCTCTGGCTACAGCTGTTCTGAAGGCAAGAACCGTTCCTTGCAGTGCATTGCACCAGAAGCAAATGAAACAAAAGGTAGGATCGCTCAAACCATTGCAAGGAGCAGGACTAAGTGACGTACTAAGGGTAAAGTACCCGACTTTCAGCACACACAGGGGGCTAATTAAACAAGGAAAATTATTGTCACGCTATACAGTCCATGCATTTTCAACGTTTAAGTCAGTAAAGCGTCAGCTCACTCCTGTGGTTGGAAGGTATTGTGTCGTAATCAGAGAACACGGTAACAAGCAAGGGAAACCTTCACTTCCCGCAGATCTTTACACACTAGCACCTTTAGTTACCACCACAACTTTTGTCCCCCAGAAAAAAACTGTTGTGAAAGGTCAAACTAAAATGACTCTTCCCTTCTGCACTTCTGATATCCTTTATGCAGTTCTGCTGACAGACACTTGGCTCAGTGTTTGTTTTGTTAACATTGGAAACTGCACCTGGAATCATAGAATCATTTAGGTTGGAAAAGACTTTCAAGGTCATTGAGTCCAATCATAACCCCAACTGTCCCAAGGCCACTGCTAAACCCTGTTCCTAAGCTCCAGATGTCCATGACTTTTAAACACATCCAGGGGTGGTGATTCAACCCCCTCCCTGGGCAGACTGTTTTCCTGATGCCTTCGTTTTCCAAACATGGTGAATTTGTGTCACATCTGTGGGGGATAAAAGTTCCGCTTATGACTTCTCTTTATTCAGGGAGTCTACTCAAAACAATTTTCCATCTTATTATCTTTATGCTCAGAATACCCTCTCTCGATGTCTAGATTCTGCACTCTGTTTCAAGGACAACTGGCAGCCCAGGAGCCAGGCTTTAAATCTCCGAAAGACCTCTCAGTCATCCCTAGGCACCATCAGTCGACCTGAGGTGCTCTCTGGGTTGCAGCAGTGCCCACAGTGCACACAAACCTCTGGGCTGGACCTCTGTCCCTAGCAAATCCTCAATGCACATCCATAGCTAAACATGAAATGTGATTGTTTGCTGTGCCTCTCAGATGACCTCCACACCCCATACCATGCAGAAGGAGGGGGACTAAAGTTTTGCACCTTTCCAGATATAGGCTCCCTCCTGAGCACCATCTGTGTAAGGGTGCCGTGGTCCTTGGGGAGCTCTAACAGCTCCCCAAGGCTTCTGCAGCTCATTTACAGCACTCCTGCCCTCCACCTGAATAGAAGTCACACCATCCTCTTCACCTGAAGAGAAGACCCCAGGGCGACCTTATAGAGACCTTCCAATCCCTGAAAAGGGGCTGTCAGAAGGCTGGGGAAGACTGTTCACCAGGGCAGGGAATGCTAGGACAAGGCATCATGGTTTGAAGCTGGAAAAGGGGAGATTGTGGTCAGATATCAGAAAAAAGTTCTTGAATCTGAGGGTGGGGGATCCCTGGAACAGGCTGACTAGAGAGATGGTGGAGGTCCCATCACTAGAGCCATTCAAGGTCAGGCTGGATGGGGCTGTGGGCAATCTGTTCTAGTTACAGATGTCCCTGCCTGTTGTTGGGGAGGTTGGACTAGATGCCCTTTGGAGATCCCTTCCAACCCTATGACTCTATGACTCCATGATTCTACATGTTTAACTCTGTGGTGAAAGAAGCATCACAACCAGCTTTTGCACATGAAGAAGCTGATGTGCAGAGACTTTATGTACAGATAAAAGTCAGAAATTTCTAAACCAAGAAAATATTAAAATATCAAATCGTATTAAAAATGAGAGGTTTTAGCCCCTTCCCTCCACCCCAGTTTAACTGGTTAGGTCAGCTACCTCCCACTTCAATAGTTGAATACTTGTCATTCTCTTGAAAGGTAGATCAAATGCCATGGCACATCTGCATTTCCTTTGTTCCTCATCCATCATTCATATTTGATGTTCCACCACTTGACTGTCCCCAGTGCCCTTCATTCCTATATTGAATTGCGCACACATACACACAGGTCTTACGCTCCTCTCTGGAAGATTTACTGGCACTGATAGAAGTTCTCTGGACTGTCAGCCTCTGTGGAATAGAGAGAACTCTGAAATGAGGGACAGTGAGAGGTTAGAGGCCCAGGATGACAATCCAGGAACAGCTTGCAGATTCTGAACTGTCATATGGGGGCTAGGAAAGGATATAACGAGGAATAGGTGGGATGGGCAGGGATGTTATTCAGAGAATGAAAAGGCAGGAAATACAGCATGGTTAATGTTTATGATCATCATAATTGCGAATCTACTTGGCATCATCCTTGTATCTAAATATATTACACGATATACGAGTCTTACAACCATCTGTTTCAAACACGCCACAGCTCCTGCGTTTGGGCTCTTGGTGGTACTTACAGTGTAGCAGTACAGAACCTCCTCCCCTCCGTCGCATTCAGCCCAGAGGAGCAAGCAAACCCTGTGACCCTCAAGCCAGTATTTCTGTTAATTCTTGTTTCTCATTTTTTGTGCCCTGAACTGAGGAGTGTTGGTTTCCATATGCTAACAACCTGCTCGTAGCAGAGCTTACCTCCTGGGCCACAGAGCACCCTGTTGTGCTCTCTCAGCAATCTGCATGTTCTTCTGTTCAGTTTAGGGCACCTCGCTGCAGAAAGGACACTGAGGTACTGGAGCCGCTCCGAAGAAAGGCAACAAGGCTGGTGAAGGTTTTGGAAATCATCCGTTATGAGGAGTGGCTGAGGGAGCTGGGGCTGTTTAGTCCGGGGAAAGGGAAGCTCTTTATGACTACCTGAAAGGAGGGTGTAGAGACAGTGGGGTTGGTCTCTTCTCACTGGTGACAGGTGAAAGAACAAGGGAAAATGTCCTCAAGTTAGACCAGGGGGAATTTAGGATGGATATTAGGAAAAACTTATTTACAGTGAGGGTTGTTAGACACTGGAACAGGCTCCCCAGGGTGGTGGTTGAGTCACAATCCCTGAATGTGTTTAAAAGCCATTTGGATGTGGTGCTTGGGAACATGGTTTGGCAGTGAGTTGTTAGAGATAGGGTAGCAGAGTTAGGTCAAGGTTGGACTCGATGAACTTGAAGGTCTTTTCCGACCGGAGCAATTCTGTGAATTCTGTGAAGTTCTGTGAATTGTGTGCCCCTAGACGTCCAGCTGTAGAAGAAACAGCTGAACATGTGAAACTTCCTTCCCAATGAGAAACTATAGCTGAAGTTTGTGCCTTACTTTGGGTTACTTGGAGCTGTGATTGCCATTTCCTGACTTGTGTGTATTCTCACTATAAAGCCACAATGTTCCCAAATAGTTCCCATATTAAGGCTCAAGGAAAGGAACCATTGTTGCCCCACCACTTGTGTTTTACAGTTGGCTCAAACAATACCAAAGCATACATCTCAGAGAAATTTCCTGTTGAATGCAACTCACGTTGCCTGTGAGTCCTCTTTACTTTGGTGCTGCTTCTCTGGCTGGTGATCGTAGGTTCACAATGGGGCGGCAGCAGATTGAGAGCTGTGGCCAGTCAGTGTAACATTTCAAAACACAAACTCAAAATGAGTTGTGATGTGAATCCCTGCCACTGATCTGTACGTGCTAATGCAGGCTGGGGCTCGCTCTCACCATTAATGGAGTGAAACGAACCTCAGCATGCACTTGTAACTACTTCAGGATTCGATGAAGCTTGTAGCTGTCATGGAAGTCTGAGGTGGCAGATGAAGGAAAGGGAAGACTTGCCCTCTGGAAAAAAAGGAGAAGGGAAAAAGATCAATCCTTTCTTCTCTTCTAATTTCATCAAAAATCCCCAAAACAACTTGGAAAAACAAAGGTTGTCAAGGAATAAAACAGTGAGTGAGCTGGGAGTTAAAAACATACATTAAAAGAGAAGGAGAAAAGCAGATCAGCAAATGTTTATGCTGGAACAATCGTAAGCTGTCGTTACCACGGTTTTCTTTTCAGAGCTGTTTATTTTGAGTCATATTGTTCAATTAGGACTGCAGTCCTTCTACCCCCAGCTTGCATGTGCTGTGTTGTACAGTGTAGTGCTCCAGTAGAGCTCAGCTGGGATGGCCTCTCTGTATAGGAATGTTGTCTGTCTGGTGCTATTTCTTACTTTGTCTCAGAGTAAGACATCAAACAGTATTTCACTGGGTGTCTGTTGGAGCAAAGAAAGTTTTACTGTCTCGCATAGGCTCACAAAGTGGTCTTCAGTCGTCTTTGGTATGTTTGTCAGCTTTGTCCCTACTATATCTTCAAATTGGCAGGCAACATCAACTAAGTCAAGTTATCCTTAAGACCTCTGTGTTTTAGCATCATTCTATCGTTAATAAAACATTAAGTTCTGCCTAGGTGAATGAACCAAACCCTATAACTGTACCTCTGGCTCTACAACAAGCTGCCTCCTACCTAGCAGCCCTTACGATTGAGCTGACTGGGGTGCTAGCAGAGGATTTAAAAGGTATGAAAATAGAGGTGTCAGAGCATTCATAGTTTCCTTCCACTCCATGCTCTTTCTATGGTTTTACACATTTCAGGTCAGTTGCTTAAAGTGGAGTTAATGCTGCTTACAGCTGCTGAAATTCCTCACAGAGTTCCTGTGCACACAGGGAATAACAACTGCCACGGAGCATGTAACTAAAGAGTTAATGCCCTGTGGGTGAAAACTGCTCCCTGTACATTCATGGTCATTGTAAACTGGTGTGATCTGGAGCCCCCTGCTACATCCAAGCAGACAAGCCTGTCCGAATGCACACCATTCCCGTGATAAACCCACCTCATGCAACTGGTTATTATTTTACCTACAGAATGTATTTTATGAAAAATTCCTTTTAGGTTGTGCAGACTGATAGGATCACACCAATTATATGTGCTTCAGAGAGAATTCTGCTCTTTCATGAATACTGGATAGGATATAATTGGGGAAGCATAGACACAAGGGTTCTCACCAAAGGAATTCCAGGCTCTCAAGTCAAAATGAACTCATATTCCTAGACAGGCAGTGCTGGATCTTGATCTGTTATCTGACACCTGGCACCGAATATCACTGCTGCCGGGCAGAATCACAGAATAATCAAGGCTGGAAGAAACCTCAGAGGCTATCTGGTCTAACCACCTCCTCAAAGCAGGTCCAATTAGAGCAGGTTGCTCAGGCCAGTGTTTGGTCAAGTACTGTGCATGGAAATCCCACGTCTTTGGTCACTTCTCTCAGTGCTTAACCATCTCTCCTTTATCTCTGCTTCTCTAGCACTGCCTTCTCTACAGCCTCCTGTCAAGTAACTCTAAACAATAAAAATCCTTCTCTTCTTAATTCTAAACAAAACCAGGTCTCTCTCCTCTTCTCCAACTTCTTATGGTCCAGCCCCCCAAACCATCTTGGTGACCCTTCTCTAACACACTGCAGTATGTTAATGCCTTTCTTATACAGAGGAGGGGCAAAACTAGCTGCAGTATTGCAGTCATAGCCTCACAAACGCTGAATGGAGGGGAGTGATCAATGCTCTCAATCAATAAGCCATACTTCTGCTAAAACAAGCCACTTTGCTTTCTTCTGTTCCATTCATGTTCCATTTCTTGTTTACCACTATGCTCAGACACACTGCAAAGCTGTTTTCTATCCAGTCTGGACTGCTGCGAGGAATATTGCAGCATAGGTGCAGGACGATCTATTTGCCTGTGCTGATCTTCAGGAGATTTCCATCAGTCCATTTTCCCAGGCTGTTTTGCAGACATCTGTTCAATACTGAGAAAGCTTCACCCAAACAAGCTGTGCTGTTTCATGACTGGAAAACTGCTGAGGGTCTAGTCCATCATTTGTGTCATTAATAGAGATACTAAGCAGCACTAATGCCCAGTATCACCCCCAGAGGAACATCATTAATAATCAGCTGCCAGCCAGAATTCATACCACAGATCAACATACAACTCTTTGAGCTTGGCCGTCTAGTTAATTTTTCACCCACCTTCTTGGACATTTTCCAGTCCATCTCTCTGCCATTTGTCTATCGGGGTACTATGGGACACTGTGTCAGAGGCCTCCCTGAAGTCATGCGACACCCACTGCTCCCTGCTTGCCCCACAATGCCATCTATCCTATCACAGAAGACCATGGGGTTAGTTAAACGTGATTTCCACTACTAAATTGAAGTTGGTTGTTCCACATCAGCTTTTTTCTCATGTATCTGGATTTATCTTCCCAGCAGATTTATTTTATAACCCTCTCTGGAACTGGGTCATTCCCTAGTTCCCAGATCATGTTTCTTGTCCTTCCTTAGAATGGGTGTGACTTTCTCGATTTTCAGAATGTAATGATTTAACCTTCCCCCAAAACTGTGACTTTTCAGACAATATTGAAGGAGAACATTTAATCACCATCCTTAGACACATCCAGTGTTTTCTTACAGAATGGAGTCAGTCCAATTTACTTAAAAAGCTCCTAATTTATTGGGGTTTGTCTGCTGTGAATAATGCTTCACTCCACCAGAATTTTCTGCAAGACTCAAAGACCACTGGGGACTGGGGGCAAATTGCACTTTCACATATCTGAGCAGTTCTTTATTCACCAGTAATAGGTCCGACATGATGCATCCTCTGGTCAGCTCATCAGTCACCTGTATCATACGACATACTGGAGAAGCCCGAGCTGCTCATGCACAGACATATTGCCCTTCCAGCAAACATCAGAATGATTGCAGTCTCCAGTGAGTGCTATAGCCTGCAATCATAGGATTTCCTCCATCTCTCTAAAGAATGCTTCACCCATTTAATGTCTCTGAGCAGGCAGTTTGTAGCAGATGCCTACTGTGATGTCTTGTGTTGGTCTGTCCTCTTATCCACAAGATTTTGCTGATCTGTCAGCTGTTCCACAGCAAAACTCCATGCACCTGAGCTGATCTTTTGCTAATCCACCTGCTTGCCTTCCTGGCCTAGCCTTTCTAAGAGACTCACATCCTTCCGTTTCAACATTCAAGTCATGTGGGCTATCTCTTCCCTCCTAATTAAAGCTCTTGGAGGAACACCCATTTGGAAGAAGAATGTACTCAATGGCAGCCTTAGCTTAGGCTTCCCTTTAACACATTCCTAGTTAGGCAGCCTTCCTCAGGAGTGGCCTGTTGAGATTTAAATGTTCAGCCTTTTAGATTGAACCTGTTGTCTCACACACATCTTCATCTGTTTGTAGGACACAAACTTTTGTTTAGAAACAAAGTTGGAGAACACGACAGCATGACGGTATTTTCCCTTTCCCCAGCTTCTGGATAGTAGAACTAGATGATCCGGGTATACAAATAGATTAAAGATTCAACTAAACCTGTGGATAAGAATTCATTTCTTTCTTGTTAAGTCTTTCTTCAAATCCAAATGTCAGTTCTCATTTGTTTTAGTATCCTCCCTTGTCCATCCCTCTACGTTCTTCCCTGCCACACACACTTTTATATCACATATAAAATTCATATACATTGTTCACGATTTGATTGTCAGCATCAAGTGCTCAGAATATCAAAGGGTCACCTTTGTCAGTAAGCAAAGGATGAGCATTTGCTTTCAAGTGCATCCATCAGGGAGCAGTCAAAAGCTGTTACTTGCTGAAGAAGCCTGATGTTTTATTCAACTATAACCCAGTAAAAACATCTCTGGTTATTAGGCCAAGCACTGGGGTTGGTTTTTTGTTTGTTTTGCTTTGTTGTTTTTTTAGGGTGTGTTTTCTCCTGCCCCTGCATGAGAACACAGCTTTTCACTGAATTAGAAATGTACTTGTTTATATACCTTAATTAAGGTACTATGTTCACCTATCATATAATTTTTGGCCATTTTTAAATGTTCATGAGCCCAAAGAAATTTTCTCAGTGTTAAAATAGGTGATTCTGACCACTGTTAAAGAGTGATCAACTGTCCTAGTGTAAATTCCCTGAGAAATCAAAGGCAGTCAAAGCTGGGCATATAACACAGACTGATTTCACCAACTGAACACACCCCATAATTTAGTGATTAAGGAGCACATACTAAACCAAATTATTCATTATAGACGTGCCTGTTTGTTGAGTGTCATTTGCTGAAAGAAATGGGTTCTCCTTATCTCAGTAGGTTACCTGCCGTTGTCTAGTACTGTGTGAGCTCCCTTTTTTGATCAGTCAGGTAAAAGCCTTCCAATTAACTGAAAAATATTGAGAACAAATGCATTGTGCCATAAAATGGATGGGTACACAAAAACCCAAAACCTCATATGACTGTTTCCCCTGTATAATTTCTAAAAGATTGCCTATATATTAAAGATATGAGAGAATTTTTAAAAGACGATATCAGGATACTGGAACTAGTTTACTCTTACTTGGAAAACAGCTGCAATTACAGTTGGTGCCCTTGAACTGCCCGCACAGTTCCCACTGAAAAAGAAGGGCGTAGCTGGAAAGACTTCTTTAGGAGAATTGCATCTCACTGGAAGTCATTACAAGTGTCAAGCATTAGTCTCAGGTTGGGGCTGGCTCACTATTTAATGTCATTGGTTGAGCAGTAAATCATATCTGAGACAAAATTAACCAATTAATGCAGTTAATGTGCTAATTGGCTGAAAAAAAACCAAAACAAGAAAGGTTCAAAACTCATCTATGAATTGTAGACAAAACCAAAAACCAATTCAATATAGGGAAAACAGCCAGACACATTTAAATCGCTCGATATGAAAACCCCAGGGCAGGATGGCTGCCATAATCAATTTAATGCCACATGTCTCACTCTGAACAAAGACAAGAAAGAAGCAAAGAAGCCAGAAGCAGGAAGCTCCGCACCACTCAGACCAGTTTGCAGAGTCAAAAAAAGCCATAAGTTGCCATAGCAACTTCCCAATGCCTCAGGCAAGAAACCACTCAAATTCAAACCACAACAACAGGTTAAGTGCTGAATTTTCCTTAACCCCACAGCCCTCCCAGGAGAAATGAAAGCACATCTATTCCTTTTCACTTAGCCACAAAGTCAGCTCTTAAGATATCTCCTGTAATGAGGTGACTCTGAGCCCCTAAACTAACTCGAAATAATCGGTCAAATGAGTTCTGGAGTCCTCAACATAGGAAAGACACAGAGCTCCTGGAAGGTGTCCAGAGAAGAGCAAGTCAAATGATCAGAGGGCTGGAGCACCTCTCCTACGAGGACAGGCTGAGCAAGTTGGGGTTATTCAGCTTGGAGAAGAGGAGGCTGCCAGGTGACCTTCTAGCAGCTTTCCAGTATCTGAAGGGAGCTACAAGAAAGCTGGGGTAGGGCTTTACACGGGTATACAGCAAGAGGACAAGAGCAAAGGGTTACAGACTTGAAGAGGGGAGATTAAGTTTGGACATGATGAACAAATTCTTTCCTGTGAGAGGTGTGAGATGCTGGAACAGGGTACCCAAGGAAATTGTGGCTACCCGTACCTGGAAGTGTTCAAGACCAGGCTGGATGAGGCCCTGATAACTTAATCTAGTGAAGGTGTCCCTGCCTATGCAAGGAGGTTGGAACTAGATGATCTTTAAGGCTCCTTCCAACGTTGGCCATTCTATGATTCTATGAAAAGCAAGGCACCTCAAAATGTTGAGATGATATAGCCAGCCCCAGAGTGCAGAAACTTCCCTATCTACCCCATCCCTTACTAACATGTGAAAACAGTGGCCTTCTGCTGGTGCATGATGCTGAACACCCATGAGCAGTTAGATTCAGCATCATTGCATCTGGGTTAGGAATAGGCCACCCCCCATCCTCTAAACACAGCAGGCTGTGGCAAAGTCCTAGCATTGCTGGTCTTTACTCCACTAAAACAGTCCTCAGCCTTTCCACGAAGTAACACAGAACAAATCACACCCAAGGCTCTCAAATCACGTTATAGTCATTACATCCAGAAATGGACACTGTTAGCACCCCACATTTTACTGCAGGGAGAGTGTAGAGGCACCAAAGAGTGATCTGTCTGGTGTCAGAGAGGAAGACCGAGACAGCGATGATATTAAAATCAGCCAATCCTGTATTTGTGGCTGCAAGCCTGTCTTGGTGTGTTTTGTCAGGCGCACTGAAATGTGCCTCACTCCTTGCTTTGTTTTCTTTAATATACCTAGAAAATCATCAAAGTAATTGTCACAGTTGGTCTTTAGCACTCACCGTTGGATCTAGTGACTGACTATTTAGGTACAGTGGTAAATCTGCAGTGCTGAAAAAGGCTGTCTCCGAAACCAGGATGACTTGTGCAGCTCTTTTTGACTCTAGAGAATTCCACGGCTTCCATTGCCATTCCTGATCCCTGAAACGCGCACACCAGGCAGAGGAAGTATTTTTAATGTCTCGTGATCTCAGGTATTCATATGTGAGAGTTTTCTTAGTACCTGGTCTAAGATAGGATGAGTCTGGGGGCGGCCAATTCCATCTCTAAGTGGATGTTGATGTCTCAGCTAAACCCATCCTCATGTCTCCCAGGCACTGTTGCTACAACAGTTTAAAAACAGGCAACGATCAGCGCAGGAAAGAAACGCCAGATGCTGAAATAGATGGACCAAAAACCGTACAACAGTGTTTGCTCCCTCTAAGAGAACAGCCACATCTCCGTGCTTTTGCAGTGATAGTTGCAGAAGTCTGTGCAGGGCTCTCGTGTTGCCATCACGACTGTTTAGCTGGAGACGACTCCAATCTTTCAGGCAGGGGCATAATGAAATCCCGCTCACAGCCAAGGAGTTTTGGGGGTTTAAGTGAGGAGTTATTACTCAGAGGCAGAATCATTTTGTGCTCCTCAGAGTCTCAAAGGAGGATTGGCTAGCTTCCTCACTGGAGTGCAACGAAAAGCAAGGAGTTGGATAAAAGAGCGTGAAATTCAAGGGCCCTTATGTGTAGGAATCAGACTTGGCACTACGGTCTCTTGTGACTTATAATTTCAAGATGTGCTTGCCTTTGCAAAGGCAAACTTGGTAAATTCCTGCTTAGAGATAACAGGGAGAGGAACAAGTAAAACTGCGTTACCACGGAAGAGCTGAGCAGCACAGGGCTCTGGAGAACATGGAGGTGCCTTCACCTGGTTTGCACCTTTGCAAATTATTCATTAAGATCCAACCATGAGTTGCACCTAGAGAGAAAGGGCAACAGAATAAGGCGCCTTTCTAATGGGAGGTACTGCAGTGCAGGATAAAAACCCTCATCCTGTTCTCCCTGTACAGCCACAACGAAGAGGAGCAGCAGCAGCAGCTGGAGAACCCAAGAGGGAAATGAATTGACAGGCCCTGGGTGGTGTTGAAAGGATCGACGCTTTCCAATTGATTTTCTGCAAAGTTGATTAGCTGTGGCTGCATGTTTGTACTTCAGGTTAGAAAAGCCATTTGTGAGTTTGAAGGGTGTGTGATAAAGGTGTGAGTCACCAGCATGTGGGGGTTTATTCTTAGCCTTATACCTTTAAATAGAACAATAGGTTCCCGACTCCTGCTTGAACAGCCTGTTCCGTGAACCCAAGAATCGCAGCGTCAGCCAAACTGCTGTCCCTCTTTATCTCCAGCAGTGCAGCCTCCCATACAGCCATCACAAAAAGAGAATGAAAGGAGCCTTCCAGCCCGCCTGGAGGGCCCAGAACGAGAATGCTTTGCCTCTTGTCTCTGCTCAGATGACAAAATTCTTATTCCAGGGCTCTTTATATTCTATTTCCTATTTTTTTATTTTACTTTTTTCCACTCCAGCACCCTCAGCTTTTCTTACAGTGTCTTTTCTGTGGTTTTTGCTTTGAAACCAGATGCCACCATCTATTTATTCTGTTTGCTTTTGAGTACCTGACTGCTTCCGAATCTGGAAATGATGTTAGTGCTTTTTGGTCCTGAAGTTGTTTGGCAGCACGAAACTGGTTTTTAGCTTCTCTTAGTCATTCATATACGGAAATGGATTGGCACGACTCCTTCTGAGAAGGAACGAGAAAGATAGTGGCTGCGCAGGGAGGTGGTTGAACCACCATGCCTGGATGTATTTAAAAGTCATGTAGGTACAAGCCTTAAGGGCCGGGTTTAGCAGAGAGCTTGGTAGAGTAGGGCAATGCTTAGACTTCATCTTAAAGGTCTTTTCTAACCTAAACAGTTCTTTGTAATCACTGGCACTTTGTTACTCTCACTAAACAGAAAGATAGCATCACCTTGGTGTTTTGTTGTGAGGTTTCTCCTAGGGGTTTCCTATTCCTCCTGTAGTTCCTCATATCAGGACAATCTTGTCTTGCTGATGCTACTGCTGTTACTGAACACTTGTACCTGACATCTAGAGGCTTTTTCCCCATTTGCAGTGGGTACAATTTTAGCTTTTTTTTATTTCTATTTTTTAATTTCATAGAATTTTTAGTGCTTAGGTTAACAGGGTGGCCTTTAGGGGCCATTACGGTTTTACCCTCTTTCTGGTTTACTCTGAGGTGGTTATCTTAATAAAAGATTTCATTTGCATTTGAATTTGCAGCCTGATCTAGGGTGGGGTGTCCCTGCCCATAGCAGGGGGGTTGGCACTGGATGATCAGGTGGTCCCTTCCAACCCAGAGTGATTCTGATTGTACAACTTCTCCAGTGAAGTGATCCTGCTGT
>JAOXOE010000343.1:8648447-8671857 GCA_028565055.1 Phoeniculus purpureus | reverse complement strand
CCTGATCTAGGGTGGGGTGTCCCTGCCCATGGCAGGGGGATTGGACTGGATGATCTTTCGAGGTCCCTTCCAATCCCAAATGATTCCATGATTCTAAGTGTCTGCCTGAAGCTGGGGGAGAGTTTTCTTCTGATTTCTGGAATCTTGTCACAGGGACCATTTTAACTCCTGTCCCATTTACCAGAGCCCACCCAGCTCAAACCACCACAGCAATGCACACTTCGCTGAATTAATGCCCATTTGTGTAGCATGGCTCCAACTCATTGTGTAGATTCTTGGTAAAAACTTCCTGGAGTATGATTTTAATACTGTCTGTTGGAGGTGAACAGAGATGCTGTAAATACCTTCAGTCAGGGGAAAAACAAATGACGGCTCGTAGCACGACTGCTTTAAGCACAGCTTTCCCTTGTTTTGTCCTCTTCATTGTGCTGCAGACACTCCATTGCTGCCGCCCTTAGAGCTTCTGGAACAGACGCTCCGTGCTGCCACCGATGCCACCGAGATTACTCCAGACTGTGGCTACTTAGAAAAAACCCACCAGCTTCTCTTTTTAAAGCAATTGTGTATAGAATCATAGGATTGGAAGGGACCTCCAAAGGTCCTACAGTCCAACACCCCTACAACAGGCAGGAACATCTCTAACTAGAGCAGATTGCCCAGAGCCCCAGCCAGCCTGACCTTGGATGGCTCCAGGGGACTCCACCAACTCTCTGGGCAGCCTGTTCTAGGGATCCCCCACCCTCAAATTCAAGAGCTTTTTCCTCCTGTCTCACCTCAATCTGCCCTTTTCCAGCTTCAAACCATGACCCCTTATCCTATTGTTAGGAACAGCCTTCCCCAGCCTTCTGACAGCCCCTTTCAGATGTATGTGACAATAAGCAGAAAGTGAATCCAGGCAGCTGATGCTGCAGGCCTACATGCACTTCAGACATCTCTTCCTGGAGCTGTAAAGCTCTCCCTGGTTCAGGTCACTGTATCTGAGTGATTTGGGTCAGAACATTTGGGTCAGGGTTTGGGTGCAGAGGAAAGACAATGGCTGAACAGGTTTTATCTGGCTGTAATTCATGAAATGCTAACCAGATGGTTCACTTAACAGTGGTATTAAAATAGAATGAGTAAAAGCATGCCTAGGGCACAGTAAAATCTTTATTTTGTCATTCATCCTCAGCCTTAGCCAGTGATTGATGGGCAATTTCACAGAAGTGTCTGGGGTAGATTCTGACTGAATCAATTTGCTCCAATATTAATACGGTGCAATTGCTGATGCATTTACTTTTTATTGCGTAGGCTTTCTTCTCCACAATATTACTGATGTCTGAGGTAGTGTTCAGTTCAGCTACCAACTGAATTTAATCCTGTTGAGTTACACAGACTTCCTAAGGAAATAAAAGAAAGAAATCTGTCTTTAAGTGGAGCCTCAAAAACTAGTGGCTGAGGTGATGTTGTATGAGGAGTGGTTATATGATACAGTCGAGGAGACATGAGCATTATGTCCCAAGATGTTTTATTCTAGCCCATCACTATCTGCCATGGTCCATGATACAGAGTGTAACGGAGACCCTCTTGCGGCATGGGTTAGCACACTGAGTGAAGCTCTGTCTCCTGTTAGCTGCGATCTGCCTGCTGAAAGCATCTGCACTATAATCTATCACACAGCTCACCACAGCAAGCTTCCTTTGCCATGGCGTGTCTCTGTAGTGAAAAATCACTCAATTTAAAAGGAGAGGGGGAGGGTTGTTATTACTACTCATCTCATCCTTATAACCTAAGAGTAGTATCTTTTATATACAAAACCATCAACTGTATTCTTGAGTGTATCTTGCCTCCAGGCCCTACTTTCTGCCTCAACTTGCACCATTTATCGCACCTTTAATTTTATTCTCAATTTATTTTTCTTAACCTGGTTCCAGTAGCAATTTGCCCCTTCACGTAGGTCACAGAGATAAAATATTGCTTCCGAGAAAAACCGGCACTTAAAAAATAAAACAGACTGTTGTCTTTGCCAGATAAAACTTTTCCACTGAGCGAATGGTCAAGGACAGGTAAAGTAATCTAAAACAATACATCATTTTTTCAGATTTTTTTCCTCACATGTGAATGTTACAGATTTATCAGCCATGAGAAACTTTCTAGATATCCATTAGGGCTTTTTAATACATAAATCTAGACAATTTTTTTTTTTTCTGAAAATAAAGGAACAAAATCCAAACTGGTTTGATCCAGCCATTAAGCATTTGGTGCTGGTGGTGTGATAGGTAGCCTAGGAAATATTTCTGTTCAAGAGTTAGTATTTTTGCTGAAGAGCTGGAGATTGAACCTTTGATGACAATAAACTCATCCTCTATCACTGAGTCATTACGTTGAGATAGACTTTGTCCTGATACCCCAAGTCACAGTTGTTCTTGCACAAGTAAATTACACGGCGAAGGAGCAGTGGAAATCTCATAAACTGTGCGCTTGGAAAAATCAGACACGTTTCTGTTTTTAGCTCTTTAGGTGGTCTGGGCTAGGTAAAGACCATTAGAGGAGACAATTCCCAGTGGTTCCAACACCTTTTCTAACTTGACATTTTGGCTGCCTTTTTCATTGCAACCAGGTTTAATTAAAGTGATTATTAAAATTAGTCTGGGAGTTCAGCCTGTAACGAGTTTCACAACGGCGCTATTCCTGCATTCATATGAATTGATTCTCCTGTGCTAGGTTAGCCTTTATGGGTGTATTTCCTATACCATTTTCCCTCTTACTTCACCTGGAGTGATTTAGCAGCCACCGATACGCGAGTGGGCTGGTTCTGTTGCAGTATGATACAAAGTTAGAGGTTTTCAAGGCAAACACAAGTTGAATTTTTTATGTGAAATAGTCATAAAAATACAGAACTTTGAAGACAAAATGATTTTCATGACTGTCCTGTGGCAGGTTGCCTTTGAGGAAAATGATACTCAAATACTTTATTGAAATTACTTTATGTTGTAGACTTCTAGTCTGATTTCTTAACGAGCAGGTCTAACACACACCTGAACAAGGCTCTGTGTAGTATTTAGCACGTAATTCCTCCAGGGCCTATAGCTGAGTGCATTGGCCAACTGAATGAGACACAGGAGACCTGAGCTCTGTTCCAGGGTCCCCATCTAGCATTCTGAGAAACTTCAGCTTTCTGTTACTTTTATCCAAAAAAGCCCAGAGCAAATGGTATTGCCTGCCTTTGTGAAGGGTTTTGCAGTCTGCTTGTGGAAAAAGCTGCGTACAAGCCACTTCTCCATTCAGGAGAAAGGGTTTTATGCAAAATTACATGGGATGGTTCTGTTCTCCCTGAACTAGAAGAGTACCTCGACATGTCTGCTAATGACTAACTGTGCTACCCTTCCGACATTTTGCATTAGGAGACACTTCTGCTATGTGTGAGACAAAGATTTTTGCCCTTAAAGACAAACTTGTCGCTTGGAACGTACTTTCTGCATAGCCCACACTGCAGAGCGCTGTGCCACCAAGTGGGTTGTCAGTAGGCTGCCAGCGCAGCACTGGTATGGCCAGAGAGCTGGAGAAAGCCCAAAACATTGACCCTAACAGTCATGCTGGAGGCTTCTCTTCACAGCCAGGCATTGATAAAGTCCATGTGATTTTCTATACTCTTTCAACCTACAGGTCTTTCTCCCCTCCAAATTGTGCCATCCAGCAGTGCTGAGTGCTTTGCCGTGTAGTCAACTAGGGGTTTTGTTTTCTACCTTGTATGCAGAGAAGCAAAGAGAGGGTTGAAAAAATCCAGCTCTCCTGACCCATAAACACTTATTTTTTGTGAAATCAACAATTCCCAGGATTCTGCTGTCAAAGAGATTCATTTTCTTCCCCATCCCTTCCAATCTCCAATGATTCTATGATTACATGAATGCAATCACCTATGCCCTGACTTTAAACAATATTAACCTTTCTCTTTTTTAATTTAATTTTATTTTTTCTAATGTAACAACAACATTAACTGTAGTTGATTAGCCTTGGTTTTAAGGCCAGGAGGATAAATAAGCCTTTACCGAGGAACAGCCATGAGCGTATGACTTAGCTGGTCGTACCTTGCATGTGTGCTAAAACCAAAGGTAATGGGTTGGGCAGCTCATGCCTTACCTGCTCACGACCATCATTGTTTTATTTTGCCTATTCCCCCTGTTTCAGCTTGGTGCCTGTCCCTTTCACTAAAGCAGCTGAGCTCCTCAGGGCCAGGGCTGTACTGGCTGATATGCCGGCTGCCTCTGCTCTTGTTCTGCTTTGTCTGTGAGCGTTTTTATCAGCTGTAAATACGAGGTAAATGTATTTAGGATAGTACTGTGTGGTGCACTCCGTAGTGTCGATGGTGTGTGAAAGCAGAGCACCCAGGCTGGCCTGGCCATGTTTTTAATTCTTTGCTTACTGCAATTCCTGAATCCAATGTTTTCCTGCTGCAGGATCTCACTGTCTGCATATTCCAATGATTCCATCTGAGCCACTAGCATTTAGATCTGACTGATGTGTGCTTAGCTTTGAAAAGCAAACTGCAGCTTCAGTTCCTGAGCTTTCCTAGGCAATGTCTTAGAATATTGCAGACCATTTCTGTTCCAACATCAAGACACAGCTTTATCAATTCACTGCTTCTACTGTGCTAACATCTCATTTCCCAAAAGCAGCGAGCAGCCGTTTGCGGGGTGTTAGTAACAGCAAAGCTCATATAATGGCATCAGTTAAAGTATCGAGAATTATGTCCTAATTATTGATTTTCATTTCTTTTTTTAAATTCTCATTTCACCCCAGCTGCATTCAGACCAGGATAAAGGAGATGGATCGCTTAAGTACATCCTTTCTGGAGATGGAGCAGGAGACCTCTTCATTATCAATGAAAACACTGGTGACATCCAGGCCACAAAGCGCCTAGACAGAGAGGAAAAGCCTGTGTACATACTACGTGCCCAGGCCATAAACAGAAGGACTGGAAGACCAGTGGAACCAGAATCTGAATTTATCATCAAGATCCATGATATCAATGACAACGAGCCGATGTTTACGAAGGATGTTTACAATGCCAGCATTCCTGAAATGTCAGATGTTGGTAGGTGCTGGAGATATTTCATACAATGGAGATATTTAAAAGGCAGATTGGCATAGTCATGAGGGACATGGTTTAGGGCTGTCCTGACAGTGCTGGGTTGAAGGTTTGACTTGATGATCTTAAAGGTCTCTTACAACCAAAGATATTCTGTGATTTTGTGCTAACTGGTAATTTATTTCAGTCTCTAGGCTGGGTTCTTTGTGTGGATATAATGAAAGGTCCAGAATTTATGGGCACTGAATACAGACTTCAGCTGTTTGAATCTGAAGTAAAAGCACCTCAGTAATTTAAAAACAAGTAAATCTAAACCCAGGAAAGTGGTGAAAAAGTTCGCTGGGAACAGAGGTGTCAGATGAGTGAAGCCCGTTCCCTCTGTAGCACCACAACACCCACAAGTTAACTCGATCTAGTTGAGCTCACAGTGAAGCAAGCAGAGCTAAACTGTGCTACGTGACACCTGTAGAGTTTCATCTGACTTGTTGATGTGATTTAGCAGCAGTGCAATGATACGATAATCACAGTCACCTGAGTGTGTCCTTAGGCGTGTTCAGCGACCCTTCTTTAGTTCAGGAAAGTATAACAACAGCAGTGGAGAAGGGCAGGTGCAGAAGTGCTTGCACGCGTTTCATTGAAGTCCAGTCAGCACTGGTTCTGAGACACGTCATTAGCTTCCTGTGACCTTTGTTGCTCTTTTCATGCTAAAGAGCTCCAAAGTCCATTGAAGTCCACTGCAGTCTCTCTATTGATTTCAAACATATCAAGCTGTAAGAATCAATCAATAAAAGGAAAAAAACCAAACCACAGCTTCCTCGAAATATGGTTTTAAGACTGGATCTTTCCCAGAGATGTTGGCAGGTTTTGATTCTTTGATTCTTGGGGAAGTAGTTTTGATTTCTTTGTCAGAGAGTGCTGGATCATTGAGCTGCAAGAAGCACATATCTAACCTGAAATCATATTCAGGGAGAGAAGCCTTAATTATTCATAATCAAGAGTGAGATTTAAACAAATCTCAAACCATATGAAAATAAAGACTTTGGGGCACTCTCTCATTCATGGCACTTGGATGAAATCTCATCTGATGAATAACATTCACATTTTAACATGTAAAGTGATTAATGTAGCCATTAATCTGTCTTTAATGCCAAACCTGTGCCCTTTTGCTGTGTTTGTTAACACTTTGCCCAGGATTCAACATCATTCCTTCTCTAGAAGACACATGAAAAAACGTATTTGCATTCCTATGCGAAACACCTCACAAACATGAGTCAATTGGAAAAGAACATTTCTGGTCTCAGTTCAAATTTGGAATGTCTTCAGTATCTGGGGGTGTTTCTGGTTTCTCCATAAGGAATATGATGAAGGATCTACACTATCCAATCAATACTACTGTACTTTAATGAACTGAGAATAAGCCAACTATTATTTTTGTTTTGCATCTATGTCCTCTATCATAGAGTCATAGAATAGCAGATTGAAAGGGACCTCAAAGATGATGTGGTCCAACTTTTATTGTCATAAAATCATAGAATGATTTAGGTTGGAAGGGACTTCAGAGATCATCTGGTTCCAACTTGATTCTGTGATTCCTTGCCATGGGCAGGAACAGCTCTCACCAGATCCCTGCTTCTTTTAGCTTGAACCCATCCCCTTTGCTTTATCACTAGAGTCCCTTGTAAAAGGTCCCTCTCCAGCTTTCCTGGAGCCCCCTTCTGGTACTGGAAGGCTGCTGTAAGGTCCTGCTGTAGCCTTTTCTTTCCCAGTCTGAACAGCCCCAATTCCCTCAGCCTGTCTTTGTTGCAGAGGTGCTCCAGCCCTCTGATCATCCTTGTGGCCTCCTCTAGACTTGTTCCAACAGTCTCATGTCCTTCTTATGTTGGATACTCCTGAACTGGACGCAGGACTCCAGGTGAGGTCTCACAAGAGCGGAGTAGAGGGGCAGAATCAGCTCCCTTGCCCTGCTGGTGACACTTCTGTCCATCCAGCCCAGGACACAGTTGGCCTTCTGGACTGCCCTCACACCCTGCCAGCTCATGTTGAGCTTCTCATCTACCAACACCCCCAAGTCCTTCTCCTCAG
The DNA here is from genome assembly GCA_028565055.1 of Phoeniculus purpureus. Taxonomy (NCBI): domain Eukaryota; kingdom Metazoa; phylum Chordata; class Aves; order Bucerotiformes; family Phoeniculidae; genus Phoeniculus; species Phoeniculus purpureus. The sequence continues at coordinate 8,664,710 of JAOXOE010000343.1, read as the reverse complement.
GGCTGCTCTCAATCCATTCACCTCCCAGCATGGATTTGTGCTTGGGATTACCCCAATCCAGAAGTAGGACCCTGCAATGGGACTTGTTGAACCTCATGCAGTTTGCACAGGACCAACCTGTCCAGGACCCTCTGGATGGCCTCCCTTCCCTCCAGCTGTCGACTACCCCACACAGTTTGGTGTCACCGGCAAACCTGCTGAGGAGGCACTCAAGGCCATGATCCTTGTCCCCACAAAGACATTAAACGGTGCTGGGCCCGAGGAACTCCACTCATAACTGATCTCCACTTGGACATGGAGCCATTGATCACCACTCTTTAAGTCTGACCTTCCAGCCTATTCCTTATCCACCAAGTGATCCATCTGTCCAATCCATGTCTTTATATTTTAGAGACAAGGATGTCATGTGGGACAGTGTCAGATGCTCTGCACAAGCCCAGATAGATGCCACGCCTTTATCCACCAAGGCAGTAACCCTGTTGTGGAGGGCCACTAGATTTGTCAGGTGTGATCTGTCCTTAGTGAAGCCGTGTCAGCTGCCACCAGTCACCATGTGCCTCAACATAGTTTTCAGGAGGACCTGCTCCATGATCTTGCCAGGCACAGAAGTCAGACTGACTGCCCTGTAGTTGGTAGTCAAAAGCATGGTCTAGAAATATAGCCCAGCACCCTGTCCAGCTTAATCTTAATAGGGTCCATAGTGGAGGACATGCTGTTTATGAATAGAGGAACATAAGAATATCTCTAGCTTTGTGCCACAAGCTTGTACTGAGCATTGTCTGTGCTTTTTCTACATCACAAACTAACACAACCATGAAAAAAACCTGTGGAGTGTCACTTTCTCTAACTTATCATTGCAGGTACCTTTGTTGTGCAAGTCACTGCAACCGATGCTGATGATCCTACCTATGGGAACAGTGCTAAAGTTGTCTACAGCATTCTCCAGGGACAACCATATTTCTCTGTTGAATCTGAAACAGGTCAGGAGACCTTATCTGTCATTCCGTGACAGGGTCTGTAATTCAAAATGACATGCTAAGCCAAGCTAGGACATATGAGACAAAAACTTCAAAGAGATTACATCTTACTCAGTGCAAAACCTGACAAACTCAATAAAGGAATGCATCTGTAAACGTGATGCCTCCATTATTTTAGTATTAACAGCAACGTCTCATAAATACAATTAGCAGGGAATGTAGAGCGGTTCTCAATCATTTTTAACAAGCAGAGGGTACAGGGGCTGCCGTGGATGCTCAAATTAAACCAAATGGGTTGGCTTTTAGGTGGAAATGAGAAGCAGGTGGGTGTGGAAAAAAAATGCACAATCCTCATAGATCTTCATAACAGCTAAATTAAGACTGAGGGTTTGTTCAGGTGAGTTTGTGGTGGGGTATTTTTTCCTTCTGCTTCTTCAAAACTTGTTTAAAGTAATTATAATTTCTGTACATCTGCAACATAGCACTTTAGTGCTGATTTTGTGAAAGAAATCTTAATTAAGAATAATGATAGAAGAGGTAAAATTGGCTGTTGATCTACGGTAGAAGATCACAAATAGAATCCTAAGCTTTGGAGTCCTATTTTTGGGAAGATATTTAAACTGTACACAGTGACTGGATTGATATATGATCTGGATAAATGACAGGTTTGCAACCTGTGCATGTGAGACATAGACTCATAGCAGATGGAATCTGCTCTACCATTGACTGTCTGACGACATCGATAGTCTCCCCCCAAGATTTATAGTAGTGTCCTCCGACAAGATCTTGAGAAACTCCTTAAATGGGAACCGCCACTCTGATAGGTTGCTGGAAGTCAGATAAATAGATTCATCTCAGCATCCTTACAGCAAAGGAATGCATTATCCCAAACAATTAATCACACTTTAGCCTTGTGTCTGAAATAAATCTTAGAGACTCCATCAGGGAAAAGGAGGACGAGATTAGGTGAATGTCTCAAAGAAAAACCCGAGGTAAAAAATGTAGATCATTCTGGAAAGAGGGAGAGCCAAGATCAAAGAGTGCTTCCTGTCAAGCCTAGGGTATTGGGTAATGCAGCAAGGATTTGTGCCCGGATGCACTCATTCTGACTCGGACAGAACACTATGTGCTTGTCTGTCTAGAGTCATAATAAGGATAAGGTAGGAGGGAGCTCATCGGCAGCGATCTTTTTACAAGAAGGTTGTAAGGAACACAAGAGAGGAAGAAAGGTAAACCACAGGCTTGATCTTCCTACCATGGAAATCAATTGCGAAACTCATCGAGTGAAGTACGTCTCTGTCGAAGCTGCTGCGAATTTTGCCATGGATTTCAGCACTTTAATTTCACCCCTTTTGCCTACAGAGGAGTTTGTTCGTAGCCTTAAGAGACCTGAGAATGCAAACATTTTGCTTCATTATAAGTCTGAATGATTGAATTTCAATAGGAGATGGCCTCATAAATGCTATTTGTGCTTTTGAAGAAGGAAGTTACTTGCAAAATCATTTCATTCAACGCATAAATAGAAAGATACGAACTTGTGAATGCTTGGGTGCTCACAATTTTCTTAACTAATTTCTCTTCTCCTATTAACGTTGTCGTACTGCCTCCTGAATGATGTCTTGCTGAAGTTAGCCCTTTTTTTTCTTTACTATGTCTGTTAATAGAAAAATGTTGATGGGACAGGAGAAAAAGGATGGCACATGTTAAAATGAACAAAGAGCCTTTTTCCGGATCAGTGAGAGACTTTTGCACGGAAAGAAAAAAGAGTAAATAGTTAGGTAAAACAGTGCTGCTCACAAAGAAGCAGAACATCTTTCTGGGAATGGCAGAGATATCGTATCTGTCACATAGGCAGCAGCCTGAGATATTACATGACAAGTCTGTAATTTAACGAACCGTCTCGTAACGCTAAATATTTGTACTTGGCAAAGTTTACTTATTGCACAGAGATTGTTTTGTCCTTTAAGCTGTGGGGGTTTTTAATAAGAATTTCCATCAAAGTCAGTACCTTACTTGTGAACTTTCCTCTTTGATGCTCGTATTTTCAGGCATTATTAAAACTGCTCTGCTGAACATGGACCGTGAGAACAGGGAGCAGTACCAAGTGGTCATTCAGGCTAAGGACATGGGAGGCCAGATGGGCGGATTATCAGGAACCACCACCGTGAACATCACATTGACCGACGTCAATGACAACCCACCTCGCTTTCCCCAGAGTATGGAACAGTCGTGTTCTCTGTCTTTACGTTAAAAAGGACAAAAACGGGTTGATTTGTTTGTTTTCACCTCAGATAGTGTTTCTGCTGTTGTAAACCACCAAAATCCCTTTAAGAAAGAAAAAGAGGACACACAAGCAAGCAGTAGCAACAGGCTAAAGCTAATTGCAGTAACTGGGAAACAAATCTTCAATGTTTTTACTCTGATAGACAATCTGAGAGATGAATCAACGTACAGAAACAGTTTCTAGTTTTTCTACCTATGAAATAGTTTTGATTGGTTAAATCTGTATTTCCTCTTCAGTATTATTTCTATTAGGTCTTGGGGTTGATTGCATCTTAAGACATCTGTTCTATTCTAACGTGTTTCAGTTTTGAAAGATTTACTCAAGTACATAAAACAGTCCCAAGAGCAATTCCATCAGAATGAGTAGTGAGTGACACCCAGGCAGTGGGTTTTCCTGTTGTACTTGCATGTAGAAATAAGGGCACATACCTAAATATATCCAATATTTCTGCCTGTTTTCCTCCTCTGTCTCAGATCATTTGGTAGATATCTGTGTGATGTTTAAGGGAATCAGTGGAGCAAGATCTCTTGCAAAGTAATTTCTGTTAATGACCACTCATGGTCTTAAGTGATTCAAAATGACTCAGACTTCATCCACTTCTCTTTCCCTATCTTTCCTTCTTCCTTTCCTGTGCTCCACCTCTTTTTCCTTCCTTTCTTCTCTATTTTTCTTCTTCTGTTCTTTGTCTAACCACTGCTCTGAGTATGATCTGTACGCATCACGGTGTCAATGTGTGTCAAAGTCAAGAGCAGCTGTTAGAGAAAATAATTGCAGATACTATCAGACAAATCAGCAAGCTTTGGCAGTTAACTCACTGGGAAAGTTATTGGAAGCAACCTGTCATTTAAGTTCAAAGTCTGCTCATAGCTGTGGGCAAAGCGTTTCCATTTAAATTAGAGCAACTTAAGATAAAATGTAGCACTTTGCCCTCAATAAGTTAATTATACATCCCTGGACATAAATGTCTTCAATACAAAAGCCAAAGATACAGCTTCATAATGCCAGCATTCCCCCAAGAAGGGTTTTCTCAGAGGAGGATTCATTACAGCTCATTAGCAGTAGGCATTTAGGCTGGATTTGGTTTTAGTGTTCCTAAGCTGCACTGACCTCTGGAAGTTCTTAATATTTGTCCTTTGACTTCAAGACACTTTTCATGTGCGATTCTGATGTGGCCAGCCTCCTTAACAGTGTCTAGAAAGGGACATACATTGCTCAAGGTAACATGTTAGTAGGAAAACAAAATGGCCAACGGTCTTACCAGAAGACAGACAGAAAAACAGGTCTTTTTGTCCACATGAGAGTAAGGCAAAACTACATCGTATTGCCCCAGGAAGGCCTGAAGACACAGGAAGGTGGGTTGAGAGATGATGTCCAAAGTACCACGAGTCTGATTGACAGAATGTTCTTCTCTGCCTGCTGCAGGCACATACCAGTTCAGAGCTCCGGAGTCAATGCCGCCCGACTCGTCGGTTGGCAGGATAAAAGCTAACGACGCTGACATGGATGAAAATGCAGAGATCGAATACAGCATCACTGAAGGGGATGGCTATGACATGTTTGGAATCTCCACAGACAAGGACACGCAGGAAGGAATTATAACTGTTAAAAAGGTAATCCCAGCCCCTGAAATACCGGTCAACACCTTGCCTAGCGCAGATTTGTTTTCCATTTTTAGTGCAACATGTGTTATCACCTTGAATGCTATTAGGAATGTGAAAGGTTTTTTACACAAGTAATTTGGGTCCATCCTCTTCCACCGTCCCTTACTAAACAACTGTGCACACTTTGAAGGATCTGTTAGCAATAGTGTTGCCAGCAGGAGCGGGGAAGTGATTTTCCCCATGTACTCAGCACTGCCGAGGCCACACCTCAAGTACTGGGGTCAGTTTTGGACACCTCGATTCAAGAAGGACATTGAGGTACTGAAGTGGGAGCAAAGAAGAGCAAAGAGGCTGGTGAAGGGCCTAGACAACAAGTCTTCTGAGGAGTAGCTGAAGGAGCTGGGGCTGTTTAGTCTGAGGAAAAGAAAGCTGAGTCCTCTACAGCTACCTGAAGGGACAGAGTAAAGAGGTGGGTGCTGGTCTCTTCTCACAGGTTATTAGTGATAGAACACGAGGAAATGGCCTCAAGCTGCACCAGGGAGGGGTAGGCTGGACATTAGGAAAAATCTCTCACTGGAAGAGTAGTCAGGGATTGGAACAGGCTGCCCAGGGTAGGGTTTGAGTCTCCATCCCTGGAGATGTTTAAAGATCGTTTAGATGTTGTACTTAGAGATCTGGTCTAGTTGTGAACTTGGTAGAGCGGGGTTATTGGTTAGACTTGATGATCTCAAGGGGATTTTGCAACCTGAATTATTCCATGGTTCTATGATCTGAGAGAATAAATAACTGAGGGAGTGGGATACAACTGAGAAAAAGATTCTAAGGTCTGAACATAGCCACAGAATAGCTGAAGGAGACACCAGCATCCAGCTGTGATGTTCTCCCTATGATGCTTACAGAATTTGTTCACTTTCTAGCATGTTCTGTGTTAAGACCACAGAAATAATTGGTAGGACATTGCCTACTTTGTGCAATCAGAAGGTGTGGAATTGTATAGCTGTAATGTCTTAAAGAACACAAAGATCTTTTGACTCACGTTTAATTAAATAGCAGTTAGTAAGTCCATCATCACGCTTTAGCTTTAGAAAAAACATCACAGTGCCTTGCTGGATCACAGTGGAATCATCTACCAGGTTGCACATTGGCTGTCAGAAAAGGTTTGAGAAATATTGTTTGCACTGGGTTATCAGGCAAGCTTGATAAGGTTAGAGATATCACCCTCCATCAGTTCAAGCTCAGTCATTACTAGACAGACATTGCGTAGATTTTCCGAACATACACTTACTTGCTGATATCGGTACGACACCTGTCATCATTTGTTTTTTAGGAGATGCCTTTGGGGCACTGATTGTGATATCAGTCTAACTGTGTTTGCGTTTCTGTCTGTTGCTGACATGAGCTGTGAAACTTCTACAATGCAATTGAGAAACGGGGCGACTGCTCCCTCCCCACACTTCTCCAAGTGCTGTAGCAAATCGTTACCAAGTACTGCTGCTTCTTACTTTAGGCAGGGTCTGGTACAGTCCTAGCCTACTATAAAAGGAGCTGCTAAAGGATCCTACCTTTCTGGGAGTAGCTCCTAGAACATCTTCCCCCGTTTAGTGTCGGGTGCTTAGGCACAAGGAGCAAACAAGAAAACACCAGAATGCCAAAAAAGACACAATAGAAGTTATGAAGCGTTAGGGCTACTTGAGAAGGAAATATTGGTTGGTGTTTAGGAGCTGCTTGCATAGAATTCTCTGAAAAAAATAGGCTTTTCTGTAACACAGCAGCAGCAGCACGAGCCTTGTCTTTCTCCTTTGGGCTGGCACTGTAATCCTTGTTACCTAGCACAGGCCTCTCCACGTCATCCCCCCGTTTGGCTAGCCAGCTGCAAGCCACAGCAATCCCCGCGACCTCTCCAACACTTCTTTTCCTCTTCCCAGGCACTGGATTTTGAACATAAGAACTTGTATATTCTGAAAGTGGAAGCTACCAATACTCATGTGGACCCACGATTCCTCTATCTGGGACCATTCAAGGACTCGGCTACAGTCAGAATTCAGGTGGAGGATGTAGATGAACCCCCAGTGTTCAGCAGACCAGCATACATCATGGAAGTGAAAGAAGATGTTCCAATGAACAGTGTCATAGGAACAGTAACTGCTCAGGATCCCGATGCTGCCAAGAACCCTGTCAAGTAAGCACAGGCTATTTTGACCGGCGCGTAAATGTTTTGCAGCTTTCACTTTGCTTTTTTCCTGCCAGCACACACAACAAAATCATTCATAGCAACAAAGCTGCCCAGGTATGTTGAAATACAGAGCACTGCACGTGGCAAATGGTCGCTCCCACTGGAGCATATCTAGCTACACAGGTGTTTGCATGACCCCTGCATCCTGAATTTCATGCTGTCCTCTTTGGTGACTAAGGGTTGTTGCTATTTCTACCATGGAAGAATTGACTGCAAAAAGAGCATCAAGAAGATTCTACTGTTCTCCTTCCACATTGAAAATTATCAGGAGGGGAACAGTGCATCCTCTTGGCTATGTGATGGGGCACAGATTCACCAGCCCTTTCTTTTCTTCCTCATCCAGCCAGACCCACTTGACTGCGGTCACATTTACCCCCTCTGCAGCACAAGCAGAAGTGCCTTATAGCGGCTCATGTGTACACACAGACTGATCTCACTTGCATCAGCGTAAGGTTAGAGAGATAAGAATCAGACTCATGGACTTCATAAATTACACTTTCTCTGAATCAATAAACTAGTCATAGAGGAAGTGGAGGAAATGTTAAGGTTGGCTGGAGTAGATAAACCTAAGCCTTCATCTTCTGTAAATTAACAGGTACAATTGTTTCAGTCATTTGAAAACCTACTGGAGTCATATTGGATAGAGTATAAAAGAACTTTTAAATACCTGTGTGCTTTAATTAAAGTTCATTGCTACTGACAAGGCAGTAAGAAGAGGAAATGAAAAATACAGCAATATCAAATCCAGGTCAATTTTCACCGTATCTCTGGATTGGGCATCTTGGAAATGCGATAGTAGTCTTAAAATCAAAATAGAACAATGCAGGTTTAATAAAAATCCAGTCCATCAATACTTTGCACTTCTGCAAACAACCATCTTTCATCAAGGTATCTCACAATGTTTATGAGGGTGAGTAAATTTTAAGCTCCCAGCTCATCTTGTGAGATCTGTAAATATCCTAGATGAAGAAACCAAAGCTAAAATGTTTCTAGCGGAAACCTCTTCTGTCATAGAATCATCAAATCATCATGGCTGGAAAGGACCTCCATCAAGTCCAAGCCTTCATCCCAACATCTCCCTAACCCCTAGACCATGGCCTCAAGTGCTCTCTCATTCTTTAAACACCTCCAGGGATGGTGACGCCACCACCTCCCTGGGCAACCTGTTCCCGTGCCCAGCCACTCTCAGAGTAAAGAACTTCTTCCGAAGATCCAGTCTAAACCTCCCCTGATACAACTTGGAGCCCTTTCCCTCGTCCTGTCGTTAGTAATTTGGTTTTTCAGTTTACATGCAATGTCCTGCACATGAGATCTTGGTCAAGGTTGCACCTTCTGATTTCAGTTGAGGTTTGCTTTTGTTACATCACAACAACCCAACAACTGCATGGAGTCCTGGGCCAGCAGACGTAGTAACAGAGTGCCATGATGTTTTACTGACGTTGGTGGCACCCACGGCATGTCTTCATGCTAACATGAAGATGACAAATCAAGTGAGATGACATCCAGGCCCCTTGCAGGCTTCATATGAACCTGGGTTTTTTTATATCTAATGGCACTGGAGGGTTTAGGGGAGTTCTTCTCCGCTTCCCCGTGGTGATAACTGCAGCCATTTGCACCTGACATCAGAACCAGCTCCTAATTATAAGTGATTTACTGTGGGTAAGGATTGCGCTGATTGTTGCCGAGTGCTGCCTACTGGCTCTTTTCTGTTAATTGAGTGCGCGTGCTCAAACCCAGCTGCCTTTCAAAGGGCAGTTGCTTAATACAGCGCAGGTGCTTTGCATTTATAAAGTCAGGTAATTATTGAGCAAAATTTAGCAGAAGTGTCAGAATGGATGCAGCACAGCACAGAACTTGTGCTCTTTATACAAGAAGAGCATTTGAGGTGAAAGGAGAAGGAAAGGCAACATGAGGAAAAGGTGACGGTGATAGAAATAAACCCAGCAAGAAGAAACATGAAAATCAGTGAGGAGGGAATGAAATCAGCAGAGAGCAGTAGCCTGAAAGAAGTGAGCTTGCAATAAATGTAATTTTATGGTGCTAATACCTTGGGCACCTCCTGGAATTTAGGGGCAGGGGTTGAGTTTGCATCTTTTTGACAGGGTGATTACAGTTTTTTTTCCCTGTCATGCAATAGAGATGCTAAATCTGATTTTCACTCTGGGCTTCGGGGAAGAAGCAATTATACTGTATATATATGACTTGTCACTTGCTTGTCAATTTTTCTTGATGGCTAAAAATAAAATCTTTAGGCACTTGATATTACAATGAAAACCTTCAATTTTCTTCTCTACTCAAGTGAAGATTTATCTTTTTAAACAAACTGAGCCCTAACTCTGCTAGATGAAAGCTCCTTTGATCCTCCATTAAAGGAAACCTTCACAATATCATTATGAAAATGCATTATGAAAAATTCACACACACATCTCTTCCTGACCCACAAATCTTCCTGACTTGAGGTTACATTAGACAACAAGCTGCTGAGCATCAGGAGACAATGAGGCAATAGCAAAATGCAAAGCAGGAATCTGCCCTAGTTGTGTGACTGCACGAGCGAGCATGACCCGTGTATCGGTAGGGCTGCATCTCACCGGCCCAACCCTTTCGATGTGCCCTGGCACTAGGGAGCTGTAAAAACCCACCAGGAGGTGTTTGGCTATATGTGAGTATGCATCGATGCGCACTGACGTCGGCACATGCTAACACTCCGCTGTCCACAGGCGTTACAAGTGTTTGCATTCCGCTTACATTTGATCTAAACAGGAATATCCTGAATAACTGCAGAAAAGAAACGAAAGGTTAAAAAGCTTCAGCTGGCGCTGCTGTATTGTGCGTCAGATCTTTTCAAACTGCTAGTTGGGGTTTTCTGCTATAGTGACTCCTCAGAGAGATAATGAAGTTCATCAGTCACTGGAACCATCTCCCTGCTGTGAGTTGATTTACTAAAGTATCCCAGATGAAAACGATCTGCAAACAAATGTGAGGCTTAATTTTGTTTGTGTATTTTACTGACAACATATTTGCATGTCTTAGAATCCCTCTTTCACCCTCCCCTCTTTCTTGTTATGTAACCGGAGAGACTGGAATCTGCACTGATAGCTTTTAACTTCCTAGTTTGTCCATCCCTCAGTGTTTGAAAGGATTGAAGCCCTGCAATCTGACAAATACACACCAGTAATCTCATTAGATAAATGGAAAAACTAGCTTGACGTTGTCTGCTTAATTCTTAGTAGGTTATGATCCATAAGTCAGACTCACCACTAATTCAGAGTAATTAACAGTCCTTGTTTGGAAGAGGCTGGATTATACAAACTGAGAAACAGAAGTGACAGCCTAGCTTATTAGACTCATCCTTCTCGACCAAGGTTAATGGTATAATTAGAATATTCTTTAACTGTATTGACCTTGTATATATTTTCTTCTGGATATGAAGAAATAAAATTACCATTTCATTAAGAAGCTGTTCTCTGGTTGGTTTGTGATTTGGGTTGTGATTTTTTTTAACTTTAATTTTCCACTGTACAAATGACTGGATATCACAGAGTCTTACAAGGACTTGTATATGAAAATTCTTAATATCTTGAAGAAGTAGTCCTCAAAGTTACAGCTTGGGTAACCTTAGAAAATTTCTAACCTTAATAAGCGTTCTAACCTTAGAATGCTTGTTTTTTCCAGTCAAATACTGTATCCCACATTGAATTGGGGAGATCTTCCAAGGTAAAGACAGCAATTACAATATGCCAGAGCATTCCAGTTTGCCATAACAGGAGGGTATTCTACATCCATTTATAGCACCAAGCATGAGTGAAGGCACAACTGAAGGAAAAAACAGCCAACAAATGGACAACTGGTGCCTACAGTTAACTGCTGAAGTATTTTGCTGAATGAGGTCTGAAACATGCGATTACAGTGGGCTGGATCAGCTAATCTATGGCAAATACTGCTATCTCATTTCTAACAGGAATGCAAAATCTAGGTTCACTGCAAAATGGAAATACTGAAGTATTTCAGCTGAAAGCTACGGAAAAGAGCTACAGAATATCTGAAAAATAATTGGATCCACGAAACAGCAAAATAACGCCATCGAAAAGCCGGGATGAATGAAAGTTAAAATGAATCGTTTACCATATCAAATACTTACTTTGTCAAAATATGAGAGAGTCACCCTGGTTTGTATAAACCTGTTTCCATCAAACATTTCAGCTAAGTTAACAAATTCGCATGTACTATTTATTTCGATTTGGAGAAAACAAGGCAGCTCGCTGGGCTAGCCCGTCACTCGGCGCTGCCTCTCGCATCCCACCTCACAAGCTCTCTCCAAGCTGATGGTAAAGGGATCCACGTCAGTGACACCACATCTGAGCCGGTGCAGCTCAAGCTGCAGCGCTGCTGGTAAAGTGAGAGCAATGAATAAAAACTAAACCAACTCCTGAGAAGCTAGCAAGGAGTGCAAGAGCTGGCGCAAACGCGTTGGCTGTTCGCGTGGCTGCCTTCGAATCTCACTCGGTCGTTTCACTCGGAATTCAACGCGAGGAAAAGAAAGACAATTTAATGCAAACAATTAACACTTATTCACACTTGCTATGGACTTTTTATTTTAGTGATGCAGATTACGCTGAAATCCTTATTTTAAAGTCAGGCCACTCGAATTTGCTCTGCCTAGCTAGCAAAAGGGAACGAGATCATTAGCAAGTTATTGTAATTGTGAACATTGTCAGAATCACATTTCAACTAGACTTTTCTGTTCTCTCCTTCTTCCATTCAAGATCTTCCTGAGAAGTTGAGCAAACCTGTGGAGGCTGTGGGAAATCTGCGGGATAACAGTCATGTCACATTGCTGTTCTTAGGGAAGAGCAGGGAACTGCAGTTTTCTTACAGCTTCTGCATCGCCCTCAGTTGTATAGTGGCAGCGAACTCTGCCAGTCATTCTCCTGTCTCGGTTCTCATCTGACTGCAAACCTGCTCAGCCGTATCTCTAGCTCTGTCTGGACACCAGGCACAGCAGCAGCTGCCTTTTCTCCACTGACTGGGCTTCCTCAGGCTCTGTCCTGGGTTGTACATCAGCACACCTCCAGGACTGAAACAAGGGCAGAAGAATGCAGCTGCTCCCCTGTTTCAGCAAACGTCATTATTTATGCAAGAATTTTCTCTTCATGAAAAATGCAGATCAGGGTGGTCACACCCTCTCCTCTGAGCTCTGCTTTTACCTTTCAATTCAGTTCAGCCGAAAAAGCAAAGGATCAGACTGAAAATTCGAATCCATATGAAGACCGTGAGCTCCTCCAGAGCCTGTCAGCATTCGTTCTCACGTGGAGGTACCATCAGGCAGAGCTGATCATGTTAGTTTTAATGAATTGCAGCAAACCTTCGTGTGATACGGACTGGGGAATAATGAATCCCTGTCATCTGCCAGATTGTTTGGGGGGCAGGCTGCTGTAGCGCTGGGAAGTGAAAGGCAGAGATGCAACCACACTGTCAAACTTCGTATCAAAAGTTATTTGGAATAGTTGAGATATCAAACCATAAAAAGAGGGTTTTTTAATGGGAAAGCCAACTCAGCCTTAAAATAAACTTCATGTCTTTCAGAACACAGTCTTCACATTCCTCACTACAAAAATAAATAAGCTTTGATGATTCTCAGAGGTGTGTAAATCCTGCAGAAATTCATTTATGCACTGACAATGCTCCGCCTTCTAAATCAAACCTCCAACCTGTCATTATCCAGGAGCTCAGAGCCAGCTCTTTGTGCAAATACATGAAAACCTAAGCCTGCTCTGAAAACAAAAGGCAGCGCCGTTTACTAGCTGTTTGATGTCTTAGAAAATTATTTAAAACACAGACATGAAAAGGAAGGTGTTTTCCTAACCCCTGTCTCTCTTTGCAGGTACTCCGTAGATCGACACACTGATATGGACAGAGTGTTCAACATCAATTCAGGCAATGGTTCGATATTTACCTCGAAACCCCTTGACCGGGAAATGCTGCTGTGGCACAACATTACTGTAATAGCAGCAGAGACCAGTAAGTCAAAGCTAAATCCCACTGCTGCCCTGGTGGAATGAATTTAGCCTTCTAGCTGCGTGTGTGGAAAGCCTGGCCAGGCAGGTGTCAGGTTATAGGGATTAGTCAAAACTAATACAAGTGGGACCTCTGCAAGAGGTGGTCCTCAGGTTTGGGTTTTACTAGATTTGAGTTTTGGTCCTCAGATTGACTAGGGGCAGTGTCCATGAAGAGGTAACGCAGCTGAGCGGGGACGGAAGGTAGCGGTGAGAAAGTCTGTGTGTTCAGACTTAGCACCCAGATTAACAGATTAACCGCCCTCAATCGGTTTTACAGAGTTCCCATTTTAACACCTTTAACTTGTCATTTCAAAGGATGCAACAGCTGCAAACGCCAGGGCTGTAGGATAAGGGTGTGTATACCAGGTAACCTCAATAAAGAATCCTTTTTATTTTCATACATTAGCTGTAAGCATCTCTTTTCCACCCTGAATGATCCTATGGCTCTATGTGACGTACTCAGGCATTAGAGAGTGCAATTGTATCTGCTTTTAAAGGGTCACAGTGCCTCTGACTGTGAGCTGTGGCGGAATGGACCATCAGTTCTGTGACTGTCACAAAGTCTTCGTGCAGCTCCGAAGCTAACCCCAAAACCAAACACATATTCTGAAGACAATATAACTATGTTCTTGTGCTGCTTGTGCGTGTGCATGGCTCAGTCCGCTGTTAGCAGCGTGACTAAGCAGCACTTTACCCCAGCATTTTTATTACGTAGGTCTTTCTAAGAAAGATGTGAAACAATGCTGCTGGGGCAGGTGGGGTTATGTAAAAGAATCACAGAATCACAGAACATTAGGGGTTGGAAGGGACCTCAAAAGATCATGACTAGATGCCAGAGCAGGACCAAGTCCCACAGGAACATACCCAGGCGGTTTTTAAACATCTCCAGAGAAGACGACTCCACAACCCCTCTGGGCAGCCCATTTCAGTGCTCTGTCACCCTCACTGTGACAGAAGTCCCTTTGAAGGACTTCTCAAATAGTGGGCTATTGCTTACAGGAGTTATGTTTCTTAATATTTCTCTACTTGTTTTGGGAGGTAGGACCTCTTAACAATAGGGACGTGGTTTCAGCACATACATTGACTTCTGTCTGACTTAGTGTGTTCCTTGCATTTCTGTTAGGGCTTCGAAGGAGTCAAGAGTAGCACACTACAGGCTGAGCTCCTTGGTAGGGGCAGAGGAGGAAAATAAACATTTAGAAAGGAAGGAATAGCAAAAACATGTAAGCAGAACACTTGCATTGATCCCAGCAGAGTGTGGAAAGTCCTAGAGTCTGAAAACCAGCTTGGTTCCTATGCAAAACGCTCATTTCGCTTCGTGTCTTCTCCCCTAAGAACAGTCTGGGCCAAACCTTCTCAACGCAACCTTTTGTGTCTGACAGCCTTCTCTCTTAATTACCCTTCCTCTGGAGTCTGAATCCTTTCAGGCTGCAGTAAGCTACTTCTCAGGCTGTGGTTCACTGATCCTAGACGAAATTTGGCATAACTGGCACAGACACCTTCCAAAGGCAATTTGCTTGGTTGAAATGCAGCTACAGTTTCAACAAGCCTTGGTCTGATCCAGGCTACCTCACTGTTTTGAGTCCCAAGAGGTTAGCTTGGAAAGAACCACTGCTTAATATTCCCAGATGAACTTAGTAATTTTTAGCTTAATCATAGAATCGTTAGGGATCAGAAGGGACCTCGGAAGATCATTTAGTCCAATCCCCCTGCCAGAGCAAGATCACCTAGACCAAGTCACACAGGAACATATCCAGGCAGGATTTAAATGTCTCCAGTGAAGACGACTCCACAACCCCACTGGACAGCCCCTTCCAGCACTCTGTCACCCTCACTGTGAAGTTCCTTCTGATACTTATATGGAACCTCCTATGTTCCAAAGTCCCATTCCACTACATTCCACGTAATTACCAGTTGCTGTCCGTGACGTATCGTCACATCAAACTCCAGCTGTCTTTCACTGCAGGAAACTCAAAGGAAAATCTAGCCAAGTTACAGACAGGTGCATTCAGGTGGCTGGGTGCCCACTTTGGTGTAAAAAAATGTAAAAAAAAAAAGCCATAAAAAGATTTCATTTCACTCCAGAAGAAAAATGAAAACACTCTCATTTTGCCTTTAATTGGTTAGAATTGTTAGTAGGTGTAGATAGCTCTATTTTTTAATGTTCTTTTTCATCACTATGAGCTGCAGTTGCTCAGCAGCTCGGACCGTCGTGATGTGAATGACCCTTTGTGAAACACCGGGTCATCTCATCTGCCACAGTCAGAAGGCAAACTGGCACCAAAGCTCAGTTCATCGGGCTGCTGATTCACAGCTGCAGGATTACAGCTGATGTACCAGAGAGAATTCCCAGAGTAGTTTTAAATACCCTTTAGTTAATACTTAAGGGTAAATTAAACATTGGCAGGACACTGAGGCTGTATTCAGTAAAAAACAATTTAACTTTGTGGTTGTGAGAGATTACTTACACTAGAGACACAGGTAGATTTAAGCAGTTTGCTGAGTCCACAGACCTGTTTTTTTGGAGAAGAAGCCCAGCAGTAATTAAAGGGTAACACAAAAATATTAACCTTTGCCAATTAATTTGCAAAAATAACTCAAAAGATTAAGAAAAAATTAAAGACGTGTACATTTATCTCAACTTCTGGTTTCATTACATTGGAAAGAAAAGGCCCAAGTACACAGAGCACGGCGTTTCTGAAGTTTCTGGTTTTTACAGTGTAATTTTACGTTGTGAGAACCTTACGCAACTGGAAGTCATTGAATCATAGAATCATGGAATCATGGAATCATGATTTCAGGGAAGGGACCCAGAAAGATCATCTAGTCCAATCTACCCAGCTCCAGCTTTGCTCCATTCCCCCTAGTCCTGTTGCTACCTGCCACCCTAAATAGTCCCTCCCCAGCCTTTTTGTAGGCCCCTCTCAGACACTGGAAGGCCACAAAAAGGTGACCTTGGAGCCTCCTCTTCTCCAGACTGAACAGCCCCAACTTTCTCAGTCTGTCCTCACAAGGAGAGGTGCTCCAGCCCACTGATCATCCTCGTGGCCCTCCTCTGGACATGCTCCAGCATGTCCACATCCCTCTTGTAATAAGGGCTCCAGAACTG
>JAOXOE010000343.1:8612955-8648347 GCA_028565055.1 Phoeniculus purpureus | reverse complement strand
CAATGCCTCTGTCCATGTCACCCACAAAGATGTTGAACAAGACTGGTCCCAGGACTGATCCCTGAGGGACTCTGCTTTTCACTGGCCTCCACTTGGACATGGATCCATTGACAACCACTCTCTGGGTGCAGCCATCAAGCCAGCTCTTTACCCATCTAGTGGTCCACCCATTAAATCTATGTTCCACCAGCTTGGAGACCAGAATGTGGTGCGGGAAAAATAAGTAAAATGAAAGCATGTAGTTCACAGTTCAAAAAGCATGAAAGAAAAGAACTGTACTTCTTGAGAGGAGAAGAAACGCGGTGGTGAATATATTTGCATGTATTTGTTAGCGAGGTATGCCCTGATAACGCAGTCCTGTGGCTTCAAATGAGTACCTTTGATTTCTGAATATTATCAAAATTCAGCATTTCTAAGGACATATTTTAGCCTAGAATTCAGCCCCATCCATAAACCATTATTTTATACATTGGATGCATCTAGCCCAGTGATTCACACCGAAAGCGATTTATACCTAAGGGAATCATATTAACTTCAATGGGGCTGTGGAGCTTTAAAGCACAATATTTTGTCCGAATGGCTGAGCTCTGTAATGAAAATATACAGTGCCAATTTTAGAGAAAGCTTTTTCAAATTTATAAAAGTGTGATAAACTCAGTAATAGGAGTTTTATTAAATCCTAACTCAACAAGCTACTATAATGAATGCTTAGATCTGCTATACTTTATTGTGCTATTTTTCTCTCTTGAATCATAGGTTAAACCGCAATAAGAAACTGTAATAACATAGGTAGGAAATTAATGCAACAAAACTTGGTGTGAACCCTCATGAAAGGGAGTGGGAAGGTGTTTGTCTGGAATTAATCTACTTTCAGTCACTCTCATTCCATCACAGGTTTCGCTGTCACAAACTCCCACGTCCCCCCAGGCAGTGAGGTCGGGATGTCTGGGTCACCTGGCCTTGATAACGTTTTGTGTCATGCAGAGTACAAAGGACACATATCAAGTGCTCGCAACGTCTCTGGGTTTCCTTTTGACAAGGCAAATCCTTGTCAGATTCAATCTCTTGGCACTATAGGGTCCTTATAGGGAAAAGAACATTTCCATAAGGGGATCTGCAGATTCTATTCTTGTGTTCCTCATGTGCTCGTGTTCTTCCACTGACAAACGCTAGAACATTAGCTGTATCAGTCCAAATCAGA
The DNA here is from genome assembly GCA_028565055.1 of Phoeniculus purpureus. Lineage (NCBI taxonomy): Eukaryota > Metazoa > Chordata > Aves > Bucerotiformes > Phoeniculidae > Phoeniculus > Phoeniculus purpureus. Next base: position 8,647,146 of record JAOXOE010000343.1, on the reverse strand, counting down.
TTTAGAAACTATAAAGCAATGTTATTGGTTTATTATAATATTTAATTATTGTATTGAATAATTATTAATATATAATGTAATTACATTATTATTAGGAGACATGTAACTGTAGACATATAACACAGACTGTTACTATTTGTATAACATAAAAGTGATCATGGTAGCTTAAGGAGTCATGTCACGAGATTGGTAGATGACAGAGTATTACATACAACAGGTGGAGAGTAAAAAGCCCACTCAATCCCGTCTTCATGGTTCAGGAGTGTTCCTAATCTTTGTTGTCCCTAATTTGTATGCTAGGCTATAAACAGATTTTAGTTAATTCTAGTGTTATATCTCAGTGTGTATATATATATATATATATATATGCATATAACACACATATTGTTCTACCTGGAGTGTTCAAAGGAATTTATAAATCATGGGCTCCTACCCAGTCTTGACGGTCTAGCTCAAACAGAATCTGAGTAATGAGCACATAGCATGATGTTGTGGAATTCACCCCATAACACGTTCCCCAAATCAGTGGAATGGAGGTGGAGTGCTGTGAATGAGAAGAATTAAGACAATGAGCCCCTAAGACTGTCCTTTCCTCTCCTGCACAAAGCCAGTCGCTGGGCTAAACAATATCTCTACTCTTTCTGGTTTTGTCATTTTAGACAACCCAAAACAAAGCAGCCGTGTCCCGGTGTTCATCAAGGTTTTGGATGTAAACGACAACGCTCCAGAGTTTGCCATGTTTTACGAGACCTTCGTCTGTGAAAACGCGAAGGCGGAGCAGGTGAGTTGTCCACCCGTACTAGGAAAATCTCTCCAAGTAATAGACTTTTGTGCCTAGCTTGGCGTCACCTCATCGCGAGGCAGACTGCGCTGCATCGACATGTCGGGTTTGCAAAACTAAACCGAGTGGTGGCTGCACAGTGTCTGACTGCACTCGGTGTTCTTGCAGCTGATGTGGCAGCGTTTTTGAGACTGTTGTCTTCAGCACTGCACCTCATTATGGTGATTCATTTTCAGTCTTTGATTCTCTGCTTTTATTCAGGCACCTTCACTGTCTCCTTCAAAACCTGTTTCAAGTCTGTGACTGTTACAGGTCCTGTCTGGGATATAACTATTTCCTGCCAGATAAGTCTCACTGAACTAGTCCTACTACTAGATGGTTCAAAGTAGCAGAAAACTCTAAAGGTTCTGCCATGTAATTCCTGTGACATTAAATCTGGGTAGATAAATGTTGTCAGCTTGGTCTGTCTCACCTTTCATCTCTATCGCTTGTCACATACAAAGGTTTCCCCCCTGTCTAGACTGGCATCAACCCAACCCGGCTCTTGAATTCAACATGATTTTCGAGCCAACTTTCAAACGCGTGATGTGGATTTGGCTGATGCTATGGGATACAACAGCGTCGTGATCCTAAGCAGTAGCGCATGGATCACTTTTCTTACGCTGTCCATAACATCAGCTGCCTTAAAGCCGGAGAAAAGAAATAATACAGTAAGATTGCTTTACAGTCCTAGAGCACAGGGATAAGTGCGATGTCTGCTGACTGTGAAGATAATTTTGTTCTTCTTGTTTCAGTTGATCCAAACACTAAGTGCTGTTGATAAAGATGACTCTTACAGTGGACATCAGTTTTCATTCTCCTTAGCTCCTGAGGCAGCCAGCAGCTCAAACTTTACACTGCAGGACAACAGAGGTGAATTTCTAGGAAGACTTGTCTTTATTATCTCATCCTTGCTTTCAGTCTTCAGATGAAGATTTAATGCATGCTTTGTGTTTCCAGACAATACAGCAGGGATTTTCACCCGAAAAACTCGATACAACCGGCATGAGACAAGTACCTACTTCCTGCCGGTGGTGATATCAGACAACGACTACCCTATCCAGAGCAGCACGGAAACAGTCACCATTCGAGTATGTGCTTGTGACCATCGAGGAAAGATGCTGTCCTGTAATGCAGAGGCCTTGATTCATCCTACTGGTCTTAGCACTGGAGCTCTTGTTGCCATTCTTCTCTGCATCATTATACTGCTAGGTGAGTAGCTCAGAGGCATTTTGTTCCCTTCATGGCTATTTTGTGTTGCTACAAGTGATGATACCAAGGTTGGATGAGAGCAAAGAAAAGATATCTTTGCCTTATTCTGCACTTGTTGTTGCGTTTCCTCCTCTAAAAGCTGCTAATGATATGGTGTGTAGAGCACATCTGTCTAATATTCATTGTCTAAAGGATAGAAATGGCCAGGCAAGAGGTGAGAGCTGGGGTCCACCCTCCGGTCAATGGAAAGAGACGGGCATTTGCAGAGACATTCATCCCATTCCCTTGTTGGTGTCTGAGGTGAGTCAGACCAATCACTCTCTGCGGGGGTCCATCTCTCTGTTAGCCACAGAAGGGAGCCAGATAAATTAAGCAATTAACTTCCACATCTGATGTGAGGAAACAGACGCATCAGTGCTGCTGTTCTGCTGGAAAAGGATGCTGAAATAGGGTGGCTACCAAAGCACTGTCTCTAAAGCTGCAAGGTCCTTAATTTCCTGCATCTGTGAATACGAAGAGGTTGGTTTTTGAGTGCTGAGGGTGCACAGATTTCTGTCTACAGAAAATGTTATTGACATAACTCGCATTCCTCTCGCTCAGACTTCACTTTCTTACATGTCAAACAGGGGATCATCTCTATTAGTCTGTCCATCTGGGAAGGACTGTTCAACACAACACAGGCAGTGCTCACAGAGACTTTGTTAGTCACCATTAGCATCTGGCTAGCAAAGAAGGAAGTCAGAGCAATTGTATAGCGGTAGGGTCAAACAGCAGAAAGTGATTCCACTTCTTTCTATCACACTGGTATGTTGCTCAGACCTGCTTATCTGCAGAATGGCCCTGAACTTCACGATTACTGAAATTTCCCTCTCCAGTGAAGACCAGTCAAAGCAATTCAGAGACTTGAACAGCAGAGTCATGGCTTCCCAAATAAGCAGCTGCCCCATTTTCAGGACAGATTCCCAGTATAACCATCTTACCCTTAATTCGCCACTGAATCCGTTTCTCAAAGCATGGTATCACTGCCTCTATGGGCTGACTCAATCTGTATCCGGTTCCTTCCTAGAAAAAGAGACCTAATGCTGCAGAGTCTTACACTTGTTAGTACAACTGTGCTCATTAATATCCATCTGACATTAAACGATTTCCTGGTTTATGTCAATCGAAAATAATTGATTCTGTGTGCTAAGCAGCACTTTGTGTCAATTACTGCTCACGCCACCGTGCACCATAAGCAGATTTTCAATTAACTCAGCTATATAATTTTCTATTTTCGGGCTGGCTGCAGGGTTTGCATGTGCAGCCACTCCTGAGTGAAAAACAATACTCTGGGCAGACCTGAACCACAAGTTCAAATTTAGAAGCAACAAAAAAGTGCCTGTAAATGGTGGGGTTTATTTGCAGTACGAGTGAGCCTAGTGGCTTATCAGGAGGCCCCAGATACTGCTAAACACTGACATACAAATAAAGGTGATGAACTTTAACGTATACCTCCTAATGGAGGCTTTTATTTCCTGCAACTTCAGCACAAAATAAGGAAATTCAAGTATCTGAGATGTGACATAATTATTAAAGCCTCTTCCTTGCATATTTTATGAAATGCTTCATTTTTGTACATTAGAGACTTCAGCAGCCTGTCAATTATAAATCAGGATTCCTCTGTTTTTTTCAGATCGTTGTACAAGTTGCTATTGCAGAAGCCCATTCAAAATGGGCTCTGTTTTTCAAGCTCTCGAAAATTTTCTACAGCTGCCTCTGTTCTTTCCCACAGACCTTTCCTCAGTCCTCCCACAGAGTGTCATGGCTTTCACAGAATCACTGAGGCTGGAAAAGACCTCTAGGGTCATCTAGGCCAGCCCATGACCTAACATCACCACATGGGCCAGACTAGGGCACTAAGTGCCACATCCAGTCTGTCCTTAAACACCTCCAGGGATGGGGACTTCAGCACTCTATGGACTCCCTGGACAGTCAAATCCAGTATCTTAATGTCTTTGTACTCTTCAGGAAGAGAATTTGCTCTTACTGCATCTTTGTACAGAATCACCAAGAGAAATCACTCAGATGAGGACCCTTATGTGGTTGCACAAGTAAAATCTCTTCATTAGAGTCAGAACATGAAGCCAAAACCCCCCAAAATTAGCTTTAAGAAAGACTAGATTCATTGGGCTAAAGTTTTGTTTAAGGGGTGTTTTAGTGCTTGGCAAAAATTGGTTGAAAACGAGGAAGGGACTGAGGGAATGCTGAAACACCGACTAAAGCCAAGTCTGTGACAGTTGGTAGATTTAAAAACACGGCTGCCATCAAAGACAATTTTGATCTACCTTACCACCCCACAGCAGTGAGTGCAGGCGTTTTATTGTTTGTTTGGTTGTGCAAGAACTGTGACCAAGAGCTTTTGCTTAGAGCTTGTGTGCAGAGCGGGACACTGGGCAGTGCAGACCTCAGCCCGCCAGAGCAGCAGTGACAGCAGTCAAGCAGCAGTTGCTGTTCCTTGGTGCTGTTCATCTGTAGATACTCAGCTGTTTGCCCCTTTCAGGCAGAATCCGGCTAAGAAACCTCAAATTATCTTCTAAAGGAAATAAAGTGTTGAATAGATCCCCTTTCACTCTGTGCTCACTTATCCAATAGTATCAGAGATTGATATTGAGTGAAGGGATTTAAATTTGGATCAGAGCCTTGAAAAGAGGTCCTGCCCTCCAAACAAATGAAAAGAGGTGCAAATGCACAAATACGTGCTTTAGGACAAATGGCAGAAGTTTGAGAAGCCTCATGCCTGCGGTAGGTTAGAGAATCTCATTGCCATACCCCAACAGAGAGAGATCGAAGCCACGTACTTTATTTTGAGAGGATGCACATCGTAAGAACATGCCAGGGGAGTTAATAAAATGTGCAGTTTGTGTAGGTTGAAACTCCAGCCCGTACTCCACGCTTTGTTCCAGAGGAGCGCAGGTTTGCTTGAAACGAGCTCTGCTGACCTTTCTCCATAGCCCAGTCAGCACCAGCCCTGTGCCCAGCACAAGTTGCACCTCACCCCAGGGGTTCAAGGTAAATAACAACCAGTGTTACTTAGTTCAGAGGCAGAATTTCTTCCCTCACAACTCTCATGAAACTAGTTTTGTTCTCCAGGCGACCAAGCTGCTGCATGGCTGTGGGTAAAATGTGCCTGCTGACAGAAAGACACTCTGCTTGGCTCCTCGCGTGCCTGGCGTCTTTCTTCCGGCGCATCCCCGTGCCGTTCCAGCTGCCAGGGTGCTCACAGGCAGAGCGAGTGCAGCCTGAAGACCTGGTTTGCGAGTCTGTGGGTTTGCAAGCCATGTTCTGTAACTTCGAATTCGAGCGGAGGTGCAGCATTTCTCCTGGGTGCTCGTGGAGTTAGGGATTAACCTTTCCCCACCTCTCCCTCTTGTGTTTGTGTTTCCAGTTACTGTGGTCCTGTTTGCAGCGCTGAGACGGCAGAGAAAAAAAGAGCCTTTGATTATTTCCAAAGAAGACATCAGAGACAACATTGTCAGTTATAACGACGAAGGAGGTGGAGAGGAAGACACCCAGGCGTTTGATATCGGCACGCTGAGGAATCCCGAAGCCATAGACGATAACAAACTGCGCAGGGACATTGTGCCAGAAACGCTTTTCGTGCCACGGCGGACTGCGGCGGCAAGAGATAACACGGATGTCAGAGATTTCATTAACCAAAGGTTAAAGGAGAACGATACAGACCCAACAGCACCCCCGTACGACTCGTTAGCGACCTACGCGTACGAAGGCAACGGCTCCGTGGCTGAGTCCCTCAGCTCCCTGGAGTCAGTGACTACAGATGGAGACCAGGACTATGATTACCTCAGTGACTGGGGCCCTCGCTTTAAAAAGCTGGCAGACATGTATGGCACGATGGACAGCGACAAAGACTCTTGATGTGTTGCCTTTTTCTTCTGCCTTTGCCCCCCGCACCCTCTCATTTCCAGAACAGCAATGAGGTGCGTGAAGTGGCCGTTTCTTCCTCCACAGCCGCAGGAAGGGTCCTCTGTTCCACCCGCTGTCCAGCGACTGCAGCCTGTCGCGGATCAACCAACAGAAAACTTTTTCTAGCACCGTTTTATGAGCTTCCAAGAGGCACAATTCTTATTTTTGAGTGCATCCAGTTTACCAAACCTATCCTACAGGCATGGCAGTAGTGGAGGGGGAAAAAGGGATCCGATGGGGAGCAGCATTTTAACTTGTTCTGCTTCTATTGTAAATTGGAATATATTCCTGTTAAGCTCACTCGCTCTTTTCACTTGTATCCCGACTATTCAGCTCAGATGACTGCTCTGTCAATTGTGTATTGCACATCCCGATGTAATGAGGTACCCTAGTTTACCCTATGTATTATAGTCAAACGTAGTGGTGATGGAATGAAGGTTATTGTATGAGTAAGCTGGAAAAACAAACAAATCAGACAAGCATTTTACTCATAAGGAGGGTAGAGAGGCCGAACGGTCACACAAAGCCGTTTTTCTAGAGCTCGCCGTTGCCCGCCGTGCGCTGGCTCGTACTAACACACACGTATATATAGTCCATGGACTGCTGTGTATATATTCTGAGATAGCATCAACAGAAAGGGGGGGGTGTGTGTGCATGTGCGTGCGGTCAGTAGCCCCAGTAGCTAATCCTTAGCTGGTTTCCCAGTTCTAACACAGACTTGCCTTGTGATATGAGAAAATTCATCTAAACCAACTTCAGATTAGGTCGTGACTTGGGGGAAGGAGCAGTTCTTAACTGTTTTTGTTCACACTTCTTTGGTCAGTCCCCACGCGCACATCAGCTCTGTGACATCCACCGCACTGGGAGACGGGGTCAGGTTCTTCATGTCTGTCTATTTCTGCCTGTTCTCATGTGCCAGGGAGGAGGACAGGCAGCCTCAAGGTGGCTGTCACCCGTTCAACAGAAGTAGTGAACTGCAAAGAGTTTTTCTGTCCTGACTTTCCCTGCCTGGATGCCCAGGCTCCCAACCGACTCTCTGCTCAGTGCTGCTGTTGGTTGCGGGGGGAACCGACGTCTGCCTTATCAGGGCACTGCAAGAACTACGTAAGTCACTAGTAGACGGTTTTAGAGATGGGAGACGGTGGTGTTCTGACAGAGGAGGTGATTTGTCATGGTTTTGGGTGGTTGTTTTCTTTCTTCTTTTCTTTTTCCCCCACCAGATTCAAGCCTTCAAGGCACCACTTAGGCAGAATCGGTTGTCATTCCGTGGCCAGAAAAGTAAGTTTCTAGCCAAAGCTCATTTTAGAAAACAACTGCTCAGGCAGGGCTGTTCAAGACTTCACCAAAACGTCAAGTATGTGTTCATCTGTTTGGCCAAGCTGAGCAAAGCTTTGTCCAGGAGAGGGGGAAGACACCGTAGTCTCAGGCAAAGCTGATGCTCTTCACAGCCTTTCTGTAGGTTTGTAAAACACATGGAATCGCTGCTCTTCAAACCCAGTCATCTTGGAGAGGCTGTCTGGAGAATTCCTGAGGGGCTGCCACAGGATATAACGAGTCTCAGGAGCTAAAAAGCCTCTCAGTGTCCCCAGGCAGGGACAGAGCCCATGGCATCTTGCCAAGGAAAAAAGGAATTACTTTTTTTAAATATACCACATAGATAACTAATCTTACTTATGTCTTTCTAAACCAGTATTTAATATCAGAGTTCCAGGCACAGATCTATTTCCCCTCCCCCCACCCTTTCAATCTTAAATCAATCAGCTTGAAAACTAAACAACATCAAATTACTCTAAAGAGTGAAAGAGAAAAAATTACAGCAAATTAAAAAGGGATTAAAAAGAAACCTCTGGAATTCATTACTCCAGGAGAGTGAGACGGAGAGAGCAGTGGGATTCCGAAGTACTAGGCTCTTACAGATATGATGACAAAATTTCAGGCATTGTCAAGTGGATCATGGTGATGAGGATGATCCAGCCATGCTCCAGTGCCAGCTGGGACTGGGAAGGGCTCCTCTGCAGGGGAGCGACTGCACAGCTATGGCATTAGGGCAAGGCAGCTAACAGCTTGCAGATGCTCAGCATGATCATAGCATAACCGTGGTAGATTAGATGGGTTCTCAGAGTTTCAAGGGTCCTGAGGCTTCTCATGGTTCTTCAGCCCAGCAAAACGAGGCACCAAACTTAATCACTTGGGGGACAGAGCATGTCTCAGCTGCCACCATGGCATGAGTTGGCCCTTTACCTGTCCTCCAGGGGGCCCTACAGTAATTTAAGATGATAAAAGCCTTTGAAAGTCCAGCACTTCATGGCTTCCTCAAAATCATTGTGACCAGGAGGCAACTTGTCTAAAAGCTGGTTCTGGCACACGAGAGTTCCCATCTAGGCTTCAGATACTTGGAAGAGCAGCAGATACTCAGCAGCAGCTGGCCCAGATGCCTCACTTCAGGCTGCTCTCCTCCTACAGTCAGTGCAGACAGTGGTCCCCTCAGGTGGCCCCTCAACACTTCTGAGTTCCCCCTTCACTGGAGGAGCTTTCCTCAAGCAAACTGCCTTGAGCCCAAATCGAGCAGGACTCCCAAAGCCAGATGGTGAACTGCTCCTTCCCCTCTTCAGGCCCCAAGGAAGGACATTTGTGTGCAGAAGGAACAACAGAGGTGGCTGTAAAACCACTCCCAGCTCCAGGGAACGGGGGGTCACCATCACTTGGCTGCAGACAAACCTTACACCCCAACAGAGCTGGACCAGCACGCAGGTCTGCTGGCACTGATTAGTCCTGGGGGTAGAAAACAAGAGAGGAGGGTCACCGGCCCCCTCATAACTACCTTCCTACGGCTGTAGAGTGACTACCTCTGATCTACTGATTATTAGGAGCAGTCCAAGTGAAAGCTTTGCTTTGAGACTTCGTTTGGTTTCTTTTATGTTAACGGAACTCCGGGTTTATCTTGTTCACGGAGCGACGCAGTGGGCCATAGACGTATTATATACCAAATTATGTTGTGTCACCAGAAATACGGAGCCTCAATAAGCAAACAGGTTCTTCTAAGGTCATTCAAGGCAAAGTTTCATCCAAATTGTTATTTCTGCACCTTGCTTCTGTTTTTTTCCTGCCAGTTAGGCAGAGTTGGCCTCCCTCACACAGCAAGAAGAGCCCAGTTCTGTCTTTTCTTCTCGCTTGTCAGTGTCGAAAGCAGGACTGCGTCTTAAACACGGGGAGGTCCATATTGCAGTGAATCCAAACCCTGTGCCCTCTGTTGCGTTCTGGTGTGCTCGAGGACAGACACGAGCATTTAACAGGGCTTTCACACAGCACTACGTCTGATATTTGTAAATCAACCAGTGTTAGATGACAGACTCTGCAGTGGGATTCAAACCTATCTGAGAAACTTAACTGTCGCCATAAAGCAGAGACGAGCTGTGCAGGTGGCTTTTAGTGTGGAAAAGCATCTGATCTAGCAACCAGGGACCTATTAAAAGATGCCAAGGAATGCAGTGGAGGTAACATACAACAGAGACATGTTTATGGGGAGACTTTTCCAACCTTGCTGCTGCAGAACATCACTAGACTTGAAACGGAATAAGGGTTCTAGAACAGCTGTTTAATCCCTGCTCCCGAAATAGTCCCTTTATCCCACAAAAAATGATTGTTTTTCTCCAGAAGAACTATTTCAGATTAAAGCTGGTTCTATCCCACAGCAGCAACATGGGCAGACACAGCAGCATGGGCAGACACAGCAGCACGTGCCTCCGGTGCAGCTGTATGAGGAATCTCTTTGTACAGAAAAGGGTTTGGAAGAGGGGCAAAGCTCTGGACAAGGGGGTTTGAGGATTTCTGTAGGGCTCTACTGACAGTATTCCAGGACTAGGATGTTTTCTCACACCTGGTGTAGATGGAGAAGCATCTCACCGTGAGATAAATAAGTTGGATGTCTTTATTCAGTTATTGTTGGGAAAACAATTGCTGGGAAAGAGTCTGAATAGGAGAAGAACCCTTCGCCTGTACCACCCCAGTGTTTTCTCATTTTTTCCTGACAGTTTTGATTCTAGTCAGGTCTTCATTCTTCGGGCAGGTAAATGTGAATGAGAGGGACAGACTTCAAGTGATGCAGCTCTGGCACTAACAGGCTAGACCTTACAAGGCACAACATTTCCATCTCTCCACAGGATTCCCACTAAGCCCAGCTAACCAAATATCTGTGGCACAGTAAAAAGCAAGAAGGCCATAAAAAAGGCAGAGTAGGGTTAGGGAAAACCTGTCTGCACGCACAGTGTGGATAAATAAAGGGAGTAATGAGCGTTGCCCATCCGCAGCCTGACAGGGCCAGCAGTGCACGGGCACTTCTGACGTTCGCAGCTTTCCTGCAGCACCCAGAGGGAGCTTTGCAGGGGTAGGAAGAAAACTCACCATCTTTTTTAGGCCAAGTAAGTTGAGTTTCTGCAGCAGATCTGCCTTGATGCCTTCTGCTGGGTGAATCAGGGATTCTGAGGAGGCACCTCTGTGCAGACACCACAGTGTTGGGTCTCTGTGCCACCATCTCTTTCCCTTGGCTGTAAGTGGTACTGAAGTGTTTAAGAGGACCTGTGTCCCAGCCGGATGCTGCCATCCTCTGCCCATTTGTGCTTTAGTTACCACCACAGCCTGAGTTTTCTTGTCAGAGCAGGGCTGACAGATTAACTGTCATTGCGCTGCCAGGCTGCCAGGCTGTAAGCGGTGACAGGCAGGGGGGGCGGCTCTGCGGCCCCTCCTCCAGACCTGTGGAATCCCCTCCAGTAAATGTCAAAGGCAGATCTTTCATTTTCTCCTTAGTCTTCAGACTCGTTTTCTTAGAGGCTGGTTCTGTGCTTCAGAAGAGCAGCAAAAGCGTATTTAGCATTTAGAGCCTCGTGCGCGGCTCCAGGAGGAGGGGAAAGACCCCGGTGCAGGGGTCAAAGTGATGTTTCAACGCCAGCCTCTCCCTTCGGTGCTTTCATTCACGGATATCTGAAATTGTCTTGATTCTGCCCTCCAGTCTGCAATACCACGCTCTTAGCCCAGGGCTGCACTTGTCGCACACTAAACCCTCTCCCAGACAGCTCACAACATTCAGCGGCAGGATCCCAAAGCTGCGGCTGAGGTCACAGGGAGATCCAGAGCCAGAGAACTGGGCGCTTCAGGAAACAGAACGGGACGTGGACTGTGTGGGGAGGTGGAGGGGAGGCAATCCGCCACTCGCAGGGCAAGCCCATTACGCCCATGAGCCTCCAGGCTCTCGTACCACGTGTAGGGTTCCAAAGGCATTTTTACAGGACCTGCTCCTGTTTTATTCTTTTCTTGCATGTGGTTTTTGCTTTCTTAAAATAGAAATAATAATAATAATAATAAATAGATAAATAAGCTGCTAACTCCAAACTTCTCCTTCCACATAGCTGATTTGACAAAGAAGTCACAAGTCCAACATATAAAGTAGTCCTTTCCTCCCCCATGGGCTTCTGACCTCTCCTACGAGACTGCACTATCGATGTAAATATACCTGGAGACACTTTCTATGAGCTTTTAGTTTTCTATGATCTATCACTGTAGTGTTTATTAAAGAAGCAGATGTCTAGAATTATTAAGCTTTCAAGTGAACAAGACAAAGGGACAACACTGCACCCACAACCTTGCTCTGCATTTGGACACACAGAAAGCTTTTGGGGAGCACTGCACTGTTTTAACCCTGTGATTGCTTCCCTTGCTTTGAAGAACTAGACTGAAATGAAAGGCCTTACAATGAATGCTCCGTGCATCTCATCCATGGGACTGAGCAGAACCCATCTGGCCAACGACCACAGCCACCGGTGGCTCTTAAGCCCTTAAAAAATCATAAATGCTGCTCGGTATTGACGGCTCTCTAATCAAAAATACTTCCAAGCAGAAACGGAAACTGATGCCACCACCTGGGAGGATTTACCTGCTGGTGTGTTCCACACTCACTCGCAATGGCATCTCCAGGCTGTGCCAAGGCAGCCTCAGCGTCGGAGGGATCTGGTCACAGCTCAGCACAGAGGAACATTTGCAGGTGTCGAGGGCTTTGTCACCAAGAGATTTACGTGGAGAAGCCTCCTTGTGTTGCAGAGGGCCCTGTGCTGGAGTGATTTCCCCTCCTGCAGCATGGCTGGGCTCTTTGCTGTGGTCAGATGGTACCGTGCGCTCTCCTTTCTGTTCCCTGTTCACTGTACCGGCTTCTTTTCTGGGGATGGGGGTACTGGGAAATGACATTTAAAGATTTAATGAGAAACCAATTTGAACAAAAATTTCTCACAGACAGAGTGAATTTGCCTTTTTGCAGATTGATTTTTGTAACAAGTTATTTATATGATACTACTTAATAAACTGTTTTTTCTAACCTGAGTGTGGGGGTTTTCAATTCTCCTAATTTGTGTTCTGTATCCATGACGCCGTCGTCGGGATAACCTTTCAAGAAGGTTCTGCAGTCAGGTAACATAGAGGGGCATTGACTCAGTCTTTCCAGTGCCACTTATAAGTGTCTGGCTTGCAACAAGTTTGAAGAGCCGTAGGATCACTGTTCTGTGATCAGTGACCCCCACAGAAGATCGATGCAACTTCAGAAGATATTAGGTAGTGATGGGCTCTATGAGGACACAGTCTATTATCACAAGCCAAATTCTGACCAGTTTCACAGAATCATAGAAACACAGAACCATTCTGGTTGAAAGAGACCATTGGGATCATCACGTCCAAACATTCAACCCCACTGTACAAGTTCACCCCTAAACCAGATCCCCCAACACTACATCTAAGCAACTTTTAAACAAATGCAGGGATAGCGACTCAACTACCACCCTGGGCAGCCCAGTCCAGTGCCTGACCACTCTTTCTGTGAAGAATTTTTTCCTGATGGCCAGTCTAACCCTTCGCTGTTGGAGCTTGAAGCCCTTCCCTCTGCTTCTGTCACTAATGACCTGTGAGAAGAGACCAGCACCAACACCTCTACAGTGTCCTTTCAGATAATTGTAGAGAGCAATGAGGCGTCCCCTTAGCCTCCTCTTCCTTAAACTAAACAGTCCCAACTCTCAATCTCTCCTCATAAGATTTATTCTCTGGGTCCTTCCCCAGCTTCGTTGCCCTCTTCTGCATTCACTTCAGCATCTCAATGTCTCTCTTGTGCTGAGCTGCCCAAAACTGGACCCAGTACTCAAGGTCACGGTACTCGAGGTCAGCAGGAGCTTCGCAGGAGCAAAGCATGTGGCATACTTTTCCACTGGAACTTATTGAACCTCATGTAGTTTGCACAAGCCCAGTTCTCCAGCCTGTCCAAGTCCCTCTGGATGGCCCCTCTTCCCTCCAGCTGTCAACCACCCCAAACAACTCAGTGTCACCAGCAAACTTGCTGCGGGGACACTCAGTGCCACTGTCCATGTTCCCAGCAAAGATGTTAAACAGTGCTGGGCCCAAAACAGACCCCTGAGGAGTTCCACTCATAACTAGTCTCCACTTGCACATTTTGTTGTTGAGCACATCATCTGCTCCCAGGTGCAGTTCCATGCACTCCAGCTGGTCACTGGCATAGACGGCAACACCCTGTCCTGGCCTCCCCTGCCTGACCTTCCTAGGGAGCTGATAACCCTTCATTCTAACACTCCAGTCCTGGTAGCCATCCCACCATGTCTGTCTGATGCCAGTGAGGTCACAGCCCTGCAGGCACACAGACACCTCTAACTCTGCCTGTTTATTGCCCACGCTGTGTGCTGGCACAAATGTGTTTGAGTTGGGCTCCTGAAGAAGTATCTGGAATTCCCTCGTGATTTCTCCTGTACTTCCCTGGCTGTTCCTATGACTGCAGATGCCCTTTGCTCCTGTGCATAGGTCTCCTCTGCAAAAGTCACACATCTCCTCCATTTACTCCCCATGTTTTACACACCAGTGCTAGTGCGCTGCCTCGCCCCCAGCAATGGCACATAGTCCCCACACCCAACTCCAGTGAGCCCAGTGACTCCTCTATTCCCTCCCCAATTTGAGTCTCAGCTACCCACCCACAAACTGTGGGTCCAGGGGACAGGTAGAGGCAGCCTCCTCACAACACCTTTAAATGCCCTAGAAACGAGCCCTTTGGTCATCTTATTGCTGAGATTTGCCTTAAACTCAACACAGACCGACCTACCCTGGGGCTGCTCCCCTCAGTGAGTGGCTAAGGACTGACCACACCAACTGACGGGTTCTCATCAGCTGTCTGTCCCCACATCGTGCCCGGAGCTTCTTGGTCCCTCAGATCACAGCACATGATTCCATTATCCTTAATCTCCACAAATTAGAAGGCAAACAGGAGCACTGTCAGAAATCGTCTGTCACTCACTATTTTGTCATCGTTCTAGTACCCACTGGACATTTTCTAACCTGGGCAAACCAGAAGGCTCACAAAAACACCTGTGCTCTTAGCAGCATGGGGCTATCATGTCCTGACCCTCATCACCTCGATGCACATCTCACTTTGTTTAAGCAAAAGAGTAAACATTCATTAGAACCAGGGGAGTGACATGCTGACCTGAATCTTCCAGAAAGGCAGGGGATGGTTCCTCCTTTATGAAAGGAAAGACAAAACCACAAATTAAAGACCAAATAACCCCTGCCGAACCCAAAGAATCACCTGCATGCAGCTTTCCCCATCCCTTCTGCTGTAACTTTGCCTTTCTTAACTGGGAACTCACTGGCTGTCTGCTCGTGCATGTGTCTTAATTAATAAACAAATTAATGAATCCCCTCCTGATTGCTTTTACACATTTTTCTAAACATCTGCTTCTACCCAGATTGTTAGACAAAGCTCTTCACTTCTCCATCTCAGCTGGGGAACTGGCTTCTCTCTTGTTCTCAGGATGCATTTGGGTATTTCACATCAATTATCTTAATTGGAAGTAAGCTTAACCCATTTCCCAATTACAGCTCCAGCTTATTAGAACAAACAAACTCTCCAACTTAATCTAGTAAAATAAAATAAAACCCAAAATCCCCTGAAGAACAAACCTAAATTTTGGTTACAAGACGCTGAAAAGAAGGACTGTATAAAAAGCTGTTGATCAGTGGAAGTCAGGAAGCGGGTGACAGAAGGTGGGGTCCAGCCGCTGGCTCAGGGTCTGATGCAGCATTCGTACACATCTTACTGTTGGCTTGCACAGGCTGCAGTCTTCACCCCATCGCCCGTGTCATACACACTCCCCCACCAGGCAACAAGGCATCCCCGCCAGAGCCAGTCAACAGAGCAAGAGGCACCTTTGTTTTGCCGCTGCTGGGCACCTATCTTGGCTCAACCTTCTATAGCTAAGAGTATGAAGCCAGGTTCTTTCTGCATCCATCTTCTCACCCTGCTCTCTGACTTTATCCATCACGTGTAGAGGGACATGAACTTCATACCTATTGTCAATGACAGAACGACTAAAAGGATAGAAGGAATCCAAGGACAAGAGGGCCAATCCAACAGCTACTGCTCCAGACCATGGCTGTGTTAGCTGTGTCTCTTCACATGGCCTCTGCTATCTGGTTTGTCAGTGTCAAATGCATCAAATCCAGAGTCTCCCAGAGTAGAGACACCTCTTTATTACATATCTGAGAAAACAACAGATTTCAGGTTCTTTATGTGGCTTCCCATGGATACCAGCAGATTTTTGAGAGGCACCCAACTTTTACACTGCATACTGGTCTAAAAAGTCATGTGGAGAAGTTATTCCACACCTTCTACCATCTACTTGCAAGAAGCACAGGATACACAGACATAATATTTAGACCACAGGTTTGTAATAGTCTGCCCACCTACAGCATCTGCCGGACACTGAGTCAGGGATGTTTCCTCTTTGCCAAATTCACACCTTCAGAAACAGTAACTCTGGCACTGTTTCAAGAAGTTGGAAGAGACCTCCAAGATCATCCAGTCCAACCACCAACTCAACCCTACCCTGCCCGTTGAACCCTGTTCCCTAGGGCCACATCTACTTGTTTTTTGAACCCTGTCAGTGACAGCAACTCCACTCCCTCCCTAGGCAGCCTGTTCCAACCCCTGACCACACTGTCTGGTGTCCAATCTAAACGTCTGTTTTTTGGCTTGATAGGCTGGACTAGATGATCCTTGAGGTCCCTTCCAACTAGGGATTCTATGAATCTATCAGTCTTCACTCTTGTGAAGATGGACTGCTTTGCTGTGGGTACAAGAGGTTACACTCATCACAAAATGATCACCTGTACTGATGGGCATCATCCCAGTCCCCCAAACCCCACTGATTTGCTGTGTTAGATTGCCCATCCATTTGCAGCAACTCCAAGTCACTTGCCATAACATCAGTACAAAAATACAAAGACACGAGAGCTTTGGAGTGAACTCAAAGACAAGCGAACGTGTTTTAGATCAGGATCCATTAACACAGTTAATTCCATAGTCGTAAACTTGCTCTGTTTGAGGAGACTGGCTCCAAACAAATGTACTGGTGGATCCTTCTGCAGTAAATGGCCAAATGACCTGTTTCGTCTCCTGGATTTACGAAATATCCTCCCGTGTTGCCAAGGATTCTGCCCCCGTAGACGGGTACTTGTCTAAGCAAACTTTGGTGAGGCCACATCTCGAGTTGTATGCCCCAGTTTCGGGCCCCTCACTACAGGAGGGACATTGAAGGGCTGGAGAGGACACCAAGGCTGGTACCAAGCTGCAAAAGGATTTGGAACCTATGTCATATGAGGGTGGCTGAGGGAGCTGGGGCTGTTTAGCCTGGATAAGAGATTGAGGAGAGACCTTATTGCTCTCTAGAACTGCTTGAAAGAAGGTTGTACAGAATTGGGGCAGGTCTGTTGTCCCTAGTGTCTAGTGGTAGGACAAAGGGAAATGGCCTTAAGCTGCACCGAGGGAGGTGCAATTTCAGGTTGGATGTCATGACGAATTTCTTTCCTGAAAGGGTTGTCAGGCACTGGAACAGCCTGCCCAGGGAGGGGGTTGAATCACCATTCCTGGAGGTGTTTAAGAGAAGGGAAGATGTTGCACTGGGGGACAGGGTTTAGCGGTGCTGATAGGGCTAGGAAAAGAGATCTTGAAGGTGTCTTCCAGCCAAAACTATTCTGTGATCGTATGGTTCAGTGCTGCTTCCCACATCCTGCTCTTCTGAAAGGACTCTCTGGTAATTCCATCTCAATTCTCCTGGGCTGCACTGAATAAATGACCCCTTGGCATGTACTGGCTGTGAGAGGGCTCGGAGTTAGTTGTTTTAGAAAAAACAAAAGAGAAAGAAATTAAGTTCCCAGCCTCCTCTTACAGTGTGTGTGGACCTCTGCATCTGCGTGGAGAGACAGAGCAAGCAAAGGTACCGTTTACCAGACCGTTAGGGAGGAAAAAATGATGTTACACACATTTAGCGTTGCCAGAAAGTTTATATCCCGGTCGTAGGAGATATCCTGCTCCCAAACAGCGAAACACTCCCACACCTCTCTGTGTTTACACAAACAGGTTCTTTCTGAGTTACAGAAAATTCAGGCTCAATAACCACTTTTCTCAGAAAAAAGGTTTCTGTCAGGGAAAAAAAGGTCAAACTTCTTACACCCCGTCATAGTTACTGCTGTACGTGCGAGAAGAGATGATTCTGCAGGCATAAAGACCCACTTCATGACTCAGACTTGTTGATAATTCTGCAGAGAATTAATATGACTGCGTGGTTTGAGCTTCTTTAGCTCTGACTGAGTTCAAAGACTTGATTCTTAATTTAAAATATTTATTTTAAAAATCACTCGGGTTACTCCAAAAGAAAAATTTCATCAGGGAAGCGCTGGCAGCCTTTCTAACCGGAGCAGCACAAATAGCGTCGGTACAACGTGGTGCCTATTGCGTTTAGGATTGAACTACACTAAGCACAAACCTTCTGCAAACTCCCCCGTCTAAAACTACACAAAAGAAAAGTTGTTTTCTTTATTCAGGCCTCTTAAACTATGAAAGAAAGGCAGAGGAGATACACGCAGCTCGTTGTGGTGGCGCTTGGGCGTGGAAGTTGCTCACAAGGCAAAGCGATGGTTTTATGTGTTTTAGAATGGAACAGGGAGCAGCTGTCAGAGCCGCCCCCTAAATGGACCCATCTAGTTAAATCTGTGAGAAATGAATTCCTGCCTCTGCTTCTTTCTGTGGAGAAAGAAAACATCGTGGCCCTCTGGGGCATGATCTCTGAAGAGTTTTGATGAGATTTATGTGGCAGAGGGAGCTCTCGGAGCCAAATCGATCTGACTCCATACAACACACTCCTACAAACACGCCAGCTGGGCGGGCGGCCGCACCGCCACCGGGCTGTCATCCCCTCGTTGGGTGGTGTGAGACTGCCCACGACCGCACAACGCCGACACCAAACCCTGCGGTTGACAGGAGCCAGTGACAGTGGAGGTTTGGGCTGTGGGAGCAGTGTCTTCCCAGGCTCCTGGGTTGCCAAACATGTTTATTTTTCTGACAGACTCAAGACTCCCCTTTCAGGGCACCGTAGTGTCTGTGCAGACACTTCCTGAGCTTGAAGCTGCCCCTCTGTCAGATAACCTTTACAGACAAACATGAGGCCAGGGACTGCAAGGAAGGGTGTTGTTGCACTTGTTACACATCCAGCCTGTTTCTTGATGTAGGGATATTTTTAAGCACTCTATTTGCAAAGAACAGAGAGACAACGCTGCCTCTTGAATCACTCAGCAAGGTGTGTTGGCCATGGGTTCTTTGCTCTCTCGTCATAAGGTGAATTGATAGCATGATGTCTTTTTGCTTGGCTCCTTCTACTTAATGTTAACTCCCACTGCATGGCCCCTTGACTTTGCTTGTTTTCCTACCATCATAGAATCATTGAAGTTGGAAGAAGCCTCCAAGATGACCAGTCCAACCATCAACCCAACTCCACCCTGACCACTAAACTCTGTTCCTCAGGGCCACATCTACTTTGTTTTTGAACCTCTCCAGGGATGGCAACTCCACCTCCTCCCTGGACAGCCTGTTCCCACCCCTGACCACTCTGTCACGGAAGATATTTCTCCTGATGTCCCATCTAGCCCTCCCCTGGCACAACTTGAGGCTGTCTCCTCTTGCCGTATCGCTGGTGACTGGAGAGAAGAGACCAACCCCCACCTCTCAATGCCCTTCTTTCAGGCAGCTGTAAAGAGCAGTAAGGTCTCCCCTCAGCCTTCTGGTTGTTTTTTTCGCTGCTGTTGGAGAGGTCCAGGTTCAGGCTGGTGCTGCTGAGAAACCCGTAAGGGCAGGGTTCCACTCTTCTCAGCAGTGCATAGAATAAACAGCAGCTTCTGACACCTCCTGACATCAGCAGGAACAGGCAGCTGAAAGAATTCCAGCGTAAACCAGTAACATCAGGAAACTAAGTTTTAGGAGATCACTCAGGCTGCCTGGTCACTGCTGAAAATCCTGTTGGACACCACCTGAAGATGAACGGACTTAAATATCTCTGTAAACCTGGTCTAGCCTTTCTTGAGTGGAAAAGCGAAGGCATCCGAGCCAGGACATCCACACTGGTGCCAGCCCAGTATTTCAGTGGCACAGACTCTTGCTTGTTCCCGTGTTCAGGAGTTCAGGAGTTGTTCAAGAGTTCACCCGCTGGACTCACACACGTATCATGAGTTACACAGGCAAGTCTGGGCAGCTTGCAAATAAGAGAGGCACCCGTGAGAAATTAGATTATGAAATCCTACTTGAGAAAACATCAAAGGCTCTATGGTTTTATAACTTGTCTTCGCATTACCCGCGTGGGTTGGGTCAGCAGGAGCAGAAGTTGGCTGCTGCTCTACGTGAAGAGCACAAAGCAGTGTGCTGAAAGAGAGAACGTGATGCAGTCCTTCTGCGGAGATTGTCCTCTGCAGCGTCTTAAAGTGAGTTTTGCTGCTCAGCTGTTAGTCTTAAACAGACGAGAACGAGGTCGTATGTAAAAGTAGCCCAGATGCTTTGCTGTACCGGTGATGCAAAGAGAAGTGGAGCAAACGAATTAGGGAGAAAACAGAAAGGAACCGAAATCAGCAGCAGAGGGGAAAAGAGAAACCTCCGGAGTAAAATGAACAAAGCCTGTAAATATCTTCAAGGTACCAATGTAAATGAAGGGAGGAAACGATGCCGAGTCTCAAAAGAAAACAGAAAAAGGAATAATGGCCATAAGCAAAGGAAGGAAAAGTTTAGGCTAAACACGGTCAAAAATCTGGGAGTAATTAAGGTAGTGAAAAATTCAGAGCTAGCTGAGGCACAATTAATGCAAATATTTAACACCACTGCACCACGAATCAAACAACGAAGGGAGCAGGTGGTAAAAGTTTAGTTTTGAGAGGAAATACACAAGAAAGTCTCCCCTGGCACCCTGTATGTGATTTGTCTGCACAACGGCGTGACCGGCGCACTGCTCAGGTGCTGGTACTTGTGACACTCCTCTGTTCTCATTACACCTGCTTCAGCATCTCTTCTGCGTCTTGTGACAGCTGGCATCAGTCCTCTTGTTTTCTTTTTAATTTTTACTCTTATTTGGGTTTTTTTATCAGCTACCTACCCCAGTCACTGCACCCCCGCGGTGCATCCTTTCAATCCCCCTGCAGCTCCAGCTCCTTCGCTCACTGGAGGACCCAGAGCTGGTTTTCAACAGTTCTGTCTTTCGAGAGCCATCTGAGTGTCTCCAGGTTTATGACGATCTGGCACACACGGCCGTTGTTCCCTCAGCATTATCTGACAAACTGCACATAGGCCTTCCAAGTCCCACTTACCCACACGTCAAGTTCCGTTTCAAGGTTGGGCTTTCAGCTCAGTGTAGCTGCTTATTACATTCCTGGGAAGGAACCTATAGAATCATAAAATCATCGTGACTGGAAAGGACCTCCAGGATCATCAAGTCCAGCCCTCGTTCCAGTATCTCCCTAACCCCTAGACCATGGCCTCAAGTGCTCTATTTACTCAATATATCTACTCAGGTGAGTTTAGAATGAGACCTGATACTTCTATTCAAGCTTAAGTAACCCAGAACATAAACGTGTCATTCAGTTCCTTTGCTGTGCAATCAGCACAACAGCTCCCCACTCCCACGGTCACAGCTGATCCCTAACACAGCACTGGGTTTTACGTCCCCAAACAGCTAAGCAAGTGCTCCAAAATCCAGAGCAGCCCTACACTCCAACACTGTGAGGTCAAGAAGTGCGGTTTTTGCTTTTGGAGACGGGTGGGTGATGCTCAGTTAAGAAGGAGTCAGGTGCCTACCTAAATTCGATGTCCTTTGCCAAAAAGGGATTTTAGTAGCCCTTAAGCTTCTTTGCAAAAAGCACTTGACCCCAGTGTGTGGTCATAACACAGTGAAAGCTGGATGGATCTGTGGGTACAAGGCGGGTTGGCGTAGCAGGAAGGAGCTGACACCAGCCCAGGGACACTGGTGGGTGCAAAGGGAAGAGAAAGGAAAGACAAAGCTTGCAGTCCCTTCAAATTTTTCTCCTGGTATTGCCAATCTAGAGTTGCCCTTCCTGGGATTAATTAGCCACTGCACAAGCCAGAGCTAGAGGAACAAAGCAGGCTACAGCTTCTATCCCTCTCCATGTTTTCCATCCCAGTGACCAGACCTTGGGATGTAACCTCTGTAAATGTTCCCTCATTATCTGCCTACTAATGAGCCTCATTTCATTTACGAGGTAAATCCTCTGGGGCTTTAATTCGGTTTCACACACTACAAAATAAAGCTGTTTGACATTTGAAAATCGCCTCACCTTGGGGAAACGGTCACTCCTCCTCACCTCTGCACATGGAGGAGATGGTTAGAGGAATCGTCTGGGGACAAAGGAGTGTCCTGCGTGCAGCACTAAGTGTTGAGGAGGCTGCGCCACACTGTCTCGGTCTGAGCACTTGGGTCGTACCACAGCTTCATGCCACAGGTGCTTAAAGTCCTGACTCAAGTCACCTACCTACGGGCATCAGACTAATCAGATGAAAGAGCCATCACCCTTTGCTTTGCAGAGGAGAGCAGGTGATTCGCCCTGCTGAGCCAGAGCCCAGCCTCGGAAAGTGTTGTTTTCTCCCTAGTACAGGACTTGAACTTGCCAGTCCTGAGTTTGAGGCAATTCCTGTGGCTAGAGATGCAACTTGCTTCAAGTTCAAGGCCAACTGCATCCTGGCCTGCATTAGCAATAGTGCGGCCAGCAGGACCAAGGAGGTGATCCTGCCCCTACGCTCGGTGCTGGTGGGGCTGGACTTTGAGTGCTGGGGGTAGTTTAGGCATCACAGTATAGGAAGGACATGGAGGTGCTGGAGAAGGGGCAGAAAAGGGCAACTGGGCTGGTTGGGGGTCTGGAGAACAGGTCTGATGGGGAGAGGCTGAGGGAGCTGAGGCTGTTTAGCCTGGAGAAGAGGAGGTGTGGTTCAAGACCACAATTAAAGATAAAGGAAAACAAAGCAGTTAGGTCTCCATGAGATCTCGGATAAAATTTGCCAGACAATGGATAGCTTAGGGAAAACGGAAGGGAGTTTATTAACTCTATAACTGTGCACAGAAAAGAAGAGAAGGTTAAGCAAGTCAGCGCACACAAACTGGAAACTGTGTCACGAATCCCATCACATTCTGAGAACAATACAGTGGGAGATCACTGTCATCTTGGTCCTTGGGTTTTTTACATTAGAGACCTGGGAAAGCTCCTGTCAGTCGAGTAGAGACGAGTACCACCACCCTCTCTGTTGTTCAGAGGGCTCTTCCAGCTTCAGTCATGCTGTGATTCTGTGATTACTGGCAGTTGATCTCAGAGCAGCAGAAACCAAACCATCACACCCTCCCCACCACTTTTGACAAGGTACCTAAAAACCCAGAGGCTGTTCTGCAGAGCCAGGTATGTTCACAAGTTGCTGGTATTCGCCTGAAGCAAAACAACAGCCCTCTGTCTTTTTTCTCCTTCCTGGTAATGTGAGAGGGATCAATGAGGATTAAACTTGTGCAAGTGCCATCCATGCCAGAGGTTGGAACAGGAGTTTCTTATCTCTGTTCAGCGGAGCATCTTCTGATGGCAGTCTGCTCCATCCTCCCTTCCTCTACATACCCCTTCTTGTACAGAAAAACTGCTGAACAGAAGAATCTGAGCTAAGGGGAACATCTTGAGCTGTACTACAAGTTTTAGGACAGAAGGATGTGATCTATTCTGAAAGCCCCTGATGATTTATTTAGTGGGCAAATTCCTACATTGTTTCTGTAACATCAGAGGAAAGGGTGCCTGTGGAGAGCACAGCTTTCATCTGATCCCCTTCAAAATAACACTGTAGACCTCAAAAGAGAGGCTCTACCACGTCAGGACATAAAACATTCACCTCATGGCTGTCACCCAGAGCGGATGAAACACGTGCCACTGAGTCCTACGTGGCCGCTGATGCTGCCAGTCACAGCCAGACTCTTGACCAAACGACAGAAGTTCCCACTGTTTCCCTAGAAGTGATGAAACTGAATCTTTTTATATCAGGAGAGGATCTGCCTTTCTGAATCCAAGGAAATTTTGTCCACTTGAATAATTTATCATCATAACCTGTTTCTCATTAATTTGGTCTCGTTCCTCTTGGGCTGGCGACTTACAGCGCAGCTACGCCGTGCGAGAGACACGCAGTTAGCTCTGGCTGACTCAGCAGATCCCTTTCCTCTGTGGAGGCAGAAAGTGCTCCTGAACCTACCACAGAAATTATTAAAATGCCTTTTTTCCCCCTTGCCCTACTTCCCACAGGGCAAAAGCCAGTGCAGCTGAGGGGAAGCAAACAGGACAGGGATTTTTCCAGGTGTATTTACGGGAATATGAAGGTGCTTAGGAAGAAGGTCTTTATCAGGAGGGTGTTGGACACCAGAACAGGTTGCCCAGGGAGGTAGTTGAGGCACCATCCTTGGAGATATTCAAGGTGAGGCTGGACAAAGGTCTGGGCAACCTGATCTAGCTGAGAATGTCCCTGCTCCCTGCAGGGGGGTTGGACTAGATGACCTTTGGAGGTCCCTTGCAGCTTGGGCCATTCTATGATTCTATGACACCTGGCAGCTGGTGGGTCTCTGGACTGTGACAATCGCTCCACTCTCAGCTGAGGCAGTGCAGGGCTCCTCATACCATCAGAGCTGAAGAGCTGCTGACACGAGTGACGTGCAACTCAAAACAGAAGTTTTCAGCTCTAGCTGATGTGCTGACCCAGGCAAGCAGTCACGTGCTTGAAATTAATCTTAGCCAAAAGCATGGGAGGACCAGGGCCACTGCAAATCTGGGCACTACAGTCTCAGGTGTGACCTTTCCTATGTCAGTTCTGACCAATAGCTCAGCTAAAATAAACAGTATAATCAGATTGGGGGGCCCCACATTAAATCAGATCTATCCAAAGAAATCTGTTTTTTCTACATTTCAAGATTAAATCCTCCCTAAAATTAACTCTACAAATTCAGGAGCTCTTTTCCCGAGGAAAGCACATGCAGTGCATTAAGAAAAATAGGAATTTTCAACACCACTTTCTGCTTCCCTTTGCCATAAGACATAATTTATTACCAGAATGTTCTTCCCGGTCAGACAGTCCCAATGTGACTGGATCTGAAGTCACTTTGTCTGTAAAAGGGCAAATGAGTTATAAGGGCAGCTGGGCTATCAAGAGCCATGTAGTAAAAAACATCCTCACTCTTCCACACAACCAGAGTCCCAAAAGGCCACAGATCCTGGCTTTGCAACAGGCCAACCTACTCCACACAAAGGTCAGTATCATTAAACAGAGAAGCAAACCAGCTCTGCAGCCAGAAGTGACAGCTCTGCTGAGGAGAAGGAGCCACGCAGCCGTCTCTGGGCATCCTTCACTCCCACAATTGCTCAGTCCCAAACTTTATATACAACCCCCCCCTTCTATCCACAAACTGTCTGTGCAGTGCCTGTGGGACTAGAAACGCTGTCCCTCAAAGTGTGGGAAGCTACAAGAGGAGTCACTAGCAAACTCTATGGGAGCAATAGCAGGTCCACTTGAGCTCTTCTCCATGTTGTGGATCTCACTGCCTTGTGTGGAATGCTACTGCACTGAGACTACCCACAGCTATTAAAGAGAGAGGAGGTCCTCCTCCCACCAGCTCTCACTCCTGTATCACCAGTTTCTGACCCCCTCCTCCTGCCACTGCGGCCACAGGGCTGGTGGCTGTTAGCCCTCCTGCAGGAGGGTCAGCACAGACTGAAAAAAGGGATGCTCTCCCCAATTCGTGTTGATAACCCACAGCCCCCCTACCCATGCACAGTCCCTCTACCCATCCAGAGTCATTCCTGGCAGGCAACCAGCTCGTCAACAATTTCTGCTCAAGGAGCCACAGCAATGGCTGAGGCACTTTGAGGTCAGGCCCTTAGCAGAGCAGGCTGTTTGGGTGCCTATTCTCTTCTGTAACCGTGCTGGGGGTACTTGTGCTCATCTTCAGCGAGGACATGACCCAGAGCCACAGTGCCTGGCTCTGAATGACCCGTGTGTGTGTAACAGAGCCAGGGCCAGCTCCTCCCCAGCAGTGGCTCTGCTTGCTCCTGCCCCAGTGACAGTGGTCACACACCCCATCACAGTGTGCCCACCCGGATCCGTGAGCCCGAGCTGCCGCAGGAGATGCTCAAAGGCAACGGCAGGCAGATGTGAACTGAGGAGACTCCCAGCACACAGCAGCAGCCTCCTGAACTGTCTTGCACTTCTATAGGCTTCCAGTATGGAAGAGCTCACGTAAAACCACATCCCAGTCTGCTGTGTGTGAATGTAGAACACCCACCGCGATGCAGAAAGAAACCAACTGCCACCTCTCAAGGTGAATCCTGTGCGTCAGTTGCCGTGCGGTGTCGGGAGGGCAAATCTCAGCTGTGGCTTGGCAAAGCCGAGTTCTGTTCTCATCTCTCCCCGTGACCTGTTCCGTGGCTCTGAGTAAGGCACTGCTCGCTTCCTCTTTCTCTCTGGGTCAGGGACTGCTGTGCTCATAGCAGCTGCCACGAACGGCCCCAGTGCCGGGGAGGACATCTGGATATTACAGCACAAGACAAACAGGGTTTAAATACCTGTTCAAAAGCAAAAGCAGAGGAGACTGCTGGTTTTGTGGGTAAAGTACAACGCTGCAGCGAGAGAAGACTCTGATGTGCCGTAAATAAATCAACACGCATGTATACATCTGCATTTACCCCACAGACACAGAGCCCAGCCTGCTGCTAATGGGTAGAGATACCCATCACAGCTCTGCTAGGTGACTTCCAAACCCCGTGTCTTGAGACCTTAAAATTTTATCATCTCGCAGCTACTTCTGATACAAAACATTGAATTGTTATATCTTGAGGCTGGTTGGTTTGAAGAAGAGGAGGCTGAGGAGAGACCTCGTCAACCTCTACAAGTACCTAAAGGGACATTGTAGAGAGGTTGGTGCTGGTCACTTCTCACAGGTCATTAGTGATAGAACAAGAGGGACTGGCCTCGACCTGTAGCAGGGGATGGTTAGGCTGGACATTAGGAAAAGTTTTTCACAGAAAGAGTGGTCAGGGTTTGGAACAGGCTGCCCAGGGAGGGGCTTGAGTCCCCATCCCTGGAGGTGTTAAAGGTCATTTAGATGAATCATAGAATCATTAGGGATTGGAAGGGACCTCGAAAGATCCTCTAGTCCAATCCACCTGCCAGAGCAGGATCACCCAGACCAAGTCACACAGGAACACATCCATGTTGTTTTCTGGAAGTTCTAAGCACCTACAACACAGGCCTTATAGAATAAATCAGGTCCTTAGAGATGTGGTCTAGTGGTGACCTTGGCAGAGCGGGGTTATTGGTTGGACTTGATGATCTCAAGGGTCTCTTCCAACCTGAGTGATTCCGTAACTCTGTGTTTCAGATTTGCACCCTGGATTCGTACAAAGCTCAGCTCAGTGCATTCTTTAAACACCAGCATCGTCTCAAGCACAAAGCACAGGCTCAGGCTGACATCACAATGACACCCAGTATTTCTCAGTTTGAAACCGTTTGAAAATGGTTAAAACACTTTTCTATCCAAATCCATAGGTCCATTTACAAAGTGCCAGCTGAAACAGGTGCCAGACCTGATCCAGCTGGGAATAAATTCCCAATATAAGCTGCAAAAAGTCCATTGCCATCTGCCTAAAGGCTTTACAATCTCTTAAAACACCCAGCAAATTCCCCCTCAAATGCCCAGCAAAATCCCTCCCCAGGTGCCATTAGCTCTTCCCCAAATGGTACTGGAACGTGCAGAGAGGCTTTGGCTCCTGATGTTAGCACCTGGTTTCTGATAGGAATGCTGAGATACAATTTGTAAGGGCGAAAGTTCAAGGTAATTTGTTTTCTCTTCTCACGGAGGGAGGAATAAGGAGCAGGGAACTTTGAACTAGGAGACGGCGGCGCTACAGACCACATTGAGAGCCCCAGTTAAACGAACAACAAACCATTAGAAATGGAAGGATGAAAAGACAACAACATGGTCTTTGTTCACAACACGGGTGAAGCCATTGAGCTCTCTGGGAGTTCTGAGGGCTTCTAGGGTTGGCCGGATCCCACCAGCCTGAGCGTTAAGTCCATGCCCAATTCCAGAACCAGTAAGGAACGACACATCAATTGCTCATGATTGTCAGCGTGGAGACACTGGCTGAGACAAGGCACTGCCGGTAAATCCAACAGGCCCTGCCGGGGGAAAACACGTTGTAAATATTTGACTTCGGTTTTGGAAGAAGTCAACAGCATTGAATGACGGGGATTTTAGTTGTTGACGTTTACCACAGGCTTCTTCCT
Organism: Phoeniculus purpureus; assembly: GCA_028565055.1. Taxonomy (NCBI): domain Eukaryota; kingdom Metazoa; phylum Chordata; class Aves; order Bucerotiformes; family Phoeniculidae; genus Phoeniculus; species Phoeniculus purpureus. Next base: position 8,619,436 of record JAOXOE010000343.1, on the reverse strand, counting down.
GGTCTTTCCTCAGATCCTTATTTTTCCTAAATGCTGACAAAGCTGAGAGATCCTGGTGTTTTTCCACGGAATCATAGAATCATTTAGGTTGGAAAAGGCTGTCGAGATCATCAAGTACAACCACGTGTTTGGCTGTGTTTGTCACCCCAGAACAGCCAAGCAAAACCCCCAGTTTTGGATTTGTCCAGTGAGACCGTTCAAAGTTCTTCTCTTAGCGAATGTTAACTAGACACCCTTCTGCTTTTAGTGAAAAGGACACTGACAATTGAATACTGTACAACCCCAGTGTTTCCGCGTGCGGCAGGGCTGGGAGATGGTTGATGTTTGTCTGCCAGTTCAATAATCCCTCTGCAAACAGAGCTGCAGGGTTTGAATTTTGATTCGAGTTGGCAGCAAAAACTAGTCACCATGTCGGAACCGGTCTGACACAGCGAGCGGCTGATGAACTGACAGGAGGAATCTGCAGGGAAGGAGGGTTTTTTTGGAGATGTTGGCTCAGCTCTCACCAGTGGGGTCCCACGGGTTCAGATGACCACCAGCCCCATCTTTAAATAAAGCAGAGAGCTGCCTCAGTGACAAGCACTCACCCGTCACCGCTGCGGCGCTCCTGGAGCACCGGTGCATGAGCTGCTTTCGCCACCAGTAAAACTCCAGTGTGCCAGCTCGAGCCTGTTCTGTGCTAAGGGATTCCCTCTGAAATGCCTGACGTGAGTGAAGTCTTTATGTATTTACTTGCCTTGCAGAGGTTCGTAAGCACCACACTGCACGGGGTCTGAATTCTCCTAGCTCCGAGTCCCCAGTTTTAGAGATCTCACTCACTGGGTCTCTTCTCACAAGGAGCAAGGGATAGGACAAGAGGAAATGGCCTCAAGTTGTGCCGGGGAAGTTTAGATGGGACATGAGGGGAAACGTCATTGGAAGGGCCCTCAGGCATTGGAACAAGCTGCCCGAGGAGGGGGTTGAATTGCCATCCCTGGGTGTGTTTCACCGTCCCGTGTACATATATGGACAAGGAGACGTTTTCTGAAAGAACCTGAAATTTGAAGGTGCCTGAAAGCCAGGCATGGAAACAAAAAGATCCAGGACAGCTGGAGAGGGTTGGTCCCACTTTTCTTGTCCTATGACTTGACTGTGGCTGTAGCTCTGTGAGGATTCCCTTGAAGGGCTCCCAGCCTGCTGATACTGTCCAGTACACTCCAGGCAGCAATGCTCGCCCGCGGTGCTCATCACCTCCCAGGTTAAGAAGGCAGCTCTGAGCAGAAAGCACAGACTCCAGAGCCTAGGATGTTCTTCTTCTCTTCCACAAACATTGGAAAGCTGCTCAAGTTGGGTAACTCACTACTGCAGCAAAGGGAATTCACACGACAGCACAGAGCCGATTACCAGCCCCCCAGCTCTTGCAGGGCTTTGCAGATTTGATCAAACAAAACATTCCCGTGTTCTTTTCCAAGTTTTTTGGTAACTTTTTCAAGTTTCACAACAAGTGAACTGCTCTCATCGCTTCCACTTGTACTCTACATAACCAGAGCCCTTGAAGTAGGGAGGCAAATGATCAGGATTTGCCTGCTGAGCTCTCCAAACGCTTTTAGCGAGTAACAATCCTGCCTGAAGTCTTTTCTGGAAGACTTCGTTATCAACAATATTCTCCGGCCTCGGGGACCGCGGCTGTCCCAGAACAGTGATCTTCCACCGACCGAACTCTTACAAAGCAGACTTGGGTTGTGCAAGTAGCCGTGCCGAATTGTACGCAAATCTAGTGCTAAATCCTCATGAACTGAGACACAAGTCTCTCCAGGGCTCTGGGTAAATGTGCACTGGAAAGAACTCAATAGCCCTGCTACACCGGCACCCGCTGGAGAGCAGCACAGGAGAAACAGACTTGGGGATCCTGGTCGACAGCAGGATGACCATGAGCCAGCAACGGGCCCTGGTGGACAAGAAGACCAGTGGCATCCTGGGGTAGATCAGAAGGGGGTTGGTTAGTAGATCAAGCTTCTGCCCTGGTGAGATCACATCTGGAACACTCTGTCCAGTTCTGGGCCCTTCAGTGCAGGAAGGACACAGAGCTGCTGGAGAGAGTCCAGTGCAGAACCACAAAGATGATGGAGTAGAATCCCTCTCTTATGAGGAAAGGCTGAGGGAGCTGGGTCTCTTTAGCTTGGAGAAAAGGAGATTGAGGGTTATCTCATTAATGTTTGTGTGAAGTGTGGGCATCAGGAGGATGGAGCCAGGCTCTTCTCAATGTCATCCACTGACAGGACAAGGGGCAACAGATGTCAGCTGGATTACAGGAGGTTCCACATCAATATGAGAAGGAACTTCTTCACAGTGAGAGTGATAGAGCACTGGAACAGGCTGCCCAGGGGGGTTGTGGAGTCTCCTTCTCTGGAGATGTTTAAAACTCACCTGGACCTGTTCCTGCACAACTGGATGTAGGGGATCCTCCTGTGGCAGGGGGATTGGACTGGGTGATCTTTCGAGGTCCCTTCCAACCCCTAACATTCCGTGATTCTGTAATTCAAAAACAAAGCTTCTGTGCTTTCACAGGACCTGCTGGACTCACACAGATGTTGGTCCTGTTCTTCCTTCATCCACCCAGAACTAAAATTATTCCGAATTACCAGAAACACTCACAGCTGCCGACCTCGGGTGCAGACAGACACAGGAGAAGGAGGCAGGAATTTTGTTACCTTTTATTTTGGTTTCTGCCCTCGAGACAACGAAAACAAAACTCCTTCAGGCAAACCTTCCAGCCTGTGCTTGTACAGTGGAAAAGGGGAAAACACAGTCATCGGCTACATTGCACTGAGGAAGCCCCAAAATTCATTACCTGTAGTAACAATGGAATGCAGAAATCTTGCTAAAAGTGTTCGTTTTCAAGCCGTTTCTAGGAAGAAAAGACAACAGTTGTAGGCTCCGCCCCGCAACCGACGTGGTCTGATAAAGCCAACCCAGTTCTACGCACATTTTTATGAACAAGACAAGAGTCTTCCTGCGGCAGAAAAGAGAACCGGTGTCTGGGAAGAAAGGAAGTCGTGTTCCACTACGAGCTAACAATTCCACTGGGCTACTCGGATACGACGAGGGCCGTTTGCAAAGCAGCCACAGACCTGAAAACGCAGTCAGGGCACATCCTGCCCGCTCAGCACTTTCAGCGGTCACGGTTACTCTCAAAAAAACAACGTGACGATGTAACGATACCCTTGGCCCTCCACCGATGCACCGACCCAACTCGCTTCCAGAAGCAGATGGGCAACCTTGCAAAGGAGTTGGAGAGGCAGAGTACCTGCGGGCAGGGTGTGCTTTTGCTCCAGCCTGAGGCTCTCCAGAGGCATTTTAGCTTTTTATTTACAAACTGAAGCTGTAAGGATTTACAATCATTGCTTGAAAGTCAAAGAGCAGCAGAGAGCAGCTCCTTGCCTTTATCCCCTTTATGGTTTAATGGTTTACTGTCACTCTCTAAATTAGAGAATGTGGGGTGGTTTCTTTTCCTCTCACCCTCTGAAATGGATTTAAAGCATCAGTCCCTTAGGAAAAGGCAATCGTAGAAGCTGGGAGAAATGAGGTAGTGCTGTGGGGTCAAGTTCTGAGAGAACCACAGAGCCCTCTGAGCAGACTGCACGGCTGCATCCCTGTGGCTGATGAAAACACGCACCCATGGGCTCACAAGGGAAACCTGCAAACACGTGTGGCCAGTCCCATCTCCTAAGCTCCATTTGTGTCTGCTCTGGCACTGGCAATAAGGGCTTCTGTGGGTGCCTGCTGCACAGCCACGGAAAGGTGCCTCAGGCAGCTACTGAATTAGCTGCTCAGCACAGTGCAGCCACCGGGAAAAGATCTTCTTTCAGGAATCTGCACGGATTCCTTCAAGCCAGATTCATGGAGCTGCCTGGCATCCTATCTCTGCAATCTGCGCTACTGACACCAGGGAAGATGCAGCAGATGATACGCCAAAAAGGACACGGAGCAGGAAGAAAATTGAGAAAGGGAAGAGGAAGGAGGAAAGAGGAAGCAGGAGGGAAAAGTAGCACCTACAATGAATCTGGCAGCCAGTGGCAAACCCCACCACCAGACACAGTGGCTGCTGCAGTCTTTGTACCATTCCGAGTTTCTACAGAGGAACTCTCTGTCTGATCAGTAGAAACTACAGGCACCCAAACCCAAGGAAACTGCCTGACTGCAGATCATCTGTGACCTACACTCCAGGGCCAAATTCAGCCCTCGTCTGGGTCTAAACAGATTCCAGTGAATCTAGCTGGAGGAAGACCTGTGTGGAGTCTCTGCCACCACCAATGGACTGTTGTGGTCACACTGGCATCTTCTGGGCAAAGATGTCCATTAAAGGAGACACCAGTTTGATAGAGCAAGAAGCTGAGAATAAAACAAAACTTGTGATGCTAAACTCGGTTGATTCTCTATGAAAAACTCATCTCATTCTCTTCTTTCATAATTGCCTTCACTTGTTCCTTTCCTTAAGAGCTTTGTAACACTGACTGAACGTCAAAACCCTCCAAACGCTGCACACAAGCCTGCCTCACATTCCAGACGCAGAAGCCGCTGTTCAACACAGACCCTTTGCTTAAATTACAGCACCAGCTTCTGTAAAGCGACCTGACGTTTATGGCTCTGGGCTAGCGGAGTCGAGAAGTCCATTTAGCTGCAGAGCTGCAAAAATCAGGTAGAAGCTCAAGAGCTCTGCTGAACCAGTTTCTCACAACACCTCCTCCTCCACAGCAGAGTTCATGCAATAATTTTGCTGGTCACCGACCAAACAGCACTTGGACATGGGAGACAAGTGTTAAACAGTTTTTCCTCCTACAACCTTTAGAAACTAATCCTTTATTACTTCCTCCAAGACAGTAAAAGTAATAAAAATAATCTCACCACTTGTCATAAAAACTAAAAGGATTTAAAACCAAACCTTATAAAAACAAACTGTGCACTTAAAATCAGACTGCAGAAACGGCGTTTCTATCCACGTGGACCTGTTTCAAGAGGAGACTACGATTTCCTGTTCGGTACCAACAGGCACTCTTCACTCATCATCTGCAAGAGACCAGGCGAGGTCTCCGCCGGCCACACTCAGTGTTGTTCGGTCCGTAAACGCGCCGCCGCTCCGCCGCCAGCCTTCTACTTTCTCGCCTCTTCGGTCTCCTCTGGCTCTCTCTCCTGGTGCTCTCTTTCCCATCTCATTTCTTTCAACTCTTGCCTGTACTTCCGCTCGATGAATCGTTTCTGATGGGCCATCTGGGGAAAGTTATCTGACACAAGGAGAAATATCTCAGATTAATAAACAAACCGGTAGCACAGAAACCTCAGCCCAGTGTTTTCTTTTTTTTCAACTTTGATGAGATTAGTGTGTGGAGGGGGGGAATAACAACATTATCATTTTTACTGGTTTATTTCTAATAATTCACATGAAACCAGGCCTGTGTGTCATTCATCACTGAATCACTTTGATTACTGAGGCTGGAGAAGCCCTCTGAGCTCACCCAGCCCAGACCAGGACCTGACATCACCCCACTGGCCACACCAGGGTGCTGAGGGCCACAGCCAGGCTGCCCTTAAACACCTCCAGGGATGGGGACTCCATCACTGCCCTGGGCAGTCCATCCCAGTGTCTGATCACCCTTTCCGTGAGGAAGGGCTTCCTAACGCCCAACCTAACCCTCCCCTGGAGCAGCTTCAGGCCCTGCCCTCTCATCCTGTTACTGGTTGCAAGGGAGAAGAGCCCGACCCCACCTGACCACCATCTCCCTTCAGGGAGCTGTAGACAGGGAGAAGATCCTCCCTGACTCTCCTCTTCTCCAGGCTAAACACCCCCAGCTCCCTCAGCCTCTCCTCATCAGACATTCCCTCCAGTCCCTTCTCCAAGACTTGTGGCTCGTCTGAACTTGCTCCAGCACCTCTATCTCTGCCTTGAAGTGAGGGGCCCAGAACTGCCCCCAGTATTAGAGGGGAGGCCCCATCAGTGCCCAGTACAAGGTGGGAATGACATCCCAAGTCCTGCTGGCCCCTCTATTCCTGATACAAGCCAAGATGCCATTGGCCTTCAGGGTCACCTGGGCACCCTGCTGGCTCCTGTTCAACTGGTTGTCCACCAGTACTCCCAGTTCCCTCTCTACCATGCTTTTGTTTCTTTATGGCTCCCACATCTCTGTCCCCCGTTACAGAGCACTGCCCAGCCTAGAACGCTCACAAAACCTGAAATACAAACCCCTGGTCCAGCAAGACGGCCAGGAGTCACCTAGATTTGACGCCTCAGCAACAGGCGGCCAGTACTGAGAAACAAGGGTGAGACTACAGTGACTGCTGATGGGGTTTCTGTCTTGTTCTCACTCCAAAAAGGATGAGTCTCTGCTTACGAGCACTGTGCACAAGCTTCCACTGTTAGCAGGATGACTATGAGCCAGCAGTGTGCTCTTGTGGCCAAGAGGGCCAACAGCATCCTGGGGTGGATCAGAAGAGGGGTGGTTAGTAG
>JAOXOE010000343.1:8592880-8609530 GCA_028565055.1 Phoeniculus purpureus | reverse complement strand
GGGAGGTGGTGGTGTCACCATCCCTGGAGGTGTTTAAGGAACGAGTGGATGCGGCGCTTAGGGATCTGGTCTAGCAGGTAGATACTGGGATAAAGGTTGGACTCGATGACCCTGGAGGTCCTTTCCAGCCATGATGATTCTGTGATTCTGTGAAAGCTGTGAGCCCTCACACTGACACCAGGGAGTCAAGTGGGCAGTGTCAGAGCGACCCCATTGCTGAAGTGCACTGGGTCACCAGGACTAAGTAGCCATGAGTCACTGAAAACTTCACTTCCCTGAGTGCGACAAACGCACTTCATCTCTTTTTGCTACAACAACCCGAACAACACGAGCCTTGACCTTTCACTGCCTTCGTATCCTCATGTGGGGCACTCCGATGGTGTCAGATGCAACGCACAACCTCAAGTTTGTTACCACCTTTTCAAAGCAGCTATTAAGCTACTTTACAGCCGAAAGCAAGACCAGATCTTCCAATGCAGCCTCAGGTATCGAACTGGGGTGTGTAAGTCAAGAGGTTCATTGTCCTGAGCTCTTCTGTCACTGACCAGGGCACATCTGGGATGAACAGCACAAATTAAAACGGCCAGAACTTTTGTTGCCCTTCAGTGTCCAACTGTGGACTAGAACAGAGCCCGCAGCTGGGACGTGGAACACAAGGAGTTTACTAGGCTCACACAGCCATGCAGAGTGCAGGGGAACTTGACACTACGACTAACAACAGAATGAAGGCATCTCGATCTCACAGTCAAACAGCCACTGCTCTACTTCTTGCATTCAAAGTGCTGCCCTTCCTTGTATTAACAGAGCAGCTACAGAATCATGACAATGGAATAACCACAGAATCACAGAACATACTGGGTTGGAAAGGACCTCCAAAGTTCACCTCGTCCAACTGCCCGACAACAAGCAGGAACATCTCAAACTAGAACAGCTTGCCCAGACCCCATCCAGCCTGACCTTGAATGGCTCCAGGGATGGGGACTCCACCATCTATCCAGGTAGCCTGTTCCAGGGGTTCAGCACCATCAGATTCAAGAGCTTCTTCCTCCTGTCCAGCCTCAATCTGCCCTTTTCCAGCTTCAAACCATGACCCCCTTGCCCTACCGCTCCCTGTCCTTGCGAACAGTCTTCCCCAGCCTTCTGACAGGCCCCTTTCTGGTGCAATTTTTGGGCACAATCTATCAAAACATTATCAAAAGAAACTACTAAAACATAACAACTGTCTTTCCCCCCGCAACTGCAGAAGGCAAAATGCAAGGTGACCTCCTCCACGTGCAAAGCAGACTGATAATTGGACTGGACCCCAAAGATGCCATTTCTTACTTGTAAAGAGGAATGTCTGGCTCTTTTCCCTCTGTCCTGAGTGTCAAGCAGCACTGCTGAAGCTGAGATTTAGGATCATTCCAATCTTGATTTAAAATAAACTCCTGTAAGAAGTTCACAGAGATGTTTTTACGATTGAGAGGTTGTGGTAAGAACCCCAAATGCAATCACGTGTCAAAACACCATGGCAGGAAAGTAGGAACCTGGTGGAACTTACCTTTAGCCGTGGAAAAAAGCACACGTTCATGAAAGTGTGAACGTATTCCAGATCCTTATCTATGTACAGGGCAGCAATAAAGGCTGGGGGGAAGAAAAGGTACCGTCACTCATCCCAGAACACCAACGGCTGCACTTTTAGAACAAGTCTCTCAAATTACTCTAAAGCCACATTCAATTATGGTTTTCAGCAATGATGTATGGAGAGGGAATCATCCTGCACACACAGGAAAGAATGATGCTGACAAAGGGATTGAGTGAGTGGGCCTGGAGAGCAAATGTTATGAGGAGAGACTGAGAGAGCTGGGGCTCTTTAGTTTGAAGGAGGCTGAGAGGAGACCTCATCACTCTCTACTACTCCTTTCATGGAATGGTTGGTGCTGGTCCCTTCTCACAAGCAATTAGTGATAGAACAAGAGGAGATGGGTTCAAGTTACAACAAGGTAGGTTAGACTTGATATTAGGAGGAGTTTTTTCACAGAAAGGGTGGTCAGGCACTGGAATGGGCTGCCCAGGGAGGTGGTTGAGTCGCCATCCCTGGATGTGTTTAAAGATCATCGTTTGGATGAGGTGTTGAGGGATACAGTTTAGGGGTGAACTTGAAAGGTGGGGTAGACGGTCGGACTTGATGATCCCAGGGGTCTTTTCCAACCAGAGTGAGTCTGTGATTTTCCAAATCCATGTAGTCATTGAAAGAGCTAGAAACAATCCTCAACTCCTAATGTCACATTTTAACCTGGAGATCATGGACACTTACCAAGGAAATCCTTACTGGGTATTGTAAGTATCTCAGACACCAATCCCTTCTCTTTGTGTGCTATCTCCACTTGCTCAGAGGCTCTGACCAGTTCACAAAACACATCAAAATGCACAAGACACAGATTAACCTGCTTGGCAGATTATTTATCGCTGTTTCCACTTTCTTTGGAACAGAGGCATCACAAACTTCCATAAATGGACTTAAAATCCTTCCCTCATACCCTTCCCTCTTGTGGAATGAGTAGTCTGAAACCTCCCGAAAGTCAGTCGAATGCATCACATAAATATTCACCCGCTGAAGCAACTACTTTCTCTTCCAGCAGCGGCCAGAACATACTGAAATGTGTTAAACAGCTCATCCCAGATTACAAGCTTCAATTTCACAGAGATGCTTTTGACCTGGTCATCACAATCTCCCAATTTTGGCAACTGAAAGCCTCCTTCAGGCTTTCAGACAAGACTTCAGAGATCTAGGCCAGTGTTCACAAGGCTGGCTTTCAGAGGTACAGGCACAATCCAGCTGAAAAACTGAGCGCAGATTCTCAACAGTGATTTGGGGGATTTTTAACGGCTTTCCCAAGCCCTGACGAAACAGAAACGGCTCACGCGCTAAGCTACTAAACCCAAATTAACTCACACTCCAAGAGATCAGCCAACGTCTTAGTTCGAAGAGCTACAGGTCTTTTTGTCTTGTCATTGGTGATGGCAAATTCCTGCATCCCCAGCTCTTCTGCCACCTTGGCCTGTGTCCGGTTGTTCACCAAAGAACTCCTCAAGAGCTGCAAAAACAAGTTGCCCCCGGTTTACCAATCAGCACAACCAAAGAAAGCAGCCCCCAGTGCCCACCAAGTAAGAAACAAACAGGCAGTAATTAAACGAACACGCACTGAAGCCAGAGAGCCCAGTGCTTCAGAACCAGCCGAGGAACAAGCTGCTTGGCCAGAGAATACAACGTGTAGGGCTAGAGGCTGCATGTCATGATCACGCTGCCGAAGGCAGCGAGCTGAGCCAGTGCATCCCAACAGAGATCTGGCTCTGACATCTCCAGTGTGTGACAACACCCTGAACACAGCCCCAGGCAGACTGCTTGAACACACACAGGGCTCCGCCAAAGAGGAAAGCTTCTAGGACTACCCCGGAACTGTAGGGTTTCATACAGTCTCCTGAACCCCTGGTTGGTGAGGTGAGCTGTCCTGCTGCTGGCTTTTCTGCTCTGGGTGGGATGGCGCTGCTCTGAGCAGTCAGGAATGTTGTAGGAGCTGGGGATGAGTGGGAGAAACGTCTCCTGTGCCTTTTTGGTGTGTAACCTGCAGCTGGCAGGCTGCACGCACTTTTTTAATCTCTTTGTCCTCCTGTCACACCTACGTCACTTATGAGACCCAAGCTACGCGCTACCTGGCCTGCCGTGTGTCAGCTGAGCTTCTGAAAATCAAGATGCATTTGCTGCACTTGACGCTCCCTCTCTGACAACAGGCAAACAAAGAGCAGCGTGTTCGTCACTTGCTTGGCAGCGACGTGTGAAGCAGGCACGCGCACCGTGATCTCCGCGAACTGGGCAGACTGCAGAGAGGATTATGACCTGATTTCCTACCACCTGCTTCAGCCCATCTTCTGATTGCTCCTTTCTACAATTCTTCCCTTTTAGGTACTTAAGATAATTAACTTATTATTATAACTTAAGATAATCAGCTGATGCCTTCCCCAGCAAAAGGCTCTGTACAACGTGCAACCTGCGAGACGGAAGGGCAGCATCGCATGACAGAAATCCGCTTCCTGCACTGAGAGGAGGAGGATCTCCTTCGCCCTGTTTCTGGAGGACTTGTTTTGATGGGCCCTCTCATGGTGATTAGCAGTGTTATTAAAAAAAGAGCACCACAGGGAAGTAGAGGTGGAAGAAGATCCCTGTTATATCACCAGCGCTGCGGTTGTCAGCTTGCTCTCTAATAACATTTGCCTCCTCTACAAGTGTGATCCAGCACAGAGAACAACCCCCCTCCATGATACGGGGAGGACGTGGCTCCTGTGCCTGGCAACACACAGTCAGAGCAGCAGACGCTGTAACGTGCAGTGATGCTCAACTGGAGGTTAACTGCAAAGCAATTTGTTTTAACTTAGCCACCGTCACACCGCACACCGCTACCCACGACTGCAGCTTCAGCCAGTGTTGGAGAAGCTGTGAACGTCAACAGCCAACAACATCCACCCGTCCCGTTCCTCGGCAGATCATCTGGCTGTCTCACAACACATGGACGAGAGCACTGTCGTCTTCCTCAGTCTCAAACACGGTTCATTTACAGACATCTCTCCAAAAGCAATCGCTACACACCAGGCTGCCACAGCGATGCCAATCGAGAGCCATCTTCCTGTCCTTGACCCAAGCTGTCCCCGTCAGCCCAGACACCGTTCCGCTATTCACCGTTCTCTGCTCCTCAAGTGCAAGTAAGCTCTGAGGTGACAGCAGGAGCTCTGTGTTTGCTGTTTCTCTTTGGGAGCCACAGCCTCAGTCTCCTTTCTCACAAGGCTCACTTCAGTCGCCTTCAAATTTGAAAACCTTTGCCGACAACTTTTTCTTTCTCTGTGTGCCCAGTCCCAGAGCTGAGACTTTGTTCTGCTTCTTCAGATCTAAGTGTTTTCAGCACCCACTCTGCTCTAACTTGGTGGTTCCCCCTACACACTCGAAACCGTGCAACGCAGGAAAAAGCTCTTGAATCCGAGAGTGGGGGATCCCTGGAACAGGCTGCCCAGAGAGGTGGTGGAGGCCCCATCCCTGGAGCCATCCAAGTCAGGCTGGGTGGGGCTCTGGGCAATCTGTTCTAGTTAGAGCTGGCCCTGCTTGTTGTATTGGGGTTGGACTAGATGGCCTGTGGGGGCCCTTTCCAACCCAGTCCATTCTACAATTCCATGAACTTGCTCCACTTGTCAACTCACTGATCATTGAACTAAGCAACGTGGAGACACTCTGGTAATTGTTCTCACTGACAGCAACACTTCACAGCCCTCCTGACAAACAGTTCTCGAAAGAGGCATCCCACTGCAACAGTACCGATGCTCACACTGTTAAAAGTCACCTGAAGAGCAAAAAACCCCAAATCCACCAGTCCTGTGCCTTTGTTTCTCTGCAGAAGTAAAGACAAAACGTTTCCTCTTTCAACTTTCGCTTCAAAAACTTCGACTTTACCCACTGCGTCTCCTTACGGGTACGGAAGGGTCCGTACACATGTAAGTGAAGCGTAAGAACTGGAGAAGAAAAACTAAACGTGCTGCTAGTCAGAGCATGGACTTTGTTTACTGCAAAGAGCCTTAGCCCAAAAGCGTGTTCGTGGGAGCACGCTGCTTGCTCCATCCCTTTCCTGATTTGAGAGAGTCACTCTGCGTGTTGCTTCCTGATTTTAACTGGAGGACTTGGCTTATGCTCCTGATCCATTTGCTTATTTGGAAACAAAGGAAAATTCAGAAGAGCCAAGAAGAATTACTCCTCACAACGCCACGGCTGCCCGGCTGCAGCGCTACGTGAACCGACCAGAAAAGCCCTACACATAGCACCACCTGATGCCTAAAGCACCTCAGACAAGAGAGGCTGCAGTGATCAACAGCCAGTGACTACGACAACAGTAAAACTAAACTCAAAAGCTACCACAGGAGCTCCAAACTGAGGACAACAGGAAAAGCAGATTAAAATAGATTGTAAAAACTGCTCACGAGGACCCGTAGCGCTGCCTGGCTGCAGGTTCAACAGGCTGCAAGTCACCAGCAAAATAACTTGGGTGATGTGCCCGTTCCAATAAAAGGGTTAAGACTCCCACCTTCAAACAGGAACTAGGCTCACCTCCCACTTTTACCGCAGACACGCTGGAAAGCACAGATCCCTTTCCCAAACGGAATAAAGATCGTTGCATTTGGCTCGTGCAGCACTTCCCATTTACTGCAGAGTTCATGCCTTAAAATTAATAAAGTCTAATTAAGAGCACTGGCTGCTGAGGCTTCTTTTATTAACCGAGTCCAGACTAACTCACTAGCTTCTCCTACAACTGCTCTTGCTCTTCTGGAGAGCGTGACTGACGGCAGACTCACCGTTAAGTGCCCTTCGTGGTGGTCGGGGAAATGTATGAATAAATACTCCGTGGCTACCAACTGCATTATGGAGTCACCCAGGAATTCCATCCTCTGGTTGTGGCCTCTGGAAAATAAGACATCAACGGAGCAAAATCGATCAGCGCTCGGGGGGTTAAAACAAAGCCAGCATGCTCACACAAACTAAAATGAAGAGTGGTTGGAAAGGCAGCCTCAGTCACTTCCAAACACAGTTAAAACGATCTTCAAGTGTTGGCCAGGCGAGATGGAAACACAGAAACACAGCGCACTGCTGGTGTAGAGAAAGGAGGGTGGCTGCGTACAAACCCCATCACTAGAGCACAGCCCTAGCACTGACTGAAAGAGAAGAGCCGCTGACACCAACTTTGTCATGGGTGAGGACTCCACCTACAACTTCTCGAGAGAGAGTGAACTACTGTATTCCACGACTTCGACAGAGAAGAAGCTCTGTTCCCTCACAAGGAGTAGAAGGATCGTGGTTTAAACTTGTGTGAGATCCTGGGCTGGGTAACGGCTGGCACGGCTCTGCTGTCTGGTTTAAAGTGGGACCCGGCAGAGCACCCCTAGTCCCACACACAGAACACAAGGGCTGCACCTCAGCTCCCAGAGCACTGTTTTACTTGTCTGCTTTGCCCCAATGGACTTCCAGGGAAGTTCTGGGTTTGGCTCAGGAGTAACCCACAAACACCAACGAGCAGGTGGAACACTAAGGGGCCAACACCTGCAGCAGCCTCTTCTAACACATTCACTGCTGACCGCCCTCAGAAGTGGGACACTGAGCAACAAGCAGGGCCATCTCTTACTGGAACAGGTTGCCCACAGCCCCAGCCAGCCCGACCTTGGATGGCTCCAGGGATGGCAACTCCACCACCTCTCTGGGCAGCCGTTCCAGGGATCCCCCACCCTCAGATTGAAGAGCTTTTTCCTCCTGTCCAGCCTCAGTCTCCTCTTTTCCAGCTTCAAACCATGACCCCCTTATCCTATTGTTCCCTGCCCTTGTGAACAGCCTTCCCCAGCCTTCTGACAGCCCCTTTCAGAGACTGGAAGGTCTCCACAACGTCTCCCGGAGCCTGCTCTGATCTCTTCTGGAGGACAGACACAGCACCTACAGCTTGCTTGTGGATACAGCAGTTTGAGTCTACCAACAGAAGGACCAGCAGAGCTACAGCTGGGTTCCTGCTGTGTACTCACAGGGTCAGATGGTTAAAGCCCACTGTCCTCAGGGTGAACGCACGTGCCAGAAGCCGAACGTGAGTGAAAATGACTCCAATTGCCTCCTCAAACTCTGTGAGCTTCTGAAGAACCGGAGAGGTCTCAATGAGTTGCCGATCGGTATTGGACTCCTGCAGCTGCAGACGAAATGAAGTGCAAACAGTGACACAGCGATCTGCCAAGAGAAGTGGCCGGGGTGCAAGTCAGGGGCAAAGAACATAGTGCACAAGTCATTCTGGGGACAGATGAACTGAGCAAACCACGTCAAGGAAGACGCGAGCTCCGATGTGTGAGTTTTTTAGCAGCTGAGGCACTTACAACACGTTGCTCGTACACTTGTCTGTACCTGTGGACAGCAGGGGCTGCTGGCTGTCCCCACTGCACACGTCTGAGTTCTGGTGCTGTGCCTCTGTTTGTAACTCAGCAACAGGTTCAGAAATTATTAGAATAGGGCTACCAGGCAGCACATTAGGTTGAGTCAAATCCCACGTGTCTCTCCCCCACTTTTCATTTGGCACCCAAACACGAAGAATAAATGGTTTGTATGCCAAAGGGCACAACACAAGTAAACAAATGATCACTGTGGGCCAGTGTCTTTCCTTATCAGTGCCTTGTCCGATGTGCTTGATGTGGTGACACTGTGAAATGACTTTGTGGAGCTGGGAAATGGCTCAGGCACTTCCTGCAGCCACTCTGAGCATCCTGACGTGTCACAGAGCAGGGATCAGCCGGCTGAGGACGCCTACAGGAAAAGCACAAAGAGCCACCGAGTGTCTGAAAGTGGCATTAAGGTCTTTTCAGGTTTGTTGTCCATCCCCTTTCTATTCATCGATCGCGTTCCGGTTGCTTTTTACCTTATACACGACTGAGCTTTCAGGGTTCTACACTTCCCGGCACCGCGCTGCCATGGTGGACCAACAGCGGCCAGCTTGGTGTACAGCTGAGACCGCTTTTAACTCCTCGTCCACAGGCTTTCATATTTACCCACTGAGAATTTCATCTGCTTTTATCCTCCACAGTGAACCACTCTTGTCGTTCTCACTCTCAGATTGACATTCTTCACCCTGCTGCAGTCCTGAACAACCTGGTACTGTCAACCAACCGCCACCACGCTGCTCGTCGTCCTCTGAAAGCTGTCGATGCAGACAGCAAAGACCACCAGGGAAATCTGCTGGCGATCTCCGTCCCTTGAAAGACGTGGGCGTCCCACTCTCGGTCTCCATTTCTCGTGTTCCAGACGCTCCTTCATAGCTTGTAAGGACTGGCAGAATTCACCGGGCTTTGCTTTCTTTATTATTATTATTCCTTTCCTTTTTTGAAACACATTTTTAGAAGCCTTCGGCGAGCGCCTCTCCAGCAGCCTCTCCGGAGTCCCAGCAGACAGGACCACCAGCATCGTATTTTGGTCTCCTCTAAAACCCCCTCTTCATTCAGGACTTGTCTTTGCACGTTGACTCCTTCTACAGAGATCTCACTTATGCAGGTTAATCTTTCCATCGCTGTTTCTACCGACTTCCCTACTGACAAGGAACAGGGTCACAGGCCTCCACGTCTGGAGATCTCAGCCAGGTTTTCTCAACTGACGTCTCATTTGTCCACTCCTGGAGATCTCAGCCAGGTTTTCTCAACTGACGTCTCATTTGTCACAGTGCTATGGTGACTTCAATAGTTTTTACAGTTTTACAACTTTTCAGGCTAGCTGTGTGCAGACACCAACCTGAAGGGCCTTGGTTGCACCTACTAGCAAGGAGAGAACTAGGATGGCTCCTGAGGTATGGAGGAAGGTAAGTTTTCATCACACAAGTGCAAGTAGCAGCAAGACATGGTAAGCTGCCCACATTAACTGCTTCCAGTCGTTAAGCAGAGTCCAAGACTTCTTTGCGGAAGTAGAGACAAAAAGGCAAAGTAAAGGAAAATAAAGAAATCCATAAGAAGAAGAATTTTCTTGGAAGCTTGTTCCACCATGCAGGACAGCTGGTACTGAATTTCAAAACTTTGTCTTCTCCTTAGGGGTCTCTTCTCTTTACGTTCACAGAGAGTTGGCTGTAAAACCACTTCACGCGCACTGGTTTGGTGCTGAAGAGTTCGGCTACTTACCCACTGCAAAACCCATACAAATAGAAAGACACTTTTCAAGTGGAGACCTCAAAGTGACCTTCTAAAAGATTTCAAAACTGCCTGCACAAAGCAAGAGATTCAGCTGAGCAACAGGAATGTTCCTCAGATGTTCCTATGACCCTGAAACCTTCACTAACCCACTGGATGGCAACAAGAACGCAGCTACTCCTGCAGCATCCCTGAACCGTTGGGACTACCATCGTGTTTGCTGTGAAGACACGATGCTAAGGTGTAGAGAGACTCTGACTTGCTCTAGGTTCCCCCCCCAGAATTTAGTTAGGGAACAATGACTGGGAAAACACTGTCCCCAGTTTGCAGCTTTGGTGAACATCCAGCCCCTTAGTACTTGGAAGAATAGATTCAGACACCTTCAACGTGGTGTCTACCTTTACTTGGTACTGGAGATCCTTGACTCACCAAAGCAACTACAGCGTCCTTGCCCTAACACACACACACGAAGTAGAAATAATAAAAAATCAGACTATTGCTCCATTCAGCCAACGCGTTTTCCTACCATTAAAGTTTCAGCCTTCCAGGCTAATACAGCGTGCACAGTAGTCACACGGCTGTAGACTCCCTCGCAGGCTTTGAGAAGATGAGCACGCAGCTGCCAGAACGTCAGCTCTCGCTGTGTTTCTTGTAGAAGCAGAGTTACACATCACACACGAGTCAAGGGGATGGGAGGAATGAACCCTCAGCGAGGTAGAGACCCATCTTTAATTACAAAACCCAACAAGCCAAGGGTAAACGTACAGACACGCCCCTTCGGCTACCTCTTAGCAAGATCTCTGAATTGTCACTACGACGGAAACCTGCGGAGAAGCAGCCCTGAAAGCACGACAGAAGAAACCAGAATGCAACTGATTACCGAAAGGGATGCACTTACTTGAAGCGGGTGCAGTGGGTAATTAAGCCATACATCCCGCAGGTCCTGCAAACACGGAGAGATGCCGTTAAAGCCCAAGGGAGTCATTTAGCAAATTCCACAGTACTAAATAAAATGTCATTACTTGAAATACTGAACTGCTTCGGATGCTGACTCTGCTTATTGCAAATTCAATAGTGCTGGCAAACTAATTTTTACAATTGTGTATTTGCTGTTCAAAGTGCCTGTAGTTCTCCCAATTAGCTTGTGTCAAAGAGGTGGAAAAATCCTTGAACCAAAGAAAAAATGGTTAAAGGAAGGACAAGATTTGTTTAAGCCTCAGGACTAACTTCACCAAAGGCAGGGACTATAAAAAGAAACAAAACCCCAGCACTTCTGTTTCATACAGGCTTCCTCCACTACAGGCACCGAGCAGCAAATAAACTCCGAGTTACACTGCGCTTCAAGACACTTCTATTTCTAACCAGCTTTGTCCTTTCAGAGACTGAGACGTTCAAGAAAGAAAATGTTGCTTAATTCATTCCCTCGCCACTGCCACGTGCACCGTCACAGAACCATAAGATCATTAAAGATCTTGGAAGAGACCTCCAAGATGCTCGCGGGATGTGCTGGCCACTTGACCACTATGTGGGGTAAATTCCAGCTAGCGGTATGCAAGAGCAGACGTGATTCATTCACAGAGTCAGTTAAATGCTGGATGAAGCCCCCTGTATGTTTTTCAAAGATGTGTTTAAAACCTTTACGAGAGGGACAACTTGACCAGTGAAACAGGAATGGTCCCTGTACACGAGCAGCTTCCCTACAGGGAGCCAGCCTGGATCCTCACTACCCAACTCTGCTGTCTTTTGAGCAAGGGTATTTCCAACCCGATACATTCGATGATTCTGTGATACCAAACGGTATCAATCCATAACCAATCCCATGGATCTGTAAATACCTTATCATTGAAGAGCAAACGTCCAAACAACTGCTTTGCTTCTTCTAGGGTCCCCTCCAGGTAAACAGCTCCTGCACGGAGGAGCCAACACAGCAAATGTCAGTAACACGTTAGCACTCGGGCATCTATTACTAAACACCGGGAGGTCAGGGAACGCAGAGCACGCCTTCTGGGGACACACTCTGACAAGTTCAAAGCGTATTAGCCACCAACATACACCAGTGGTCATAAAATACACCGAAAAACCTGGAATAGCCAGACCAGGGATAGACGAGAACGCATCCGCAGAGCACCTCAAACAAATTAGGCCAGAAGCAACCTATTTCTAAAAGCATCTCCACTAATGAGCTAACTACGTCATCCAGCGAAAGCCATGAAATACGTTTCAGCAGCTAGCAGGGAATTTTCAGTCATGCTGCAGCTTCAGCAACATCCCACTCCACGCAGAAATGATGTGTCGGGACGACTCAGAACCGCAGTGTCTCCCCACTATCACGCACAATTTTCTGAAGGGGAAACTGCACCTCTGCATCTCTCAGCTTCTGGAGATCACGGTTGTCCCTTTTGAAGCTGCACATCCAGCCCTGACTACCCCTGCACAGTACAGCAGTGTGCAACACATGCGCTCTGCAGCTGCACAGGCGCTGGAGAGACTCAGGATCAACAGTCCGTGCTCGGGTAATCTCTACAGGAGGGCTTCTGCAAACCTCCCTTGCGCTCTTGCCAGCACATCTGTGGAAGAGCAAAGGGACTATGCAGCGACACGAGGAACAGAGAGAAAAGGGAGTCCCCGTTCCCCACACAGGGAGAGCACAGTTTGTCTTGTTGTGTCTTTCCCTGCCTCTTTGATTCCTCACCAAGTCAACCGACTTTCTCTGCAGAACGCTTTGGGGGGTTCGCAGACAGCGCTGCCAGAGGCATGCTACGAGGGCAGAGGGTTTCAAAGAGCACCAGACCTTTCGAGGCTCTCAAGGAGGTGCTCCAGACCCCAGACACACTTTTCTAGTGGTCCCTTAACGAGCTCTCGGAGGCCAGCTACAGCTCTGACAAAATCTTACTGCTCAATTAGAGCTGTGAACAGCTGTGAACAGCTGTGTGCGGAGGTTCAGCAGGCAGCCTGCTCTCAGCTGCCACGCAGCCCTCACCGCTGCATCCCAGCCAGGCTGAAGTGTGTGAGCAAAGGCACAGATCCACGTCTAGCATTCCTTTGCTGATTGTTTTTTATTCTTAAATTCAAGATCAAAGCACTCATGGCAAGCAAAACAGAGTTAAAAAGAAAACTCTTATTTCTTTATAAGCTGAAACACAGTTTGGCCCAAGGCAGAAGGCACGGAGCCGCTGACATCCAAGCCAGCTATGATCTGCTCTTCAAAGCGGGACAAAATGCTGCAGGAGCTTGTGTAGTCTGCAAAGATTCGGATCAGGGCTCAACCATTCCCACAGCTCATCCTGAGCACACGTGGATGACCGTGACGACACATTAGCCACCCTTAGCGTGCTCTGTTTATTCAAACGAGTCCTACCAAATAAAATACAGCCTGTGTGGATCTAAATTATCAGATCTGGGACTTACTGCTCGTTGATTTGTAACCGGGCTCAGGCAGCCCCGACTCCTTCTCCAACACTACTTTATAACTGGGACGGTCAGTCGCTGGTCAGCACCTTGGCATCCAGCAGCAATGCTGACCCTCAGCTAGCAGGCTTGGGCACCCTTACTGCAGCAGCTGTGGCACAGCGCCACGGTTTTCACGCCTAAGGCAATGCCAGGCTGACGGGACACAGAGGGACTGGGCTGGCTGGGAGCGCCTGGGGTACGCAGAAAGCCAGATGCAGTTTCAAACTCCAGCTGATGTGAGACCCCCCCGTTTTCACAGGTCTGTGCAAGTACTGCATGGAGCAGTGACCCTGCACTTCTCCTGCCAGGAAATGAAGACTTAAGGAGGCTTACAATTACCTACCCTTACCAACACCCCCCAACACAGACCAACACCTCCCCCACCACAACCACCACGGCACGCAGACATTAAAAGGTAACCGTGCCCGCCCAAACGCACACATTTACCTATCAGGGCTTCAAAGCAGTTGGCCATGGCGTGGCGGAGATCCGATTCCCTGCACAGGTCTGGTCCGTGAGCGTAAAGCATGAATCGATCCAATTCCAACTTCTGCAGAGGATGTGGGAAGAGTGAAAACCACACATCAGGAGCACAGAAGTACCAGTTCCAGTCTCCAGAGTGACATCACGTAACATGCAGCAGCAGGGTTTGAGGGAACTTGAAAGCTTCTCTCCACACTTTCAGTTCAGACACAGGCAACTATTAGAAGACTTTGCACTTTTGTATGAGAAACAACCAACCAGAGCGTGACAGCATGGACCATCAACCCAAAGTGTCAAGGACAGCCAGATCAACACCTGTCGCTAGTGAGACTCAGGAATGAGTTCAGGAGGAGGGCTGAGGCTGCGATGGGAAAAAATCACCTGGTACTGGCTGCAGGGTGCATCATTCGTGCTGTCGCTTTGCCCTTAAGGAAGTGCTAAAGGGATGTCCAAAGGGAGGGCATTAGCACCGAGGACAAAGACTTTGCCTTGGAAAGTAGACCAGTGGGGAGGAATAAAAACGATAGGAGTGTGATAGACACAACCCACTGAACATCTGGCTTCCTGCTCTGAGTGTCAACAGGTGGCACCAACCAGAGCTCCTGGGCACCGATCGGTTAAGCCGCAGTGCCACCTAGCTTTGTGTGTCTTCAGCACCCTGCTGCTGCCTAAACACAGCTCTGCTAGCCAGGCAGAATATCTCAGGTTTTTATAAGACACGGGACAACCTTGCTGTAGAAATGCGGGCAAGAGCTCCCAGGATCTCTTTATGCAGCCACCTTTATGACACAAAACCCCTCCCGAGATGTTTCAGGAGGAGGTCAGCGCATTTTGCAGAGTTTGTATGGGACTAGGTCCTCCCCAGCTGCGTGTGACTAATTTCTAATTGCCACTCAACTTCACCTTCCTAAAGGATATCTCGGAGCGGAGACTAACTTGCTAGTGGTGTGTGGAGTTTCCACTTTCAACAGAGAGCCCGTTCGCTGCTGCAGCAGACAGGGAACCTCCGCTTCCATCACGCTGTGAAACACGGGGAGCGCTCGCGACAACTCAGTGTCACAGTGGAACACTGGGAGGTTTAGATAAAACTTAAACTTCCTGCAGATTACTGCCTTTTGTTGACGTTAGCAGCTGCTGTTCTGGTACTGGCGTCCCCCCCACTCTCGATGGCCTCTCCCCATCTCCAGAGCTTGCAGTCAGCTAGTTTTGCTTCTCAGTTTTGGTCACGTTTCAGATCATCTTTACGATTTCTGCCACAGAAACGTCTTCGATTCTCAACAAAAACACCACTCCACGTGCACCAGAGAAGCTGAGGGGCTGAGAATTATGTCGAGGGACTAACCTGGATGCCATGAACAACTGCAGGGGACAACTAATGGAGTGAAACCAGGAATGGTGACAAATCAAGAACGTAAATCTCTCGTATTTGCAGTCGCATCTAGTGCAAAGGTTTTATATCCAGTACAAGGTTTTTATGTCTAGTACAGAGTTTTCATACCTAGTACAAAGGTTTTATATCTAGTACAAAGTTTTTAAGAGTGGCAATACAAATTTTCCAAAAGTGGCCGTGTGCAAGGACAAAGCTCTAAACCAAGACCTCACAGGTGGCTCTCCTGACGCAAGGTATAAACCAGTAACATGAATTCAGATGTCAGGTAATTCAGTATCATCTGTGCAAACAACCCCCTGATCCGAAACCTTTCAAGCAACTGATAGCTATCCAAACCATTAAAGCAAGCTTTGTAAGGAAAGAATCGTGTTCACTCCCTCCCCTACAGCCCTCTGCTGAGAGCTGAGCAGAGAGAGGACAGGTGAGGAATCAGGCAGTGTTTGCCAGAACCTTGATGCGGGCTGTGCTTGCTCAAGTCACTGAGTGGATGTGAACAGAGGAGGTTAAAAGGTCACTTGGACACTACCAGCAGTGCAAGGGAACGTGTGCACGAGCAGGCTCAGACCCTAGGTCAGTCAGTCTCCAGTGTTTTTAAACGACACACCAAAAGAACCAAGTGTGACTAGGACAACACCAAATTATTGAGCCAGCCAACCTGACCACATTCCCACTCCCCATTACTATTACTAAGCAGACATGTAAAGACTTTACTTCATTGAATTGTGTGAACGACCAAGTTCAGAGGCACACCTGCTCTTCCAGTGAGACCACACAAGTTCTCACAGAAGCCTTTCTCACCTGTTTCTCAG
This sequence comes from Phoeniculus purpureus, assembly GCA_028565055.1. NCBI lineage: Eukaryota > Metazoa > Chordata > Aves > Bucerotiformes > Phoeniculidae > Phoeniculus > Phoeniculus purpureus. Next base: position 8,593,690 of record JAOXOE010000343.1, on the reverse strand, counting down.
CGCTGTCCAGTGACAGGACAAAGGGCAGTGGAATGCCAGCTGGAGCACAGGAGGTTCCATGTACACATAAGGAAAAGGTATTTTCACCGCAGGGGGTGAACAGAGCCCTTTCAGAAGCTGCCCAGAGAGGTTGTGGACTCTCCTGCTCTGGAGGCTTTCAGAACCCACCTGGACACATTCCTGTGTGACCTGATCTAGGGGATCCTGCTCGAGCAGGGGGATTGGACCGGATGATCTCCCGAGGTCCTTTCCAACCCCTAGCACTCAGTGATTTCTCATGTGCAATTCACTGTGAATCTGAGTAGGACTGTACAGGTTAGAAAGCACAAAAACTGTGGTTTGACCACCTGCTGTCACATTCTTTCTACACATCCTACCAGGAAGTTCTTTCTCAGTGAATTTGTTACTCTTCCTTCACTACATTCCTACCATCTTCACTACCGTCCACATAAATACCCTAAAAACTTCTCCTTGCACCAGCAACAATTTCTTCTCTGAAAAACATGCTTTGGAGAAAACATTGACTTCTGCCCCATCCTGACAATGTTCTTTCAAACTGAAGAGAGTTCCTGTACCCCCCAGTCTAGTACACGAAACACAGGAGATTTTCAACGCAAGCAGATCCCTCAAGAGGCAACCCACACACTAACAGGAACAATCACAATCACAGACTTACCGAGGCTGGGAAAGGCTCATCCTGCCCAGCCCATCACCTGGCACCCCCACATCAGCGAGACCAGGGTACTCAGGGCCACAGCCAGGCTGTCCTTCAACACCTCCAGGGATGGGGACTCCACCACTGCCCTGGGC
>JAOXOE010000343.1:8562294-8589934 GCA_028565055.1 Phoeniculus purpureus | reverse complement strand
TGTGAATTGGCCTTTGGTGGGGGGGCGGCGGTTTGTGAGATTGGTGGGTTTTGGGGGGAGTTCCGGTATCCCCCTCCCCACCCGCGTTCCCCGTGGGCTGCACCCCACGCAGGGTGTTTGGAGTGGGGGGGTATGAACGTCGTTGGGGGGGATCCCATCGGCTCCTTCTCTGGCATCGGGGCTGCTGGAGGGGGGACACACGAACGGCGGGGGCAGCGCATCCCTCCTTCCGCCCTTCAGGGACCCCCCACCCGTCCCTCCGGGGGCAGGGGCGCCCCACTCGAGACAACGCAGCTCCTCGAGGTGCGGGATAGGGGGGGGGGAAACAGTGGTTTGTCGGGTGACGGTGGGGTTACCTCCCCCCGCCAGCACCCAGCGGACTTCACGTCACACCTCCAGTGGGTCTCACCCCAAAGATGGACGAAACGCTCGGGGTCCCTTCCGCCCGAGAACCGACCCTCACCCCCCGGTACGGAGGGGCAGAGCGAGTTTTCTCCGACGGCACCGCCGAGTTCCTGTTTTAGCCCGTGACCTTGAGGTGGGAGTTTGGACTTTGGGTGAGAGCGGGCGGACGGGATCCTCTCCGCTGCCCTTTCCCCCGCTGCTCCGCCAGGGACCGTGCGGGCACAGCACCGCGATGCCCCGCAGCTCCGCCGGCCGCCTCCAGATTCCAGTTCCCGGCTCCCAAACTTCCCAAAGTTTCCCCTCAGCGCTTCAGCCACGGGGGGCTTTTCCCCACGGGTGGTGTCGGGGGGTCCAGGTGATGCCACCAGGGTTTCGCGGGTGACGCCGAGGAAGCCAGTCCCGATGGCCAAGAATGACCCTCGCCCGGCTCCCAGCTGGATTTGGGTAGATGGGAGACCGACCATCGCACTGCTGGCCCTTGGCGACCCCCTGACCTCGCCGTGTGGCTCTGCCGAGGGGGGTGCTGGGGGTGCCAGGCCTCCCCGCCGTGTCGTCGGGGACGTCTTAGGAGGGTGATGGCCGCTCTTGCTCAGGAGCCAGGTTCCCCCAGGGCCAGGCAGGTATTTTGCCAGCCCGGGCTGGAAAAGCCGGTGCTGTCGAGTATTTGCTTAAAGACAAGGGAATAGGGTTGCCTGGCTACTGCGTGTGACCTCTCTTTCCAGCTTCGTACCCCCCCAGTAAAAAAAGAGGGAGAAGCAGCACGCACCCTGGGGAGGTCATTCGGGGTGCTTCGACGAGCCCCCCACTTTGATCCTGCTCCTCTTGCCTCCTGCCTGGGCTGGCACAAGTCCATCTCCCTGCTCCTGGCACCCCCATCCCTCTCGCCTCTCCCTCTACTCCCCAGAGAGTGACCCCCGGTGCGGGGGAGCTGTGAGCCGGGGTGGGGGGTTCCCCACGGAGGAGCCCGGCGTGGGGGAGCACAGAACAATTGGGAAAGGAGGTCACGTCAGTGGGGCTGGCGAGTACGGCATGTGAAAGGCACAAGGGAGGCCTTATTTGGTAGCGGAGCCCGGCGAGCTGCCCTCGTCTCCATCCCATGCCAAAACCCCCATCCCGAGTGAGCCAGGGTGCAGGGAGGACACCCCAGGAGCAGTTGCTGGCAGTGGGGGGAAGGGGTCCAGTGCGTGAAGGAGGTTTGCCAGGATAACCCCTGTGTCGCATCCCCCTCTCCCTTTCCTCCTTGAAGTGCAGGGTCTGAGGGAGCAAACCCTGGGAGGGCCACAGTGGCAGTGGGGTGGGACCCCCACCCGTGACCGTCGCTCCAGCGCTCTGTCGCAATCCCACGTCTGCTCCCTTGGCTTCTCGCTGGCTTTTCCTCCGCCGCTTCCTTGTTCCAGCTCCGGCCTTGTTCTTCCTCGAGGGCTGTTCTCTCCCCCCTCGTTCGCCACCGGACATTTGGCCACCATCACAAAGAAATGGCTACGGGGCCGGACGCTGAGCCCCTTCCTCGCCATGACCCAGAGGCCGAAGGACCAGCGTCCCCCCGCCCCAGCCTTGTTTATGTCGAGGAGTTTTGCGGGTTGATGGCGTGTGCGTGCACAGCCCCGGAACCTAAGCCCGGGCCAGGAGGACGCTCCGTCGGCAGAGAGAATATTTACGTAAGGATTAGTCCCTGCCGGGGATGGAATCCACCCCGCAGGGGGGCAGGCAGCACCCCGCAACGAGAGAGGCAGCACCCCACTTCTCCAGGGACAGGGTTGAGGGAAAGCTCTGCTCACCCCGTTTCCCAGCTTGATCCCCGCCCCCACCCCGAGCCCCCAGTGCCTCTCTGGCCACAGTGGGTAGCCAAGCGGTTAATCGGCTGGTAGAGAATTAAAAGGAGCCCCCACGGAAAGGTGCTGGCCGGGGAGCTGGGGCTGAAGGAGGCAATTAAATGCCTCGTCAATGAATCACCCGGGCGCTTTCCGCCTCCCCACCCGGCCTGTTAACGTTTAGCGGGGCAGGGGAGTGTGACCGTGCTAGCGGGGTGCCTCGTGTCCCTTGGGGTGCTCTGTGTCCCTGCGAGTGCCTCCGTGGGATGGGGCTCCAAGGCAGGTAAATGTGCCCCCCGAATGCGTCTTTACGTGGCTTGTGGCCTCATGTGAGGATGAGGAGGGCTGCCGGCACTCTGCCGTGCTGGAGCCATCCTTGAGCCGTGGTCTGGAGACCCCAGCCACCTCCTGGCCCTGATCTCTGACTCTCCCTGTGTGTCTCTGGTCTCAGCAACTCACCCCCTACCCCCCGCCACCCCGGACTGTTTCCATTAAAGTGGCCACAGTGGGACAAGGTACACTGGGGACAGCAGAAGGTGATGCTTGAATGCAGAGGAGATGAGCAGGATGGGCTGGAGATCACTTCCTAGGGAGAAAGGGAGTAGCAGACGCTTGGAGAAGACTTACTGGAGTGACCGTAAAAGCCAGGAGAGGACAGGCCAGCAGTGAGGTGGCAGAGCTGAGATCCAGCAGCCCTGGCAAATCCAGGAGCTGTGGGGCTCAGTGGCAGGAGCAGAGGAGGACTGTGGAAAGGGGGACTTCATGTGCTCCTTGTGTGATCCCATAGCTGTCATCCCCGTTGAAGGTCACCTTGGAGGTCCTGCCCCCATGACCAGCAGCTTCCCGGAGCAAACAGTGGTACTTCTCACCTGGAAGAAACCATTGGTTTCACCCCATATTGTGACAAGAAGAGGAGATGGAGAAATGCTCCATGAAGACGACACTCTGCAAAACGTCTGTGCAGCAGAACTGAAATCAAACAGCTGGGGCTGTCCTAAGCCGGGGGTGTTTGGAGCTGGGGGAGCCACATCATCATATCCCATACTCCTTGTCTGGGAGCTGTTGGTCCGGTCCCATCCCACAAGACCCTTGGGATGTGTCTCACACCCTCCACCTCCGAGAAGGGGTTGTTTTTCCTTATGCAGTAGCATTTACCTGCCTGGCTGGGAATTTCTCCAATAAGATTTTGCTTTCCCCCACTCAACGGCAGGATTTTGCCCCAGGAGCATTTATGGTGGAGGATGGAGGCCAAGCCCCTGGGATCTCTGAGCGCAGGGAAGCCTGGAGCAGCTCCCCGCAGGCTGAAGCTCCTCTTCCATTTAAGGGCAGGAGTAATATTTCCGCCTCAAATCTTTCCCTCGGCAGAAGGATATCCCGTCCAGCCCGCTGGGAATTAGCCCTGAGGACGCTCCCTCTCTCTGCCTGTCCCACCTCGCTTGAACACAGCCCAGCCCCACCTCCACCTGCTTGTTGCCCCTCGGGGGATGTTTATATAGGACCCCCTGGAACACTGGGGTGCGAATGGGGAGCACCCATGACCTTGGATCTCCCCACCCTGCGTCCCCAACACCCTGTTTGGGGCTGGAAAGCAGCCAGGGTGCCCTTCGGGGTTTTTCGCCCGCTCGCCCCGGTGTAATTTTACGGTTTCAAACTTGGCCGACCCATGATTGAACTCTCAAAGAAAACAAGTTCCTAGCGAGGAGAAGCTCTTCCTTGACGAAGCTGCCTCGCTGAGGCTTCTGCGGGGTCCTTTATCTCTCCCATCTCTTCGCTGAGCAGCTCCAGCAGGGTTTGGGTTTCAGGGCAGCGGCACATTGGCGGCGGGTTCTCCCTCCCGGAGCCGCCTCCGACGCCTCTGGTGCGAGAAGCTGGTGCTCCGGGGAGGCGGGAGAGATGATGGAGGCTAGTGGGCACCACGCGGGGAAGGAAGTTCAGCCTCCTCGAGGCTTCTCCAGCAAGCAGATCCCTCAGGGAGCAGCTGTGCTCTGACCCATGTGAAGGGGAACACTTCTTTCCCTAGAAAAAGGGAGCCGTTGAATTTCATGGATGCAAGGGGAGCTCCTGCAGATCGATCCTCTCCACAGCCGGTGCTGGGAGAAATTCAGGCAGAGTGCCCGTCGAGGTGGAGCAGCACTGACCACCCTGGGGTGCTCTGTCAATCTCCAGTCCGGTCCCAGAAGATAGACAGAAAACTGAGGTGCCTTGAAGGGGGGCTTCCAGCCCACGCTGGATGGTCCCAGTAGAAGGGACAAGCTACTGGGCTGTGCCTAACTGCAGCTCTGACTCAGGGAGGGTTGAGGAGATCCCGCGCTGATCCCATCCAGCCTGGAGCTCTCAGCATCCTTCTGGGCAAGGTCCTGAGCATCCTCTCCTAGCCGGAGCAGGCTCCAGCGTGGGATGGCCACCAAACCTCCCTGGATGGCTGGGTTTGGGGCAGCCAGGGTTGGGTTCCAGCAGGATGTGGGTACCAGCAGCCGGGGTGGGGGGGTGTTGACACAAGGGCTATCTGCAAACGGCCCCCTTTGTTATTTAATAGATACAGGTCGGCCCGAGGTTTTGTTACACAAAGCAGGAATGTTTGCTGCTCCCAAGGCTCGGAGATGGGGCAGATAGCTTATCTGCAAGAGAAAGAAGAGATGTCAGCACAAGAATAGGCCTGGGCTGGCTGCTGCTGGCTGTTTCACGGGTCCCTGTCAGGGTGCCTGGAAAAAAAATGAAATAAAAATTAAAAGTAATCAAGGTTTTTCCACTCCTCCAGTCCACATCGGGCAACCGGGGTGGGTGACCTTGGTCTAGACCCTTCAAATCAGCTCTCACAAGGCATTTAGGTGCTACAAGCATCAAATCCTCCAGATGATCTCCCAGTAGATGCTACAGGAACATCTAGAGCCCCAGAGCTGAGTGAGACCCCACCAACACGGGCACCATGCCCAGGTGCTCCAGCAGGAGCTGGTGGGTGATGGCAGCCAGGGACTGAACCACCCATGGGGACACACAGCAGGGCTGAGACCAAACCAGCAGCTCCCTGCAAGGTCTGAGCCTAAATACCGCGGTGGCTTGCAGGGCCATTCTTCCAGGAGGAAGAGTTGGGGTTTGGTCCTTAATGAGTTGCTGCTGCTGAGATTGAATGGAGACAACGGATGTTGTCTGCAAAGTCGGGTGCTGCTGGCCATGCCAGGAGAGATCCTGTTTGCCAGGTGGGAATTGGAAGGTGCTGAGATGTCACCAAGCATGCAGTGAGGTGACCGGTCTCACTTGCCTTTCTGTGGTATCTTGGCAGCTTGGCCCACCAGCACTAGAAGGATGGAGACATCCATCCCAAAAATGTACAAGCTCAAGGCTTCTTGGCCTTAACCAAGGTTCTCCTTGGCCGTGAGGTTCTCCTCGGGCTGGTGTTGCCCCTCTGGCATGCCACCACCTATGGCGTGGGGTATCCCTGAATCAGCAGCTCCAGGAACCTTCTTTCTTCTCTAGGTGAGGACACTCTTTGTCAGTGGGTTGCCTCTGGACATCAAGCCCCGAGAACTTTACCTGCTCTTCAGGCCCTTTAAGGTACCAGACTGGGGAGGGGAGAAGGGCTGGAAGCATGGGGCTGTCCCCCTGCCCCATCCTCATGTCCCCATCAACCTTGCTGGGATCTGGGAGCCTTTTCAAACACATATTATCAGGCTTCCAGTGCCCCTCCAGAGCTCCAGTGGCAGTGTGTCCTTGCAGTGGTGTCCAGCCTTGTTGAGCTCCTGCCTGCGCCCCCCTGGTGCCCCCTCCCTGCCATAGAGCAATGGTCTCGAGAGGTTCCTCTCTCCAAAGGGAGCTGAATCACCAGGGATCTCCACTAACCACCATTTAAATCCTTTTCTTGCAGGGGTACGAAGGGTCTCTCATCAAACTCACCTCCAAGCAGGTAGGAGCCACTGGAAATGGGGCAAACTGCCCCCCGGGATGGGAGTGGTCCCCTCTTTATGCCCCAGCAGCTCGACTGACTGAGCCTCCTTTCCCTTCTCCACAGCCCGTGGGCTTCGTCAGCTTTGACAGCCGCTCGGAGGCAGAGGCAGCAAAGAACGCACTGAACGTGAGTGCGCCCGGACGCTCCGTCTCGATAGACAGGGTTGATTCCCCCTTGTTTCCTCCTCCTGGGACACTCGGTGAATTCCTGCTGCCCAGGGACTGGTTGTCCCCCACTACATCCCTCCAGCCCATCCCCATCAGCTGCTTCTCATCTGCATCCTCTCTCCTCCCAGGGGGCTGCGTCCCTCTTCCCTTTTCCAGGGGCAGCCCGAAGGGTTTGATCCCTAAGGATCAGAGCCTTAGGTACAGGGAGACGCCTTCCCCAGCCCCTCCTGTACCTTCAGCAGGAAAGACCTCAGCAAGAAGAAATTTAACTCTCTTTTGGCAGCTCCCTCTTAGGATTCTGTAGGGCTAGGAAGCAGTCACAGGGAGAAACCACATGGAGCTGCCTCTCTGGTACCTCCCTGGGTTTTGATTTATTGGGGGGTTTTTGCCTCATCTTCATTTCCAATGTAAAACTTTTCTCTCTTGGCTCCGCTAATCCCTCTGGATAAGAGCTGGGCCATGCGGGATGCCGACTGCCAAATATGGTGCCGATGCTAAAGATGCTGGAGGAATGTGAGAGTTGCCTCGGGGCTGGCAAATTAGCTCATTTGAGGGCTGGGAGTTGAGAGCTGAGGGCGGAAAATGGAATAAATAATAAACGGCGAGTTATTCTAGCTGCGGGGCTGGCACGTGGCACCACTCACCCACCAGCCCTGCTTCTCCTTCCCACCTGCAGGGCATCCGCTTTGACCCCGAGATCCCCCAGACGCTGCGGCTGGAGTTCGCCAAGGCCAACACCAAGATGGCCAAGAGCAAGCTGGTGGGGACCCCCAACCCCAGCACACCGGTCCCCACTGCCGTACCTCAGTTCATCGCCCGGGAGCCCTGTAAGTACCGACCCAGCGAGTCTTGGGTCACCCCAACCTGCTGCCACAGCAGTGCCGGCAGGTTTTGGTGCGGCGGGCACCAGGGGTTGTCGCCACCCTCAAGAAAACACCTTCTTCAGGTCGTTTGATGTCACACGAAGCCGAGACGGGGGGAACGTAGCAATGCTGGGACACTGGTGCAGGAAGCTGGAAGGAGCAGGGATGCCACGGGTGGATGGTGGTGGGGAACAGCAGTTCTCACTGGGAGCAGCATTGCAAGCATGGTGGTGTGTGCTGGCCCATGACCAGGAGTCCCCTGAAGGCATGGGACAGCCAGCTTGGTGTGACGTGGGAGCAGGATTAGCCCCTGGTGGTGCTTCACCGTGCCAGGGAGCTTCCAAGTCATGGCTCGGAGTCTCAGGGGAGACCTTAGCAATGTTCCACGCATTTCCATCACTAGAACAGTGTTTCTTGGGGTTGTTCAGCCTGAAGAGGAGGTGGGACCTTCTAGCAACCTTCCAAACGCTGCAAGGCTGGGGAAGACCGTTCACAAGGGCAGGGAATGATAGGAAGGGTCATGGTTTGAAGCTGGAAAAGGGCAGATTGAAGCTGGACGGGAGGAAAAAGCTCTTGAATCTGAGGGTGGGGGATCCCTGGAACAGGCTGCCCAGAGAGGTGGTGGAGGCCCCATCCCTGGAGCCATCCAAGGTCAGGCTGGCTGGGCTCTGGGCAAGCTGTTCTAGTTAGAGGTGGCCCTGCTTGTTGTAGGGACTAGACGACCTTTGGAGGTCTCTCCCACCTCAGTACATTCTATGAAAACATCTACAAGCAGCCTTTCGCTCTGGAAAGAAACACTCACAGCATTTTCCAAGAAAGATCTTAGAATCACGGAATCACTTTGGTTGGAGAAGACCCTTGAGATCATGGAATCATCGAATCATCAAGTCCAACCGCTAGTCCTACCCTACTGACAGTGTCTCTGCAGTTGTTCCATCAGAGCGGACACTGCAGCAGAGAGGAGGCATCAGTGTGCAGCGTGAGCGGCACAGCAAAGCTCACTGTCTCACAGATGCCCTCTTGTGCTCTCCACAGGGCCACCTCTGCATGCTAAACACACCTGACATCCCCACTCAGGCAGGTGAAGACTCCCTCTGCTCCACAGGGTGGGTTTACCCCTTCACTGAAAGGCAGCAGCAGCCTTTTAAAGCTGCTGTCCTTACGCTGTCTGGACCACTGCAGCGAGGCAATGAGACAGCACAAAGTCATTTGTGACCAGTGACAGCCAAGTTTTGTTGCCTCCAGGCTTGTGCTGAACTGGAACAGGAGGTTTTCCCCGAGGGTAGCACGCACTTAAGGGTTCTGGGTTTTTCACCCATCTGGCCTTTTCTTCTTTTGCAGTGGTTGAGGGCAGCCTAGGCGGCCAACTGGATCCTGGGCTGGATCAGAAGTGTGACCAGGTCAAGGGAGGTGATTCTTCTCCTCCTCTACTCTGCTCTCCTGAGACCTCACCTGGAGTCCTGTGTCCAGTTTTGGAGTTCCCAGCACAAAAACCACATGAATCTGTTGGAGCAAGTCCAGAGGAGGCCACAGGGATGATCAGAGGGCTGAAGCCCCTCTGCTGTGGAGACAGACTCAGGGAACTGGGGCTGTTCAGCCTGGAGAAGAGAAGGCTCCAGGGAGACCTAACAGCAGCTTCCAGTACCTGAAGGAGGCCAGTAAGAAGACTGGAGAGGGGTTTTTTTTAACAATGGACTCTAGTGACAGGACAAGGCAGATGGGTTCAAGCTAAAAGAGATTTTTAGATGAGATCTGAGGAAGAGATTCCTCACTCTGACAGTGCTGAACCTCTGGAACAGGTTGCCCAAGGAGGTTCTAGGTGCCCCTCCAACCAGTTCAGCTGCAACTGACCAAGGGTTCCCCAAGTACTATGGGAGAGGGGACCAAGACAACCATTATAGGGATCTTGTGTAATGTTTTTTCAAGAAAGCCCATAAACCAGTAATTTTTATAGGAAACAAAGACTTAGAAGACAGGGAAGAAGTCTACCCAAGTCATACATTCTCTTGACCCTTCTCTGAGCCAGCTCAGAGCAAGGATTTCAGTAGGAAGTTACCGCATTAATGGCAAAGCAGCAGATGAAGCAGCAGCACTGTTAATGTTTCACAGTCTCCCCAGCACCCTACACTCACAGGCAAACAGATCTTTTCTTATCGGCTTTCTTCCCCACGGCTGTTTCTCTGTGACATCCTTGGGCGCCTCCAGAGCTTCTGCCATTATCTGAGTGCAGGAACACACCTGAAGCCATCAGTGCATGGACTTTTCTTGTGCTGCCCTCTGCACGCCTGCAGTCTGCAGGATGGCATCTCTCTTCTGGTCAATCCCCAGCCCAAGAGTGACAAGGGAATGAGTGGCCAAACCAAGCGACCAGAAAGGAAACAAATGCTCTGGGAAGCATTTGCGACTTAACAAACAGTCTGCAGTAACCAAAAGATCTGCAGTGGAGCCTCCCAAGGAAAAAGATAGACTCAAGGAAAAGCTTTTCTGGCTGGCATTGCACACATACACCAGAGCTACGTGGGAGCTGCAGTGGCAGCACAGAGGTCCTTCATAAAAGCTGCTTTCAGAAGCACAGAGTTAGTGAGGCTGGAGAAGCCCTCTGAGCTCATCCAGCCCAGCCCAGGACCTAACATCACCGCATTGGCCAGACCAGGGCACTAAGGGCCACAGCCAGGCTGCCCTTAAACCCCTCCAGGGATGGAGCCACCACTGCCCTGGGCAGTCCATTCCAGGGTCTGGCCACCCTTTCTGTGAGGAAGGGCTTCCTAACATCCAACCTAACCCTCCTCTGGTGCAGCTTCAGGCCCTGCCACTAGTTGTCTGGGAGAAGAGCCTGATCCCCACCTGACTACAACCTTCAGGGAGTTGCAGAGAGGGAGAAGGTCTCCCTTGAGTCTCCTATAGGCTAAACACTCCCAGCTCCCTGAGCCTCTCCTCATTAGACTGTCTCTCGAGTCCCTTCCCCAGCCTCGTTGCTCCTCTGGACTCTCTCCAGCCCCTCAAACTCTTTCTTGAAGTGAGTGGCTCAGAACTGCCCCCAGTACTGTGTTGTGCTGATGGAAAGAATCCTGCCTGAACTCCTTAGGGACTTCCAGAGAACCCAAAAAGAGTCACCAAGGAAGTTTTAAAGACAGTTAAAATAAACATGTGGGAAGAGCTATTTTTATATCAGTGTATGTTTTAATGCAAAGTACCAGAAACACCATCAAAATAGAGGTGGTTCCTCGATTCTCTTGTCTAATTATTTTCTCTTTAGGGAGAAGAAAAGTAATAAATGAGAAAGATTACAAGTCATGCTCAAAGCCAAAAGATCCCAGAATCACAGACTGGGCTGGGTTGGAAGGGACCTTAAAGATCCCTAGATCCTCCAGTCCCAATCCCCTGCCACGGGCAGGGACACCTCTTACCAGACCAGGCTGCCCAGCGCCCCGTCCAACCTGGCCTTGAACACTTCCAGGGATGAAGCAGCCACAACCTCTCAGGGCAAGCTGTTCCAGGACCTGAGTACCATCACTGTACAGAATTTCCTCCTAATGTCTAACCTGGAAAAGGGAAGATTTAGGTTAAAGCCATTTTCCCCCTCCTATCACTACAAACTTTGGTAAGAAGTCCTTCCCTAGCGTTCTTACTGGCCTCCTTCAGGGGCTGGAAGGCTGCTGGAAGGCTTCCCCAGAGCCTTCTCTTCTCGAGGCTGGATAGCCCCAACCCTTGCAGCCTGTTCCCACAGCAGAGGGGCTACGATATCTGGTCATCAAAAGGTAACACGTCATTACCTGGATGAGCACTCACTCTTCCCACTTCCACCATCCTAAATCTAAACGTCCCAGGCAGCAACTGCAGGAGAAGGTGTCTGTCAAACACTCACACCCGAGAGTCTGGGTCTTGAAAGCACCGGTGAAATGCACGGCTCTCAACAGCCACCGCAGGAACGTGCACGAAGGAAGAGACGCCCCTGACTACACACGCACGAGAGATGGGGTTTGTGCTGTTATCATCCCGAAAACAGACCTCCAAAGCTCTGCAGGGGTTCCCTGAATTTGGCAGGAGTTAAGACCAGAACCCCACATTTGCTTTGGTGCCCAGCGCAAACCCGAAGGTGCAATGGTGTTTCTGGCTGACTACAGCTCGGGTTCCCTCTCTGCTGCTTCGTTCTCCCCGTCTCTACAAAACACACAGAGGAAGGGAGCACGGACACAAGGGCACAACGGCTTCCAAGCCACGCAACAGCAGGTGTGGTATTTCAAGATGTAGAAGGAGACACCCACGGAGGTGCAGGGTGCGACCAAGGCAAAGGCTCGTGCCTGTGTTTGTTACTAGCACTACAGAGTGACAGAATCAGCTTGACTGGAAGAGACTGGTAACTCAGCGCTGGCAGGACACCACCAATCCCTGTCCCACAGCACCACATCTATGGGTCTTGCAGATCCTGCTGGGGATGGGGACACCACCACTACCCTCGGCAGCCTGTTCCAATCCCTGACCATTCTGTCAGCGAAGAAATTGCTCCTAATGGCCAGTCTAAACCTTCCCTGGCCCAGCTTGAGGCCATTTTCTCTCTTCCTATCACTTGTCACTTGCGAGAAGAGACCAGCCCCCAAGATGTAAAACCAGAAAAACAGCTAACTAAATGATCGAGCAGCAGCCCTGAAACAGAGGTCAGCCCTTCCTTGCACAATGCACAGTATTACTGGGGAACTGATTCCCTGGAATCTTCTTCCTGTCAGCAGCACAAAAAGATTCAAAGAGTGACTTGAGAAATTAAAGAAAGGTCCATTCAAAGTGGTTAAATAAATCACCTAAATACAGCCTCAGAAGCCCATAACCTACGGGCCCTTGGAAGCCTGGCTAGGAATTCCTTCCCTCCTCCTTTCCTGTTGCTCTTTTCTCTCTCTAAAAACTTGCAGCTGGTGCCTCAAGGAACCTCGGTCTGCTCTAGAAGAACAGTTCTCAGGTTGAGAAACTTCATCCTGCACACACATGCACATCTGCTTCAGTAGGTCTTGAACGATGCCCCAAAGAAACCCTTTACTCTTCATTTACAAGCACTTGTGGCCAATGCCATAAGCTCGGAGCTTCACACCGGACTCAAACTCACGAAGGAGCCCTACTCAAGTCACAAAGACAATGAGCTTCTGCACGAACGACGGAAGGAAGAGCATCTTACTGCGGGTCTCCGGCGTAACTGAGCTGAGCAGGTCGTATCCCAAAGTGGACAATAATGGGGAAAGTAATGACATCAGGGTTGAACTGCTCGCGGTCCAGTTGGTCAATACGAACTGAGCTGGGTTTCTAGGAGAGAAAACAAGACACAACTCGTTGACAACAGCTCCACGGAAGAGTCACTGCCTCTGGCCCACGCTATCCAGGAGCTAGGAAGCAGCAATATTCCAAGGTTGCAAAGGACACATAAACCTAATCGTGAATGTTATAATGAGGATCTGGCAAATCATGACGACGATTGGAACAAAAGTAACTGACTCAAAGGTCACAGTGAAAAAAGGACGGATCTGTATTTCCGTTTTACAGCTGCGGGCATTTAGAGTTTGATTATTTCTAAGAACTTAACGCGACTTCCTTGCGTCAAACACCACACTGCCAGTAAGATGAGGACTAGCACACTGGCACTCCAGCCCCCCCGTGCCTGAACAGTTCACTAAGAACAGGCTACCACCCTGCTCGTAGTTGTGCCAGTGATTTGCCAAAGCAGGCGAAGCCACTCTGAGCCACGGTCAATTACGCTGCCTAACCAGCACTAACAACATCTGGCACCCTGCTCTGAGAGAAGGCTGCCCAGCTGATGTGTGCAGCGAGGAGCAGCCTGTGCAAGAAGGGGACTTGTCCTGCCCGTCACTGAAAAGAGAAGTTCGTTTTGGAGTTGAAAAGGACAGTGTAGAAAGAGGCAACTTGGACTTCACCTGTCGAAATGCAGCGAGGGAGTAACTGCACAAGAGCGTGGAGCTGCTGCCCACCGAGCGCTCCAGCACTCGCCTGCCCCATTCACCAACTCACTGCGGCTTGCCTCCAAATGAACACGGTCGCCATTGCCCGGCAGGCAATCTGCTTTGCTGTGTGCCCCTATACCCTGCTTCACTGGCAGCTTCACTGGATGAAGCCAGAATGAGGCTGAAGCCTGTCTGAGGTGCCAGCAGGGCGCTGATGCTGGCTGCCCACACCTCAGCGCTTCGCACTGTGCACTGAGAATTGCACCGAGACGATTTCAGAGCTACAGAAGCAACTCCCACCACTCTCCTCACTGAACAATTAAACCCGCATCAGGACCCACGCTTCTATCCTTCAAACCACCTTGGCACAGCTCACAGGAATAATCTTCTGCATGGAGAAGCAAAGCCAACCCCACAAAAAGGGCGACCCACATCAGGTGGCCCTATTGCCAACAGACCCGAGAAAACACAAACTCCCTTCAGCATTCAGAGAGAGACACATCTTCTAAGGGAAAACTGCTGGTCAGGTCCCCTTTGGAGGTGACTGCTGAGCATTAAGCCACATCTCTCCAGCCAAAGAAAGAGAAAGGAGACAATGTTTGAGCCACTTAGCTCATGCTGCCAGGCCTTAATAAAACGTAAAAATAAAAGGGATAGAAAGAAGTTTTCCCCACGGCAATTGCAATCAAAAAGGATTAGAACAGCAACATGTAATGGAAAATACGGAGAGGATTTGGAGCAGGCAGAAAGTTCTGTAAACCAGAGCTTCAAGTCCTCAAATTTACGTTTATTCAGGTTTGTGCATCTTGCACAAAACCAACTGGAAAAGCTTTCACCCTCACAGTTGGGGTTCTGGTCCTCCCCTCCCCTGATGTTAAACAGACACGCAGATTTAGGGGTTGGAAGGGACCTCCGGAGGTCATCAGGTCCAACCCCCCTGCTCAAGCAGGACCACAGGAAGGAGGAACTTTTCCCACCTGTCCTGTTCCTTCACAAAGCAGTCTTAACACAAAATTCCTCTGAGAATCAAGGTGGGATTAACAGCCTATGAAATAATCACCCTCAATGCAAAACTCATAATCAAGGTATCCTTTAGAAGTCACAGACCATAACATCCTCTCCAAACGCTCCAGACTTTTGACATTTTAAGTCCAAAGTGTGCAGTGGAGAGCTTCCAGTGGGCAGGGTCTGTCTGGAGCAGGTGGCTGTAGACAACTCAAACCCAGCCTCTCTTTGCACGCCACTGCCTTTGAGCTTTGTCAGTCCATGGCACAGCTATTCACAGCCTGGTAACGGCAAGGAAAAGAGAACTTAATCACGACGGCCCGCTCACTTACGGCAGGGCTGTGCCAGGCTCTGCTGGTGAACACCAGCTCCTGCTCTGCAGCTGCTTCTGCAGGTTAGATGAACAAACAGCACCACAGCGAAACCGCGGTATCACCTGCACCCCAGCAGGCACAGCGGGAGGAAATGACGTGTCGCTACTCCACGTTTTTATCCCTGCGGTCGTTTAAAAGTGCTGGGAGAGACCATCTGATCATCACAATCCTGCTTTTAAAATCTCCCCAGACCCAAAGACATTCTACCAGAGCATCTTTGTTTTCTGCTCTCAAGCTCACCAATCGAGGCTCTGCTTGCATCAGAGGCCGAGGAGATGTCAAGCACACGCGATGCAAGAGCACGTTAAAACACACACAAAGCTGCACTGGTGACAAACCCAGCAATGTTTCAGAAGCAGAGAAGTACTAAAAAGGATTGAAACGCGTGAACCTGTACAGCTATCTCAATAGAAGGTTCCTCTGCATCAACGAAACTCCATGACCAAATTAAGTGGTTGTAAGTGATGCTGAGCTATTGTTAGTTGGTCCAGCAAGCGAGACTTGTGAGCCTACCATCCTCCCCCCTTTTCCATCCTGCATATACACACCGACC
The DNA here is from genome assembly GCA_028565055.1 of Phoeniculus purpureus. Taxonomy (NCBI): domain Eukaryota; kingdom Metazoa; phylum Chordata; class Aves; order Bucerotiformes; family Phoeniculidae; genus Phoeniculus; species Phoeniculus purpureus. The sequence continues at coordinate 8,574,871 of JAOXOE010000343.1, read as the reverse complement.
TTAAGAAACCCCATTACTGTACCCCACAAACCCCAGACCTGCCCAGCAGAGGAACTGTTTGTTCTGGAGCGATGCTGTGGAGAAAAGGAGCAAAATAAACTGTAGTGTTCTTCACTTGGTTGGGTCAAGTGGATGAAACTGGATTGGAGACCTGTCATTTTCTAACACGTCCCCACTGCCTCCAGCACAGCCCTGTTTTCTCTTCTTCCACCACAAACCACATGTGAAATACTCAGGGGAGCATGCTGCCATCAACAGGAGAACAATCCACTGAGAAGAAAGTCACTGCAGTCTTCCTGGAAGAAAAGCCACGCTGCAACGATGGCATGGAGACACAACACCACTGCAAGGCGCTGCAGGATCTCGCCGTGCTTCTGTACGTCAGTGTTCACCCAGATCACAGGATCATAGGATGTCAGGGGTTGGAAGGGGTCTCCTGCAGAATGCCAGGGGCGCCAGCACAAACCACACAAGGGCAGTGCCACCCCTTGCAGACGGGGTGCGACACCTGTAGACTGCCACTGACAGCTCAGGGACATCAGAAAGCGCATCTTCAGCTGCCTGAGAGCAGCATCTCTGCAGCAACCCCCCAGCACGATGTCAGCAGGCACAGCTTGGAGGCTGATGATTTGGGCAGCAGCATCTAGCATCTACCCCTGAAATCACAGCTCCAAGGGTTAAGGCTGTCGAACAACCGCCGTTACGAGACTTGGGCTTAAGCCTCAGTTTTACCCAGCTCAGGCAGCTCCACAGGGAGAGCTCAGGGCCTTCTGAACGCTGAGTTCCGGTAGATGATGGTCCCTTCCTTCTGCTTAGGAAAGTCCGGCCAGGGCAAACACACTCCGAATGGCATCAAGGGAAAAAGACGGTATCCTGCCTTGTCATGATTACCCGACAAAGTACTCGTTTACCGAAAGTAACCCTTATGCAGTACTAGTTTACAGAACGTGACCCTAACGAAGTACTAGATTACAGAACGTAACCCTTATGAAGTACTAGTTTACGGAATGTAACCCTTATGCAGTACTAGTTTACTGAACGTAACCCTTAGGAAGTACTAGTTTACCGAACGTAACACTTATGAAGTACTAGTTTACGGAACGTAACCCTAATAAAGTACTAGTTTACGGAATGTAACCCTTATGCAGTACTAGTTTACGGAATGTAACCCTTATGCAGTACTAGTTTACCGAAAGTGACCCTTATAAAGTACTAGTTTATGGAATGTAACCCTTACAAAGTACTAGTTTACGGAATGTAACCCTTATGCAGTACTAGTTTACCGAAAGTGACCCTTATAAAGTACTAGTTTACGGAATGTAACCCTTACAAAGTACTAGTTTACGGAATGTAACCCTTATGCAGTACTAGTTTACCGAAAGTAACCCTTATGCAGTACTAGTTTACGGAATGTAACCCTTATGAAGTAGTAGTTTATCCTTATAAAGTACTAGTTTACGGAAAGTAATGCTGTCAGGAAATCAAAAATATGAAATTGGCAAATACATCCAGGATGTCAACTAAAGTGACCTAAAGCCACTTAATCTGCCGTCTGGAGACAGGGCTTTCAGTTAGCAAACTAGAAGTCCCCTTTCAGCGTGACACCAAGTCACAGTGTTTTCTCAGCAGAAGCTAGGAAACTGAGCTATAAGCCAAGGAGGAAATGGAAGTGAGAGAAAGAAAGCTGTTGCCACCGAGAAAGCTGCATGGCAGCCCAAAATACGAGGTTCAAACCATGCCTCTGTCCCAAGACATCACTTTGCATTCTCAGAACTGGAAGGGACCTCAGGAGATCTCCAGGTCCAGCCTCTGCCCAACAAGGCAAACAGAACACTGCAGCTTTCAGTGAAAACCATCCATTCTTGTGACCCACATTTCTGAAGCATGAAAGTCAGAAAAATGGTCTCAATTCACATAAACATTGGAGTTGAAAGGAGCTCTGTTTGAAAACACATGCTTTAAATACTAATTATTCACAAAATAAGCAGGCCACAGGGGTTTCAAGGCTGGCACTGAAAACTAATGGGTGCATTCATTAACGTGCACAACAGTCCTCATTGTGAGTGAGAGCAACACAGAAACAGTGGGGGAAAAGCCCCCCAGAGGCAGAAAACACCTTCTTCATATTGAGGGAAGAATCTGGAGAGAGCACTTTGAACAGAGGCAGGAGTTCAAAAGGAGATGAAAGGAAATAGCACACAGCTAGTAATTCTCTGGTGCCATGTCAGAGAAAAGAGAAGGAGATCATGCACACAAAGGCATTTGGAGAAAGTAAGAAGTCAGAGGGGCAAACTGCAGTCTCACACAGATCAAACACAGCCTTTCCTTTCAATGCATACACTGAAACAGAGGTCAGCTGGGAACCAGCCCCTCAGCAGAGCAGCGGAGGAGGCAATTCTTCCCAGGGCTGGAAGGAGCCAACGAGTTGTTCCTACAGCAGTTTGCTACTGGCACCAGTCATCATTCTTCTTTCTAATGCACCCTGGAGCAAACTCTCTGAAACACGACACGTACGCATCACTGGGCTGCTCATAAATCAGAATGATTTGCTCTACCATTCCAGGGCTGGTAACGATCATCCCTTTGCATTCTTCTGCATATTTCTGCCATTCCAGTTCTTCCCACTGAAGCATGTTGGCAATCTCCTCTTCAGGCACCAAAGCTTTACTGCATCGTAACAAGTAGAGGAGAATCTGATGCATCGAGAGTACTTCTTTGCCTCCATCTTAAAAATAAATAAACAAACAGAAGCACATTTGGGATAGTCACTCCTAAAGCGGGAGCAAAACGCAAAACATGCAGAACATTAAACACTTGGATGAACCAAACCAAAAGCACAATGCCGAAGCGACTTGACAAATCTGCAAGCAGATGTTTTATTGATGAAGGCACATGCAGAAACACTTGGCTAACCGGGAGGCGCTCCTCGCCACGGCAGCAAGCGTTACACTGCCATCCTGCTCCAAGGCTGAAGTTTCTACGTTGCCTGAAAACACTTGGAAAGGAGCAGGCAGGACAACCAGTTACAGTCACACATAATTATTGAGGCTGGAAAAGACCCCTGAGCTCAGCCAGCCCAGCCCATGACCTACCAGGACCACATGGGCCAGACCAGGGCCCTAAGTGTCACCCACATCCAGTCTGTCCTTAAACACCTCCAGGGATGGCGACTCCCCCACTGCCCTGGGCACTTCAGTTCTATCTTCTTTTTCCCACTTGATGGTGTTTTCTACAACTGTAGTTAAGAAGCCTCTAGGCTCTTATGCAGCTCTTTTAAAGAACACTAAACGTTTTACAGGATACTTCCAGATAAATACAGCAAATCTTCCTTGCATTTACAGCTCATCTGTAGCACTCACCTGCAGTAATGAAGACTAAAGAGCCTCATGCTGTCTGCTGTCACTGAATGACTCAAGGGCATGTGAAAGCTGCTGAACACTTGAGAACCCAGAGAATGAGCACAACAAGGGCTGCTTGTGACAGAGAAGAGAGTGTAATACCCATCTGACTGGGGCAGGGCAGCCAGCTAAAGCTGTGAAGAGACCAGTGGTGGTCCTGCTGTGATGGTCCTGGCAGACCACCCATTCAGAAGCCAGTGACAACTCAAATTTAGGATGTCTGCTCATATGAGTTAAGAGACATCTTACTACAGTGCTTTGATTTTGACTCATCTCTCCAATCCTCTCCTGCAACACCAGGGTGGCACTCTATAGCTCCAGAGGTATCTCCTTTCATCCCCACAGAGCACACACATAGCTTTCCCTTTCCTAGGCTTCCCCAGGGAGCAGGAGCAGCGTGGTCCTGCCACTGCGTACGTTCTCCCTGTTACTACCCCCACAAAAACAGGAATGGAAAAAAAACCCCAGAAGTGAAGCCCTACAGCAACACAGGGAATGATGCAACTGCACAGGGAACCGGATCATAGGCACAGCACAACTGCTGCAGAACAAGGGCTGTGGAAGGTGATGTCCTCTGCCAGACACCAGAGGGAACAGGCACTTCCTACTCCAGCTGGGATTACAGCAAAGATGAAAGGGAATGATAGAACTTGGTGTCTTAGGGCAATTAACCTCATTCAAACTCCTCCAGGAATCTGAAATGGGGAAAATACATCCCAAACCCCATTGAAAACAAGAGACTTCTAAAGAGCTACCGGGGGAGCTTTTGCAAATGTGCAGAGTGGTTCTCCACTTTAAAGGGGACCTGGTCTCCAAGCCTTTTGTGTTTACACAAGAGGCAGACCAGGTCCAACACCACCAGGAAAAAAGTGAAGGAACTGAAGAGAGTGTATAGGAAGGGCACAGGAAGGGCACAGGTTACTACAAGATGTCTGTGCTGACCAGCACTCGGAGACCTGATCTTTCCTGGGGCAAAAAATCCTCGAGACCTCAGGTGGTTTTTTAGTCTTTCCACCTGTTAATACATTCATTATCATAAAAACCTATCATAATAAACACGATGAAGCAACTATTCCATGTGCTGTGCACTCAGGAAACACCCACTTTGATCTTTGGTTAGACCAAGGCTCAGAGCTGCCACAGAGGAAACCGGACACCCCAAACTTCGTAGTTTTAGATTGTGTTAGAAAGACAAGAAAAGCAGAGGGGAAGAGAAACCAGCACTTGATTTCTATCATTAAAGAGACAGTTGATGGATGTGTGGGGACCAATGTATCTTCTGGATATGGAATTAGACAGAAGATATGTAACGCTCTGCAAACACACCCCAAGGACACCGATTCCCACTCTCTGGAAATCAAAAATCTCCAAGGACATCTCAAAAACCAATCAATGCAAAATGCAAACTTGATGAAAAAGACGTCTGCCAGGAAGATGCTAAAAGAGAAATATGCAGACAGATCAGGAAAAAGACTTTTTCAAAAAGAGTTAAAGGCTGGGAACCATTAAGAGGGGGCACAGAGGAATGTACTAGAAAGATTTATCTCCCCATTAGCAAACAATCCAAAAGCGCAGGAAGAGCTGAGTTCTGAGCTCAGACAAAACCCATCAGGATATAAACCCCCAAACTGCCAGGAAAACACCCTCAAGCTACAGGAACCTGGCAGGTCAAAGCGGTTCTCATTTTGTGATGAGGTCAAGTTAATCAGCCACATGTGGCTTGATGGCTTTGTTTGTGAATGGCTCCAGCAGGAGCAGATCGATGTTTGCTGGCTGCCTCTGCTGCTGCCTCAACAGTGGGCACATCCGCCAAGGCACAACGATTAGCAATAGAGCCATCCAGCCATCAGCACTGCTGCAGTAACGAGCCAAAGCTCATTAGGCTACAGCTATAATTAATGTCCCAACCAAGCTTCAAAGCCCAGAGGAGAGAGCACCTCCAGGTCACAGCCCTCTCGATGAGGACTGCTCCATGCCTGCAACCTCAGTTGAGCAGCTGAAATGCATTCCCCTGCCCATGCAGCCCTCTTGGAGCAATCCCTGGTGGATTTCACCAGGACCCATTTCCAGTGGAGCCATGACATTCACAGCAGCTGAAGGTCTGTCCATGTCTTCCCTCAAGTCTCAGACCGCCTGCAGAAGCCTCCCGCTCAGACTGTGCGCAGTGCTCCACAGTGAAGCTTAGCCTTGGCTGGCAGGGAGGACTGAACTGCCCTGTAAATGGTGTTTTTCTCCCTTTCTCTGTTTGCTGCAAGGTCTGAGCTTGCATTAAGACAAAAAAAGAACCAATTGGAACAGCATGTGCTGGGGTGGGGGGAAGTCCATCACAGTGACCCTCAAAACTGAGCTCTGCTAATGTTGAAACAATCACAAGGTGTCCTGGAGAGCAGAGAGGCCATTAAATGCAGCTTCACGAGTGAGCTCAGGCAACAGCTCACTCTGGGTGACACACCATCAGCACAGGGTAACACACGGGTGATCCAGCACTGCCTGAAACCACCAGGACAAACAGAAGCTGACAGCAAGACTTGTCCTGCCCATCCGCACCCTAGTTCTGAGGAAACCACCCACCTTGCCGGGAAGCACTGCAGGCACGGATGGAAGCACCAGCGCTCTCTGCACTGACCAACCCATTTGAACCGCAATGAGGGTATTTTTGGTTTGGTTTCTTTTGTAAAGTGTGATTTGGGGGGTTTGTTAAATCTACTTTCCAGAAGCTACCACAGTGGAAACAGTACCTGGAAGAAATCTCACAAATCGCGGCATGAAGTGAAATCTGGGGCAGCTCACAGCATCATTCTCAAGTGAAGGCCCTGAGATAAGAGAAAAATACGGAAAAGCTATGAACAGCCACATATTTGCAAAATAACTCTGCCACAGGGTAAATCAATTAACAGCGACTGCATTTGATAGGGACTCAGCTTCAACCAGGAAAGCTGCACAGCAGAGAGAAACACAGTGATCTAGTGAAAGCTGTTGCATGGGAACCTTCAGAGAAAACTGCAGTAACTTAAAAAATACGAATCTAACAAAACCACAGTGGTTGGTTGGGTTGTTTGAAAGCAGCGACACAGAATAGAACATCTTATACAAGCAATTCATTAGGCCTTACAGACACGAGCACTTGTTCATGAGTCTCTCCCAGTTTGGGGGGCAGCTGTGGGTTACAGTAACCAACATAACACGACCGTTGCCATGGTGCTGTTTTGGAGGGGTCTTTTTCCTCCCTCGTTTCCTATTTCATCATCCAAAGTTTTGCAGGAAAACAACCCCAAAAGCAGAAAGTACCCAGGGCTGAAAAAGAACAATCCGAATCAGCGATCACGGAATCACAGAACGACAGAATTATTGAGGCTGGAGAAGCCCTCTGAGCTCATCTGGCTCAGCTCATGACCTAAAATCACCCCATCAGCCAGACCAGGACACTCAGGGCCACAGCCAGGCTGTCCTTAAACACCTCCAGGGATGGGGACTCCACCACTGCCCTGGGCAGTCCAGTCCAGGGTCTGATCGCCCTTTCTGTGAGGAAGGGCTTTCTGATACCTAACTCAACCCTCCCCTGGTGCAGCCCCAGGCCACACACAATACAAAAGGCAGCAGCACCAAAGAAAAGGCAGCAACACACACTACATGCCATCTGCCTGCTCCTCTCCTTAACTGCACTAAGGGCAGGAGGCTCCTCCACAGACGAAGTCAAGACACCAAAACACACCACGGAACTTGAGAAGCAATCCCTTCGACAGTCTCAGTTTTCTGTAAGACCAAGGCGAGGACCACCCCTGAAATTCTTCTTTGTCGCCTTCTTCACAGAAACCTACGTTTGCATCTTGTCAAGTCACAACCGTTCAGCTACAAGGACACGTTACCCCTGGCTGGCTGACACCGCTTCGGAGGCCGACTGCAGAGAACCCTGTTTGAGAACCTTGTGCCTTAGCTGGTGACAACAGAGGATGTTTACCTGACACCCCGCTTGCCAGGCACACGGCACTGTGCCACACTAAACTGAGCACAGCATTTACTGGGTGATTAGAAAGACCAGGTTGAGATTAAGGAAGAGATGTTGTTTGTCTGTAAGGATATGCTGCCAAGGTTCTGCATTTTAATTTCTCCTGCCTGCACTAACAGACCCCAAGGCATTTAATCCTCCTGAAGAACCAAGGGAAGTTTGTGCCTCTTGCATAAACTAGCATTTCACTTGGTTCTTTTGAGATGCCTCCCCACTCCTCTCTTTTTAAACCATAGAACACAGCAAATCAAGAGTGCCACCTACAAAAGCAGCAATTAACCGGGTTTTAGACGGGGTCTTTTCCCCCTAAATAAGTTACCTTTAAGATTCCAGTCATAAAGCTCCAAAATGTCTTTGAACAGATAAGAAGAGAACAGCTCCAGACCTCGCACACAAAAATTCTGGGGAAAGGAAAAAAATAAGCCAGAGTTATATAATACTGTAACACAAATGTCAGTCACTCATCACAGAAAGTCAAGGGCTGGAAGAGACCTCTAGAGATCATCTAGCCCAACCCCTGCCAGAGCAGGGTGCCCTAGATCACGTCACACAGGGCTGCATCCAGGTGGGTTCTGAAAGTCTCTCTGGGCAGCCTGTGCCAGGGGTCTGTCATCCTCACAATGAAAATGTTTTCTTCTATGTTTATTTGGAACCTCCTAGGCTCCAGCTTACATCTGTCGTTCCTTGTTCTGTCACTGGATATCTCTGAGCAGAGCCTGGCTCCATCCTCCTGACACTCACCCTTTCCATATTTACAAACATTAATGAAGTTACCCCTCAGTCTCCTCCCAGCTGAAGAGATCCAGCTCCCTCAGCCTTCCCTCGTCAGGAAGGATGCTCCTCTCCATCATCCTTGTGGCTCTGTGCCAGGCTCTTTCAAGCAGTCCCTCAGACCCTTCTGCATCTGAGGGGCCCAGAACTGGACACAACATTCCAATACATATAAATAAAAAGAGTATCTTCGTGTTTGACTACTGCTCCACACCGGGTTTCAGAAATGGTATTGATCTATCTGCAATCAATTACCATAACCTGGCCATCTCTTCAGAAAGTTCTGTCACGAAATCACTGCAACAAAGACTCAACATCCCACAAAAGGACAGGCTGAAACTACAACTGCGATAACATCACGCCCTGGAAACCAACTGCAAGAGTTAACTGAACAGACACTGCAGTTCTAACAAGGATCTGCTTCTGAAATTCACTGTCTCCTATGTTTGTATTATCATAGAATCATAGAATTATTCGAGATTGGAAGGGACTTGGAAAGATCATCTAGTCCAGTACCCTTCCTCAGCAGGACCACCTAGACCAAGTTGCACAGGAACACATCCAGGCAGGTTTTAAACATCTCCAGAGAAGGAGACTCCACAACACCCCTGGGCAGCCCCTGCCAGGGCTCCATCACCCTCACTGGGAAGAAGTTCCTTCTCACATTGATGGGGAACCTCCTCTGTTCCAGCTTACACACACTGCCCCTTGTCCTATCACTGGGTGTCCCTGAGCAGAGCCTGGCTCCATCCTCCTGACACCTGCCCTTCCCATATTGATCAACATTCATGGGGTCACCCCTCAGTCCCCTTTTCTCCAAGCTCAAGAGCCCCAGCTCCCTCAGCCTTTCCTCAGCAGGGAGATGCTCCACTCCCTTCATCTTCGTGGCTCTGCACTGGCCTCTCTCCAGCAGTTCCTTTTCCTTCTGGAACTGAGGGCCCCAGAACAGGACGCATTGCAGCCAACACTTCCCGTTCAGCAGAGAGGGATGTTTGTTTCCAGTATTTGAGAGAATAACTTGTACATGGAGTATGTAGGTTAAATTTCTTTCTAAACAGAATTTTTCTTAGGCTGAGTTCTGTCTTTGTGTGATGTGGTCACTACCCTTAATATGAGCGACTTACCGACGTCCTCTTTTTTGTCACAGGGTGTAACACTGACAGATCTTCAAGAAGCTGAAAAAACTATAGGCAGAAGTCGTCCCACGCGAACCAGAGAACAGGAAAATGAAGAAAAAGAAAAAGAAGAGAAAGAAAAACAAGACAAAGAAAAACAAGAAGAGAAGAAGGAATCTGAAACTAAAGATGATGATTATAGACAAAGATACTCCCGAACTGTTGAAGAGGTATTTTCATGATGGGTCTCTTTAGGTAGAGGAATTCAGTGACTCTTAAGCCAAACGATAATATATAAATGTTTCTACTTTCATGAGCAGTGTCTACATCTTTAAATGTTTTGATACCTTGTGGGTCTTAACTTGTTTAAACTTGGTAAATTAATGTTTACATCTTTCTTCTGCATAGCCATATCATCGCTACAGACCAACTTCAACTTCACCTTCTTCGTCATCCACCTCTTCGCTCTCCACCTCCACTAGCTCTCTTTCGACATCAAGTCAACTAAACAGACCAAACAGCCTTATAGGTATAACTTCTGCCTACTCTCGGAGTGGAACAAAAGAAAGTGAGAGGGGTAAGAGAACTGCTTGCAGAGGGAGAGGGGGTTGGTGGTGTCGATTTAGTTGGCAAAGGGTGGCTTCTGTTTCTAATGGTTCCAAAAGGGGTGCGATATGTAAGACCACTGGGGCTGTATCTTACTCCCATCTTCTGTAGGAGTCTCTGAAACTTGAGTGTAGAGGAAGAAGGGGTTTCTGCACTTTGTGGGGTTCTGCATTAGGTGAACCTGTGTTTCAGTTTGGTGAGTCACAGAAAACTCAGATACGCTGGCATCAGCATCCACATAACGTTCTCATTTCCACTTTAACACGATGACTATAATACAACATTGCATTTCAGCACTGAAATACTTGCAGGTATTTGAGGAAGTGTTGTGCTTGGTTATAGAACCACTAAGTAACTGCTGAAATAAAATAATATCAATAGATCTAATATATAGGTTAATCTAATCTGGGAGATTCCATCTGATCCTTCCATAGAGCAAGAATAGAGAGGGCTGTGATGAAAAGGGGGTCTCTGAGGAGGAATTAACAGGTTTTTAAAGGGTTCTCTTTCTGATAACTAACTCTTGATGTAAGATAAGAAAGAAAAAGAGAATTCTCTTCTCTTGTACTTTCGTACATCTGCTGACCCAGGTGTTTGACCTATGACATGACAGCTTTGAAAACTGGTTATGACACTTTGTCTAGGTGGCTGAGGTTTAGCTGGCACTTTGCAGCAGCTGTTCAGGAATTCGAACAGCATGTAGAGGATTTTAGAGCTGTTTGCTGAGAAGTGGACGTTGCAGCAAGGTCTGCGTGTGCTGAGCTCTTGGGCTGGTTGGTTTCTGTATGAACATAGTTACCTGTCAGCATTTTTTAAAGACTGAGAATTATGTCAGACAACATTCAGAAGATTAGGTCGTGTTGTACTTAATAAGAAAGTTGTTGTTAACAGAAGGGGGCAAAAAAGAGGAAGAAAAGGAAGAAGACAAGTCACAGCCTAAGTCTATAAGGGAAAGGCGGCGACCGAGAGAGAAACGACGATCAACAGGAGTTCCTACTTGGACTCAAGATGTGAGTGAACGACTGCAACTTCTGACGTAGTGATAGCAACGTGGAACTGTGTAGTGTTCTGAAAATAGGGGATAGTTGAGAGTAATACAGCACGTCACTAAGGACTCTGGAACATCTCCTCCAAGTTGTCTCTTCTCTGCTTTGAAGCTGTCAGGAGCAAAATCAAAACTAAGGTTTAAGTTCTGTTTGTCATGCTAAATTGTAGGACACTGTGATAACCAGAACTGACAAGGCATCCATCAGCTAAGGGAAGTAGTCGTGGGAAAACTCTTTTCTGTTAAATATTTCTGCAAGAAAACTAGTGCAGGATTTTCTGTAAGAAAAGCTCCCTAAGCTGCATGAAGCTGCAAGAACGAGACTCATTATCTGGCACGCTGCGAGCAGCCACATACTTCCAACTGAAAGAACTGCGATCAGATTAGGAGGGTTAGAGTTGATGTCTGAGCCAGTTCCCTTTCCCTTTGTCAGGAGATTAGTCTGTAATTTTGTTGGAGCAAGAGTCTCATGTGCTGTGTACAACATTCCTCCCCTTCTGGTGCTGAAAACATGTTCCTGCTTGAGAATTCTCTTCACGTATCTCAGATACTCTCTGTACGTTTTAGCTCAGCAGAATTCTGTTGCTCTTGGATGTTTTTCACCTGAAGATTTTGTAATAGGAATTTGTAATATAGAATAGTATAAATTACAAGTAAAGTATTAGCAACTAACAGTTAACTATTAGACATTGAGAATTTATAATGTGCAATATAAACAATCTTAAGATTTTATAGTAAATAAGCCTTCAACTGTTCAACTCTTTTGCCTCTCTTTTCACCAGAGTGATGAAAATGAACAGGAACACCAGTCCGATTCAGAAGAAGGAACAAACAAGAAGGAAACTCAGGTAATTGAACAGATGCAATTTGATCCTCAGATTTCTGATGCCGTTGGAATCAGTTGAGTAGTACGTGCGGTAGAGTGGGTTAGAAGGCTTAGCCACTGCGAGGTGACTAACACCGGGGGGTGTCCAGATGATGATACAGCAGTAAATTTCTTGACTGAAAAGCCTTCACTCAAGACTGTTGCTGTAATTTGAATAAATGATGGGTCTCTGTTGACCACCCAGAGGGGAAGAAGGTGTGTAGGACTGATGTAATGCTTGGAAGGCGCTCCTTCATCCTTAAGTCATCGCTTCTAATTAAATTTTGCTTGTCAAGTAAAGTGTGTGAGCTTTTTGCCTGTGGATTCACCTGGAATCAATGAAAGTAATATAAAAGAATGGAATTATGTCATTTAAATTAAGTACTTCCTTCTGTTGTTGGTGTAGTAGCTTGTTTCCCAGCAAGCTAGGTTGAAGCAATAATCCTGTCGTTTATTCTATATTGTTATTTCAAGCTGAAGTCATCATTAGCTTGACCTTTCAAAGCATTACAGCTCATGTTTGTGTGTCCAGCAGGAGTAGGGAGGTGATTGTCCCCCTGTACTCAGCACTGGGGAGACCGCACTGTGAGTACTGGGTCCACTTTTGGGCATCTCAGTACAAGGGAGACCTTGAAGTGCCGGAGTGAGTGCAGAGGAGGGCAACGAAGCTGGGGAAGGGCCTGGAGAATAAATGTGATGAGGAGAGACTGAGAGAGTTGGGGCTGTTTAGTTTGAGGAAGAGGAGGCTGAGGGGAGACCTCATCGCTCTCT
>JAOXOE010000343.1:8500123-8530150 GCA_028565055.1 Phoeniculus purpureus | reverse complement strand
CCCTGTACTTGTGGCACTTGGAAACAGAGTTTAGTGGGCAGGGTGGGGTTGGGTTGATGGTTGGTCAACTTGATGTTCTTGCACATCTCTTCCAACCATAAAGATTCTGCGATTCTGTTTATTGACTAAATGTTGTGAATGTTGCAAATTGACGTGGACACACTCCAGCCAGCAGGTTTATGTATCAGGCTCTATTGAATGATAATTGGTGTGGGTCATGCACACACATCCACAGATGTGATGGTCTAACATGAGGTTCTTGCAGAAGGCGCCGGTGGACAACTCTGCAGTTTCCATAAACAGAGGCTCTTGCAGAAGGCATCAAGTGGACAACTGTGCAGTTTCCATAAACAGAACCCAAACTTTGAACAGTGTGATTTGAATGACCTGTAACTGTTGATTTTCATAAACTCATAGAATCATTAGGGATTGGAAGGGACCAGAAAGATCATCTAGTCCGATGCCCCTGCCACAGCAGGATCACTTCACTGGAGAAGTTATTTTTCTTCTGAACAGTTTCACTGGCAGGGTTTGGGGTTTGTTTTTGTTGTTAGGAGTAGAAGAACTCATCACACCCATGATGACTTAGTTGTCACAGACACTCCTCTGGAGAGCTTGAACACGTATGTGCTTTTCAGAAGCAGGTTTTCATGCTTATCTAGGTGTTAATGGGTCTCTGTCATAGCTTGCTTAGATGTTGCTGAGTTGTGGTTTGCTGAAATACCCTTCACTTGATAGATTGAGAAAACTGGTATTTTGCTGGTTTGCCTCCCCTGAGCATGCTCCTCCCTGTACTGCCAGCTGATTAAGTTCCACCCTCATCTTGTGAGGCCTCAGGCCAAGATTTCCAAATGGAACAGAGTTCTCTGTGCAGGTGCAAGAAGTGAAATAAACCAGGGTGGCGGTTTGGCAAGGTTTTCTACATCACATGGTTCTGTTAAAAAAGCACCTGCCAGGATGTGTTCCTGCTGTTTCAGTACAACATCATTTCAGGCTACGACAGTGTTTACATGCCTAGATTTAATGAAGACAGTCTGACAAACGGTAGATCTTGTAAGCACATCACTGGAAGTAGGAGGGTGGTTTGTCCTGCCATTCTGATGAGACGGAGAAGAAAGTAATGTGGAAAGAAAACAGCCAGCTTGGGTGTTTAGATGTGAGTAACTCTGGTGATAGGACAAGGGGAAATGATTCCAGAATAAAAGAGGAGAGATTTAGGTTAGCTATTAGATGCAAATTCTTTACAGTGAGGTGCTGAGGCACTGGAACAGGCTGCCCAGGGAGGCTGTGGCTGCTCCGTCCCTGGAAGTGATCAGGCCAGGTTGAATGGGGCTGTGGGAGACCTGGTCTGGTGAGAAGTGTCGCTGCCCATGGCAGAGGGGTAGGGACTGAGTGATCTCTGAGGTTCCTTCCAACGTAAATCGGTCTGTGATTCTCTGGTCTTAGGGTTTTCGTCCTGCGGTCTGAGGGCTTAAGAGTGCTTTGAGAAAGCACCGTTGTTCGTGTTTTCTCGGAGCAGTGCGTGTATTTTGTGACAGTCACCCCAAAGGAATATTGTGAGAATTAAGGTTTATGAAGTGTTTGGTTACTACAACGATAAATTTTATAGAGCAGCCTGTGAGAAAGTGGGTAAAGCTGTGTGTGGAACACGCTGTGTGCTGAACCGTGTGTGGACGCATGCTTTGTGAGCACTCAAGTGATTTAACAGTTCTGCTCAGTTAGTGAGTATCGCTGGGGAAAAACCTGACTTTATTGAATTTACCTGGTTTTTTCTATTTTTCTTCCTTTTTTTTCTGGCAGTAATGGAACTGACGTGGTCTGTAACTTGGGTGTAATGCATGCACAGGATTTCAACCCTTGCAGGTCACTTTTTCATGTTTTTGCAGTAGTGGATGACAGTCTGTGGAACTCAGCCTGTGGAACTCTGCAAGTCTGGCAGAGTAGGTTTTCTTTGCATCAAGTTGTTGTTTGAACTTTAGCGACTTGAAAATGGATGTACCTGGCCATAGGAATCCCATATTCCATTTGAAGTACTCCTAGGGCTGTCGTGTCCTCTTAATTATATTGGAGACTGAAAAGCCTGATTCCTATTCAATTTAATTAATGTTTTTAAAGGGAAAGTGAATATTTGAACACAACATTGCTTTCTGCTGCTGCATGTGTCCTCTTGAGGGCAGTAGCCTTTCAGAGCTATAGAAAATCGAGACTTGCTTAACTTTTCAGTCAAAGCATGCTCCTTGTAATAATCATAATTATCCGTTGGCAGTGCAGAGGGATGCTGGAATTCATTGTGTCATTCAATCAATAAAAATGCTGCACTCAAAATTCTCAAGCCAGTTTGCTCTTAAACGTGTCACCCAAGCATTTCTATTTGTGTTTCATTATGGTAGAATCTGTCTAACTGGACCATATGTTCAGCTACAGCTAGGGCTGCATCTGAAGTTCTCCCAGCTATATTAGAAATAAACAAGATTAGAATAAATCTATTTGTTTCCTTGGAGATTAGAAGACTTCATAGGTCTTAGAACTGTACAAATCTGAGGAAGTCTTTAGTCTTTTAAAACAATGGACACGTTTTTCCACATTTAAGTAGATGGAAGGGTTATCTTATGTGCATTTGCATCTAAAAGCAATTTTTGTCGATACACAAGTATTCTTGGCAGCCATCTCTAAAGATATACAAGAATGCAATGCAGGTAATCTTGGATCCCACAAGAAGTCCTCATAGATTCTTGGAGCCTGAAAGTATTTAAATTTTTACCATTGCATATGAACCTGATTTGACTTGATTCACAGTCACTGAACTGCAGAGTCCACGTTCCAGCAAAATCTGGAAGGAAAAGGAGGGGAAAGTCCACTCCACTCCCATCCACATCTTTGCTGTTATGTGGCTTGGGCTTTGGCTAACTATGGTTCTTTGGAGCAGGATTTTAACCACAAACCTTCCTTTCCAAGTGACCATCTTGACCAGCCATGAAGTTGTCACTTTTAAGCGTGATAGCTGATTTCTGATTAGTCCCAACTAGAATTTGTTAGTGGATTGAAAACAGGCTTCCAAGTTTTCTCTTAAGCATGCTCCATCAGGAGCAGCCAAAACTAAACTCTAGGGATTTGATCTGAAGGAGAGCAGCTGAAAACATTTTATTTAAGCACAACACGACAGTTGTGGCTGCTTTGGGAGAAAATAACAAATCAATAGCAAAATAGTATGAGAAACAGGCTTAATTTCTTGTACAGTATTTATCAGTTTAAATTTTGAGTCTGAAATACCAGAAGCTGGACAGATACATTTGACTAAAGCTCTGTGTTATTGGCAAAAACTTTTACTATCGTCTTTTGTTATGTGGAGTCCTCTTTACTACTAAAACAAGACCATGTTCATCTTTACAACAACTTGCATAGAAGCTCTTTACAATCACAGAACATTAGGGATTGGAAAGGACCTCGAAAGATCATCCAGTCCAATCCCCCTGCCAGAGAAGGATCATCTAGACCAAGTCGCACAGGAACATGTCCAGGCAGGTTTTAAACATCTCCAGAGAAGGAGACTCCACAACTCCCTTGGACAGCCCCTTCCAGGGCTTTGTCACCCTCATGGTGAATAAGTTCCTTCTGATACTTATATGGAACCTGCCATGTTCCAGCTCACGCTTATTGCCCCTTGTCCTATTGCTAGATGACATTGAGAAGAGCCTGGCTCCGTCCTCCTGACACCCACCCTTCACATACTAATAGTGCAAACTGCTTTAATATCTGCTGCTGCTGCTCTATTACAGCTACTCATCGCTATTACACTTCCACTTATCACAATTACCATGCAAATTCCATTCCTGCATGAGGAGGGAGTTCTACACCAGTGCAGAACTACCTGCTTTGGATACTTGCCCTGGTTTTACATTACTCGCCTGCTGAGGCTGTGGAGCCATTTCATTGATTCACATTCAATACAGTGAGTTCAGGAGAATGATGGGATTATCTGCTGGTGTTCCTGAGCTCTGTAGTGCTCTGCAGGAGCCTGCTGTGCAATTTCCATCTGGATGTTAACTGGGTTGGATGTGGTGCTGGGATTGACAAGCCCAACATGTGGCCTGCAAGGGCAGCAACGGGAACCTTGTGATCTCCTCCTACCTTGCTTACCAGAGCATCACTTTTCTGATCAGAGGGATGGAGAATTCATAGACTTTTGAGGCTAGGAGCTATAACACAAGTAGATTGTTGTCTGTAAGGAAGGTTAAGTTTCTTCTCTCAGCAGCAAGACAATATGAAATTACTCAGCACTCTGAGGGTGCTGAGGCACTGGAACAGGTTGCCCAGGGAGGTTGTGGCTGCTCCATCCCTGGAAGTGTTCAAGATCAGGCTGGATGGGGCTCTGGGCAATCTGGTCTGGTGAGACGTGTCCCTGCTCATGGCAGGGGGGTTGGAACTAGGTGATGTCTGAAGTCCCCTCCAACCCAGACTATTCTATGGTTCTGTGAATCTGTAGCCAGCCAGCTTTAACCCACAGCAGCACCTCTGCGTTTGTGCAGCACCAGCTCTGACACCCAGGTTTGTACACTCAGTCTTCATGACAAGAATGATTTTGCGCTTTCAGGCATGAGCTTCTGGCAATTCCAGGTTATGCCACTGCTTGTTAGTTCTCTCTGGCATAATTCAGCACGCTGTTACACCCTGGTAGAAAGGATGCTCAGTCCTTCACGCATGTTACTGTGCATTCACAGTAACAAATACTGCCTGTATAATTTCCCTCTCGCCTCCCAAAAGCAACAACTCACAAATAAAACATGAAATACAGCAATCCATTCCAAATTACGAGCTGCTAGCAGCAGTTGGGTTTGTTTGGAACTACAACTTGCCACGCATAGTTGGTAGCTAGTGATTTTATCTATTTTTCCCTGTAAAGCCTCCTGTTGAGTTTAAACTGTTGTAATCCTCAGTAGTAGGTGAACACATGGGGTATAAAAGCTGCCTTGCCGTAGCACTGGGAGACATGCACGGTCCTCACCAGATACAGGGAAAACCAGCTTTCTACTTTTTCCATCTTAAATATTATTCTAGCTGTTTTCTGCTGGGTTGTTTTTTGTCTAGAAGAATGGCAGTAGTTATCACTCTCTCCAGCAGCGCTGCGTGAATGGCTAAAGAGAAAAGCGACAGTTCAGCTGCAACTCCCTATCCAGATCGGCAGGTACGAAAGGAAACGCGGTGTGTTCACATGACATCAGACAGTCTTGCAGCCTTTAGAAAATGCTAACATGAAGCAAAGGGACAGAAGCAAGAATCTGTAGTAGGTCTGGAGACACCAGGGACCCAGCTGGGCTCCCTGAAGGAATAGCTCATGTGATTGAAGTTAGCAAGATATGGGATGTTTTCTTCTGTTCTCTACTTGATTTGACACAAACTCTATGTAACTGCTGCGTTTAAGGGTGAGAGACTTGCCTGTGATAGGGGGTTGAGTTTCTCCAGTTACTTCTTTCTTCTAAGTCCTCAGAATGAGTCAGGCTACCTGGTGTCTGGTCTGGAACTTCTGGGCTGATTATAAGCAGGATCTGGCCCGTTCCTTTCGTACGGCTGCACACAGGGCCAGCCTAGCATTTGCATCTCTGAAGATGATGCAGGGCTGCCCAGAAAGTTCAAAAGGTTCTTCTTCTGTTTGTTTCAAGGCTGCAATTAAAAAGGCCATTTTGTACAGTGGTTAGGTTAATCAGTGTATTTGCTCTGTGGGCATTGAATCCTCCTGCTGCACCAGGTACAAGAGAGTCTGTTGGGTCAAACAGAGGCACCTGCAACAGCACGGGTTCAACAGGTGTCTATCAGGTCAAATATATATGCAGTAGATAATATCCTTTGGTCCTGCCATGTTACTTCTGGATATTTTGGTATCTTCAGTGATGATGCCCCTACAAACTTCTGGATAGTGGTGTAAGGAAGGAAGGCCTGGGTTAAAGGTAATTCCTTATAAATGACAGCAGGAGCGTGAGGAACAGAGATCAGAAATCTGCTTGTGTTAATTTTGTTACCACTACCTGTGCCAGCTGCACGGTTCTCCTCCTACCACCACACAGAAAGCAATCCTTTAGAAAGAGAGATGCACCACCGATGCTTTATTTCTCTACAATTGCCCAGCTTTTCTCTTTCTTCTATTGTTAGGGCGATGAGAAAAGGTAATTCGAAAGCAAAATGTGAGCATCTTTGCCACAAGTCACCTCCTCTGACTGAATGCTTTTGAATATTTCCATCGAAGTGCAGGTAACAAACGCTTTATTTTTCCATACAACTCTTCTGAATCGGTCTTCGGTGCGGAATTTATGGGAACAGAAAATTAAAAAAATCAAAGATTTGTTTTTAAAGACCAAGATTTCCCTCAACTAAACCACAGCATAAATGTGACACATGGGTTAGTGGAGTACTTCCTACATGGAGTGCGCTCACACTGGGAAGAAAGTGAGCAGAGAGGGCATTGATTAGCCACCATGATGGCGTTGGTTCTGGTATTCTACCCGTGGTCAGGAAGACCACTCAGAGAAGCAGGATTGTAGACATGATACACTGACCTGATAGTGACCTTCCAGTACCTGAAGGGGGCTACAAGGAGTCTTGAGGGGTGCTGTTTAGGAAAGCCTGGAGTGATACGATGAGGGGCAATGGTTTCACATTAGAGGAGATTGAAATTGGATGGTAGGAAGAAGTTCCTTAGCAGAAGTGGGATTGAACACTGGAACAGGTTGCCCAGGGAGATAGCTGATGCCCCATCCCTGGAGATATTCAAGGTGAGGATGGACGAGGCTCTGGGCAACCTGATCTAGTTGAGGATTTCCCTGCTCCCTGCAGGGGTGCTGGACTGGATGACCTTTGGAGGTTCTTTCCAACTCCAGAGATTCTATGATTCTGTGATACATATAGCAAAAGTTCAGGAGAGAGTCAGCAGCCTGGACAGTCACCAGCACTGCCAGAAAAAAAAATGTTCAACTTAGTTGTTCTTTAACCCAGTCCTCTTCAACTAAGGCAAAGTCTTCCGTGCTCTTGACTTCCTGTGTGGTCTCAAATGACTGGAACTCATGAGGCTTCTCTTAGCAGTAAAGACAGAGACAGAGGAGACATTCAGTGTCTCTAACTTCTCTGTATTTGAGCTTCTACCTGTGGTCAGGAGCTTGGAAGGAACAAGGGGTTCTGATCACAGCTGACCTGCTTCTGCTGAGGCTTTATTATTATCCTGAACAAAGGAAGAAGTAAGTGCTGTTAGGAAAATGGAAGGTGAACGGTGTTAAATGGAACATGTGTCTCTCTAACGACCCTTGTCTTTAAAAAGTAATGCAGAGTGCAGAGTCTCTCTCCAGAATGAAAATGTGTTTTTTCCAGTCTTCTGACTGCAAACCTGTGGTAGTGCTTACAATGAAAGTACAAAAACTGTCTGAAAAAGAAAAGATTATAAGCTGGTAGTACTGTAAAATGAAGGGTCACAGCAATTTAGTAGTGATTCCTTTTTACATTTCAAAACCTAAAATAATTGGACACATCTTGCCTTCATTTACACCTGTGCAAATGCTGTTATGTTCAGCGAGGCTTTAGCTTTACAAAGGAGACAAAGCTCATCCCTTGCAAATTAAGAAGTGACATGATGAGAAAAAAAATTGGTTGCCTTCCATTTCCCAAGGTATTAATTTTTCACTGATGAAAATTTTCTGTTAAGTCTTGTGCTTTATACCTATCCAGGGTTAGAGTCTCAGCCACAGGCTGTAGCTGCACTGCTGCAGCCACTGAAGTACTCTTGGTGATGTTTAGATGTTTGGTTTGGTGCTCTTTGCTTGCTGTCCTGGAGCTGGGAAGCATCAATGTCCCCAAAGTGCAAGTAATGTCCAAGGTGGTATTTCGGTTCCCACTTTATGCTCAGTTATGAAGGTAACTCAGTGTAGGTGTGTTGTGCCTGGGAGACTTTGAGACTAGGACTGTGGAAATTGAGTATCTGTGACAATCTCAGCAATATCTGGTGAAGCTACTGTTATTTTAATGTAGTATCATAGAATGCATTGGGTTGGAAAGGACTTTTGAAGGTCATCTAGTCCAATCCCCTGTGCAATGAGCAGGGACATCTCCAACTTGATCAGGTTGCCCAGAGCCTCATCCAACTCGACCTTGAATGTTGCCAGGAATGGGGTATCTACCACCTCTCTGGGCAACATGTTCCAGTGTTCAACCACCCTCAGTGTAAAAAAATTCTTCCTTGTATCCAGTGTAAACCTACCCCTTTTCAGTTTAAAGCCTTTACTTCTTGTCGTGTGCAACACACCTCGATAAATAGACTGTCACCATCTTTCTTAAAATTATAGACTGGTTTACGTTGGAAGGAACCTCAGAGATCATCTAGTCCCAAGCCCCTGCCATGGACAGGGACACCTCTCACCAGACCAGGTTGCCCAGAGCCCCGTCAACCTGGCCTTGAACACTTCCAGGGATGGAGCAGCCACAGCTTCCCTGGGCAACCTGTTCCAGTGCCTCAGCACCCTCAGAGTGAGGAATTTCTTTCTCAGATCTAATCTAAATCTCCCCTCTTTTAGTTTGAAACAGTCTTCCTTGTTGTATCACTAGAGTCCCCATTCCAGTAGCCCCTTAAAGTACTGGAAGCTGCTATAAGGTCCCCCCAGAGCCTTCTTTTCTCCAGGGTGAACAGTCCCAAATCCCTCAGTCTGTTCCCATAGCAGAGGGTCTCTGGCCCCCTGACCACCCTTGTGGCTACCTCTGGACCTGCTCAAACAGTTCCAAATCCTCCTTGTGTTGGACACTCCAGAAATAGGATACAGTACTCTGGATGGAGTCTCACAGCAGTGGAGTAGTGCATAAGCCCTGTTTTAAGTACAGAAAGATCACATTAAGGTCTCCATAAGACCCTACTATTCTTCAGACTGAAGAAACCCCCAAAATACACGGCCAGCTGTGATGACTCAAGAAGTAAGGTGTATCTCAAAAGAGCACTGAAGTTCTGAGTGGACAACTGAGCACCTCTTCCAGCTCCAGTGGAATGAACAGAAATTACAGGCGTACAGCCCCTTGTGTGTGGGGCTCCCCTGGGTAACCTGTGCAGTCACCTCTGCCTGTGCAGAATCCCCAAAAGAAATGGAATGCCTGAGCTCACATTCCACTGGTCTAAAGGGCTGACAAAAGAACACAAAAGCGCTCAGATACTGACCCAAGGGACCAAAGGTATTGAACAAAATACCCCAAAAGAGGTAGCTTGTGAGAACCAGTTGCAATCTGGATTCGCAGAGACACTTGCTGTGGTTCCATAGCATTTTTTTCCCCCAATTGTAATTTCCTTTTCACTGTCATTACAGTCCTTAAAAAGGAATGAGAGTGTCCTACGCTTGAAAAAAGGTTCTCTCAAAATGGTAATTGCTTATTTGCATTGAATCCTTAACATTGTGTATCGTATAATTACCAAAACTCAGTGAAAAATTGAATATATTTCCAGGCAAATATAATGTGCCTTTTGAAGATAAATGTATCTCACTACTGTTACTAAGTGCTTGTTTATTACAGTTTTGCCTGCCAAGATAATGAGGAAAATTGTTCACAGGCGACTCTTAAAGTACCTATTGGTGAACAACCTTTTTTTTCTTCCTGTCTGTCATATTTTTGTTCAGAAGTTGAGTGCTGTTCCCAGTCTTATTCTTCCATCTCATTACTGTGCTGTCAGGTGAAATTTGGAAGGGTTTTTGTTTCTATACAAAATCACACAATGATTGAGGCTGGAAAAGACCTCTGAGATCATCCAGCCTATAACACGAGCTAATATCATGTTGGCCAGACCAGGGCACTAAAGGCCACAGCCAGGCTGTCTTTAAATACCTCCAGGGATGGGGACTCCACCACTGCCCTGGGCAGTCCATTCCAGTGTCTGATCACCCTTTCTGGAAGGAAGAACTTTCTCATATCCAATCTAACCTTCACCTTCAGGCCTTGTCCTCTCATCCTGGCACTAGTTGCCTGAGAGAAGAGCCTGACCCCCACCTGACTCACCAAGCCACTCTCCATCTTTTCTAAGTTATGGGGATCAGGAGAGGTGCCTAGGGACTGGAGGACAGTAAATGACACTCCAATCTTCAAAAAGGGTAAGAAGGAGGACCCAAGTAACTATAGACCGGTCAGCCTCAACTCCATCCCAGGAAAGGTGATGGAGCAATTTGCCCTAGATTGCTGTCTCCAGGCACAGAAAGGACAGGAGGGTCATTAGGGACAGTCAGCATGGCTTCACCAAAGGGAATTCATGTTTGACCAAACTGATAGTCTTTGATGAGGGCATAACCAGGTGGGCAGATGTGCCCAGTACAGGGGGAGAATTACGTCCCTAATCCTGTTGCCCACACTATTCCTGATACAAGCCAAGAAGTCTTTTGAAGGTCTTTCCTTCCATAGCATGAGCTTTGCTTACTCTTTTTTTCCACCTTTAATTCTTTTATTTTTAACGGAAAGTGTGTTATAAGTGATATTTTAAAAGCAGATTTCATTTTAATTAAGTTAGGAAGTGGTGAGTGTTTCTTCTGTTATTGATAGGAGTTGGACTGGATAATCTTTCGAGGTCCCTTCCAATCCCTGATGTTCTGTGATTCTGTTGTTGGAAGGGATGTCTCCAAAGGTCATCTAGTCCAACCCCTATCAATAATCCTCCTGCTACAACAGGATCACCTAGACCAAGTCGTACAGGAACATATCCAGGTGGGCTTTAAACGCCTCCAGAGAAGGGGACTCCACAACTCTTGCTGAATGGCACGAACACTTTGGAAAGTAAGCTAAAGTTTTAGAGGAAAACAGCACAGTGTGGTATTTTACTGTAGTTTAATATCTGTAATGGTGAGAATAAAAAGGATGTAAAGTAATCTTAAAACCCAATCTAAAATCCAACAGAATGTCCACATTCAAGTGGGATCAAAATGTATAACATGGCTTTCAAGATTGCTTTGATTAAAATGCAGTCAGAAGCAAATACTTTCTTCAGTATGAAATATTTTGGCGTGGGTTAAGGAAAGAACTTTCTTCCTTTAAAGAAACCATGTTATGCTGTCAAAACTGTTTAAATAATTCTTATGGGCAGCTTTAACGGGAGGCTGAACTTAAAGGTCGTTGATATTACTTTATTGGAAGGTTATTCATCCCTACGTGTTCAACATACTGCTGTGTTAGCTACCCATATCTCACCTGTTGAGCAATTGTTTTGATTAGCAGTTGTATATTGATAAGTAGTCCCTCAAGCAATTTGCTATCCTGGGGGGGATGAATGCTCAAAGAAACAGATTAAATCGGATTAGAAAATCATTTACTTGCCAGCTGTTGCTGCACAGCAATTTCTTATGCTGTGATCTGCAGTTAGCCTGGTGTAAATCAGTTTATTAGCCTCTGTTGATGTTAGGGTCTGGCTTAGCACTGTTTCTGTACATATCCACTCATCAGTAAATTCTGACAGATGTCTCCTTTAGAGATGTTTTGGCCATATTGGGGTAGTTGGGAAATATTGGGCCGTATTGGGGTAGTTAGGAAAGTGTTAGAGAGGGTTGAGTAAAGAACCTACGACAGATGACAGGGCTCATGTGCGCTGAGCGCTGCAGCTCTGGTTTAGGCAGAGTGTATTACTTGGCCTTACGTGCACTGTTTGCAATATCATAGTATTTTTTTTACATTTCAGATCGTTTCCCCTAGACACATTGGTGACAGACAAAGAATGTTCCCATACTCATTAATTTTTCAGCATCTGATTGCATTGAGAGCTTTAAACTTGCACAGACAGGAACAAACTTGGCCGCACATATGGGACAAAACTTGGCCAAATACACCAGCCAAGATCCTTGCTCCTAAAATATTAATTTAAAAACTGTATGGAATTATATAAAAAATTACTCTAGGTCTTTGACACGAATAGGAAGACAGTTTCATGCCTAACCTAGACATTACCTAACCCAATTATCCTCTTTCACTTAGAATTGGCAATGCAGTTATTAGCGCACATTGTCGGCACGATTACCTTTTTCTGTAGTTCTTAGACTGTGTCTGGCTTTTCCACGGCTGGAATGGGTTTAACTTGTGCAAGATGTAGAATTCACAGGCATTCAAAAATCCATTTAGAAAACACTGTGTGGGAGGAACAGAAAAACATTTCTTATTCATTTTGAGAATTTACAGGGCTATTATGTCTCTAAACACTTCGGCTGATTTTCACCTTTCTCTGCAATTGTATTTCCATGTAGATGATGAAGCAAAGCTGTGCCTTAGAAGGGTCCATCCTTAAAGGGCTAATTTAAAAGGTGACTAATTCAGAAAGTGACTAATTCTTTCAAGAATTGAGATTGTGCCGCTTCTTTCTGTTGTTGGTTGTGTGAAATTACAAATTCACAGCAAAGAGAACTTTGCATTGTTCACAGCATCCAGAGTCTGGTTTACACTCTGATGCATCCTGGGCTGCATCAGTGGAAGTGTGGCCAGCAGATCGAGAGAGTGGATTCTGTCCCTCTGCTCTGCACTGCTGAGACCTCACTTGGAGACCTGCAGCCAGTTCTGGAGTCCCCAGCACAAGAAGGATGTGAACATGTTGGAGCAGGTCCAGAGGAGGCCACAAAAATACTCAGAGGGCTGGAGCACCTCTCTTACAGGACAGTCTGAGAGACCTGGGGTTATTCCCCCTGAGGAGGAGAAGGCTCTGGGGACCTTAGAGAGACCTTCCAGTCCCTGAAAGGGGCCTGTTGGGAGGCTGAGGAAGACTATTCTCAAGAGTAGGGAATTATAGGAAGAGGGGTTATGGTTTGAAGCTGGAAAAGGGGAGATTGAGGCTGGACAGGAGAAAAAAGTTCTTGAATCTGAGGGTGGGAGATCTCTGGAACAGACTGCCTAGAGAGGTAGTGGAGGCCCCATCCCTGGAGCCATTCAAGGTCAGACTGACTGGGGCTTTGGGCAATCTGTTCTAGTTAGAGATGGCCCTGCTTGTTGTAGGGGGGTTGGACTAGATGCCCTTTGGAGGTCCTTCTAACCCAGTACATTCTATGATTCTATATGAGATCTGCTGAGAGAGTATAGCTGATGGGCTATGGGGGTGAGGTTCATATTTAATATCATGAATCAAAGACGTGAAATTATCCATGTTCCAGCAAACACTCCAGCAATTATGAATAGAACATTCATTACAGCTAGCATCTGACTCCATTGTCTTTTCTGATGAGTGTTGCAGTTCATATTTCCTTCTATATACAAATTTAGATGACCTGTGGCTCTGCTTTTGGTGACTGAAAATGAGTCCCATGTCTCTGTTCTTTTGACCTTAAGTATGAAGACTAAAATTGTAAGTGGCTTACATTGTATTTGTCTGATTACAGAGAAGAGTTTGTGTTATTGTTAGGTGGAGATGAAAAGAAAAAAGAGAAACCCAAGCATCACCACGAAAAAGAGAAATCAAATCTTCTACATCTGTGGTGGGAAAACAGAGCATTAAAATGCAACTTGGATACAAGGTATAATAGCAAAATAATTAAAATTAGTTCCTAACACCATGAACAAACTATGAAATAATCATGTTCATACTGTGTTAAGAGACTGCTGTAGCTTGTGTTGTTCAGAGATGAACCTATCTGAAACATGGAGAACTTCACAGGTCTGAATTCTCACTGTCCTCACCTCTGATAGCACCCACCTACCAGAGAGAGCCTTGTCTACAGAAAATTGATCTTATATGACTCAGTTATAGCATTTGCCAGTCAGATTGTGTTGGCAGAGTTCAAATAATGACATAAGGGAACTTTCATTATGAGATGGGGTTCTTTCAGCCCAGAATAAGAAACTACTTTGTTTCTAGGATCTTTGGTCTTGAGGCAATCGCACTAGTTCATAGAATCATGGAATGGTCTGAGTTGGAAGGAACCTTAAAGATCACCTAGTTCCAGCCCTCTGACATGGACAGGGACACTCCTCACCAGACCAGAGCCCCATCTGAATTGGCCCTGAGCCCCATCCAACCTGGCCTTGAACATTGCCAAGAATGGAGCAGCCACATCCTCCTTGGGCAACCTGTTCCAGTGCCTCATCACCTTCACTGTAAAGAAATTCCTCCAAATATCTAATCTACCTACAGGCTGTCTCTAACTCCATGGAGTCTTAAACCCCACTTATTTACATTAATAACCTTTACAGTGTGTTGCAGCTGAGTGAGTAGAGTAGGAGGAGCTCATGGTGGCCTGGGACACAGCACACCTGTGCATTCCCCACTGAGCTGCCACAACTATGGCTTGATCAGACCTTAAAATGGGATCTCTTCCTGCGGCACCTGCTCTGGAGGATTATTTATCAGTAGTCAGTCAGGTCAGGGAGTTTATTCTTCTGCAAGTCTGTAAAGTACATGGATGAAAAACAAGGCTTTGTACAGGTGGGTGACTGGTTGGACTTGATGATCTTAAAGGTCTTTTCCAACCTAAACTATTCTATGGTTCTACAGTTCTATGACTTTCATAATCCAAGAAGTTGAGGCTGGTGAATTAAGGTATCAGTCTTGAAATGATCAGATTTAGGAAAAAAACAAACCAAGATGAGCTCTGCGTGTAAAGTAAGCTGAAAACTATCAATGACATGAAAACAAAATCATGACATTAATGCTGAATCGAATCATGGTGGTCTAGTTAGAGTCTCTGATTCCACAGGTCTCTAAACTGTTGTAGATTTGACGTCAAGGCAGATAGTGCCAACTCTTTGCTAAATATGTGCTGCTGACTGCTTTTAGACACGGGCTAATAGAGCTGCTGCTCTACCTCAGGGAGGAAGAACTTCTTGTGTTCCTCTAGGTCTTTAAATGTTCTTACTTTAGGAATTGCCCTTTCATGCCCTTAAATAAAACCTCATTTACTACCAGCTTCTGTCGTTCAAATTGATGATCACATCAATTTGTGATCACAGCCGCCTTCTTAGCCGTAGCTCTGACAATTGCTCTTTGTAGTTTATCTGAGACGGGACAGGACTGGCTGGGTACATGTTGCTTTTTCTTCAGACTGACATGGATCAAATTTAGCTCTGGACTTTGTTCAGCTGCTTTCTTTTTTCCAGAACACTCTGTAAGGTGAACCTACAGCCACCAACCTTGCCAGGTTTGTGTGCAATTTGCAAATCCTGTACTGACAGCAGGAAAAAGCACTCTCTGTTCTCGGTGGGACTGTCTGTCAGAGCAGTGTCTGCAATAGCAGTAAGTAGTTTATGGTCCATTTCATCTACCATTGGCCTCCCATAAAGTCCTGAAATCTTTTACACCTGTAGGCTGAGGCCAAAGAGGCTTTTTCTTTTCTGCAGGTATCAACACCCACCCGTTACAAACACTAAAAGAAAAACATCTTGGTCTCCAGATCTGGCCACGCTGCTAAAAGTGTACTCTGGCGCTCACCTCCATGGATATGTCCATGGACTTGTTACCTCTCTGGGTGAGATCTTAACTCAGGATTCTCTTCTTCATTCAACACGGGGGTTAACAAGTCCATAGTGCTGGTTTAAATAGATGAGATGACAAGTGGCTAAACTGAACTTCCACTCAAATTGTTCATTGCTTCCTCGTAGTTGCATAGTGAGTGGACAAGGGGAAAGGGTTACAGACTCAAGGAAGTGAGACTGAGGTTGGATATGAGGAAGAAATTCTTTCTTGTGAGGGTGCTGAGATGCTGCAACAGGTAACCTAAGGAATTTGTGGCTGCCTGATCCCTGGAAGTGTTGAAGGCCAGGTTGGATGGGGCCCTGAGTAACCTGGTCTAGTGAAGGTGTCGCTGCCTACGCGGGGCGGTTGGAATTTGGTGATCTTTGAGGTCCCTTCCAACCTTGGCCATTCTGTGATTATGTGGACATAATGTCCAGCAGTGGCTTCCAAATTTTTGCATTTCTGGTGCCTTCTCTCCATGTGGTATTGCTTTTGTTACAGGCAAATGATTTGCTCTTTGGCCCCTCAGAGTCCTTTCTTATTGGATTTTGTTCTTAACTTAGTTCTTAACTTAATTCTTCTGCACTCAGCGGAGCTACTTAAAATACCTGATTATGTTGTTCTTTTGCTTCTCCAAATTAGAATCTCCTCCTGTTGATATTCCTTCATATAACGAGAAGTGGAGTGTTTGCTCATAAAACTCGTAACAATCTCAGTATAAGGTGCAGTACAAGGAAATGAAGTCTCCCAACCATGTAGAGTTCTTTTAAGGTGTGCAGAGTTTTTTCTTTTGGGTTTTTGGGGGTTATTTTGTTTTCAAAATTATATAATAGGTCGTTGTAGCCTCACCTAGTCATGGACAATAGTTTGTCAGTTGTTTCTCCTAGAGTCTCCCATCTCAGTAGGAAAAAGAAAATATCTTACTCTCTTCCCCAATTTCTCTGCATGCTTACGAGAGTTTCCACACCATGACAAGTGAGTGGGCCTTAGAGCTTCGATTCAAGAGCGAGTAACTCAGTTAATCCAGTCCGTTTCTCTTGTGGAGACCAATGTGGTCATCACAGACTGAAGTTGGATAATTTTGTCTCCACTGTTTTTCTCTGTAAGTTTAATTCCCTCTGCCTGAACCACTCATCCCTAAGAACATCAAAGTAGAACCTGATTGCTATGACATTGAAAGCAACCTTGTGTCTGACAGCTTGTTTTCTACAGCAATTTCTTGAGAACTCCAGTTTTGATGTGTATTCCTCAGGTCTCTCCTGAACTGCAGTTGATTACTTGTGTCATCAGATGGCTGGAAAGGATCTGAAGAGGTCATGAAGTTCATCTTCTTAGTCTAAGGCAGAATCAGTTGTCTCTGTGTCAGTCCTGGTGTGTGCTTCTCTGTTTTTACCCTAAAATGCTTCCTAATTATGGAGACTCCACAGCTTCTGTAGGCAACCTCTTGTACTTTTTCATCCTTACCTTTGTAACGTTTTCTCTGCAGCCTAATCTTAAACCCCCATGAATCACTTCAAATGTGTTATTTCCACTTCTAATGGTCATGAACAGGAGGAACTTACAAAGATGAGTAGAACACTAGTTGTTTAAATAATTTAACAGTACTGTTTCACCACTCATTTAATCCACTTTTGTTTCTTTCTGCAATAGATTAAAACCAACATTCGTTTAATTTGTCATGAAATTCTTATTCTTACAACTCCGAGTCGTCTTATCTTCCGACCTTTCTCAGTAGTTATTGCCTTTTATTGAAGCGTGTTTGTAGACAACACTTTGAGGCCACTCCAAGGTTGGATTAGACTAGAGGGCTATTTCCTGTATTCTGCAAGCTGTGTGCCAGTCGGTGTCTCCCAGCACGTGAGGTGCACCAGCATCGCAGTAGCACGGCACTGTCACTGGGTAGGCAACTGGTGATTTGTACAATCCTGTTGTAAAAATGTAGCTGTAGTTCTGTTACAGTTGCTTTTCACTTGCTCCTGTTTAATTCCAGTCTCTCTTCACCCTAAATCTCGCACATCTAATTTCCCTGCATCCTTTGACTTCTGCACTCCCAGCCACTGTGTACGTTCCCAGTCTGATGCCAGGATACTGTTTAATGGGTACCTGCTGTATTCAGTTATCAAGCAGTTAATGAAGGTATGGACTGATGTTATGGCTAAGGAGAAGTTCTGCAGTGGTGCCCTCAATTTCATAATTAAGTTGATAACCACTTTGAGAATGATTTGCTAATCAACCTTGCAGCTTTGGCACATTTTGCCAGACCCTTTAGTACTTACTGAGATGGCCAAGAAAAATGACATTTGAGGTTAATTCTTCCTAAAGCTAAGATGCATAGCAGACTACTTCATCTCTCCACAAAACCTGTTTCTCTGTCAGAGAAGGAATATAGATTGGCTTGATCTAATTTGATCGTGATGTATCAACAGCACATCAGTCATGTCCCTGTGTTTTGGGTTTTTCACCTTCCAGATACTTCTAAATGATGAGTTTGTCTGAGTATTTGAATGGAAATTGGAATCAAGCTTGCCTCGACTGTGTTTTTCCTTCTTGCTTTTTAAGGATATTTCATGCATTTCTCCTCATCTAGTCTTTCTCTACCACCCCACCCTCCCAGGGATGAACAATATGTTCCAGAGGTCATTATTTAGTTATACAGCAAGGTCAAAAATTGCCTGGGTCCTAGAAGAGCCTGATCCCATCCTTGCTGCTCTCATGGGGGAATAGTTTTTGCTCCTGTTCAAAACTGAACCTTCTGAACCTTTCAAGTTGCTATTTATGGTTGTTATCCCTTGTTGTGTTGTCTGCCAGTACTGACTTATTGTTTGGTGGTTATTTAGAGAGTGTTTTTCCTGCTAGGAGGATGTTTATGGATGTAAATTCTCTCTTTCAGGCTTATCACTAGAATTCTTTTGTTTTCACTGGAAAACACAAATGACACCCTCAAGTATGAAAAGTCATGTATCTACCCATTTAATTTTTATAAATAATACTTCTGGCAAACATTACTTCAAGCCAGACGTGTGAGAAAGGTGCTTAATATAATGTAATGAGTTTTTTATAAGCCATTATATTATGAAAGGTGGCCCTGGGTTAATTGAGAATGTATTCATAATTTCACAACACCTGATATACTTTCTGTGACCATTTTCCTGTGTCTTACTTTTTGTTAGCCAAGAGAGTGATCCCAATACAACAGAGATGTTTTTATTTAGATTGATTTGGTATCGATTTAAGTTTTCACAAAAAGCTGAACTCATGTTCCAGCACTTTACCTGGAAGAACCACCTGATTGTGATATTAAGTGGTTACATGGGAGGAAAAGAGGAGACTGGAAAAGTACCTTCCTCCCCTGATATTGGCCATGCTGGTGCTCTCTGTTTCAACTCGGGTACTTTGAATCCTTGATCCACTGAAGAGCTTCAAGTTGTTTATAACTTTATTAATTTGGATAATGACAAAGTCGTTTGACACAAGAAGTAAAATAGAATTTATATCTTGGGAGGTTTGTCTCCCATTTTCAGCACAATTTTTTGAATTCACACAGCTAAAATATCACTGCAAGTGAGATCAGTGCTTTGCCTGCATTTCCCACCTCATCAGATGGAAAGCAAATAAAAGAAGTAGAATATAGATTTGAATGTTGGGGATGCTCAAATTTTAGTGCTAAAACTTGCATGTTATGGAAAGCCAAGGCACTCAAACTGACTAGGTTTTGAGTTAAGGAGGATGATTTTTCACAGCTCTATCTGTACTCCAGAATGACCAAGCCTTACTTCATGCAGCGCTGAATTAGAGATGCTTTCCTCAGGACAACCAATGACTGTATTTATTGTCGTTTAGATAGCCAGTGTCAATAGTAAGTCATGCGTAAAGTTTATTAAGACCTGTTAGTTTTCTTTCCAGTTTAAAAGCCATGGGTACATGTAGTTTGTAAAATTTCATGCTGAGAAAATAGAACGAACGTGTGCTGTGACAAGTCTGTCAAATACCTAGGCCACCTTGGGAACGCTTTGAATCTTATGAGCTGGCACATAAGTTATATTGAGGGATTAAAACATTCTTATCTTCTTTCTAGGCTGTTTTTTGCATTGATTGCACAACGTTCAGACTCAGGAAAACTTGAGAGGTGTAAAGAGCCTGTAGCCCGTATCTGATGGCTTTTTTGTAGCTCCTTCACATCATGTCTGAGCAGGTATCTGTTTGCCCTACGCCATACTGCTAGACAGAGAAGAAATGGATATCTGAAGGGTGTGGTATCGAGTTCAAAGAGGAGTCATTCAGGTGGTTTTGCCTTCAGATGATCTACTTTTTCATAACTCATTCCTGATTCCACTGGAGGTGAAAGCAATGGTGTTGAAGTCCATAGTGTAAAGACAGTCTGTCGGGCTCTCTGGGTTTGGAGATACAGCAATTACAGGATCACATAATTACTGAGAGTAGAAAAGTCCTCTGAGGTCACCAAGTCCAGCCCATGACCTAACATCACCACATTGGTCACACTAGAGCAACTAAGTGCTACATCCAGTCTGCCCATAAACCCCTCCAGGGATGGGGACGCCACCGCTGCCCTGGAGGTGTTATAAAAGTAACTCACTTGTCAGTCATAAACCCCATGGGGCTGAAATGCACTTTTTAATTGCTGTAGGAGAGGTTACAGACAACAGGTTGTATGTGCACCAGGAATGCAGCTGCTTATTTTTCTTTTAGATGTCCTGGTAGTGGAATTTAAGGGTACATGAGGTGGAACTGCCCAGACTAGGATAGAACTGCAAAAAAAGGAGAAACTCAAACCCTTTCTAAAATCGTTTTTATCAGTAACACTGTCCAGCATTTTCATATCTTAGATAAACCAAGCAGCTAAGTGAAAAATAGTTCACCTAAAACCTGTGGGAAAAGAATAAAACAAACTTGGCAAAATCAAGCTCTTTTGAAATGCAACTGGAAAGCAAAGATTTCTCTTCTACCTGTGGTATGAAAAGGTTCTGCTGAATTTGCATTTAAAGAAAACAGCGGTGAACAGAACAGCAGCAGTACCGTTGTACAGAAGCGATGCTCTTGTGTATCCTCATTCCCTGACTCCCTGTGCTGCTGGCAGCAAGGAGGTAGAGGAACTGGGAGTCGTGTTAAGAGGCTGTAGAGAGGTGGAGGTTGGTCTCTTCTCCCAAGTCACTAGTGACAGAACAAGAGGCAACAACCTCAAGCTGTGCCAGGGGAGGGTTAGGTTGGACATCAGGAAAACTTTCTTCCCTGACAGAGTGGTGAGGGGTTGGAACAGGCTGCCAAGGGAGAAGGGGGAATTGCCATCCCTGGAGAGGTTCAAAAAATGAGTAGATGTGGCCCTAGGGACAGGGTTTAGTGGGCAGGGTGGGGTTGGGTTGATGGGTGGACTTGGTGATCTTGGAGGTCTCTTCCTTAATTCTGTGTTTTAGCAATTCTGTGATTCTTGACTGCTTCTGTTCATCATCTTTAAATCAGTCACCCCACTATCAACCCTAATAACTTACAGGAGTTGAGAACAATTTGCCTTAGCTAAAATGTCCTCTGAGAGAGCATCTTCTTTTGACACAGAGTTAAAAACAGGTAGAGGATCCAGGTCTTATTTTGCTGTATTTTATTATACTACTTTTCCCCCTTTGCTTTCTCGTTTTAGTGTGATAGTAAATTCCAGATTTTAACTTTGTTTTTGCCTTTCCTGCTAGATTAAACAGCTCTGTGCAGGCCTTCCCCCCTCTTCCCCGCCGCAGTTAAGTGTTTGTGCGCTGTAATCAAACTACATTTCAATCTTCTAAACAGAATGAAATCTCTGTAGTTCTCAATGTCAGGCACTTTCTCCAGATCTAAACTGCTTTATCTGGCTTCTTTTTGTAAGCCCTTCAATTTGCCAAACATTTGATCAACAAAAATGCCAGCCTCCAGTTTTCACTGCGATGAGATCACAGACCGTTACCAGTTTGGAGTCAGCCAGGACGGTTGCCCCAGGCTGGCCCATAGGGGTATCCCAGACCTGAAAAGTCATGCTCAGTGTAAAGAAGAAGGTTTGCTGAGGAGAAAAAGCCTTCTACTTGGATTTCTCCTGCTCCTCCTCCTGGGTTTAACATCACGTGCAGGCTAAGTGTAGACGCAGAGGTATTTGGAGGACACTTGTGCAGGTCTTGCAGCAGACAGCGTCGCAGAATATGTAACAGTAACGTTGTCTTCTGGGTTCTGTTCCCTCTACTCCTTTATCTTCTAGAAGACCAGTAACTTGGACCACACTTCTGCAGCTTTCTATAATGACACTTTGAACACTGGATTTTTCTTTATGGAAAATGCTCTTTCAAGGTGATAAAATCTCCACGAGCTCCCATCACAGTCAGCAATTATATTCAGGGGAAAGGAGTAAAATATTTAAGACTACACGTTTCATCTGGAGTGATTTTTTTCAAACACCTGTCCTGATTTCTTGTGGGAAAATCGAGATGAATTTTAGTATCAGAGAAGAGAGGATTTTAAATTTTTTTCAGTGAATCCATTTTTTCTTCTTTGAATGACACCCCTTCTTCTCTTTCTTTGTTTAACACCAGCACGCATCCACCCCAGGCTGAGTGAAGTGGGTGAGGCAGATGGACAGCCTGACGCTAAGCTGCACGCAGAGACCTGCAATGTCTCTCTGCAGTAACTTCGTACCGTACGAGAACCACTAACACTCCTATTGCTTGGTAACAAGACTACAAAGAAAATGAGCACCCAATTTTTGTTGGAGCACTTGTAAGAGCAATGTGACTCAAGTGCAATATCCAGGGAACTACTCCAACGTGGTGTAAAAACAAAACAGAAAAAAAAAATCACAGAATCACTCATCAGACTTTCCCTCCAGTCCCTTCCCCAGCTTCGTTGCTCCTCTGGACCCACTGCAGCTCCTCCATCTCTTTCTTGAAGTGAGGGGCCCAGAAGTGCACACAGCGCTCTTCCACTGCCCACAGCAGCAATGCTGCCATTGCATTGTCCACCCCTAGGAAGTGACTGTAAGATCTAATCTCCTTTCCCAAAAGTCAATGCAAGTAGGGGTTTGACCTGCTGGGTTTGAGCCTCTCGTCTCTGTAAGAAAGGAGAACAGATCACCACAAATCTCAAAGTTAGATTGCTTCCTGCGCGCTGTCCAAAGCATCTTATGAGGAGAGGCTGAGGGAGCTGGGGG
The DNA here is from genome assembly GCA_028565055.1 of Phoeniculus purpureus. Lineage (NCBI taxonomy): Eukaryota > Metazoa > Chordata > Aves > Bucerotiformes > Phoeniculidae > Phoeniculus > Phoeniculus purpureus. The sequence goes on along the minus strand of JAOXOE010000343.1, from coordinate 8,507,558 downwards.
TGTTTAGCTGGGAGAAGAGGAGACTCAGGGGGGACCTTCTCCCTCTCTGCAACTTCCTGAAGTGAGGTTGTAGTCCAGTGGGGGTCAGGCTCTTCTCCCAGGCAACCAGCAACAGGACAAGAGGGCAGGGCCTGAAGATTCACCAAGGGAGGGTTAGGTTGGATGTTAGGACACTGGACTGGACTGCCCAAGGCAGTGTTGGAGTCCCGAACCCTGGAGGTGTTTATGGACAGCCTGGCTGTGGCCCTTAGTGCCCTGGTCTGGCCAGTGTGGTGATGTTAGGTCATGGTCGGGCTTTTCCAGCCCCAGTAATTCTGTGAATTAAGGACTTGAGTGGTGGAGATTGGATTTCTTTGCTTTGGCATTAAGCAGATGATTAGCAAATGAAATAAGCACTTTCAATTATATTACTCATCTTTATCTACCATTTTTGTGATTCTTCTAGTAGAAAATTGTAGGCAAGATGGAGAAAGACACCTTCAAGGTCTTGACTTCCTTCTTTGTTTCTCTTTATCACTTTATTTCTCCTTGGAGGGGTTTTTTTCCTCTCCACTATGCGTCACACTGTGTGATGATTAGCCTTCACAGAAGACAGGGTAGCAATGAGGGTAAAATGGATTTAGTATTTAAAATATTTATAAAATATATACATAAAATATGTATTTAAATATTATATTTATTTATACTAAAAATATTCCCTTCCTGCAAACCCTTACAGACATAAACAGGCTGCTTGCTTTACTGGTGGCTCCCAAGCAGACCCCATTCTGCAGCCACTGCAGACCAATGCAAAGCAGCTAAAAACCAGCCACTGGTTGTTGATGACTTAGAATTCCTCTTTCCTACTGCAGCTCGTATGTGCTAGTAGAGCCATCGTGACATGGGGCTATGTGACAGCCTGGAAGAAAACAGACTGGGTAGAGGTGATTCTCTGAGGAAGGAAGGGATTCAGCAGGCTTGAGGAGTCACACAAGTTTCACAGGTAGTGAAGAACAGAGAACAAAACTGGACGGCTCAGGGCCATGGAGACTGCCACGGGTTTCAGTCTCTTTGCTCTTGTGTGTAATGTTTGTTTGATTTCCACGATTCAGCCTCTGGATCCAGTGGCAAAGTCTGTGAGCCCAGAATCTACGGCTTTCCACCATGGAATTCATACACCAAAATATTAATCTACTGAAACTCTTTTAAAATCCCTGTGAATATTGTCCATCTCCTCTGTACTCACTGAAGTACTTCAGAGTATGAGCCAAACCTCCTGAAGAGATACAGCCGTTGACCAGGTAATGGAAGCATCCTAGGAAGGTCTTCCCCAAAATGCTGCAACAAGTGCAAGGTTACAGGACATCCTAAGATCAGCAGTGTAACTTCAGGTTATTATTTAAGCTTAACAAGCAAATTCAACACTACTTTGTGTTAACTGGTTAACAGTAATATGATGAATTCAGCACTATGTGTCGTAGTATGCTATTTAAATTGAAAATGGTGTGGGTCCATTATGAGCCCATTTATTACACTCATTGGGAAACCGCTGCAAAATTAATGTGTGTAGTGCTGTAATATTACCATCAAGTCATACGAGTTTTAATGAACAAAGATAATGAAAGGGTGGGGGAAAGCGGGAGAAAATAAAATAATTAAGCCACAGAGTTTGGAAATTCATCACTTTTTAGTGTTCTGTGAGTTAATAAATAAGTGGTAGGGTTGATTACTGCGCTGCTGTGTGAGCTAAGAGCACTAGGACAACTGAGCAGAAACGAAGAAATTCCACAAATTCCTCTTGAAGTTTCATAGAAGCAGCTGCCAGAAAAGGCAGGTTAGCAAAACTACCAGCATCTCCCCAGAATTTATCCTCTCTGAACTGACTGTGAGTGATACTTACCCAGAAAGGAGATCTTGGGTGAGACAGCTCTTGGCTAAGACAGCAGGACAGCAGCCCCTGCCATTGAAGACCAGACTTCAGGGTCCTGCAAGCTGTTATCAACCAACTACCTGACAGGATGCAGCCACTCTTCTCTGTAGGTGCTGCTTTTAACACACAGGCAGTCATCCAGCCTCACTTTGTGGATTAGCTGTTAACTCCAGAGGCAGAAGGGTTTGTCCCTTTGGCTTCTGGAGGCATCTTTGAGAGTCCTGGGCCTGAGTGATTGACCCAATAGCAAGAATCAAAAATTGAAGTAGATGAAAGAACAGAAATCCAGCTGGACACGGAGCCTTCAGAGGTAACCAGGTTTTCTTTCTTCCCTGCCCTAAGCAAAGCACAGAAAGTTTCACAGCAGAGCGATGCTCCCTTCTTCACCCAGCAGAAGTTTCTGTCACTGAGCCTGACATCTGGAACGCTGCATATTGCTGGAAGATCAGAGGATGGCTTTGTGCCAAATCAAGGTGTGTAAATGTTGTTAGGTCTAATTATAACAAGGCTTTTGTCTCATTCCCCAATCAATCAATCAATCAACACCTGATATCTTGTAGGCTGTAAATGTCGTGCAGCAGCGCAGCTGATGGACACACTCAGCTACCCTTAGCTGTTTGTGCACTAAAGGCTGCTGATCGTTTTTGCACAGAGAGGTGCCTTTTCCTGTCGTGCCATGTTGTTTCTGCTCTGAATGTGAGATTTTTATCCTTTGCTGATAAAATGACAAAGCTTCCCTGAAGTTCACGGAGCTGGGACCCACCAGTGGAGTATTTGAACGGTGAAAAATGCGTTATTGCAGGGCTCAGCAGAAGGGAAAGATAAGCTGGAGAAGAACATCGTCTAGGAGCACTTGAAAAGAACAGTTTTCTTAATTTGGTTTTATAATTTACTCTCTGATACCAAGCAGCACCGTACTGAAAAAAACACAAGGTCTCTCTCTCTCTCTCTGAAGCAAGTTTTTATTTCCCTCTGTAACATTATCTTTGCCTGATCAAATTTGTCTGAAGTCCCTCTGTGAACCAAAGTTGTGCACTTTGAAACTCACTTTTTCATGCTAATCAGCTTGCTTGTTTCCAGCTTCATAATCTCTTCCACAGCAACAGCCTATCAGGATGTCACAGATAGAAAATGATGACTTTTGATGAGTAATAAAGCAGCAGGGGCAAATGAGTCCTCCAGGAAGAAGAGAGAGAGAAAAAAATCCTCTTTAGATAGATCTGACAAAACCAGCTGAATTCACCAAACACGTCATTTAAACCCAGTGATGATATCTGCAAAGTTTATTTGGTCTTAACCTCCCTCCAAGTGCTCTTCGTGCATTGTGCAGCGCAACTTGCTGATCCACCAGGTCACCACCAGCTCTGCAGCTGGCAGAGTCTTGGGATTTATCCCAAAACAACAAGGAGTTCTGGAAGAACTTCGTGATGGGTGATACCAATAAAACAAAAGAGCGTAATTTTGAATGGGTGGATTAGGTAGGGTTTAATGTCTACGCACCACGCTGAAGACTTTGACTCAGTAGCACCTATGCAGAGCGAGATTTGGTCTCTTCTGTCAGACCTATCCGCCACCTACTGCTTATTCCAGGGGTGGTTCCATAGTTAGCGGCAACATAGATAACAAGTAAAAGATCTTTGCTGCTGCAGGGATTTCACATCAGTGGGGGAAATCTTCAAGGGACTTAAGAGATTCATTTTGGTTTTGGTTAGGGCTTATGTATTTAAAAAGACTTAATACAGAACAACTTGGAAACTGGAGCTTTCAGCCCTCCCGCAGGCAACGAGTGATAATGATTAGGCTGGGCTCCCTCTAACCAGGGGCACTTCAGTGATTTTTAAAATTCATATGTTGCTGCTATTAAAATCAGTGCTGATGTGCCTCAGGGATGTGCACACTCCCAGACACCCTACCGCAGGGGGAGGGAAGTGTGTTTCAGAAGGATCCGTGCTGCATTTAAGTCTTCAAAGGACTCTGCATACTTGACTATGGCATTAGACACAGCAGCCTGTGAAGGTACCAAATAAACCCTCAACTTCGAAAAGATGTAGAACTTAAATTCAGCCTTCCCCACTTGCACCCCATGTTTATTCCTCCTAGCAAGGACCACTCCATGTGCTCTCAAGGCAGTGATCCTCTTTCAGTGAAACTTCATGTAGTTTACAGCTGAGTGGATCCCTATGATGGAAGAAGCCCAGTCCTTTTTTTCCCCTCCCCTGATTTCAGATGTTCATGTTGCCTTCTCCACATCCTTATTAGCCTTAGGAACAATTGAAGCCACTATTCTTTTCTCTGGCAACCTAAGCAGCCCTGTTAGTGACAATCCCAATTAGTGTGCCCTGGAGAATCGCTGTTCTCCCAGTTGGGCAGTTGGATGTCAATCCTCCTGCATGTGTTTGTGCGCCCAGTGGTGCAGAGTGCGTTGCTTCAGCTGGCATTCAAAAGCCTTGTTATTTTGATAGCTGCAAATAAAGCAGGTCCACAGATGACCAAAGGCTGGTAGGGGAGGGAGGGAAGAGACTTGTCTTTGAACATCAGTGTGTGAGTTTTGGTGTCACTTGTCAGAGGCTGGACTATCTGTGCCTTTCAAAGAAGGAAATCTAGCTTCATGTCACTCTGGACTCTGCTGGGCTGCCTGCTGGTTTGACGTACTTCAGCGTTCACATTATCCACTTAGAAGCTGCTACTGGAAGCAGTCAGTGGAGTATGGTCATTCTGGATGGAAATGTGAATGCGGTTATGAGTGACACCTTTGGAAAGGGACGTGCTTAGGTTGTCAAAAGAAGCTGTTCACAGGGTCATGTCCAGCTTCCGTGGTCCTTGTTTGTTTTAGTTCTGTGAGATATGAGCAGCACTGCTCATGTGCCAACTGAGCTGTCTCATTCTCATGTGAATTGAAGAGCTGTGGGCTACAGTGACAGATGAGGGTGGGGGATCCCTGGAACAGGCTGCCTAGAGAGATAGTGGAGGCCCCATCACTGGAGCCATTCAAGGTCAGGCTGGTTGGGTCTCTGGGCATTCTGTTCTAGTTAGAGATTTCCCTACTTCTTGTATGAGGGGGTTGGACTAGATGCCCTTTGGAGGTCCCTTCCAACCCAATCCATTTTATGGTTCTCTGATTCTGTGTCATGGCTTTTGCCTAGTGAACAAGGCTATCAATGGGATGAGTACTAGTACCATGAGTGTTACGGCTGGGGGAACGGGTAGGGATGCTCTTTAGCAGCATGGGAGAATCAGTTGGTACATGGCCTCCACAGAGATGAGAGGAAGGCAACTTCTGAGCTCAGGAAGCTGACAAAAAAACCTGAGGGAGGCCATGCTTTTTAGTGTACAGTAAATGCTTTTAATTGCTGTTTAGATGTAAGAGAATACCGTGGTTCCTTCCCCTAAATCAGTCCAGAAGTGGATCCTGAGTGTTTATAGGAGTGAGGTAAAATTAGTAATATTTTCTAAGACTTGGAAAAGATGCATTAAGTTTCACGTCTCACAGCAAGACAAACCATGCATTGGCAACAGAATACTGCTAATAGAATCATTAGGGTAGGAAGAGACCTCCAAGATCATCAAGCAGTGTTACTCTTTATTTATCCAAATAAAAAGAACTATTTGAAACCAGGTAAACAAATTTCTTTTAAGTTTGGGGGTTGTTTTTCAGAACTAGCAAGACACTATTCTATTACTTGCCAATCATTTGGAAACCTGAAATCGGTATTTAGAGAAAATCTGAAAATTTAAGAACATTCAAAAGTGCAAATAGACGAAGTAGTATCTCTCCCTGGTTTAAGTAAGTTGCATTTCAATTCTCTTTAAGTTCTAAACTCTATAAAGTTCTGTTTAAGGCAGAGAAACTGTTGGCCTGAATACATTTGCTTTAAATAGACTTTCAGTAAATGTTAATGAAAACAGTGGAACTGGAAATGAAGCTGGCACAAGCAAGAGTTAATGCACAGAAGTGTATTTTGGGGTAAATGTATGTTTAAAAACGCATGGTTTGGTTTCTTTCTATTTATTCTAACAGTCAAACGAAGCGAAACTCCAGGGAATTATTAGAGAGATGAATTAAAACAACAGATGGAATTGCAGTGTGTTGCATAAGGACATCTTTTCAAAAGGCTTCCTGACAATTTCAGATATTCCAAGTTATTCTATTTAATTTCAAATAAAGAACCTCTCTTTTTCTGCAGAGCTGTCAATCTCACCAAGACCATCAGAAGATGGTTTTTAAAACAATCACGAAATATATTTTTCCACTTGTCTTTTTTTGAAGTACAGTGACAACCAGCTAATAAAACAGGTAGGAAAATGCATTTCACTTTTTAAACAGATGCAAAACATGATCAATCAGACCTTTCAAACCCAACACTGTGCAGTGCTTAGATTGAAATGATTTCTTTGCAGTCAAGCACATTGACATGGGCTTTGAAGACAAAACAGCAGATTTTCCAGTGGTCTGTCTACCCTTAGAACTAGAGAAAGTTCTTTGGAGAGTGGGTGTTACTCCATCAGATCAACCCCACCTGGACCTCTGTAACCCAGGCAGCTGGTATCGTGTTGGATTTGTACCCTGACTGCAATCTCAAAGGATAATGAAATAATTTGTGACTTGCAGGGAATCAGAGCTGCTATTGCTATGCCCTTTGATTGTCTGGCCTTCTGCCACTGGCTTTCAGCTGTCACTATGAATCACGAGAGAACAGAGAGCAAAACGAAATCTTCACCAGCTCATCCTCAGCTACTTGACTTAAAGGGATGTAAATGCAGGTTTTAGAACTTGGAGACAGAGCTGATTAAACACCACACAGTTTGTGTGAGATAGATGAATTACAACCATGCGTGCCACAGAATAGCTGTGTGTAGCAGGGGAGTTGTTTGGGCACCTTAGTGATGATCATGGTACAAGGATTTGAATAAACATGGCACAGTAGACTTAGGTAAATGGTTGGACAGGATCATCATCAAGGATGGAAAAGATCTTCAAGATCATCAACTCCAACAATCTGCCCTACAACCCCCAACCACTAAACCATATCTCAAAACACCACGTCTGCCTGTTTGTTGAACCCCTCCAGGGATAGTGCCTCCAACCCCTCCCTGGGCAGCCTGTTCCAAGGTCTCCCAACTCCTTCTGGGAAGAAGTTTTTCCTAAGATCCAATCTGAACCTCCCCTGGCACAACATGACCCACTTCCTCTTCTATCACCAGTCACTAGGGGAAAGAGGCCAACACCTGCCACACTCCAAGCTCCTTTCAGGTAGTTGTAGAGAGCAGTGAGGACTTCCCTCAGCCTCATCTTAGTTTTTTCCAATATAAATGATTCTATAAGAAGCATCAACAAGTTCATGAAGCTGGCAGACAGCATGCTAGAGAAGGCATAAGTGAATATGAACCTGCTGGGTGGGAGCTAGTTAGTGTCTGAAAAGTATGCTGTTGTAAAAGTCATTGCTGATATTGCGTGTACTAAGGGAGATGGCGGAAGTCATTGCTAAGCCACTCTCCATCATCTTTGCTAGGTCCTGGGAAACAGGA
>JAOXOE010000343.1:8487042-8500023 GCA_028565055.1 Phoeniculus purpureus | reverse complement strand
AGGTGATCCTGCTGTTGCAGGTGGATTGGACTAGATGATCTTTTGAGGTCCCTTCCAATCCGTAATGATTCTATGATATTGACTGTCCCTTTTTTGTTATCAAGGCTGGACACTTGCTGTCCATCAGGGCTCCCCGGTTGTTTTCCGTGGAGCTCGTTTCCAGCAGGTCCAACTTGTACTGGTGCATGAGGTTTTTCCTCCCCAGGTTCAGAACCTGCCCCTACCAAACTTCAATCAATTTCTGTATGCCCAGCTCTCCAGGGCTCAGTGAATGGCAGAACAGCTGTGTGGTGTACCAGACCCTCCTCCCAGCTTGGTGTCATCAACAAACTTGCTGAGAGTACACTCCATCCCTTCCTTGAGGTAGTTGATGAATATGCTGAGTAGGACTGAACCCCTGGGGAACACCACTGGCTTACAGGTCTACAACTAGACTTTGCACGACCAATAACAACGCTCTAAACTCTGCCAGTCAGCCAATTATTGACCCAGCCCACTCATGCAGCTCACACTTCCTGAGCTCACTTATGAGAATATTACGGGAGACACTGTTAAAGCCTTGCTCAAGTCAAGGTACACAACATCCACTACCCTCCTCTAATCTATCCATCCACTTGTGCCATCATAGAAGGCCATCAGATTGGTCAAGCAAGATTTCCTCTTGTGAACCAATGTTGACTACTTCTGACAACCTTTTCCTCTACATGCTTAGTGATAACATCCAGAATGAGATGTTCCATCTCCTTTCCAGGGATGAGATGAGGCTGACTGGTCTGTCTTTGACCGAAGGAAAAACTACCTTTCTTCAGACCTGTGCCTGCCAGATCCGGCACTCTTGGCGAGCTGACTTTGGCAATGAAGACCAACACAAAGATATTCAACAATTCTGTCTTCTCTGTATCCTCCATCACCAGTCTCATTCAGCTGCAGGTCCACATTTTCTCTAGTCTATGTGTTGCTGCTGGTGTACTTGAAGAAGCCCTTCTTGTTGTCCTTGACATCTCTTGCTCAGTTTAACACCAACTGGGCCTTGGCTTTCCTCATTGCACCCCTGCAGACTCTGGCAGCATTTCTGTACTCTTCTCCAGTGCTTAGTCTGGTTTTTTCCATATTCTACAGACTTCTTGCTTCCATCTGAGTTCTTCCAATAGCTCCTTGCTTACTCATACTGGCCTCTTGCCTCCTTTTCTTGATTTCTCCTTTTCTCCTTTTCGAGCTTGGTTTGCCCATTGCTTCACAAAGATCTCCAGTATACAGGTGGATAAATAAACAGGTGCTGATCTTTGTGTTCATGAATGAACCCAGCAAAAGTAAGAGGTGGGCTCTCCTAGGTTTTAGTAAACTTCTGGGATGGAAGGTCACAGCTCTGTAATTGGGATTGTGGCAGTGGGAATTCAGGCGAATTGGGTGTCTATGATGGTAAATGAGTTCCCCTTCTTTCAGCCTATGTAGAACCACACTAAGAAGCTGGTACTGGTGCATTAAGAAATGTTGCTGCTTGCCTAAGAGGTTTCCACAAAAGCATCTGTACCTGGAGCTGTGCAATCCTAGGAAATTGGGAATGGGATAAGGAAACCATTTTCACCCTTTATTTCATCTCATTTTGCAGTAATGCCTTGTATTCCAATGTGAAGCGTGAGTTGGAAAGAGATTATTTATGAATCAAAATCATCTTATAAAAGCTTACTTAGGTCTAAGTTTTCTTTACCAGCATCCCATTTAAAGTGCTGCACTTGGTTACCAAAGTCCTATCTGTTAGTTTCCAAGCCCGGCTGCTTTGTTTTTCAAAAGAAATAATTTTTTGAGAAACACAATGAAAATGAAATTAAATGCAAAAGGGGTGTGAACAAAACTCTGTTTTGTTACTAATAGATTCTCTCTCAATTCATGTTTTAAGTACTTTCTCATGAAGGGCAAGCACGTTGTAGCAAGAAAACACACCGATGTCCTTTAAGAATTAAAACTTAAATGAGGCTTCAAAAATTAGATGACACATCCAGAAGTTGGTTTGGTTTAAATCAACACTTAATATTTATACTGACTTTTAATCTGCTGGGCTAGAGCTGCTTTATTTTTGTTGTAGGTTTTCACAGCCTGATGGTAGCGTGGCTAATTGAGCTTGCAGAATCAATGGCCCATTCACACAGTGCTTTGCTGAGATTTATAGCCACCAAGAAGCAGCAAAAATGTCCTGATTCACTTAACAAATTTACAGCACAAGCAAATGCAAAATGGTTCAATAGATGCCTATTATAGCTGTTGTCAGTGATGCCTTCTCAATACTGACATGGAGTAACTGGTCAATGTTCCTCTGCCCAGCGGACTTCTACAGCATGAACTTAGGAAGCCTTATTCTGTAAGTGATGCTCTTCTACTTTCCACTGCCTATCACAGCAAACATACAAAACGTTTTTAGTCTTCTTAAATTCCAAGGAATCAAGTGAAATCAGCCTTTTAAATGTCAAGATTGGATAATGAAATTAAATGTTAATGTTTTGGTTATGTTACCATAGGCCGATACCGCTATCATTGTCAGTTTCATCTGGATTTATTGGTGCAGGAAGATTTGGGCCGTGTTAGTCTCACTCAGATTTTACGTCTCTAACTGTGGAATTACATTATTCTCTCCTCATTTCATGAAATTTGTCCTAAGACCAAAGCCTGTAAGAATTCACATCAAGCCATGGTCTTTAAGAATTATGCAATTGAAAGACTCCTCCAGACTTCAAGAGGTGTTTGCATTGGCCCCTTTGTAGCAATATGCTCTCAGAATTAGTCTTTGAATTAAATTTGTTTTGAAGTTGATTGCCTGCACACTTCAGCAATGCTGGAAAAAACCCCCAAAGCTCGCTCTCTCATTACAGCTTCGGGAAGTTTGGGCATTAATGGGATCATGATTTAACGTCTTGAATATGAAGAAATGTTGGCATCCTCTGATTAAAAGAGCTGCACTGCTCTGTGCTTTGGATCAGGCAAAGAGCCTTTCAAGTAGTTTTAGGTTATTTCTTTTCAAGTGTGCCAAACAGCAGCTATTTCTCATCTAGCCTCTTCTGCTGTGAGAGAACAGCTTTGAGCTTTGTGTTCTGGAGACACTTTCTCTCTCGTTCTAGGGACGCCTTTCTTGATAAATGATTGACCATCTCCAGTTCCAGGTCTCCTCTGACACAACTAACGGATCAGATGTGTAGGTCAGACAATGAGAGTCCTGACCCACAGTTTTCCCCAAATGATCAGCGTGTTATCAGATATATGAAGATACCCAGCAGATTCAGCAAAGCTGCAATAAAGGTTGTGTCTCAGGACAAAGATCTGTGCTTGGGAACAAGAAATTCTGAAACTTCCTTTTCAAGGTTGGCAAAACTGTAAATGGCAAATCTGAGCATTCTAGAAACTCTTCTTTTTCTTTGTATTGGAGAAACCAAGGAGAGGAGTGGAGGTCCAGGACTCTTTAACCACAGGAGCTAAAAAGTTTAGCCTGGAGAAAAGGAGACTCAGGGGGGACCTTGTCAGTCTCTACAACTCCTTGAAGGGAGGTTGTAGTCAGGTGGAGGTCAGGCTCTTCTCTCAGGCAGCTAGTGACAGGACGAGAGGGTAGGACCTGAAGCTGCCAGGGGATGGTTACGTTGGGTGTTAGGAAGCCCTTCCTCACAGAAAGGGTGATCAGACAGGGGAATGGACTGCCCAGGGCAGTGGTGGACTCCCCATCCCTGGAGGTGGTTAAGGACAGCCTGGCAACGGTCCTTAGTGCCCTGTTCTGGCTGATGTGGTGATGTTAGGTCACGGTCTGGACTGGATGAGCTCAGAGGGCTTCTCCAGCCTCAGTATATCTGTGATTCGATGATGGCTGGGCATGTTACCTCAGTAAGAAATGTAGAATTTGAATAGAAAGTCTTAGACATCTCATTACTGGAGAGGAAGGTTTCGGGCTCTAACAGTATAGGAGTTGATTCTTGAAGAACAAGAAGCCAGCTGGGCACATGCCTACCCTTCAGCCAGAGTCTGAGACCAGAGTTCTTGGAATTAGGGAACTTCAACTGGGAGGCATCACCAAGAAACAGTGGCGAGAGGATCAAAGCTGGATCTCATTGTGGACTTTGCCTTGGGAGGACTATGGTCTTCAGTAGTTTTAGTAACAGACTAAGTGTCACTTACCACTGGGGAGGGAAAGAAGAGAAAATGCCCAGAGCTCTAAGCAAGGCTTTGCGTTGCAGTGTGGCACTAGGACAGGCAGCGTGGCGTAAGCTCTGTATTTAGTGTTGTGTAAGGCAAGGACAGTGCCTAGCAATCCCATTTAGGCCAGTGATCACAGAGTACGTACGATGCAGCACGCGTTCTCTACTTCTGTCCCTTCACTGTAGCGTTTCAGCTATTTCCTAAGGTGTTAAGACGTACAGAATGGATTGCTGATTTATTTTTAAGACTCTAAAGCAGAGTCAACAAAGCACAGAAATAACAGGATTCAAGCACAGCCACTGACAGCTTAAAAAGATTTGGTTTGGAGTCCACATAGAGTGCAGCAGCTGCTTGTAGAAAGGATAAATAAGTTGAGACTATTTGGGCTCAGTACGTGTTTATTTCTATCAATAATAAGCCTGTAAACAAGTGCAGAGCAACAGAATAGCCCACATGCTTTTTTTTTTTACTCTCTTAAGCCATCTTTTGTGTGTAATTTCTCTTGTAAAATACGATGGGTCTTTCTCTGTAGAATGATTGTGCCGTCAAGATAATAGCGAGAAGTCTTTCCTCCTTTTTCTCTCTGCAGGATCCAAACCGCTCCGGAGTCTTACACATCAAGATTGTATCACCTTTTGGGGGCCAGAGAATGAACTCTGTCTCGTTATTGTGCCAAGATGCACAGAACACTGCTGAAAAGTACATAATAACTTAGGAAAACATTGACAAGAGGTTTACGGTAGTCATAGACTCAGGCGTTTCTAGGTCAGTGCAAGGTTTCTGCCGTCAAGGGTTCCCAAGCCTCTCGATGATGCCGTAAAGAAAGATTCACTCACTGTACTTGAGCACAGAGTGGAAGTGAGAGCACTTTAGCCTATTTCTGTGCGAGCTGGGCTCCTTATCTGCTTTCTGAAAGCTGCTGGAAAGCAACAGAGATTTAGCTGGCAGGTCTAAACGGCAGGGGTGGAATAGGCAGTAGTAAAAGCAAAAAGATGCAGCAAATAAAAGATAATATAGATTGTCTCCCGTTGTGCCTGCTTTCAAATTACTGTGTTTAAATGAACTTGTTCTGCAAGCTGTCTTTAGTCTCTCGCTTGCTGGCCTCCAACGACCTTTCTCCGCGTTTCCTTTTCCCTTTACAGTCTCCTGGCAGTGCAAACTTTTATCTGCCTTTCTGGAACCTTAAATATGGACAAATTCAGTAGGTGCTTTTAATCCCTTGGTAAATCTGATCTCAATTTCTGGCTGTTCAGGCAATGAAACACAGTGTAAGCTAGTGCCTTCTTCAATAGATTACCACATGGGGTTTGACTTGTGACTATTTGAACACTAGAATTCTCACCCTGCCTCTTCTTCCTCTGCCTGTGCTATTAGTAGCCATAAAAATCCAAATCTCTTGTGTTAGAGGATGTGAAGATCGCATCTCTCATCTTCTTCAGTACTTCTGTAAGGACTCTGAAAAAATTCCTGTTCAGACTCAATGAGACAAATGCGAGTGATCAGATGTTATTCTTTTTAAATAAACCTGTCTTAACGTAAACACTCTTCATCTACACTTTGGTGGTGTTCCTTTGGGCGTTTTGTCTAGATCTGTTTACTGTCAGGTCTAGACAGAGGTGGCCCTGCTTGTTACAGAGGGGTTGGACCAGGTGACCTTTGGAGGTCTCTTCCAACCCTATGGTTCCATGATTCTATGGTCATTAAACAGGTAAATATCCAATAGGCAGGGGTGATTTATGAAAATGCTGTGGGGTTTTTGTTTCGGTTTTTTTCTGTTGGCTTTTCTGAGTGTTTGGGGGTTCGTAGTGCGTGACTCCACAAGCTTCAGGATAGCCTCAGAGCCTTTTTTGAAGTCTATGGAAGTTGTTGAAGATTTGGCAGAGAGACATATTTGAGTTCTCTGTTCATCTTCCATTGCTTTGCTAAAATAATGGGTGAGGATGAGAGACCAAGCCTTTGTGATCTCACCACGGCATTTCCCTGCTCAAACAGCTTCAGTGCTCAGAGTGGCACTGCCCTCCCAAAAAGAAAGACGTATCCAAGGCTTCTTGGCTGCTTGCTCTTCGGTGAATAGGGATTGCACCGTGGAGTAGGAACATTGCTTCAGAGCAGGAAGTTTTAGTAACTAGTCCGTAGGACAGGCTACACCTGAAGCACAGTTTCAATAGGAACTCTACCACATCACCTATAGGAAACACATGTGGAAGGACGTCAGCATGAGGGCCCTATTCTTGAGGAATGGAACTTAGCAGTAACAACATGAGCCTGGACTCGATGACCCTTGGAGGTCCCTTCCAACCTCTAATGATCTGTGTTTCTGTGTAAAGGGTCACAAACCTTGCACGTTAACTTCTTTGCCACCATAACATCACGGAGGGAGGATACTGGGTCCATAGAGGTAAAGTCTCTTTAAATGACCCTAGAGTCCTACAGTTGCAGCAGTACCTAAGGAAGTTACAACATTTAATGTAGTTACACTCATTACACTTTGAGGCTTATGACAACTATAAGCCCAGAGAGCACCTTGCCTGATTTACTTGAGCACCTACAGCAAAATAACAACCTTAATTTAGATTTCCAAAGTGTGGTGTCTCTACACAAACCAGCATTTGTTCTCTTTTCCATTTGTGGTTGAACTGCTTTGTGCCATGAATTTGGATGACACCACTTCATGCAGGTGTAGTAATGAGTCTAGAGTCAACCTTCAACACAAGAGAAACTTTGGAAGATGGGCTGTTCAGCTTTCCTTTTTTCTACTAGAGTGAGACGGACCTAATTAAACTGCCATGTGAGCAACTGACTGTGAACAACTGTGAGAACCACATCTTGTGAAGCTTGAAGGCCGTGGGTAAAAGCCACACTGTTAATATTAAATGCCTTTTTTTGTTGCTGGAAATGTGTATTTCTGCTAGCAGATAACTACTTGCAAGGTTGGAAGAGAAAGTAAAACTATGTACAGAAACTTAGGGATGTGTTCCTTCTCATGTTGAACACAAGCAAGCGTGTATGTGTGAGCAGTTTTGAAACCCACTCTGGTTTTCTATCTTTATTTTGAATTCATTCTTGCCTTCAAGGAAATTGAAGGAAGAAAGGAAAGCAAGGAAATATACTCGTCCTTTCACCTCCTCTTTCCAAGCACTCGTGGGTCTCACGATGCTTCTTTCTGTGTCACAGTGTGAAGCATGCAGGTGGTGAAGAGGAGCGCTCTTAGGAACTGGGTTGTGTGTAAAGCCACTCTTAGAGACTAGACACAGTGTGCGTAGTGTAATGTCCCGGGAAAGACATACATAGGAAAGAACTATAAAGGAAGGAATCTCAGTCCTCTGAGTCTGTTGTTACTGGTCTGTGGTATCATTAGTATTGAGAAGACAGAAAAGAAACAGAGAAAATTGAACAACTCTACAGCTCCACAACTCTACAACTGCTTGAAGGACTAGAGTGGCAGAGGTCAGTCTGTTCTCCCTAGTGGCCAGTGATAGGATGAGGGGAAAGGGCCTTAAGCTGCTCCAGGGGAGGTTCAGATTGGATGTCAGGAGGAACTTCTTTCCTGAAAGAGTGATCAGGCATTGGAACAGCTGCCCAGGGAGGGAGTTGAGTCACGATCCCTGGAGGTGGTTAAGACAAGGGCAGAAGCTGCACTGGGGGGACCGGGTTTACTGTTGCTGAGAAGGCTAGGAAAAGATTTTACTCAATGATCTTGAAGGTCTCTTCCAGCCCAAGCTATTCTATGATCCTATGATTCTAACTGCACGGGTAATAACATTCAGGAAAGTTTAAGGCTAAGAATCTATTTCCACTTGATACTGAAGTTTCCCACTATCTATTTATTTTGTTCGTGCATTTTAAAATATTTTTTCCTTATGTGGTCATGGGATTTTCTCAATTAGGAGCAACTTCAAGTCTTTCAACTCCTCCTGAATTTCTCCTGTCAGTAAAGTGGTTGATGCCGCTTCTGAAATCTGTTAAGGTGAGACAGAGAGGACACTCATCAGGGAGCCACCAAAGATGCTGCAAAATGAAATGTCTCCTACACGGACAAATGTTTTTCCAGAGTGAGAGAGGCTTTTCAGAGGTGCTGCTGCCTTGTGGAGCTAGAGCTTCTGAAAAGGTCCTATTAGGAGTCAGTCATCTAGAGTTCCTCTCCTGTGACAGACTTGTGCAGCTACAGGCATCTCACGAAAGAACAAACAACGTGACACAGAGGCAGACTGCCCAGCCTTTACTTGATAGCAGAATCCTTTTTATAACTGCCACTAAAGATTCATAGTATTTATCTCATGCAGGCATATTGTGTGCAGGGACCTGTGAAAAATAGCATTTCAAAGGGCCACATACCTGAGGAGGAAATCCTTATGGTTCAGCAAGGCTAAGTAACCCAGAATCCAGTCTGGTTTGCACCAGTTTCATAATGTATTAGAGATCAAAACTGTTTCTGCCCAAGCTGAGGAGAAGCTGATCTTGCATGCAATATTGCACCAACAGCCATCCCTTTAGCGGTCTCTGCTTTTCTTCTACCCTCTGTAGATGAAAATTCAGTCTTTTCTCTATGATGCTGAACTCATTTGCAAGTAAATAATTTCCCTCCCTGCTAACCCACCACCACATTTGTTCTCCCCAGTGAGATAAGCAGTCAGGGCTCTGTATTCTGTACAGTTTGTCTGCGTTAAGGCAATCTCTGCTCACCAAGAGCAGACATTGCTCACCTTGGCTCCTTTGCCTCTTAGGAGTGCGTCTGCTGTTCTACACAGCACCCAGCAGCCTGGATGTAACTTCACAGAATTATTGAGACTGGAAAAGCCCTCTAAGATCATCAACCGCAGCCAATGACCTAACATCACCACATTGGCACTGAGAGCCACAGCAAGTTTGTCCTTAAACATCTGCAAAGGATGGAGACCACCACCGCCCTGGGCAGTCCATTCCAACGTCAGATCACCCTTTCTGTGA
Source organism: Phoeniculus purpureus (assembly GCA_028565055.1). Classification (NCBI taxonomy): domain Eukaryota; kingdom Metazoa; phylum Chordata; class Aves; order Bucerotiformes; family Phoeniculidae; genus Phoeniculus; species Phoeniculus purpureus. Next base: position 8,490,903 of record JAOXOE010000343.1, on the reverse strand, counting down.
GGAAGAGCTTCCTCACATCCAACCTAACCCGCCCCTGTCGCAGCTTCAGGCCCTGCCCTCTCACTAGTTGTTTGCAAGAAGAGCCAAACCCCCACCTGTGCACAGCTCCCCTTCAGGGTGTTAAGGAGAGTGATAATAAGGTCCCCCCGAGTGTCCTTTTCAACTTGAGTTCTTCAAGCTGATCAGCTGGTGCAGCTTACAAAACATGCAGGTATGAAATGGTATTTGTGACAGTTTTGAGTTAAGTAAGAAAACTGTGGAATGTTTTCTGTATTTATGTCTCTTTGAAGTGTTTCTTTGCTAAATCATTCTACCCACCGGGCAGCCTGGCTCGCTGCCGTCGCTCCTGTTGCCCAACACAACCACACTTGTAAGAATGGGTGGTGGAGTCTAACAAGTTAGTGTTTTCAAGTGCTCAAATTTCTCTCTGGAAAATTATATATATATATTTGGGCTATTATCCAGCACTCTACCACATGCACAGCATAGAAGTGTAGCCCTAAGAAGAAGGTTTCCATACTTCTTCATGTAATTCCATATTTCTTAGCTATTTTTAAAGTTTACTAAAAGGTACAGCCCACCATGGACCTGACACTGCTCTGGCCTCTGAATAGTGCTGGCAAGAGCCGTCTGATGGATGTAAGGCTGATCATAAGCCAGCAATGGGCCCTTGTGGCCAAGAAGGCTAATGGCATCCTGGGGTGGATTAGAAGGGGGCTGGTTAGTAGGGCTAGAGAGATTGTCTTCCTCCTCTACTCTGCCCTGGTGAGACCACATCTGGAATATTGTGTCCAGTTCTGGGACCCTCAGTTCAGGAAGGACACAGAACTGCTTGGGAGAGTCCAGCGCAGAACCACAAGGATGATGAAGGGAGTGGAGCATCTCCCTGATAAGGAAAGGTTGAGGGAGCTGGGTCTCCTGAGCTTGGAGGAAAGGAGCCTGAGGAGTGGCCTCATTAATGTTCATAAACATGTGAAGGGTGGGTGTCAGGAGGATGGAGCCAGGCTCTACTCAGGGGTGTCCAACAGAAGCAGAGTAGGTTTCACAGAATCACAGAATCACGGTTTCACATAAACGTAAGGAAGAACTTTTTTATGGTGAGGGTGATAGAGCCCTGGCATAGGCTGCCCAGAGAGGTTGTGGAGTCTCCGTCTCTGGAGACTTTGAAAACCCACCTGGACACAGCTCTGTATGACCTGATCTAGGTGATCCTCCTCTGACAGGGGATTGGACTAGATCATCTTTTGCGGTCCCTTCCAACTCCTAACTTTCTGTGATTCTGTAGCGTAGCTGAGATACTAGTGCTCACAACAATAAGATCAACAGGCTCTAATTATCCCTTTGCCTGTCCTCAACACAACCATTGGTGAGACATCTTCTTGGCTTGGTCCTGCCAGCTACCAGGTAACCTATCACTGGTCCACCCAAACTCTTAAGCACATCCTTATGTTGAAGCAGTCATGTTGAACTATGAAGTGTTTGCTTATGTAAGAGTTTTGTTGATTCAGTATCTAAAGAAACCAACGTCTTTCAAGAGGAAGCCCTTATTTCATCTTCCATCCTTTGTCCTGCCCTCTTAGAGCACAACTGCTTGAGGCAGCAATCAGTCCCCCGCTCTGAGTGTGTGTAGAGGGGTTTGCATTTGGGGATTTTTATGTTGACTGAAGTCTTTAATCGTCTGCAGTGGTTGTGACTACAGTTCTTTCTGTGAGGAGCAAAGAGAGGTGCTCTGCACTTGTTTTTAAAAATGCTCATTGTTATTCTTGTCCTTCTCTTGCTTTCCTCTAGTCTTGTTAGGCATTCTGTTTTTATTAGGCTTTCATGTTGCAGGCTGCAACTCGGGAATTCCTATGTTTTATATAAACTTTTATATCACTTTATTATGTAAAAAAATAAACAAACTTCATTTCAGTAAAGAAATATTGCCAAGAGGAAAGATGCACTTTTCCTAAGTCACTGACCTTGACTACTGGGATCCTAAACAGCAAAGAAGTAACGAAAACAAGAATTAATGGAACACCTTATGCCAGTCAAGGTAAGAGTTTGATCAGTGTCTGTGTGTTGTACAGTGTGATGAAATGAGCAAGTTGAGAGGGATTTGAAATAAAATTTCTGAGCCAGACACTTCCAAAATCCCACAGAATCTTAATTTGAACCAGAGCTAAACACTTCACATAAAGATGCTGCAATTGAGGACTGCTATGGATTGGCAGTATTCTCATGTGATGGATTATGGTTGTAAGCTGGAACATAGAAGGTTCCACATCAACCTAAGAAGGAACTTCTTCACAGTGAGGGTGTTGGAGCACTGGAACAGGCTGCCCAGGGTGGTTGTGGAGTCTCCTTCACTGGAGATATTCCAGACCCGCCTGGATGAGTTCCTGTGTGACTTAGTCTAGGTGATCCTGCTGTTGCAGGCGGATTGGACTAGATGATCTTTTGAGGTCCCTTCCAATCCGTTATGATTCTATGATTCTATGATTCTCTAGCTGTGCCTCAGTCACATTTACCTGTGCCCTATCACTATATGCCCTTGCAAAAGTGCCTCTCCACCTTTCTAACAGGGGTTGTAAGAATAGATGCTGTACTGGGCCAAGGGTGTCTGTGAGTGCTATGGTATCGTTTCAGTGTAACCAGGTGATATGAAGGTTGTCCTTCAGCCCTGGAGGTATCTCTTCTGCTGCCAGTGTAAGCAGGCCTAAAGTGCCTAAAGCCCATGGTGTGGTACCCTCAAGGGAACATGTGAGTCAGTTTCCGTAAGTGAAAAAACACAATGAAGATGAATAAAATGTTTTGTCACAGCATTAATCAAATACAGAATGCAGCTCAGCAGACTATAAAAAATGAGTGAGAAAGCAATGCTAGCTAAGGTTTTTGCCCTTTGGGTGTTTGAGCAATTCAGTATTTCCCCTGAAGTATTAATTTCTAGAATAGTGCCTTGCCACTTTCTTGGTAAGGCTGATTAACCTGCAAAGCAGGTTAAAATTGTCTTTTTGGAGGTGCTCTAGCCATAGACAATCAGAGAGGGACATAAGGTTGTAAGATCCATGGATAATTCCTTTACAGAGCAGTTCCTTGCTCCCTTAGCTTCCGCAGGTGTGGAAAACTGTGAACTTCATTGAACTTCTTACACTCCGCTTCCATCCATCTTTCCCTGTCTTTATTATTGCTTTTAACAAGGGTTTGTTATTTCTCAAGTCACAGAACCCTAAAATTATTTTTTGTTGGAAAAGACCGTTAAGATCAAGTCCATTCATTAAGTCTGCAGTGACATGATCCACACAGGGCCTGTTACTCCACTAAGTGCTCTGTACCCTGCCACTGAGGACAGAAGGATCCCTTTCCTCATGTATAAACCCTACAGCAGTTTTGCCAACTAACAGGATAGGCAAAAGCTTATTTTTCTGTAACATAAAGCTAAAAGTCACATGAGTGGCTGAGGACCTTGTGTAAGCAAATAAACCTCTAGAAACTAGAAATGAGGCAGTAGGGAGTTGACAGAGCTGCCCCATCATCTGTTTTAGGTGATACTAACCCTACCAAAGGTGGAGGCTTAAGTGTGTACCCTGAATTCTTATTTATTTATAATTCTGATGGCCTTCTATGAACAGATCACAACATTAATGGATGAGGGGGTGAGCGGCCGATGTCATTTACCTGGACCTGAGCAAAGCCTTTGACACTGCCCCGCACCACATTCTGGTCTCCAAGCTGGTAGAACACAGGTTTGATGGGTGGACCACTAGATGGGTAAAGAGCTGGCTTGATGGCCGCACCCAAAGAATGGCTGTCAATGGATCCATGTCCAAGTGGAGGCCAGTGACAAGTGGTGTCCCTCAGGGATCAGTCCTGGGACCAGTC
>JAOXOE010000343.1:8400930-8486942 GCA_028565055.1 Phoeniculus purpureus | reverse complement strand
AGGCTGGATGAGGCTCTGGCCAGCCTGATCTAGGGTGGGATGTCCCTGCCCGTGGCAGGGGGATTGGACTAGATGATCTTTCGAGGTCCCTTCCAATCCCTTATGATTCTATGAACCTGGAACCTCCCGTGTGGGTTCCCTCTGGAGTGTTGTGCTTCATCCCCACACAGCTGCTCTACCCTCAATCTGTCCTCCTCCACAGGGGATGATCCAAACAAGGTCATCAACCCCTTCGTCACGGGAGTGTTTGGAGCCATCGCAGGAGCTGCAAGTGTCTTTGGCAACACCCCCCTGGACGTGGTGAAGACCAGGATGCAGGTAGAGCACTGGGCACAGTGCAGGGACTGCTCTGCCTGCACTGGGCTGCTTCACCTGTTCTTTGTGAGCCTTTTGGGGCAGTCTCCAGGGCAGGCACCTGATGTCAGTGAGGTTTGGGTGATGCATAGGGACACAGCCCCATCACAGCCAGGCCATGGTGATGCTGGTGATGCACAGAGATGGAGATGTCCCTACTGGGTTTGGTGTTCCATAGTAGTGAAGGGAGATAAAGACCTCGGGGTGTACCCAGAGGAAACTGCCTCCCCCACAAAATGCCCCTGGATGCACCTCTGGCTCTGACCTCTCATCCTGCTCTCATCCATCCCGTGCAGGGGCTGGAAGCGCACAAGTACAAGAGCACCTGGGACTGCGCCTACCAGATCATGAAACACGAAGGGCCCCTGGCGTAAGCTCTGTGGTGGGGGTGATGTGGCTGGGGGGAGGATGAAGAGGGAGGGAGCTGTGAAGGGCACCCATCCCCACGGTCCCTGTCTCTCCGGCAGGTTTTACAAGGGCACAGTGCCTCGCCTGGGCCGTGTCTGCCTTGACGTGGCCATCGTCTTTGTCATCTATGATGAGGTGGTCAAGTTCCTCAACAAAGTGTGGAAAACGGACTGAGGGGGCTGGGCTGGAGTGGCCACCCCCCACCTCCCTTGCCCCATGGGGCTGCAGCTGGAGAGCCATGACCAAGCCTGCAGCTGCCTGCCGGCGCTGCCTGGGGTCAAGTCTGCCTCACACACACGTCCTCCCCCAAACCTGGCCATCTTCACATTTAGGAACAGGCTCTGAATCCAGTTAAATTGTTGGTTGTGCACTGAAAGGAGCGGGGAGGGAGCAGCATCTCATCCTGACCCCCAGCATCCTTGTGACACCCATTTCCAAGCAACACTTCCCCCTGGTCTGGCATCACCCAGAAGGGCCAGTTTTCAGGGCAAGGTGTCCCCTGGGGTGGTGGCTTTTTGGCCCTGGGGATCCCCAGCAGCCAGAAGCGGCCACTGCCTGGGGACCAGCTGTGTTGGGGGGAACTGGGAGCCCCTCGGAGCCATGTGAGTGCAATGGCCAAGCTCTGCAGCTGGCAAGGCACTGGCTTTCCTGATGCTCTGTGGTGGCCCCTGAGTCCCGCATCCCCAGGATGTGGGACAGTGACCCACCAGCACGGCTCTGGGCTCCCTCCTTGTTCTTCCCTGCTGGCACTGAGCCCCACCAGGGTGCAGCGTCACAGCCCCAGGGTGCCACTCAGTCCTGGGCTCCCCAGAATTGCACACACAGCCCGGCCTTTGGTTTTCTTTGCTGCGAGGCTGTGGATGGGGCAAGCTGGGTGACCCCATCACCTGCTGTTTACAGTCAAGACACACAAGCCAGGGTGAGGAGGTGCAGCCCCGTGTTGCAGACTTGGCCCCTCAGCTGGGGGGCCAACCCCCTTCTTCTGCCACATTCCCCCACCTACCCTCCCGCTACTTCCACGTGGCCCCGTAGGTAGTCCCGCAGCTTTCGGAGCTTCACGCTGACCCACTAACACCTGTGGCTGTGGGGCCAGAGCCCTGCCCTGCCTTGCAGCGGACTCTGCTCCGCCGGATTTGTGCCAAACTTCTCTCGAAGGAGCTGGAGGAGGGGCATGAGACCCAGGGCTCACCCTGTCCTCCCGTCCGTCCTCCCTCCCTGCATCGCCAGCGATGAGCAAAGCCTTAACGCGGGGGAGCGAAGGGGAGGGGGAGCCTGGGCACGGTTTACCTGCGGCTTCCCGCTCCGAAGCCAGTGAGGGTTGGGTTGGTTGTTGGGTTTTTTTTTTATTCTGTTTTACATTCGCAATTTGAATAAAACCAGTCTGGCTTTAGTAGCTGCCTCGGTGTCTGGGCTGCGCTGAGTGGGCAGCAAGCGGCTTCCGGGGGCCAGGGGCAGGTCAGGGATGGGGTTCTTCATCCCGTTGAGATGGGGCTGTGACCCAGCGCTGCCTATTCTCAGCATCTCCTGGGCAGCTGGGAGGCTTCGCTGCCCCGTGCACCGCATTTTATTGAGCGCCCTGCGGTGTTTTATGAAGCCCTGACTGTGGCTGTGGAGCAAAGAGCTGGGATGGCAAGGGGCGGTGGAGCAGAAGGGAACAGGCTTTGTCCCCCCAGCCCAGCCCAGGGGCGGTGCGGCCGGGGCTCCCAACATCAGAGTCCTGCTCCTCGCCCAGTGGCGCTAGTGAAAGCCAATGCTCGGGGTCCTGGTGTCATGCGGGTGCTGCTGCTGGTGAGCTGGCTGCTAGCCACTGGCTACCTGGTGGGTGCCACGGGCAGCTGTGGGCACCGGTGCTGCCCAGGCAGGAACAATGGCTGTTGGGCCCCAGGCACCCGCCACACTCACTGCTACTGTGACTCATACTGCCAGCGGACAGGGGACTGCTGCGAGGACTTCCAGGCTACCTGCCGCCGTACCGGTGAGTTCTGATCGGAGGCACCAGCTGGCCCCTGTGCTGGTGCTGGGCCACCAGCCTTGGTGTTGGCTCCTGACTGCCCTGTGCTTTGGGAAGCAGTGGGTTATCTGGGATGTCGGCTGGGCTGGGTTTGGAGCAATATCCCTGTTTTCTGCTTTCCTTCGCGCTGACTGTCAGCCCCAGTGTCATGGGCTCACAGGAGTGGCTTCTGCTCGAGGCTCTTGCTGTAGCCCTATGGTATCTGAGTGGGATGAGCCCTGGCATCACCACGGGCAGAGAACCTTGTGTGGGAGAATGGGACCTGGGGTATGTTCCAGGGGTAACGAGCAGAGTGTGAGCTTAGCAGCCGCAGAGCCCCACCTGGGGACCCACCCTGGGGACCCAAAGCCTTGCCAGCACCAGTGGCCCCTGACAATTGCAGCGGTCAGCCCTCCCTAATCTCCAGGGAGATTAGCAGGGTCCCAGCTCAGCGCAATGCAGCGCTGCGGCAGCGCTGTGGGGATAAAGCCCTGCGGAAGCGATGCACAATGCCCCTGGTGGGGCAGCCGCTGCGTGGGGGTCGGGGAAAGGGGCTGGGTCACCCCAGCCCTTTTCTTTCCTCTCTCTAGCTTCTGTCTCCTGTCGCAGTCTCCCATCCCTGTCTCCATCTCCCTTGCTCTTCTCTCTGCATTATTCACACTGTTGAAGCTCTTCTCCATCTCCCACGACTGCAGCCGTGGGCTGTGCCGTGGGACCGTGGGGGCCGTGGAGTGGGTGCAGCTCGCCGTGCGGAGTCGGCAGCAAGACTCGAAGCCGCCAGGTCACTGTCCCACCCCGGCATGGAGGGGAGCCCTGCCCTGATCTCAAGCAGCGTCGTGGCTGCCTAGGGGAGCACTCAGCCTGTGGGGTGGACAAAGGTAATGTGGGTGCCGCAGCGATGCCCAGCTCCCTCATGTGATGGGCTCCCCACTGCCCATCCTCAGGGCATCTCTAACCATCCCTGTCCCTCGCCTTGGCTGCTCTGCCAGAAGTGGCCAAGACACTGCCCGGTTCCTTCAGCCGGGACCTCAGGGATCGGTGGTGGAGAGCTGGGCTGCTGCTGCCAGAGGAGCCATCCCGGTAAGTTTGAGGCTGATGCCCCTCTGCATCCCCTCCCTAAAGCTGTGACCCCCACGTGTATCCCTCTGCAGTCAATCCCTTTACAACCCCCAGACCCAAAGCCTCTTTGCACACCCCCCAGCCATTGTTACCCTTCCCTGCACTGAGTCCCTGACCCCTTTGCTCTGTTTCCTACACCCATGGCCTGTTAGTGCACTGCTGGAGCTGGTACCCGCATCCCCACGTAGCCCTATTGCCTCTTTACATGCCCTGCTCTGCACCCCATTTTTAGACCTCTGGCCCCTTTGCACCCACCTCAGAGCTGTCACCCATCCCACTCCTCTGTAGCCTTTGTCCCCCCCATACCTGTAGCCTCACTACAGCCCTACACAAAATCACAATCCCTTTGCGCTCCCTCCCCAAGAGCCCTTATCTTTTCCCCGCAAAAAGCTATCACCCCTTGCACCCCCTCAGAGCTGTTTGCCTTCCACCTCCCCACCCCACAGACAGAACTGTTACCCTTTCCACACCGATGGCCTCTCCAGACCCACAGTCCCCTTACATCCCCATCCATCAAGGGAACGCCACAACCTCTGCCCTACCCGACAGCTGTCATTTTCTTCTTTTCTCTCCTCTTCTCTGCCCTCATTTCCCCCTCTCCCCAGCTACTCTGGCTGTTTCCACCTGATGCAGGTAGGACCCCCTGCCATGGGCAGGACTGGAGCTAGTGGCTGCCCCAGGACCTGTGGGTTTGCATCAAGTGCTGAGGGAACACAGACCACCACCATCTCCACTGCGCTGGACACGGACTGCAAGGAGCCAGGCAGGTGGGAGCTGTCAGGGAGAAGCCCCTTCGGAGGTGCAGCAGATCCTAATGGCACATTGCACCTCCAGAGGGACTTTCAGCCCCTCTGTGGAGCAGTAGCTGTTTGTACCCGTGAGGCACCTTCCTTTTGTATTCCTAATTGTAAATACCATGTATTTCTATATAAAAATGTTGTTATACCCGAGACCACCACGTGCCACAGCTGTGTCGTCTGTTGTAATGTACCATCCTAACATAAATCCATGTCTGTCCTGAACCAGTCCTGTAGAATATAAAATAAACGTATTTAAATCCTTCAGTTGGAAGGGACCTGCAGTGATCATTTACGATTGCCGTGTCCTAGGACTATCTGTCATGTTTTAACTTACATTTAGTCGATCATGGCACTCCCTGGCTTTACCTTCCAGGTGTTTAGTGTGGGTGCCAGGGCTCACGGCTGCAGGAGGGTCGTGTTTGTCCCCACTGGCTCTCATCTTTGTGCAGCAGCCCCTCAGGAAGATGAGCTGAGCCTCTCTGTGCCCCTGCTCCTTGCTGGGGTGGTGGGGAATGAGAGCAAACCATGAAGTCTGCTGTAGTTTCCCCTCTGACAAGCTGGATGCTCACCCCTGGAGCTGATCCTGGCATTTGCTGTTCAGTGTTTTGCTGAGAAATGGGGATTGTAAAGATTAATAACAAGGAAATCGCTGGAGTTCAGTGATTGATGATGAGGAACATCACACCAGGGTTAAATGTAGGTGAGAAGATGACATGGGAGGACAAACGCGGTGAAGCCATGTCCAGCTGTGCCATCATGCTGTGTGATGAGCTGCCACTGGTGACCCCATGGTGAGTGCAAAGACAGAACCCTTCCAACCTCTGCATGTGGGCAATATAATGCCAGTGGGTGGCCAGTCAGCCCCCACTGGAGGGAGCAGGACTGGGCTATGCTGGTGCCCTACCCTGCTCCTCACCTGATGCAGTGTGACCTCACTGCTGGGGCCCTGGTCCAGCTGAGAGACTGTGCTGATGGCCTTGACACCTGCCTGCGCCCCAGTCCACTGGTGACTGCCCTCACCTGGCTCAGCCTGCAGAGAGAACCTTGGCTCAGGCACAGCCAGCTGCGGTGAAACCAGTGACTCTGGATCTTCTCCAGCTTTGAGCTAGCAGCAGTTTCAGATTCATTAGCGACCAGGTTAAGTTGGATGACTTTTCAGCGATACTGATCATCAGTCATCAGAGGGATTTAATAAAGTTTGCTGTAATCAACACAGTGACTCAGTTAAGGATTGGAAGAGGACAAGGTTCGTGTGGGGCTCGCAGCAGCTTCCTAAATCAAGTCACAAACACACGCACAGACGTGAGGGTGAAGCTGCAATCAAACATTTTCTCTTTGCAAGTGACAGTAAATTGCAGGGTTCAGCTTCTCTTTCCCTCAGACCACCTCTGTGCGCCACATCAGCAGGTGGGGCAGGGCAGGGTGCAGCCACACCAGCGTGGGAGCTGGGACTGGCTGGGACAGTGAGCAGAACACTGCGAGGTTTGGCCAGCTTGTCCACAGGAAAGGACAAGCCACTGTCCAAGCTGGGGTTCAGCCTCTTCCTCCTGGTGGCAAACAAAGAAATAGCTGCAGGCTGCACCAGGGGAGGTTTATGCTGAGTATCAGGAAGAATTTCTTCTCTGAAAGGGTTTTTGGAGGTTAAAACAGCTGCCCAGGGCAGTGGTGCAGTCACTGTCCCAGGAGGGATTTAAAGGACACGTAGATGTGGTGCTGAGGAATGTGGTTAGTGGTGACCTGGTAGTGCTGGGTTAATGGTTGGACCTGGCGATCTTAAACTTTTCTTCCAACCAGGAGATTCTGTGACTGAGTCAGGCTGTTCCCCACTGGCTGTTTGGAGGAGGCTCTGCCATGGGGCTGGAGGGGTCTTGTGGGGCAGAGCAGCCCGTAGCTCAGGATGGAAGTGCTGCCCCGGCCAAGCAGGAGCTGGGTGGTCTCTGGCATCCTAGTGGTGCTGCTGGCTACCCTGGCTCTGAAGCTTGAGAGCAGTAGTTGCAGCAGTCCTGGCCAGGACTTGTTGAAGAGAACAAAGGTGCTGTAGAAGAGCCTCTCCTGGGGCTGCTGGTGGAGCAGCAGCTGAATGTCTGTGCCAGCTCCTTGCGAGCCTCAATGACTATCTCATGCCACTTCTTGTGGATCTTGTGAGGTCTGTGCTGGACTCAGGGCTGTGGCAGCTGACAGCAGTTGCAATCTCCCCAGCCCATTGTTGTACTGGTTACTGCTGGAGCTGGACACAGATGTCCCTCACTCCTCCACAGTGAGGACCTTCTCAGAGAACTTGAAACGTTTTGGCTTGGTGAGTGAGGAGCGGGTGGCACAAGGATCAGGATGGGTTGGTGTAACCAAGCGCTGCTCTGTGCCCATCTGGGACACCCTGAGCTGGGACTGTGGCACTGCTCAGGGCTCAGCCAGAGTGGCTGCCCCAGGGGTGCCAGTGCCAGGGTGTCCCCCCAACTCCAGTTCCTCAGGGCTGGGCTGATGGCTGCAGGAAGCAGATGTGATCACATCCTGTTCTGCATCAGGTGGGACCTGTACTGGGATGGCTCTGAGGGGGAATGGTTCTGAGGGAGGATGCAGGGCTTACCCAGGCATGGGATCTGCCATGAGTCCAGGCAGCACCCATGGGGCTGGGTGGCTGAGGGATTTTGTTTTGGGGCTGGTGGTTCAGACCTCCCTGACTGCAGCCAACAACTGTTGCTCATTGTCTGCCCTGCAGAGCATTTGGCTCCCACCCATTGGCCCTCTCCTGTCCTGAGCAGGGAAATGAAAAGGCTTCAAGCCTGGGGATGTTCTTAGCCTCTTTATTTATAGAGATAAAAAGCCCAGGGATTTATTGGTTAAAATAACAGGTGATGGGATTTGAGAAGCGCAAGGGGTGACGGTGCGTGTCCCTCCCTCCCTCCCTCCGAGTCCGAGGGCAGAGGTACTTGGCAGGTGTCAAGGCAATGCTGCACCGGTGTCCTTGTGATAGAGTCAGAAAACACTGTGAGTGCAGTGAGTGTTCCCCACATGGCAAGTGGGGTTCCCCTGAGTTAAATCCCTGAACTTGCAGTCCTGGCTGGCTGCCAGATAGAGCACCTGGCACATGAAGGACGTGGCAGCAGGAACTAGAAGCCCCATGGCTGCAGGGCTTGGTGTGATGCTCTATTCCCAGAGCCATCAGGCAGCCCCAAAGGATGGTTCCAGCTCCCCAGACACAGTACCCTCCCTGGCCACAGGGGCCAGCCCCTGCTGTGCCAGCAGCCCCTGCACCAGCATGAGCTCCTGCTCCAGCTCCTCGACACCACATTCCAGTCCTGGCACAGTGGTGGCAGTGTCCCGCAGCAGCTGCACTACCAGCCTGGCCCTCACTAGCAGTGTGGCCACAGCTGTATGCAGCTTGGCACAGCCCAGTGCCTTCATCCCCCAGCAGGTAGTGGTCCCTGTGGAGAGAGTGGGAGGAGGAGCTGTGAGCATGGCAGAGTGCCCCCAGGCAGAGCTGACCCAGGGGACAAGGACACCAGCTTGCTTGTCCTGGGAGCTTCACACTGTGCCGTACCGTGGCTCCAGCGGTGCTTGCAGTACTGCAGGTCGTGCCAGATGCCAGGGCCCGTGGCTGCCAGCCAATGCAGAGCTGAGGCACAGAGCGGGCTGCCACTGGGCACCTCCTTCAGGAGCTGCAGCAGAATGGGGAGCAGCTGCCATGCCAGGATGGTTGGCTCCGCAAAAACATTGGGCTCATCCTCTCTGTAAAGGCTGGTGGCTCTGGGCAGACAAAGCCAAGACACAAGTGAGGCTGAGGGCCAGCCCCACAGTACCCTGCTCTCCCTCATTCCCAGCTCTAGCAACTCACTTGGCTTCCAGCTCTTGTACAATGCCCCTGAGATCTAGGATGGGGAGTTGTTGCAGCAGTAAGTTGAAGGTTTCAGGGTACTCTCTGAATTTCTCCAGGAGGAGCTGCAGGAGAACCTGGAGCCCCATGTTATCCTGCACTAAGACGCTGTCAGGGAGCAGCTTCCCAGCATTGTGCTGCAGGAGGCTGGCGAAACCTGAGGCCTCCTGGCGGACCTCCCGCTCCTCATCTTGCAAAAGGTGAATGCCCGTGGCTATCAGCCTAGGGAAACAGAAGAGAAGGCAAGGCCATTACACTCCCAAGAGCATCCCCAGCCCTCTTGGAGAGAAGGACGAGACACCCCCTCAGGGCAATGGGACTCTTCCCCAGGGCTTCGAAAGGCACAACCACCACCTGAGAGCTTGGGAGGGCAGGAACTGTGACAGGGATCAACAGACCTACCGCAGCGCCACGGGGACAAGTGCAGGACAGGCCGCACGTAGGGATCGCCACACAACATCGGCACCCACCATCCGCAGGGAGCGAGCAGCTGCCAGTCGCAGCACCTCGGACAACTGGGACTGACTGCACTTCTCCAGTGCGGTGCACCATTGCGTGACCAGGGCGCTGTCCTTGTCCCCACACCTGCCAGAGGCCAGGAAAGGGAATTCAGGGACACTTTTCAGCTCCACCTGTAGCACCAGAGGCCCCAGGTCCCCGCCACAAAACTCATTTACAAGTGAGAAAGCGTGGCTCTTCCAGCAAGGACTAAGGGAAAAGCTCCTGGAAAGGTCACGCCAAGACCCCAGCAACAGCAGGGACCTACCAGTGAGTGAGCAGCAGGCTGGCAGCACACAGCACCTGCAAGAAGAGGTCGGGACCAAGACACTCATCCTCCACCATGTGCAGCAGCATCTCCAGGCATGGTGTCAAGGAGCCCTGGACCTTGCAGGAAGCCTCCTGGGACCACAACGAGGGGTCTCTGTAAAGATGCAGCAAAGCCTCGAGGTACAATCTTAGGAACTCTTTGTCTTTTCTGTCTTGTAGCACCGACCGCAAGCTCTCCTAGTTGACAAGGGGAAAGAAGATACACAGTTAGCGGTCCTGGCACTGTGGGGTGGCAACTTCAGCACAACCAGGCAAGCACCTGCATGCACTCAGCCCAGGGAGCACTGCACTGCTCAGTGAGAACTGAGGGTCCCAACTGTGCTGTGCATTGGGGACCCTCTGCTCTACTCTGTGACTTTTGAGCTTTGTCATACCAGCAATGTCAGCCCAAGAGCCTTCTCCAACTCCTTGCAGGTTCCTCCTTCCCTGGCAATCACCCAATTCAGGACAGCCAGCTTGACATCGGGATTTGGCTGCTGGAGAAGCGAGCACACCGCACCAACCCGCTCGCTGTCGGCTACTCGAGCTGCCTCACTGCACACAAAGCGGGCCATGGTTTGATGGAGGACGGCCAAACCCACCTGGAGGAAAGCCAGGATCCCCATTCTCACACTTGGCCTCAAATAAGGGGTCCCTCCATCCTGCCCCTGGGTTCACTGCCAGGAAGGCCACAGCCGTGACGTTCCCAGCAGGCAGTGGTACCTGCAGCTCAGCACATCTTAGCTTTCCCCCTGGTGAGAGGTTGCCCAGCTCAGCACTGATGGCATTGTTGATGCTCTGGGTGAAGCTAGGGCTAAAGGATGTGGGCAGGAGGGTTAGGACCTGGAGGAAGGCAGCGCGGATGAGTGGGCAGCGTTGGGCAGGGGTGAGCAGCCAACCCCGTACCTCCAGCTGCAGAGCCACAGGGTGCAGCACCTCAGCCACCAGCCTGTGAGGAAGATACGTTGTTGTAACAGGGGGCCCGTTCTGTGACCAGAAAGCTGGGTCTCAGCACAGAGCAACCACAGAGGCTGTGGGCAGGGAATGGCACAGAACCACTTACCTGTCAGTGCCAGGGGCTGGGGTCAGCAGTGCTTGCAACTGCAGCAGGTGTCCATGGATGGCATTATGTGAGCGGACCTGGCCCGGTGTGCTGGGGAGCTGCTGGACCAGCTGCAGGAGTAGCTGCTGGCGCTGTGGTGGTGGGACGACAGGCACTAGCGCCTTGGCAGCCATTGCTCGCACAGCATAGATGGGGCTCCCCGCTAGCTCCAGCAGTGGCCCCAGGAAGCAAGCAGTGGGGCTGTAGAGGGAAAAGGGCAGCATACGGTGATGCTTCAGCTGGAGAGCTGGAGAAAAACCCTCCTCTGAGAGCAAGGGCTAGCCCCAGACCCACAAGACCACCTCCTCTTGGCTAAGGCAGTGCATTCCCACTGCTCCCCTACCTGTCAGGGCCATCAGTGCCAGGCTGCAGCTGGGCCAAGAGGGTAAGGACAGCGTGGAGCGCTGGGCGCAGGCAGGAACCCCCTGGCATGGACCCTTTGGCTGCTACCAACTCATCTAGCAGGGTAACAACCAGCTGAGGATGCTGCGCAAGGAAGGCCGGCAGGCTCAGCCCCTCTGCTGGGCAGTCGCTCCCATGGCTCCGCTGCTGTCCCAGCAGCCGGGATGTGAGGGCACCTGCAAGGACACGGAGAAAAGTAGCATCAGGTCCCCTCTGCCCCCTGCTTGGCTCTGAACTCCAGGGAGCTGCTGAGGCAGGGATATTCCCACCCAGTACTTACTGAAGAGCTGGATGGCCGCGTTCCTCATGGCCCAGCATGGGGAGCCCAGGCCCCGCAGCGCCACAGCCATCATTGGCGTGATGTGCCACAACAGTGCAGCACCCAGCCCTGCACCACGGACCAACGTCTGCAGCACATGTAGGGCACAAACCTGGGGAGAGCATACAGGGTTCAGCAGCTCTGCCTGGGGAGGGGGCTTCTGCTTCCATGCAAAGGGTAGGTGGTGGGAAGAGACAGGGGTGCCCAGGAGCTGTTGGCTCTTGGGCTGTCAGGATGGGCAGCATGGCCAGGGCTACCCTTTTTTGCTCACCCCTAGGTCTCCTCACTAGAGCTGGGGTACTCAGCACAGGGCCCTCACACCCTGTCCTCAAACAGGCTACAGCAGCCACGAGCCTGGTGCCTGCTATGCTCACCTGTGGGAGGTCAAGGGTCTGGTCCCAGTCCGGAGGCAGGGCCACAGAGGACAAGGCCAGCAGTGTCTGGACGCAGCGGGTCAGCAGCGGCCGTGCATGTGCTGGGGACTCCTCGCTGACGATGCAGAGGAAGAGCATGGGGAAGCCAGCAGCTCGGCGGGTGATTGAGCTGCTCCGGGGTCCGCTCAGTGCTTCTAAGCCCTGAGGAACAAAACTCAGCAGAAATAATAGCTGAAAACCTTCTGGCTGGAGCCTACAGCTGCTCTGCAGGAGAGGGCACCATCTGCAACCACCCTGTGGCATCTCCACCACCAGGCAGGTGCTAACCTGAGAGCTGAGGGAGGTAGGACATGGCCCTGGGGCTTCTTGGGGCAAAAAAGCACAGTACCTGCTCCAGCGCAGTGCGTGGGATAGCCTGCAGCTCTGCATCCGGGTGGTTCAGCAGAGCAGCACAGAACTTGGTGAACCCCATGCTGCAGCCTTCCACCGCTCCCTAGGGCAGAGCAGTGTCAGGCCCCAACACCCCAAAGGCTGCACCCATCCTCCCCAGCAGCCCCCAGAAACCTCTTGGCAAAGGGATAGGAGAAAGCAAGAAGACACGATGGTGTAGGGATGTGACAGGGTTTGGCACTGGGATCCCAGTTATGGGCTTCTAGCCATGCCCCGTGTCCTGTCCCAGAGCAAACCCTGCCTCACTGCACTCACTGGCCCTGCACACCAGTGAGGAGCAAGGCTGGAGGAGTGGGCAATGTAACACGCTCTTACCCAGTGCCGGCACCGCAGCAAGATTTCCTGGAACACCCTTGTGGCCATCTGCAGAGTGGGCAGTGACAGGAGGGGCACCGGTCCTGTGGGGAGTACTGGAGCCAGCAGCAGTTCAGCCAGGCCCCCCAGTAGCAGCCCAATCTCCTGGGAAGAAGTGGGAGGTCACTAGGACTGGCAGCAAGGGTTTCCCATTCCTGGACATTCAGTTGCCAGCACCATCAGGACATATGGCCAGCAGCAAGCCCATGAGGCTCTGCAGCATGGTGTCTCTAGAGACAGACTTCTTCCAGATAGCCACTGGAGAGGCTGTGGAGAAGAAGCTGTGATGGGTGGCAACAGAGCTGCAAGCTGAGGAGCCCAGTTCTGGTGCAGCTGGGGTCTGTCAGAGCCTGGCAACTAGCTGGGCTACACAAGGGCAGGCAGGGAGGGGCTGCTTTTGGTGAGGGTGGATGTTGCCTGCTCTCTGGCAGAGGCTGAATATGGTCTGTGGCAGCCCTGAGGTTAGCGCAGAGATTTCTCCTCTGTTTGTGGCCAGGGAGGGTGAATGCCCCAATAGGACCTGAAGAACCCAGATGCTGGGCTGGCTGTTCCCAGTGCCTACCTTCACTGACACCCAGCAGCAAGTCAGGATCAGGTTGTGCTCCTCTGACAGCAGGACTGAGTCTTCTTCATCCTGCCCCTGGCCCTTTCCCAGCATGATGAGGGAACCGATGGCATTTCCCATGTCTGCAAATGATGGGGCAGCAGCTGTGGGAAGGAGAAGCCTGGTCTGAGTGGGAAGTGTGGAGCAGAGGGAGGAGATGCTGCTGGGAGACTGGGGGGAAATTGCTGGCCCCTGTTCACAGTCCAAATGGCAGTAGCTCCTGTCCTTGCCTGGCTGTCCTACTTTGGGTGTCACTCCTGGACCAGCCTTCCCTATCTGGCCCCACTGCTGGCCCCTGCTAGTGGCAGTGAGCCCAAAGCAATGGCACTCCCCACAGACTGAGGGGGCTGCTGGGCCAAGACTGGCCAGGAGGGAGCTGTCAGTAGTTCAGAGGGCTGGTTGCCCTCTCGGGACATGCTCACCTTGCTCATGGACACCGGGGCCTTGCTGGCTTTGCAGAGCACCCAGGAGGAAGGAGGTGATGTCCCTCGTTGTGGTCACAAGGCAGGTGAGGAGCTCCTGCCAGCTCTGAGCCAGCTCTGCTGTTCGCATAGAGTTGGCCACCTCTGGCACATGGAGCAGGCACTTCCGAAGAGCTGTGATGGCTCCTGTACAAACGCCAGCTCTAGTCACTGTGGTAGCTGCTGCAGCCCCTGCTCTCCTCCCCAAGCCCACCATGAGATGGCTCATTGGCAGGGAAGCAAACAGGGCCCTTTAGGGAAGGTGCAGCTGGGTGGGTGGAATAGCAGTAGAGGGAAACTGAGTCAAAGATATGGCATTGGCACAGAACTGTGGCATCAGTTCTGCCTGAACGACTTCTGCCTGCTCCAAACTCCCAGGGAGGAGATGTACCATGCATTGGTGCAGTGGCTGCTGCCCGCAGCAGGTCCTGGCATGCCACAGCGTACTGGGCTTGGAGCATGTGGAGCAGGTGCTGGGCAAAGCAGAGTCCTCTGTTAGGCAGCGTCACAGCTGCCTCTGTCTTGAGGGCCAGGCTCTTCATGGTGCTGCTGTCTGACCTGCAGGAAGATACAGACACTGCTGTGAGGGTGAAGGATTTTTCTGCCTCTCTCGTGTTATGTAGCTGCTTTCTCCCCTCCATCTGCATCCCAGCTCTACCCAGCTCCTCACTGCATAGCTATCTCACAACCACTGCTACCCTGAGCTATGAACACAGAGTCTGTTGAGACCCCAGTGCTGCTGACATGCTCTGGGGGTTGTGGGGAGGCTGGGAACTCATACTTCAGCAGAATGGTCTTCATCAGCACAGCTCCAGCTTCAGCCTCCTGCACTCGGGGGCTACACAGGGCATCCTGGGCCAGCTGGAAGACAGCCAGGGTGATGGGCTCAGGGAATGCCGGGGGGAAATAGCGGATGAGCAGCTCCGAGGCCAAGTCTCTGATCTGGTAAGACAGGAGAGGTGGGCAATTGGGACATGGGGGAGACAAAGCACCAGAGTAGGGCAAAAAGGGAGGGATGGTGTGTAGACTTCCTCTCCAAGCATCTTTCCAAGGCTCACCTCGTTAGTACTGTCCTGCAAGCAGCTCAGCAGCGCCAGCAGATTGGGCTGGGCGAAGAAGTCCCAGCAGCCGCTCTGCCTGGCATAGTTCAGCAGCATGGCCATGGTCCCTGCGGTGGGGAAATGGGGTGGTGGGATGGGGTGGGCAGGCAGCACCCCACAGCAAGGGCTTTGAATCCACAGAAGGGGTGATGCTCCAGGCAGGCAGTTGGTACTCACGTGGGGGCTGGCCCTTTTTCTTGTCGGGGCTCCAGGTGTCTGTGCAGGTCTCCAAGACAGCCGCCAGGAGGAGCAGAGCCGTCTTCCTCCTCTGGTAGTTGGAGCCCGGGCTGAGAGAGGCGATGCTGAGCTGCAGCACCCACTCCACAAAGCCTGTGGGCAGAAAGCGTGGCAGCAAGTGATGCCCGGCCGAGCACCCACGTGCAAATCCCCTGGGGCTGTTATGGGGGTTCTGGAGTGGCTGCCTCACCTACTGCTTGGTTGAGTTGCCCCACGTTGTCGCCCGACTTGTTGCTTCCAGATGCCTTCCCCCGCAGCTGGGCCAGCGAGCTGTCCCGAAGCCGGACCAGCGCCTTCTTCAGTGCTGCCTGCAGCAGCTGCCGGAACGAGGAGGAGTCACAGTTGAGGTTGAGGGACAGGAACTCCCGCAGCAGCTGCATCTCAGTGCCTGAGAGGGGCTGATTGGTGCTGGGGCTACAGCAGAGGAGACTCAGTGCTGCCAGCCGAACGCTCTCCTCATGGGCACCCAGGCAGCAGGAGAGCCGCTCCAGCACCTCGTCCTGCAGTGGCAGGGTCCCCACTATGCTCTTCTGTGCTTTCAGCAGCAAGACCCAAGCCCGGAGCGAAGCCATGTCCTGGTCGCTGAACTGGGTGGCCAGCAGTGCCTGGGCAGCCGGGAGCTGCCGCAGGGTCCAGGCAAGGAGGTGGTTGGCAGCATTGCTCTGCAGGATGGGCAGGGGGGAGCGGAGTGCCTGTGAGAGCAGGGGCATCCAGCACTGTGCCCACCGCTCAGCCAAAGCTGCTTCTGTGCCCTGCTGCCCATCCTGCTGCTTGGCACACTGCTGCCGCACCATGGCCTTGTAGACCTCAGTGGCCGAGGGACACAGGTGGTTGGTGGAGAGGCAGCTCAGGAGGTGTTGCGGCAGGTCTGGGTAGGCATCTAGTACCTGGGAGAAAGGCAGAGGACCATCACCTCCATGACAGGCTAAAGGCCACACACAGCAGGGCACAGATCTGGGCACAGGCCATGCTGTAGTCACTCGTGGCACTGAACACGTCTGGTAGCCCAAGATGCTTTTGCCCAGATTTTGGATGGGCATCAACAGGGAAAGCTCCCCTCCACACTGGCAGTCCCTGAGATGCACTGCTACTGCTGCAGCCTGCTGCCTCAGCAGGGACACTGTCCCCTGGGTAATGCTAAAACATCCCCCCTGGCTGGGCAGGCAGCCTACAGGGCTGGCCTGGCCAGGAGAAGATGCCAGGCAGTGCACAGAACCTGTGCCACCACAGCAGCTTTGCCAGCTAGAACCCAACCTCCCCGTCCCCTTATTTTTTACCTGCTGGCTGCCCACATAGGGGATGATGGCACACAGGGGCACGTATCTGGCTTTAATTTGCCATGGCATCGAGACCACCCTCTGCAGCATCTGTTGGTAAAGGGGTCTCTCCTGGTCCTGGAAGTGCTGGCACTCGAGGTGGTAGATCTCCAGCAGCAGTCGGAAAGAGCTGTGGATGAACTCAGACACCCCTTCCACCTGGGGGAAGCAGGACAGCAAGCAGGAGTGATTATGATGGCTCTCCCCTCTGGGCTCAGGAACCTTTGCTTTTCCACAGATATGGACTAACAGTTTGCGTCAAAACCATCGGGTTAGGACCTGGGGACATGGGGTTGGCAGGTGTTGAGCCGGCAGGTGTTGAGCCAGCAGGTGTGGACAGGTTGGCACTATGTTAGTGGGTGCTGCCTGGGGAGGGTGAAACAGTGGGACATGGGCCTGCAGAAGCCATGTGTGTGACAAGAGCCCTGGCTCTGTCAGCAGGCAGCTGTGAGCAAGGGGGCTGTATTGTGTGTTATGGGCAGGGAGCCAGGTGAAGGAAGGGCTGTTCCTGGCTGCCACTGCAGAGTCCTTCATCATCATGGCCTTACCGGGGTCTCAGCGTTGTCCCACACCAGCTGTGTGACCTGCTGAAGCAGCTGGGTGTCCCGGGTGAGGCTGCGGGTCCCAGTCAGGATGGCGGGCAGGCTGTTGTGCAAGCGCTGCAGCCACAGGGCACAGGCTGTGAAAACAGAGAGCTTTGCTGCAGCCCTCACCCCAGACTTGACTGCATCAGAGCTGGTACGGGCTGCTAGGCTTGGCCTCATGTGCAAGGGGAGTGGTTTCTCAGTTAGGTACAGCACAGCCCTGGAGGGTTAGTGTGTGTCGTGCCGGAGCAGAAATCAATAGCAGTTTCCAAAACAGCTACCCAGACCCAGGAAAGCATCTTCTCCAGGGGAAGATGAAGTGCCCCGAAGGGTCTGTGAGCACAGCAGATCTTTCAAACCTCCCCGCTGTGGTGGGGTCACAGTCTTCTACCTTGGAAACAGTAGTAGTGGCAATCCTTCTGCTCCTTGGTCAGGACACGTACAGCAGGAAAAATGATGTCCAGCAGCAGGCAGGCCTGTGGGAGCACAGGGAGTGGGCAAGCACAAGCTTTCCAGGCTACAAAAACCCCACCACTAGATAGACAAGGAAAGCACTGCCTGGCTAGTTGTCCTGCTCCTGTAGCAGCTACTTGCCATGTTTGGTAGGGTTTGTGGAGCTGCTGCTGCAGAGCGGTGCAACCTGGCTACATCCCTCTGAGGTGCCACAGATCTGTGTCAGGGGCTCTCCAAATCCTTGGGCGCTGGGTTTGAACTCCTACCTGTTGGGTGGAGCTCTCTAGCTGGCAACTGAGGATGTCTGTCTTGCAGCATGTCAGCAAACCTCTGGTAAGGACCAGCTTCTCCACACCATCTGGCTCCTGGACATGGGGAACTTCCATCACCAGCTGTCCAAACTTCAACTCCTCTGCACCTGGTGGGAAATGGCTGTGTTAGATGTCAGAAAGAGGGGGATGTGTCTTCTCCCTAGCAGCAAACAACAGAACTAGAAGAAATGGCTGCAAGATTCAGATTGGCTGTTAGGAAGAACTTCTTCACTGAAAGGGTCTTTGGGCATTAGAACAGGCTGCCCAGGGCAGTGGTGCAGTCACCATCCCTGGAGGCATTTAAACGACACCTAGATGTGGTGGTGACGGACATGGTTTAGTGGTGACCTGGCAGTGCTGGGATAACAGTTAGACTTTGTGATCTTAAACGTTCCTTCCACCCAGGAGATTCTGTGATGGTAAATCCGAATGCTGCCCTGAGAGTGAACTGCCGCAGCTCATCCCAGGGTGACCATGGGAGCTGGGGCACCCGGACCCCAAGAGCAGAACACTGCAGCAGTCTGGCTTGCACTGTTGGTGAGGAGTGATCTGCTGAGCTCTGATATGCCACACCAAACACATCTGTTCCCACTGTCCTTCACCAGAGCCTGATCCTGGTTCAGCACAGAGCACCCACCTTGGTTGGCAAGCTGGAAGAGGGCGAGAACAGCACGGGCCCCATGTTCAGGCTGGGGGGCTGTGTTCACTAGCATGCTCAGGGCTGTGCCCACCAGCAACCGAGTATCCTTGTTTGGGACCTGGACTCACAAGGGACATAAAGACACAACAAAAAACACCATTTAAACCAAACCCCACTTAACCTTCCCTCCATGCCCACTGGTCCCTTGGACATCACAGACACTTAAGGTTTCCCTCAGGGAGGGTAATGGGGAAAGCACGCAGTGAGAACAGCCTTGCTCTGCTCTTTGAGCCAGGAGCCATACGCACCTTTCCCCACATGACCTCCAGCAGCAGTCCCAAGAGGTTCTGGAGAGCTTTGCTCTTCCCTGATGGACTCCACACTAGGGGGGCCACATCCTCTGGCAGCACCTGAAAAAGCTGGAGGCAGGCCTGGGGGAGGAGAAAGGACCACAGCTATCAGCATCCTTCACATCTCAGAAAGCAGTGATTCCAGGATGGCTATTTGAACAGCACTGTGTGCCACATCCCTCCTGAACATCACTGCCAGTGCTCAACAGGGACTGATCTGCTCTGAAACTCAGCTCTTACCTTGATGATCAGGTAGCCCCATGTGTCACCAGGCACGGGTTGGCTCTGAAGCACCCAGTGCAGGGTGGAGGCCAAGCACTGCAGCAGTGGGGCCAGGTTCTGCTGCCAGTGCTGCCGGCCCAAGCTGCTCTCCTCCATGAACATACACACTGTGGGCAAGGGAACCTCATCAGTGCTCAGTGTTGCACCTGCAGCCAGCCTTGCTAGTACTCAGACCAAAGGCTCTGCTGCTAGTAAGCAGGGTGAGAACAGGGCTGGGATGCAGGGAATGCTTTGGCTTCTCTGATTTCCAGCTGCTCTGGGTGAGTGGGCAGAGCCACTGGGTGCAGATGGAACCTCTGCAGAGATCCCACAGATCTGGCTGAACCTTACTCTCCCTCCCAAGAGCACAGAGGACCCAGTTTGGGTGGGCAGGGCGTACCCTGTGTGTGGTGGTGTGGGCTGGGAGAAGACCCTACTGGAGAAGGAGCAGAGACTGACCTGATTGAAGGTCCCCAGGAGACAGCACCTGCAGGGGCAGAAAGACAGTTTGTCCCACATGATGACACACTGGGACTCGATGCCATGGGCAGGAGGGTCCGCCTGCATCAGAAACTGTCCCAGGGAGGAGCAAAGAGCTGATGTGACAGGCAGTCACATGTTGCCAGCTACAAGCAAGGTTGAGTCGCCAGAACAAGTGGGAAGAGAAGCAGTGGACCCTGGGCAGCCCAACAGGGATGGGAGGCTCCTGCTGCAAATGGGCTCCAGTCAAGTGCCTGCGAAGGGCAGCGCCACTCAGCACTAGGGTGCTCTCACCTTTCCATGCAGCACCACTCCAGACAGCATTGTGCCCACCTCCTGGGCCAGCAAGGCTTCCTTCCCCGCTGCCAGCTGGGTCACAATCTGCCAAGAGATGTCCCAAGTCATCCAGATTCCTGAGAGACACCAGCCACACTGCACTTTTAGGCAAGCTCTGCAGCGTCATCACGGCCCCTTTGCTCTGCACTACAGCTGTGCAAGCAGAGCTGGGCAAGCCCATGGCTTACACACATGGCTAACAGAGCTCTGAAGCTGCAGCCAGACAGCTGTGTTACTGACCTGTTCCAGTTTCTGGAAGGAGCTGGAGCTGCCAGTTGCCTCCATCTGGAACGCCAGGATGCAGCGGAGTAGAGGCTGTGCCTCCACATCACCCAGTGCCTGCAATCTCTTACTGAGTGCCTGTGACAGCACAAGAGCCTCCTCCAGGTGCTTGTTTCTGCATCTCTTGGTAGTGCTCCTGAAACGGGATGAGAATGGCAGGAGGGATGGTCCTGTCAGTGGGGATTGTGTGGGAGAGCTTCATGTCAGCTGGAATGGGGGGTTCCAGCTCAGTTTGGATTGAGGTGGGGTGACTTGTCTTAGTGGGGATTAGGGTTGGGGTGTCCCAGCTTTATCTGGATTGGCATAGATAACTGGGGCAGGAGTTAAGGTCGGAGTGCCCCTGTTAGGGATGCTCCTCTCTTCCAGCTGCACGCAGCTGGGGGTGTGGGGGAACTCCTCAGAGCCCACACACAGCAAGCACAAGCCGGGGGTGGCGGTGTCAAAATGGCCTAAAACTTGCTGACTTGCTGCTACAGAGCAGGCTGGAAGGGGCTGCGGGCGAGCGAAGCTGGCTCGGACCCCAGGATCAGGGTCCCTCCTCTCCCCACCTTCCCCACCCGGGGGTACTGGGGATTCCCATCCCGCAGGGATGCAGGGGGGCTCCGCGCCGGGGGATTCCCGGGGACAGCCGTTCCCGGGGAGGCTGCGGGGGCGCTAGCGGGATCCCTTCACCCACCTCCCACCCTCTTACCCCGCGGACTGTCGCAGGCACTGCAGGCAGGGCAGCACGGCCGGGGCGATGCCCAGGGCCCCGTAGAAGGCGGCGCAGGCCCGCAGCTCCCGCTCCGCTCCCATGGCCGGCACCACAGAGCGGGGCTCGGCGCGGCCCGTCCTGGCTCAGCGGCGGCCCCTAGCGCTGACCCGCCGCGGACGGGGGGAGCTTCCGGGTGGCTGGAGACTACGGGTCAGCGGGAGCCACAGGCCGGCTGGGGAACGCGGGGTGCGGGCTGGGCTGGTCTGGGGAAGGGAAGGAGAAACAGGCTTAACCCGCGATGGTCACGATCATCAAATCCGGGTGGTTTTGCGGTTGAACTGCTTTAACGGGGTGGCTTGTTTTGAGGTGACATGCAAAGGGCCCTCCCAACCCATCACAGGCTCCTCAAGGTTGGAAAGGACCTTCAAGTCAAACTATCATCGGCCTTGCAACCCCCAACCACTGAAACACCCTGTCTGCCCGTTTGTTGAACCCCCCCCGGGATGGTGCCTCCACCCCTTCCCTGGGCAGCCGGTTCCAAGGCCTCTTCACTCTTCCTGGGAAGAAATTCTTTTCCCTAAGATCCAATCTGAACCTTCTCTGGCACAACCTGACCCCATTTCCCCTGGTCCTATTGCCAGTCTCTAGGGACAAGAGGCCAACACCCACCTCACTACAACCTCCCTTCAGGTAGTTCTAGGGAGCAAAGAGGTCTCCCCCTCAGCCTCCTCCAGGCTGAACAGCTACAGCTCCCTCAGCCTCTCCTCATCAGATTTGTTCTCCAGACCCCTAATCAGCCCAGTTGCCCTTCTCTGCACCCCATGGGTCACTGACTTCTGTGTCTCTATTCAGTGTAGCTGTAACGGATAGGTGACATGTCCTGCTGAGTTTCACACTGCAGCTACTGAAAAGTTGCTCCTGGCTGGTCTGGACCTTGAAGGGTTGTTTTTTCTCTCAGTGGCACTGAAATGAGCGATGGGCATCAGCGCTGGGGTAAGGCGGAGGCAGGGGCAGCCAGGTGAGCATCAAAGAAGGGACAGCGGCTGTGTTGGGTAACCAGGAGGACGCTGACACGTGGCTTGCAGGGTCAGTGCTGTGCTTGGAGACAGATTGACTCCAGCCTGTAGGTTTTGGCAGTAGCACCCATCTCCATTTCTCTTTAGAAACCAGCCTGGAAGTCCAAACACAGTCAGGGGTCCAGGCTGATTGCTGCCAGTATCCACCAATGAAACTGACCAGGAGATACCCCAGGGTAAAGCAGAGTAATGCAGGAGGACAGTCATGTTCCTTGGGCCTGTTCCCCTGTTCCATGAGCAGCGCAGCCACTCCATGGAGGGGGAAGTGCTGTCAACCCGAGGCCCCATGGATGCCCAGGCAAGAGCAAGGCAGGGGTATAGTGATCCTATGTTTTAGGGTCTCCAAAACTGCCATTTCCATCTCCTTGTGCCGCCTGCAAAAGGGAAGGTCAAAAGGGGGAGACGGGGATTTTTTTCTGGTTTCACCATAGGAAGGATTTTCAGACCCTATAAATTCACTTTTGACAAGTGAACGGCTAAAGCAGATTAACCTTTTTGCTAATCCTCTATAATGGCTTTGGAATCTCCTTAACCAATAAGAAAACGATAAGAGCCTGTTTCTTTTATTTTTATCTGTATCTGTATTGTCCTCCCTTGTCTACAGTTTTTTCTTTCTTGTTTTATTTTCCTTTCCTTTTCTAATATGAAATAGCCCAGCGATCCTATCTCCCAGAGGCTCAGTAAACAGAACATTAATAATCCCCTTCCTTTATTCATCTCCAGTAACAGGGTGCAGAGAAGTGTCTAGCTATTGGGATTTGATTACCAGCAGCTATCAAAAGTCTCTTTGTAAGATCTGGACCCTAAATCCCGTAATTCTTTGATAAAAGAAGTATTAGCAGTCCATTTTCTGAAGTGAAAGGTACAGGAGGAATGAAAGAAAGCAATCAGCAGAGATCCTAATAGGCTAAGTGCACGTGTGGTGGGAAGGCAGGGACAGGCAGGGGAGGCCAGGGAAAGGTGTCCTTTGTTCAGGATGGGGGAGGAGAATTAATCCGCTTCAGGTGTATGATTATTATAGCTGAGAGCAGAAAGGGTCAGATCCTCCACCTGCCCACAGCATGCTCCATCTTGCCTTCTCTGCCATCACTCTGGACCTGCAGTGTGGGGAGCAAATCCTGGCCCCACAGCCATCTCTTTTGTCAGTGTTTGGGTATGTGCACAAAAGCTGGGAGCAGTTTGCGGTGATCCCTGGTGTTACCACGTCCCCAGTGCTGCTCTGCAGTGCTGACACCTTGGCAGACATGTGAACATGTCCAGACCCATGACTACAAAGGCGTCTTCCTTCCAAACCTGCAAGGAATACATAAAGACTTGCATAGTGTGGTTATAATTTATATTGTGCCATCGGAATCACTGAAGGAGAGGAAAATAAAGGGGTGGAAGTAAAAATAGCTGTACATGTTAACAGAAATTTGAGGGTCACAGGTAGAGCGACTATGGGGCATCTCTTCCCAGTGCTGCAGACCAGCAGGGTGAGGAAAGGTAGGCAGAAAGCAGTGCCAAGGAGAAAAGAATGGGGACTGAGAGGGGCTCTCCTGCAGACTGGCTTGCATTTCTGTGTGATGCTGGAGGGTTTGCTGGGCTGTTCAGCATGAAATCATGAGGGGCCACAAAAACCTTTGATATGCAGTGGTTTTGCAGCACTTACTGGTATCTTCTCTCCCTGCAAAGAAACACCAAGAGGCAGAGAGTTCCCAGGTGAGCTCCTTGCTATTTGTCTTGGCTTAAACCACACTGAGGGTAAGAGAACTTGGGTTAAACTTCCCAAAGGAACCTGAGGTCAACCCACCTTCTCTATTTTAACCCCAGCTATGAATTTCAGCTATAAACCCAAATGGAACTTGTCCTCCATAGATGTTGGAGACTGAACTGACAAAGTTTTGGGGAAGTCATTGCTGCTCTGAGCTCATGCAACGGCCTGTTGGCTGTGGCAAAGAACCATGCTCATTCCCGAGCTGCCATGGGACTGTGCGTGGCGGCAGGCAGCAATACTCCCCTCCCCTTGCTGACACTGAGCAGGGGTGCAGCTCAGCAATCCAGGACATGGCTACATGCCACTAAGCTGTGCCACAGAGCTGACTCAAGCTGCCAGTAATCTAATTCATTAAGGGCTTTGAATCCTTCTAGAGAGCCTGTTGGATACATGCAAAACATCTGCATTATCCCTGTGATTAGGGCAGCAGAGGTGGGGGAAAAGGGAAGGAGGGAAAACACAATTTCTCTGCTTTCAGCAGAAAATAAATCAACTTTTTGCAGAGAGTTGTGGTGCA
The DNA here is from genome assembly GCA_028565055.1 of Phoeniculus purpureus. NCBI lineage: Eukaryota > Metazoa > Chordata > Aves > Bucerotiformes > Phoeniculidae > Phoeniculus > Phoeniculus purpureus. The sequence goes on along the minus strand of JAOXOE010000343.1, from coordinate 8,463,134 downwards.
GCCAAAGGCTGTGCTGTCATTAAAAATGATTTTTTATTAAGCTGAATTCTCTCCTCTCTCTCATTGTATGATATGACAGCTCTTTTGATGGGAAAGCTTTCCTTTGGCCAGAGAAAGTGGTAATTTGCTCCTTTTAGGAGTTAATCCTCTGGTCCATTTCCGGGCTGGGAACAGCCATCCTCCCCCTTCCTTGGACCGGAGGCTGAAGCACAATGGAGATCATAACCACCTCAAATCTACACCCGAGATGCAGAAATCTGATTTCCTTCTCCAGTCATTTTTGTGGGATTAGCTAAATCTTAGATCCACACTAACCCTTCACAAAGCTGCCAAGATTAGCTAGAATTTATTTTATTCACAGGGGGGTTTACGCTTTCCTTTCCAACAGGATTATATCTCTCTATATATATTTAGGGGTGGCTTCAGTCATAAAGCGGCTGGGTTAGAAGGAGAAAAAGCACATGTGTGTATGAAACAAAAACTCAGCTGTGAGAATGACCGCCGCTTGAAATGCCAAGACAAAGCAGTGATTCTGCCAGTCCATTTTAAAAGCTACTTAAGTTGTCTTCTTCCTTCTGAGATCCCACTCCAAAGTTAGTGCATGGAGAGCAAACCCTGCTCAGCCTGAGCTGCCTGCTACCGTGGCCATTGGTGCCAGTAGATGATGTCTTCGGAGCCTGGATCAGATGCCAGTGCTGGCAGGAGAAGTGCCAAGAAGCCGTATTCATTCAGCATTGAGAACATCCTCTCCAGCCCAGCTGAGAAGAGCTCCCAGGTACTGGTCCCATTGTGCTTCCAGAACATTTTAGACTGCGCACCCAAGGGGCTGTGTGAGCTGGAGGCCATCCCAGCCAGCTCCCTGCAGGAGGAGGAGGAGGAGGAGGAGGAACTGGAAGGGACAGCCTGCAGCTGCTGCTGCTGTTCTCACACGAGTGCCCACTCCCTGCAGAACTCGCCAAGCTGGCTGGGTGAGTGTTTGGGTTTTATTCATGGTGTTAATGCTTATGGAGCAGCTAAGTGGAGGGGAAAGCACTTGTGGGTGACAATAAAGCATCTGGCCTGCCACTGTGGAGGTCTCAGACCTCAGCCCCAGCAAGCTGAGCACCATTCTCAGCATGGCTCCCAAGAGCAGGCACATCACCCTGCAGTGTTACCAGAGTTTTAAGAAGCAGATAGTATTTGTTACCAGGTATTATTGGCTTAGTGTAAAACGCTTGAGATGATGATTCTAGGGATGTAAGTTCTCTGTGGAGAACTTGCCATGCTCAGAGCTGCTGTGCCTGTACTTGCTGACAACACCAGCCCTGGGGAACTTCACTTTGTCCTTTAAAGAAAAGGGGTTTTGACTGTATCTATCAAAGTTACTGCATCTAAAAGAAGAAAAATTAGCAAATCCTTAAAAATGCAGTTCAAGAGCCTCCCACGTCAGCTCCTTACCAGGCCAAATAACATGTTTGGATGTAACTTGTGCCTGAATTGCCTGGAATGGGACAAGGGGTAATGGGTGTAAGCTGGAACATAGGAGGTTCCACATCAATATGAGAAGAAACTTCACAGTGAGAGTGATGGAGCACTGGAACAGGCTGCCAGGGGGGTTATGGAGTCTCCTTCTCTGGAGACTTTTAAAACCTGCCTGGATGTGTTCCTGTGCGACTTGGTCTAGGGGATCCTGCTCTAGCACCTTGCTAGATTGGACTAGATGATCTTTCAAGGTCCCTTCCAATCCCTAATGTTCTTTGATTCTGTGTGAATAAGGTGGTGTTTCACTTCCCCACCCCTAACACTGCTGCTATTCCTCTCCCCCTGCAGATGCCCGGTTCCCCTGGCACATGCAGCTTTTCCACTCAGCAGTCAGGGTCTCTAAGGGTCCCCAGGGGAACCCAGATGAGCTGCAGACTTTCCATCAGATCCAGCGCCGGACCCGTCGGCATCGCACCATATTCACTGAGGAGCAGCTGCAGGCCCTGGAGACACTTTTCCACCAGAACCAGTACCCAGATGTCATCACCCGTGAGCACCTGGCAAACCGTATTCACTTGAAGGAGGAGAGGGTAGAGGTGAGATCCTGCTGCTCTTTGCTACAGAAAAGTGTAAAATGTAAAATTTATGCTGATATTCCTCTCTCCCAGAATCACCTATATAACCACACAGGCGTGCCCCACGTGCTTATCCCCTGCACCCGAGTGTCTAATCCTTCTTTATGTGATCTGCATGACTTCTGAATTTGCCCTGGGGTGGTCCCATCTCCCTTGTGCCCCTTTCATGTATCTTAGCAGGACAGCAGGGGAGGGACCAATTACATTTTGAATAAAAACTTTATATCAGGAAATGTATTCCAATATCCTAAAGCTTACACTGTACAGTCTGTGAGTGTAACTACCCACCCTGCTCCAAGTAACATGTGAAATGTAAAAGTTCTTTTCCCATTTTGCACTTTCTAGGTTTGGTTTAAAAATCGGAGAGCCAAGTGGCGGCATCAGAAGAGGGCATCTGCTTCAGCGTTCATCCTTCAAGGCACCAAGGAGCCCGCCGAGGAGAGCTGTTAGTGGTCACAGGCCTCACCTCAGCAGCTGAATGCCAAAGGCATCCATTTTGCATAGCTGACAGGTTCTGTAGGGGGTAATCCCGGGGGCACTAATGAAACAAAAGGAGAGGATGTGATTCCCAGAGGAGAAGGACAGATAAAAGTGGGCACTTTCATATCCCATCTTGTCTTCCAAATCTACTTCATGTGTCAAGACACTCACCAGGAATGACCCTAAGATGTTTGAGTAGAAGCCACTGCCAAAAGCCCATGCGGGGTACAGACCTGTACCAGTGTTAAAGGTGTTGATCCTACTTTAGCAGTGGGGTAGATGATGTTCAGAGATCCCTTCCAACCCCTACCAGTTTGTGATTCTGTGTGTGTTTTAGGGGAAGGGGAGAGTCCCCTTCTTGTGTTTGCTCTGTGCAGGTAGAATTTGTGCTTATTTTACTACTGTAGGTTTGCAAACAAACTGTTCAGCACCTAGATGGCATCTAGGTTTGCTTTGGGGATCTCTCCCTTCAGCCCTCGGAGAGGCAAGCCAGCCATAGCAGAGTACCTGGGTCTGGTCCCCTCTGTGCCAGCAGACTTGGTTCGCTGGCAGTGCCAGCAGTGTCCATAGCCTAGCAGGGCCCAGGACAAACCAAACCTTATTACCATGAGTCAGTACATAAAGGGTGGCTACCGAGAAGGTGGAGGCTCCCTTTTCACAAGGAATCTCATATAAAAGACAAGGGATGATGGATGCAAGTTGCTCCTGGGGAGATTCCGATTGGACATCGGAGGAAAATTATTCACTGGAATGGTCTTCCCAGGGAAGTGATAGATTCTGCAGCTTTAGACAGTTTTAAGGCTCAGCGTGACAGAGCGCTGGGCCATCTCATTTTAACTGTGTTTCTTGTAACGGGTTGGACTCCATGATCCTTGGGGCCCTTCCAACCTGGTCTACTGTGATACTGTTTTAAACGGCGTCATGTGCCGCAGTGAGACCAATAAAACCGTCCATCACCTCTGGCCGCGCTCCTGCAGGGCCTGCGCCTGCCCCACAACCCCGGGGATGCTCAGGGCAGAGGCCCCGGGCCGAGCTCACGCCGTCACCAGGGCTGGGAGCGGGCGGGTCCTCCCGGCCGGCAGGGGGCGCGCTGGCCACGGCGTTGCGGCTCAGCTCCCCGCGGCGCACGATGTGACGTCACGACGCGTCGCGTTCTGACGCCGGCTTCAGGGGGTCGGGGTAGCGGAGCGGGGTCAGGCCCTGCCGGTGGCTCGTTCCTCCGCAATGGAAGCGGCCGCGGTGGTGTCCGCCGCATCCTCCGGAGCCGTAGTGCCGTCTGCCGCCACTGGCACCGTCGTGGCAACGGTGAAGGAGACGGCCCAGAAGCATCAGAAGAAGATCCTGGATGAGGAGGCCTATATTGAGGTAGGGACTTGGCCTTGGGCCTGAGCCGAGGAAGTGGAACAGAGACTGGCAGGGCCGGGCCCATAGGCCCTGGGCACCTCGATGGAGCGGCTCGCGGTTTGGCTGTGCTCTCTGTAACCCTGTGGACGAGGCAGCTCTGGGGCCGCCGTTGGGCTCCGGCGACAGCACTCAGCACCTGCAACCTGCCCAACCTCGGCTCGTGTACTGTGTGTGCCTCGAGGTGTCCCAGAGCAGACTTGCTTCTGTTTCTTTGTTTGTAGAGTTTGGAGAAAATCATTCAGCGAGACTTCTTCCCCGATGTGGAGAAGTTGCGGGCGCAGAAGGAATATCTAGAGGCAGAAGAAAATGGCGACTTGGAGAAAATGAGACAAATTGCTATCAAGTTTGGCTCCTCCTTGGGCAAATCATCAAGGGATACACCTGCACCCTGTAAGAACTGGCTCACTGGGGTATAAGGGTTTTGTAGTTAATATGAGTGCTGTGGTTTATCAGTGCTTATCTTAAGGAGTCAAGATTGAAATCGCATGGGATAGCCATCGGCATATAGCAGATTGGGCAGTAGCCAGCATCTGATGGTTGATATTGAATTTAGCTTTGATGATGTCTAATAATTCCTTCTTGAGGAAATGGATTTGGAAAAAATTAATAATCATTCCTTGTAGACATCTTCTGTCATTGTCTGCTTCCTGAGGAGTGTTACACACGCTAATGTGCAATATTATAGTACCAGAAGGCTAAGCTATGTTTTGATATCTTATTGTATTGTTGAGGGTTCTTGGTGCATTACAGTTATGGACATCTTTTCATAAATTCGAGACTGAGGTTGTTGAAAATTTGTGATTACTAGAGGTTTATACAGCAGGCATCCACTGCTGTATTGTATGTTTGCTTTCAATTCAAGTTTAGATGTTTCTTACACTAACGCCCTGGCTAAGGTCTTGCACTTAGATCTAGCTTGTGAGCTTTATTGAGGCAAAGGGAATGTGTTACCAAGTGGTGGTTTCCCTTCCTTCCCTCCTGCCGTTGCTGGCCTTGGCCTAGGTTAATACTGTTACACTGCTGCTTGCTTCTGCTGGCAAAAGCTGAAAACAGGATGGAAAATATACTGAGCTGTGGCTCTCCTGTGAGTTTTTTCCAGCAGGAGAAACATCACCTTAGTTGAGAGCAAAATCTTGTTCAGTGATTGGGGCAGAATTGAATATTTTGGATTTTTTTCACAACTTTTCAGTTGTTCTTCTGTGACCTGTTTGGCACATGGCCCTTGCTGTGGTGGAAGGTGTCACAGCAAGTGTCCTGTGCAGTGCTCTAGTAACCCTGTGAACCCTCCTTTTCTATTTTTTGTGTTACAGATGTTACCCCAGCCACGTTTGAAACCCCAGAAGTGCATCCAAGTGGCCTAAATCCAAGTAGGAATAAATCCAAAACTGGTGTCAAAGCTTCAGAGGAAGGTAGGAAAATTATATCTCTCTATCTGAAGTATTCAGCAGCAAGAAAATACTTTTGTGATCCCTGACTCCTCTAAGCCTGTGGGGTATTTAACAGGCATTTAAGTGGTTTCTTTTATCTTTCTAGTAGGTGAAAATGATCACTTTGGAGTCATAATGTATTACATAAAGTGTGCGAGTCCTGAGTTGTGGGTCTCTTTATGGCTGTGTAAATTCATAACTCAATTATCTCTTTGAAGGCAGTAAATTTCTCCTGTGTCACCTGACGTTCTGTAACTAAGCAAAGATAGCAGGGGTGGAGCTATACATGCAAGGTATTAAAAATGTCTGCAAGCAGCCCACCGTTGCTGTGTGTTCCCACAAATAGCTATAAATGCCTTCAGAGTTTTTATGTGAAAATTGCTTATGGGTTTTTCAAAGAATTTGTTATTGTACTACTCTGCATGTATATATATTTTTTCCCCCCGCAAAGTTTCTTGTTAATTCTTAGTGGGTCCGTAAAAGGCTGTTGGAAAGGTTAGTGTAGCGCTGTCCTGGAAAGGGTGGCATTAACCTTTCTCAGGCTTCTTCCCTCCTCTTGTTAGGAGATGCAGAAAAAGATGATAAAGATCTGCTTCCCAGTCTGGACAGCTTCTTAGCAAAGCACACAAGTGAAGATAACGCTTCGTTTGAGCAGATCATGGAAGTGGCCAAAGAGAAGGAGAAAGTAAAACACGCCTGGCTGTACAGCGCAGAGGAGGAATACGCACAGGTAGAGAAGTGGCTCAGCTGCGTCTTTGGTTGTCCAGAGTGACACAGGAGGGAAAAACTATTCTAACTGTATTTCTTTCTTGTTTGATTAAATAGAATATTACCTTTGGATTTTGAACTCTGATACAGATATTGATGAGAATTAATTGGCTCTGAGCATGGGGCTATTGCATTGGACTATTGCTGCATCAGAGTAGGAAGGTCTTGATTTTGGCTAATAGGTACATGGGGTGATGACTTGTAAATGAGAGCTAAGCCTGAGTTTTCTGGATCCTGGGATAGCTCATCACTTCATTTTGCAGTCTTGTTTTTACCTATCTGTAATGCAAGAACAGCATTAAGAACAGTTGCTGAGGATCTGTTTCTTCCTAAAGGTTTGAGATGGTGAAGTGTTGCACTAAGAGCCAATACTGCTGTTGTCAGCAGTCTTTTCTATGAGCAGCAATACCAAGGAGAGTGTCTAGAAACAGTTCCTGTTGTTGGTCCATCAACCCGTTATTATTTGCAGTTAATTGTCTGTCTTTGTTTGGTTTTCTGTTTCTATTATTAATAATAGTTCACTGAGCCACCAAAGTAAAGTACTGTACACAGAGCGGGTGCACCTCAGCTTTGTGGGAATTTCAGGAGGCTGTTCTTGTGGTTGCTATGTTAGTCTTTCTCCATCAGCAGTGAGCAGCTGGGGCTCTTGCCAGATGTGTTAGTGACGGATGTGAGCTGCAGTGCCTTTTAATGAAGTTTGGCACTGACACACAAGTGTTTATTGCTGTTGTGAGTGAGTGCTATGTTTGTATCCCAGCTAATAGAAAACCTCAGAGTCTATTACGATCAAAATGCCCTCTGTGGCCTGTTATGAATCTTTGCTTGAGTGCTTTCATCCAGAATTAAGACGCAGGCAGCAGGAGAATGTTCCCAGAGCACAGGGGTTATTTCAGGTCGAGGTGAAGTTTCCAGAGCTAGTGTGTGCTGCTCAGACCTGACACCACATGCGTGTTGGTGTAGCAGGCAGCTTTCCTATGCCTCACTTAACAGTAACAGCACTGCTATTCAAATGTGTATGGACCATAGCTATTAAAGACGACGTTAGTTTATCTCTTTATAGTTTATGCAGTAATTGTCTGGTGTAATTAGTGTGATAATTTTACAATGGAGTAATTTATCGGTGGCTGACAGCATTCTGTTAGTTTCTTCTTGGTGTAGGTGATAGTAGTGTGCTGGTAGCAGCACAGGAATGAATGTGTTTAATATAGCGAATGCTTCCATATCCATACCGCCTGTGGCAATATTTGAAACTCTGGCTAACTTGTGAAGAAGTGTCTGTTCTTTTGTTACTGCTTGTCTCAGCTACTACAGTTTGAACAAGACCGCAAAGCCTTTTAGACTGCCTTTCCATTAGATAAGTGTCATTCATTGTTCTTCCCTTCTTAGCAATGAATGCCTCATTTGAATTTTGATGAGTAGACAGAGGAAAAAAAAGTTTGAATCATCACAAGTGTTGTCACAAGATGTAATAAAGTTCTAATCTTTCTGAGAAGTTAGCTCTTTGGCTCTCATTTGATTTTTATAGCAGAACCGCACGTGCAGTTGTTTGCAAGCTCAATTGGGAACAGGACGGTTTCTCAAGTGCCACTTGCCAGAGAGTGTTTCTGTCATGCCAGATGCAAAGTGTGCTAGGGCAGGTAGCTGAGCTAATGGTTGTGCTCTCCAGGTTGAGTGTGTCTCATTAAAACATTACAGGACTCTGCTTCAGACCCATTTTTTTCTATTTTCTGCTTTACAAAATATTTTTTTGCTTTGTCCTTGCAGCGACGAAATGAGAACTTGGCGCTTCCTTCAGCAGAGCAGCAAGCTCTGGAGAGTGTGAAAGCTGGACTGGAGACTTGGGAGTACACAGCTCGAAACACCCTCATGTATTACCCGACAGGTGAAGTGTGCAGGTTTCTCGGGAGGGACATTGGTTGTAGGTGGGTTGACTCCAAACTGCATTTAAAGCATTTCTGTAGATAACTGAGCAGCTCTCACTGGTAACGCTGCACTTTGTGCTGTGTGATACGTAGTTAGTCTGGTTTTTATCGTATTTGGACCTTGCTCTTTTGCCTCTGATTGCAGAGTTTGATAGTATTCTATTTATCATTGAGAAGCTCATTACCTATATTAACAGAAGCACTTGTGTTCAGGAGCCAAAGCTGTTTCCAGTTTTCTTAGTCTTGTTTATGACCATTTTCATGTCATCGTTATTTATTCTTTGCTTCTGTTTGGACTTGTTGATCCCTTGGTTGCCACAGAAAATTGCATCATTTTGTAAACAGGGTTTTCTTTTTGGATATAAATGTACAGTTGTTAATTTCTGCATACCAGTGAGGCAGAGAAAGTCTCACTGACTTTCTCTTAAAAATCTCCGAACATCCAATCTTAATGTTTAGATTTCATGTGCAAATTTGTTTTGAATAGCTAGAGACATGCATTACAGTTGCTGATAGATTCTGTGTTGGTAGGAATGTGTGGGAAGTGGTCAAGACCTGAGCCTTTTCTTAAACGTTGTTTTGCTTTTCAAGGTGTGTCTGATGAGGATGCTGTATTTAAGAAGCCCAGGGAAGTTGTCCATCGAAACACCCGTTTTGTGAAGGATCCTTTTAGCCAGGCTGTGAGCAAGTCGCAGCTCCAACAAGCTGCAGCCCTCAATGCTCAGGTTGGATAATTTTACTACTTCAGACTAAAACCTTGTTAAACTGCCCTGTGGTGTTATTCATTGACCAGGAGAACTGCATGACCTTAGATACATCTGACTCACACATTTTTCCACATAAATGACATTGTCTTTTTTATTTCAGTACAAACTGGGCAAAGTGGGACCAGATGGGAAAGAGCTGATACCCCAAGAGTCTCCAAAAGTGAATGGTTATGGGTTTGTGTCTACACCCTCCCCTGCCCCTGGTAAGAGGGTTTTCTTATTTTTTCTGGTGTAAGAGGGCTGGTGCTGTGTGTATTTTGATGCTCTGCTTGTCACCACTGGGGTATCATTGTTGGCTCTGACAAGGAGGTGACCTGTCCAACTGGGTGTGTCTCAGGAGCTGGTGACTCTTCTGCGTACTGCTTATGCCAGCTCGATGCAGTGCTTAAATGCTGGTGCAATACACTGGCAAGAGAAGTTGTGCTGTACCTGAGAGGCTCTGAGCAAGCTGCCATGCCGTTGCTTAGGAATCATCTAAAGGGCAGTGAGTCTTCCTAGGCAACTGATGTGCTGTGGATGCTTGTTTTATCCGTGGGTGATGCTTCTCTAGAGCTTGAAGTTAAGAATTCTTACATTTCACAAAACATGAACCCTCTAATCAGGTCAAGTGATCATTTCTCAAAATGAGGAGCCTCTGTGTTGGTGTCCAGTAATGTCCTGAGTGATGGTTCAGCCTGGCTCATAGGGATGAGACATATCTCGCTTCCTTTACGGTCTGAGATACTGTTTTCCCGCAGGTCCTCTGCTTTTTAGGTTCTGGGAATACACCTATGTATTATAATTCCTTTTGTGCATCTTGATTCACTGTATATGCAAGGTGCTTTCAGAACCAGCCGATTTTCTTCCAGTTGGAATGTGGTATCTGGGTTTTTGGCTGTTCTTTACCAGCTATGTTTCCCTGTCTTTTGTCACTGCTGGAACCTGAACATGCTGCAGCTTTTCCTCCAGAAAGCCTGTAGGTGGCATTTGGAACGCACTTCTTTTCTCCTTGGTAAATTCTTTTTCCAGCCCCTGGAGAGCCAGATTTTCTGGCTAGTGACTTAATTGGGTTCTTTAAATCTATTCTGCAGTTGTAGCTGTTAGACAAGGTGCAGTCACTGTTTGGTACAGATTAGCTTCACAAGGAATTGGGGGTACATTTGGCTGTTACATATATCTTAAGACCTTTACCTGTTTCCCTGCTCTTAAATAGTTCCCTGTGTTAAAGGAGTTTTCGTACAGAATCAGAGGGGAAGATTAGGACTGTAGAGGTGAAAATTGAAAGAGTCATTAAGCAAAAGCTCACCAAATAGAAAAACACATAGAAAGGACAGTGCTTGGCTGTTGTAACCTAGAGGATGACACAGCCCTAGTAATCCTGTGGGTTTAAAGTCCTGCCCTTTTAATGGGAACCACATGCTGTTATTGAGCATTACTTGTGATTTCCTCTGCAGTGGAAGGGCCCCTTGGTATGTTGATGAGTTTGCTTCATTTCATAATTTGTTTCTCTGGATTTTTTGTGCTGAATAGATAGTCTTGCTTGAGCATGAATTTTACAATTTGTTTTTTAGGTGTGAATGAGTCTCCTTTTATGACTTGGGGTGAAATCGAAAGCACCCCTTTGCGCCTGGAAGGGTCGGAAACACCGTATGTGGACAGAACGCCTGGACCAGCTTTCAAGGTATTTCATGTCAGGAGTCAGCGTGTCATTCTTTTTTAGAGGGAAGGACTAAGATGGGAAAGGCAAGTGAGTAACTAATAGACTAACGTTGTGGGAGTCTGATGCATCTCTGGGCTATGTTCCCAGTGCTGGACATTAAGAATCTGGGTTCTGCTTGGAGGGTGGAGGTCCACGAGGCTCCACATGAAAGCTACTTGGTGGAGATACCCGAGCTGAACTACACACTGGTGGCAGGACAATGAGACTCAATTTTTTTGTTGCTACTCAGCCTCTTCCATTCAAAGCTGTGAACTCTGAGTGGCAGGAAGCTGTCTTCTGAAATGGGTTTCTCTCCTTAGAGATGTGTAATGCTAGGGATGAGAGGAGATTTCATGATGTCTAGTGTTTGTAGATGTCTCTGCAATACTTCATTGAGTACTTAGTTGGAAATGAAGGAGTGAAAATCTCAAAAGCTAATAAATAGATGTTGGGTGGGAAAAAAGCCCACCAAAATCCTCACAGTAACCTTGTCTTGTGAGACCTGTGGGGTTCATATGCCTCTAAAACTCACGCAGTCGTTTGGCTGTGTGAGTTTTGCAGTTGTATTCTATGATCTCAAAGGTCTTTTCCATCCTAAATGATTTTACCGTATTTGAAAATGGGCCCAGACAGAGCAGCTTTCAGAGGAAGCTGAAGAGACCCTTGATTTTTCTGATTTTGATGTGTAAATGAGTAGAAATTGTAGGATTTCCCTCTGTCTTGATCTCCCGTCTGTCATACCCTGAGGCAGGTGAATCACTGGGGAGTAGAAAAGATGCTGTGGCTTTGCATTTGGCCCTCCATGGCACCTGTCTCCTGCTGCTGTCAACGAATGTGAGCTGCCTGAGACTCAGTTTAAGAAAGGTGTAATTTGCTGTGTTTACAAAATGTGTTTTGTCAGACACTGAAGCCCTTGACTGGTTCTCCTGCTGTTTAGCAATGTGTGCGTGTGCCCGAGAGCTGGCTGGATGTAGGCCAGGCTAGGCAAGACACAGGTGACATTGTTTGTCTAGGAGACACAGCAGGAGGAAATGCCAGAGTTATTGGCTGCTTCCTTCACCTAACTGGTTTTTCCATTTTTGTTACTTGCTAAGGCAGTTGAAGGTCTCTTTGTGTCCTCCCTGGGTTTTATGTAGCAGTAGAGAGGTGTGGGCTGACCCCACTTCTCCCAAGTTTAGATCCCTGTAAGGCTGGAAGTTGCTTTGGCCCATTTATGCACCATTCATACAAGCGCTTTGGTAACTGAATTGTGTGATCCTTTTACAGATCTTGGATCCTGGACGGCGTGAGAGGTTAGGACTCAAGATGGCCAATGAAGTGGCAGCTAAAAACCGAGCAAAGAAACAAGAGGCACTTCGAAAAGTGACAGAAAACTTGGCCAGGTGAGACTTCTGACAGCAGAACAGGGGATGGGTATTCTCTGATCAATTTTAAATTGGGCTATGCAGAAAAGGAGCAATAAGAGTTCTGGAACCGGGGAAGAGGGAAGTCAAACTGAAAGTTTTTAGAAATTAAAAAAATTCCTGGGAGAAGGTGGCTGATCCTCCCTCTTGTCAGCATTACTGATCTGCCGTGCAGCCACTCAGCAAGGCTCTTGTCTCCCTGCAAAGAGGAGACATGATAAGGCTTGCTTGGCTGGGTCATGGAAGGATGGAAAAAGCTCAAAGGAAAATGCAGGCAGTGCCACTCAGGTTCGGGAGGGATGTGGGAGGTTTCGCTGCCACTTCTTTACAGAGAGACGGGCTGCATTTACCTGCAGGCAGAATGTGTCAAGTCTGTAGGAGTGGACACTAAGCTTGTCTCTGGAAGCATTGCTGCTTTTCCTGATGAATGTCAGGTCTTTACTGTAAAACCTTTTAAATCCATTTGTTCTATTCCAGCCTCACTCCAAAAGGACTAAGCCCAGCAATGTCACCAGCTTTGCAAAGACTAGTAAACAGGACTGCAAGTAAATACACTGACAAAGCCCTGCGAGCCAGCTATACGCCTTCCCCAGCCCACACAGGAATGCCTGGTTACAAGACCCCAGCGAGTGGGCCTCATACACCCACCCCACAATCTAGGATAGCATCTCAGACGCCAGTATCTCAGGATACCACATCGATCACAGACAATTTACTACAGCTTCCTAAAAGAAGAAAGACGTCTGATCTCTTATGAATATTCTGGGCACCAGTGATAGTGGACTGACTGTGCTCCACTGTCTGCAGACTGCGTGTTTTGAGACCTCTCCCGTTAAAGGTGTCTAGGTACAGCTGCCAGAATGGAATCCAGTGTTTGAGTTCTGGGACTAGTGCTACTCTAGACTTCTCTAGCTAAAATAACCTGCATTGTCCTTTTTGGAAGCAGAGTATCTCCTGCCGTGGTGTAACTGAACTGAGGTGGGATGCACAGGACTGCTGTAGCAAAAGTATCCTTCCGGCTGTGTCAGAGATGATTCTGGAGTCTTGGAAAACTGCGATAATTTTGTAAAGATGTTTTTCTCTTTTTAAGATGGCCACACATTTAGATACGTTTCTGTACAGATATGTCTATTTATAAAGTATGGTAAGCCTTCCTGAAAGGTTGGACTTGACTTTCTTCCAGCTTGTCAAACTTCCTTGGTTTTGTACTTTGCAGAAGGTGGTGTAACTGTTTATGTGTTGAGATATGACCTGGAGCTTTAGAGGGCTTCTCTAATTTAAGTGCCATTTAAACATGCTTTTGAACGTGCAGAGGGCCTGTCAAGGGAGTTGGTATGTGATGAAAACAGCATGCACACAGTTTCAGACATCAGTTCACACTTCCTAATAACCTGCCCTCTTACTGAATCCAGAATGTGGTTGATGCATGTGTGAATTGTGCAGCTGGTGTAGTCAGGAACTTGAGAAATGTGAGTGTAATGCTGTTAAGTGTCAGCAGCGCTGAAAGAAACTTTCTGATGTGTTTTGGCAGTAACTTCTCATACCCAAAGGCCATGCCAGAGACAAGTCTTTTTAGAAAGCACTGTTGTTTATTCACCTCAGCAGATGTACTGTGTCTTCTGTTGCTCTGCTGTGTAAAGCAAAAATAGTGAGGACAACTGCCGAAAGGTTTCAGAGAACCAGCAGCTCACAAGTTAGACCACCTTTATGATATTAAGACCAGCCATCCTTAAGAGGATCCTATTTCCTCCTCTCCTTCCCCTACTACAGAATGGGATTTGGCTTGCTTTTCATGCTCAGGCTTCTCTTCACATGGGTTCTGAGAGCACTCACCTTCTTCTGCAGCTGGCAGAAGAGAGGGGATCATGGATTTTGGAGTCTGCAACCATGAGTGTTGCAAAACTTCATCAATTTGCAACCTCTGAGACTCATTGGGCTGGAGCAAGTGGGAGATGAGGTCCTCGAACTCTACAGTCAGCTGTTTTGAGTTGGGGAAGGGAATCATGTGTTGTTTCTGAAGAGAGATCATTTTCCTGATGTTGGAAACATCAAATGGCATTAAAGCAAAGACCATTGTGTACAGGATGATACCAAGGCTCCAGATGTCAGAAATCCTGGGGTCATAAGGAATGCCCTCTAGCACTTCAGGGGCTGCATAGGCAGCAGACCCACAGAAAGTTTCGCTGAGAATAATTCTCTGCTTTTCATCTCGAGACAGGAATTTGGAAAAGCCAAGGTCTGCCAACTTGAAGTTGAGGTCTTCACTGAGAAGGATGTTCTCACATTTCAGGTCCCTGTGAGCAAAGTCCAAGTCGTGGCAATACTTGATGGCAGAAGCCAGCTGCTGAAACCTGATGCAAGCAGTGTCCTCTTTCATAGCTCCTCTGGTCCTGATGTAGTTCAGGAGGTCTCCCTTTTCCACCAGCTCCATTACAATATATGTTTTTTCCAGATGACTCAAAAATCTCATGGGTTTTGACAATTGAAGGGTGGCTTAAACGTCGGAGAGCCTCTAATTCCCTGGGGAGACATCTCACCAGGAAGTCCCTGGGAACCTTTTTGTTGTTTATTATCTTGATGGCCACATTGCATTTCATCTGGTCGGAGTAGGCAGACTTCACTTTGCCATAAGAGCCCTCTCCTAGGGTGTCTCTCAGGCTGTAGCCTTTCTCACCAAGCACTGCAGCATCATCCACGGTGGGGGGACTGCTGCACGAGGTGGTGCTGATGTGTGTCATGTATGGTGGCAGACAGTGTGCTCACACATGGTGGTGGCTGCCCAGGATGCTGACTGGGGTTCATGTTGGCACCCCACTGCTGGTTGCCATGTGATGTCACAGGCAGCTGCCCCTGTGTGGGGCTCTTGGAAGGACTTTTCAGTCCCTTAGTAAAGCTACTGGATGGCATCATCCAGGGCAAAGCTTAACATCAAGGAGCTGAGCGACATTGGTTGTGCTTTGCTCCTTTCAGACCCCACATGAGCTTTCTTCTAGTTCTTGGTAGCCTTGCTCCTAGTCAGTCACCAAGGCTGTGTTCAAAAACCAGGCTAGATTTTAACCTCCTTGTGGGCTCGTTAGGGGAAGGAGGTGGCTTTTAAGTTCATTTCCTTGTAGTTCATCCAGCCCCTCCATTTTGTTGCCCTGATTGGCTGCGTTTATAAGCTGTGCAGTCAGCATTTTCTTAAAGCTTTACTCGGTGAGGGAGTTATGTTTTGACTTCCATCTTCTGGTATTCGTGAGAAAGGCTTGTACCAATTCCTTCTTGGGAAGGGCTCTGAGGATTTCTGTGGTGAAGCATCGGCTGCTTCACTATAATCAGCTTCTTTGGGGGTCTTTTTGCTTTGTGTTGCTTTCAGCTTTTTGAGATTTGTTTTTGCAGCTACTGTGTCACATTTTTGCAGCTTGTGTGTGACTCCAAAAACTTGATCATGGTGATCACAACACTGGCTAGGGACAGTCTGGCTTCCCACACCAGCATGGGTGATAGTCATAGAATCGTAGAATGTATTGGGTTGGAAAGCCCCTCCAAAGGTCTAACAGATTACTGAGCCCAAATCAGCCTGACCTTGAAAGTCTTCAGGGATGGGGCCTCTACCACCTCTCCTGACAACTGGTTCCAGTGATCCACCACCCTCAGATTAAAGAACTTGCTCCTAATGTCACTCTGAAGAACAGAAGTGGTCCTTCCAACAGCCACACATGGGGTTTTGGGTGATTTTCCTTCTATTCTTAGAAACTTCTGGCTAATTTTTTAAGTCAGTAAAAAAAATGGAGGGTGGATTTAGCCACACGTAGGTTGTGCTTGGAGCTGTGTTTGCCTCAGCATGAGCTGACCTTTGTGTGTGGGATGAGCGCTTGCATGGGGTGATCCTGCCTGGAGAAGCACTGAGCACCTGTCAGCAGGAAGCAGGCAGGGCCAGATGTGTACTCTTCGTACACCACGCCCGAGCACAGGACAGCCTGCATAACACTTGGCAGTCCCTGACATTTGCTGTCATCCGGTGATGGTTTACTGAGGTAACGTGTGGAAAATCTTATGCTGCTCTCTGAGCAGAGGCTGCAGCCTTCTCTAAAGTTCAGGGTGGCTGATGCTGTGTTTGTGGTGGGGAATTTCCTCTCGTGTAATTTCCACTGCTGCTTTCAAAATTCCTGCCCCTGGCTGCAAAAACCATTTCAAGAGACTCCGTTTTTATGGTGCACCCTGTAAAAATCAGTTGATCAAGATGAAACACCTTCCCTAAGAGGAAAGGCTAAGAGACCTGGGGCTTTTTAGTCTGGAGAGGACGTGACTGAGAGGGGATCTAATTGATGTCTATAAACACGTGAAGGCTGGGTGTCAAGAAGGCAGGGACAACTTCTTTTCTCTTGTGCCCTGTGATAGGATGAGAGGCGATGGACTGAAGCATAAGCACAGGACGCTCCACCTCAACATGAGGAAGAACTTTACTGTGAGGGTTACAGAGCCCTGGAACAGGCTCCCTGGAGAGGTTGTTGACTCTCCTTCTATGGAGATTTTCCAGCCCTGTCTGGATGCGTTTCTGAATGAAGTCAAGGAAGGGAGCCAGAAGACCTCCATAGTTGAACAGGGAGCTGCTGGACAAACTCAAGAGGAAGAAGAAAGTCTATAGGTCATGGAAGGAGGGGATGGCCACTTGGGGTAATTATAAGGCTCTGGTGAGAGAATGCAGGGATGCAACCAGGAAAGCCAAGGCCTCCTTGGAATTAAACCTTGTGAGAGAAGTCAAGAGCAACAAAAAGGACTTCTTCAAATACATTGCGGGTAAAACTAAACCTAGAGGCAAAGTAGGCCCCCTGCTGAATGAGGTGGGTTCCCTGAAGACGGACGATACAGAGAAAGCAGAGATACTGAACACCTTCTTTGCCTGTGTCTATACTTCTGGGAGCTATCCTGACATCAAACCCCAGACCACTGAGGCTCCAGAGGAAGTTGAGGCAAGAGAGGATTTTGCCCTGGTTGATGAGGACTAGGTTAGGGATAAGTTGAGCAAGCTGGATGTACACAAATCCTTGGGCCCTGATGGGATGCACCCGTGCGTGCTAAGGCAGACAGTGGAAGTCATTGCTAAGCCACTCTCCGTCATTTCTCTGGAGACATTTAAAACCCACCTGGATGTGTTCCTGTGTGACTTGGTCTAGGTGATCCTGCTGTGGTAGGGTGATTGGACTAGATGATCTTTCGAGGTCCCTTCCAATCCCTAATGATTCTATGATTCCATGAGTATGTTTCTCAGCTCAAAAAATATTAAGTACGATTTGAGTGGTTTATTGTTTTTTTCAATGCTGAACAAGTGCGACTCTGAGTGTATCGGGTTGTAAAAGCCTTTTAATGAAACACATCTGAGAACAACTGACAGTCATTAGACTAAAAATTTTTGATGTCTTCTCTGTTAAAGTGTTTCAGTACTATAATCTTCAATAATTAAAAAATAATAATTTTTAAGGAGTTCTTTTTACAGCTTACAGTAATTTTGCAGCTAATTCTATATCAGACTTACTTTAAAGATTGAGCTCAAATGATTAAATAATATTTTGTCTGTCAGAATTTCCATTACAGGATATTTTTCATGTTATTTACTATAAAGCTTTAAACTCCAAGAGAACATTTTGGCAAAGTGAAGGGAAATATTTGTGAAGCAGAAGCTGTAATTATGAACATGTGTGGCTAAACACCTGTCAGCCACTTGGTGTGCTCTGAACAAGCCCTGGCTCCTCAAAGTGAACTCTGTATCCAAGAAATTAATTGGCCACTCCTGTTGAACAAGTGGATGATTTGGAGTAACGTGCCACACTTGATAAAGTGTAGTCACAGATAAAAAACTGAACTGAGACACAGAGAGAATGTAGTTCAGTGTGAGTGAGCAGCAGTGGGTGGTAGGTCCAGCTTCTGGGTCAGAGGCTGCTGTTCTCTCATCAATCATTGAAGCCTTCTGATAGAGGTAGTAAGGCAAAATTTTGTTGGAAGATGAGAGCAGAAGAGAGCACAGCTGTTTAAGCTGTGCTTCAGGCCTACTAAAGAGATGTTGGTGTGAAGGAGTTAGTTGTTCTTAGAGTTTTGGGGAAAGCTTTCTGCTTTTCTAGGCACTGGGGCAAACTCTGAGCAGTTAACTGACTGTTGAACCTACCTGTTTTGTGGTTTAACCCCAGTCAGAAACTAAGCACCACACAGTCTCTTTCTCACTGCTCATTGATCCACTGAGACTCAGTATTAAGAGTAAACCATTTGCTAGAACACAGGCAGTTATTGGGGTGTGACAGATCATTGAGTCATTAGGGATTGGAAGGGACCTCGAAAGATCATCTAGTCCAATCCCCCTGCCATGGGCAGGGACATCCCACCCTAGATCAGGCTGACCAGAACCTCATCCAGCCTGGCCTTAAACACCTCCAGGGACGGGGCCTCAACCACGTGCCTGGGCAAGCTTTCTTATTTAACAAAAAGCAAAATTAAGTACTTCTTTTTCTTCTTTTTCTTCTCTGTTGATACTGATGGTAGAGAAACTGTCATAGTTGGAAATTTGAGCAGGTTTTTTGCCTGAGGCATTGGGAGGTTGCTGTGGCAACTTGTGCTCTTTGACTTGCAATTCCAAGCTGAGTTTTTACCACTCTGCAAACTGGAATGATGGGTTTAGAGCTTCTGGTTTGGGGTTTCCGTCTCCTCTTTCTTCTTGACTTCATTTTCATCTGTTGTTCGGAGACGCTGAATGGCACTGAGCTAGGCACAGCAGCCATCCTGCCCCGGGAAGATGGGGAATGGAGAGAGAGAGTGGTACCTCCAAGATGAGTGGAAGGAAGATTTTGTCTGAATTCCATTGTTTGCTGTAATGGAGAGAGTTCTTCCCCTGTTTGAAGCCATAGGAATCAGCATGCTGAAAACTAAGGACTGGCTTAAAAGGACAGGAACAGGGAACTGGACTTTAAAAAGCCCACTGATGCTGATGGACATGTGCATGGACTGCATGGACTCACATTTCCACAAGGAGCAAGAGCAGCTGGAAGTCTCAGCTTGGCCCACTGAAGTAAGAACGTATGATTTATCTCTGTGTCTCTTTGTGAGAGGTCTTAAAGTGGGGGGAATTAATCGTGTCTTCTTGTTTTCCCCAAATTGAGTTAGGTTTGGGTTTTGCTCATGATATGTAAGCGATCTTGAACCCTCCTTGTTTTTGCTTTGGCCCATTAGCACGTTCATTAAATCAATTGGTTCACCTCATCTCTGGATAAAAACATGACAGAAACTAATATAAATAAACGTTTGTAAGTGAGTGAGAGTTGATTGCACACATTAGTTCTATAGCACAATGGTCGTAAACATGTCTGCAACTTGCTTACAGAAGGTGTCTTCTTAGTTTAAAAGCACCTGTACTTTAGAAAGTAGTTCCACATTTTCCCACCTGGTATATTTCTCTTGCTTCAACACAGAATCACAGACTTACTGAGGCTGGCAAAGCCCTCTGAGCTCATCCAGCCCAGCCCAGGACCTAACATCACCACATCAGCCAGAACACGGCACTAAGGGCCACAGCCAGGCTGTCCTTAAACACCTCCAGGGACAGGGACTCCACCACTGCCCTGGGCAGTCCATTCCTCTGTCTGATCACCCTTTCTGTGAGAAGGGGCTTTCTAACATCCAACCTAACCCTCCCCTGGTGCAGCTTTGGGCCCTGCCCTCTCATCCTGTGGCTAGTTGCCTGGGAGAAGAGCCCAACCCCACCTGACTACAGTGGGATTTGCAGAAAGGGAGAAGATCCCCCCCTGAGTCTCCTCCAGCCTAAACAACCCCAGCTTCCTTAGCCTCTCCTCATCAGACTTTCTCTCTAGCCCCTTCCCCAGTCTTGTTGCTCCTCTGGACCTGCTCCAGCATCTCAATCTCTTTGTTGAAGTGAGTGTCATGGAACTACCCCTAGTACTCGAGGGGAGGCCTCACCATTGCCCAGTAGAAGAGGAGAATTATGTCCCTAGTCCTGCTGGCCACACTATTGCTGATACAAGCCAAGATGATATCACACTTCAAGGGACCAGTAAGTTGTACAGTGAAGCAACAGGGAAATGAAACAAAAAGTCACAAACTTACAGCCAAAGGGATGTTTTTCTTTGACAACCAAATGCAAGGAAGATTCCTTCCAATATTAGGTCCTGTATCTACTGTACATTTGTTTAAAACCCAAGTAAATTTAAATGAGGATGGGAACAGAAGGGAAGAAGAAGGAGTAACATGTCATGCAGCTCTGCAGACACAAACCGTGCATTCGTCAAGGGAGTGTCGAATCCAAAAGACGTAAGTAGAATTTCATTGTTACTTCAATCATAAAAACATGTTTTATGCTCTTCCCTCCTATCTAGAATCTTAGATTTTGCAAACTGAATATTTCCACCCTATTCAATAGATCCTTTCTCTTCCTCTCTGTCCAAAGATGCTTGCCTTATACTTTAGATTAAATTAAAGTAAAATTACATGTTTCTGAGTAAAAGGAGAACATTTTCTAAACTATTTTAAGAGTATTTTTTTAAGTCTTTCTCCCTCCTTCGTTTTTTATACCTTCCCAGTTCTATCGCTGTGACTAAAAGCTGAAATTCAGAAAGTTGTTGGTCTTGTTACAGAGAAAAATTATCTCAATTGATTAAGGTTTTGAAGTCTCGAGCGTGTGCAGCAGACTGTCCTAGCATTGGTGAAGGCCCAGTTGTCTGTGTTGTAGACAGTCTTTAGTTCCTTTAGAGTGACAAGAGTCACCTTCAGTGTCCGCTGAGATCAGCAGCCATGGTTATGTAACTGGCTGTGATGTCCAGCTTCTGTGATCCTTAAGGTAAGGAAATCAAATTGAGTCAAACGTTATCTCTTTGAGAGCAGTGCTAGTGGTACAGACTGATGGCTTCTTAGGATGAGGAAATGTTCCCAGACTGGACCATGAAAAGCTATTCAAGGTATTTAAAGGTATCCAATTCTGAAAGTCTCATTTACCTCTTCATTAAGATCAGGGTCATTAAGAGAGGTAGATAATCACTTTATTTGAGAGCAGAACACGGAACTTCTCCATTTCCTTTATCTGCTGGATGACACTGAACTGTTCAAGAACGCTTACAAAATAGTTTGGGAAATAGGAGGTTCATTTGAGAACATGTCCTGGGTTCTTAATTTCCTACCAAGAGGAGAGCAAGAGGTGGAACGTTATAACTCATTCATGATGTTTCAGTAAGCTTGCGTGTTAAGGTTTGTCCGTTCTTAAAACAGATAAGCGCGTGAGAAGGAAATGCTGTGCCAGCTATCTGGCAGCCACATGCCAACTCTTTTTGCAAATTAAGGCACAAGGAAATGGATTGTCTTGCCTGGCATGCTGTCTTGTGTTTATGGTGGAACCTTCATGAAAAAATATTCTGGTTTATATTTTTAGTAATAAAACTGTAGTTATTTTCACGAAGCTTCACGGTGTGCTCTGACAACAGCCCTTAAATCCCTGATGTGGTTATCAGTAAAGTAAAATGTGAAATCTCATTATCTAAATGATGGTGGAGTGGTGAATGAAAACTACTTATAGTCTGCTTCTTTTTAAAATAATAGATACACAGATATTAGGGGTTGGAAGGGATCTCCAGGGGTCCCCTCTGCTCAAGCAGGACCACAGAACATAGGGTAGATGACATAGGAATGCATTCAGATGGGTCTTAAAAGTCTCCAGAGAAGGAGACTCCACAACTTCCCTGGGCAGCCCCTTCCAGTGCTCTGTAACACTTACAGTAAAGAAATTTTTTCCTTATGTTGAGATGGAACTTCCTGTACTCCACCTGACACCCATTGCCCCTTGTCATATCATAGGGCACAAGTTAAAAGAGGAGATTGTCTTTTTCTTCTTGACACGTGGCCCTCATGGATTTATAGACAGTGAGTAAGCCCCCTCATAACCTTGTCTCTGAGCTGAAAAGTCCCAGATTTCTCAATCTTTCCTCATAAGGTAGATGCTCCAGTCCTCTAATCATCATAGATCTTCGTTGGATTCTCAAGCAGATCTCTGTCCCTCTTGAACTGGGGAGCCCAGAACTGGACACAATATTCCAGATGTGGTCTCACTAGGGCAGAGTAGAGAGGGAGAAGAACCTCCCTTGATCTGCGGGGCACACTATTCTTGACCCGGCCCAGGATTCCATTGGCCTTCTTGGCCACAAGAGCACATTGCTCTTCCATGGAGAACCTGTTGTCCTCAAAAACTCCAGGATCCCTCTCCAAGAGTGTTGGGATCATTGGCATACCCCGTGTAACTGAAAGAGTATTGCACGTGATTTGGTATGTCCTGCTGGACTGCAGGCAGCTCCACACACAAACTGTCTCACATGGCCCTGCACCCAGGGCTCAGCTTGTGTGCAAATGGATTAACCTGCTCGCAGATGATGGAAGTTGTCTTTGGGTCTGCAGTCGCAGGGAGCAGAAAGACCAAAAGAAAGTAAAGGAAAACCCTTTCTTCAAAATTATGTGAGACATGACTCTGTGGCTCTGACCTGTTCTAGAAAGAGTATGAAAATGGCAAAATCATTGATTAGACAAGTAGAGCTAGTGATAGACAATACATTAGCTCTGAAGAACAATTTCTCAGCCTCTGGTTGTCAATCATTTGCAATTTCTCTGAAATTTGCACCTTCTTGACTGGAACTTCATTCTTCAGCTCTGCGTGAGCATAAATACTTTTCTTCTCATATTTGAGCAGAAAGCAGTAATTCTTCTGTAAGTTGCAGAAAATGGGAAGGAAAAGATGGTCTGTAATAAAAAGAGGGTGTTTTAAGTGAGAGAAATGACTGAATATTGAAAGCTGACATTTCTGGCAGAAATTGCCCTTTCTGAAGGGAATAGGAAGGAGATTGGTTTTAATTCGGTCAATTTTAGCAGTTAAAAAGTTGTGTGAAAACACAGTAGATCCCTCTTCTCCATCCCTTTCTCTCTCAAAGTTCACAAACCAACAAGGCTGACTACAACATGCGACTACCACAAGTTTTAAGATTGCCACTACTCTCCAAGTTGTGGGGACACAGCTGAAACAGGGGATCCTCTGTCCTTGGAGAAGCTGGAAGAAAACCATTTGCTTTGAGAACTCATGCACAGCTAATAAAAGGCTGTTATTGGCAACAGACAAGAATGGGCAGCTGATCACATTTTCTTTTGCATGATCTCTGAGAACATTGTGTTTCTTACATTCAGAAGAACATGTGGTGCCTGAGAGAAGATGTTATCCCAATACTTGCACCCAAGTGAATAGAATCACAGAGTCATAGAACAGTTTTGGCTGGAAGAAGTCTTCAAGATCATCGAGTCCAACCTTTTCCTACCCCTATCAGCACCATTAAACCCTGTCCTCCAACAAAACATCTACTCTTCTCTTCAACACATCCAGGGATGGTGATTGAAGCCCCCCCCAGGCAGCTTGTTCCAGTGCCTGATCACTCTTTCAGTGAAAAACTTTTTCCTAATGTCAAGTTTAAACCTCCCCTGTTGTAGTTTGAACCCACTCCCTCTTGTTCTGCCACTAATTGCTTGTGAGAAGAGACCAGCACCAACCTTTCCTCCACAATTCCACAACGTCCTTTCAGGTAGTTGTAAGAGAGCGATGAAGTCTCCTCTCAGCCGCCTCGTCTTCAAACTAAAGAGCCCCAGCTCTTTCAGTCTTTCCTCATAAGATTTATTCTCCAGGCCCTTCACCAGCTTCTTTGTCCTCCTCCCTCTTGCTCCAGCACCTCGAGATCTCTCTTGTATTGAGGTGCTCAAAACCAGACACAATACTTGAGGTGTGGCCTCACCAGTGCCAAATACAACCAAATACAGCTCCTGCTTGTCACAGCGTTTCTAACACAAGCGAGGATGCCATTGGCTTTCTAGGCTACCTAGATACACTGCTGGCTCATATTCCGCTGCAGTGGAGTAAATTGCTATCAGCAGACAAGGATTTTACCTTTATCATAGTCTTAGCTGGAGACCGACCAGGTTAAACTATCATTAACATATTTTGCAGGCTTTCTGGCCAAGTTACAGAGCCTTGTCCTAGTAGAGCATCTATTTTACATGGGGCATGATGGGGAAGACATAGAGTTGACACCATGAAGCTTTGATGATGCATCAGAGAATTCCAGTTAAATTGGGTTACTCTCGAGTACGTTACTGATTCACGTTGTGTATGACAGAGTTGTGTTCAGTTGTAGCATCGCGAGCCTTCCTGAAGAAATACAGCTGTGCTAGCACCTGCTTTTTCCTCTAAGGTCTCAGATTCTCGGAGTTCATTTAAACTGGGAGGTAATTACACCTTCAGGCTTCACTGCTGGTAGCCTGTCAGTTAGCCATTGCTCCAACCACTTTTAGTAGACTCTTCCATCCACTGTAGAACAAAAAAACTAACTTGGAGTCTATTCTGCTGAGATACTTCTGTTGTGCTCTTGTTTCATTGCCTTTGTGGAAACAATAGTTCAGATAATTAGTGTCTTGGTTCATCATGAGTTTTTCCTCCAACTCAAGAAACACAGGGCACTTTCTGAGGACAATAACTGAATGTCAAACACATAGTTAGGAAGTTTGTTTTCCTGCTGTCTTGTTGCTCTCTCTGAACTCACGTGGGTACTACTTACAGTTTGCCGCATAGTTTGAGCCGAACGTGATGCTGTGGGCTTGGGACTACAATTCTCATTATCTTGGAGTAGTCCAGTATTTTTAGACTTGAGACCTGTTTAGTCTGCTGAATTCTGACTTGTTTTGATCAGTCTGATGGAAAATCACAGTTGGAGGAGATTTGGATGCAGCATATGGATTTGGATACAGAGTGCCTGCATAGCGTGTTCAAAACTCAGCTAAGTGACTCAAGGCAAGGTGTTGTGAGCTGACACCTGTCTAAACCAGGACACAAGGCTCGTTCAGCGTCATCCAGGCATTACTTTTGAAAATGGTAGCCTACAAATCCTAGGATTTCCTCCTCAAACAAGAGCTAATGGGTTCAAACTACAACAGGGCAGGTTTAGATGTGACATTTTTTCACTGAAAGAGAGGTGAGGCACTGGGACAGGCAGCCTGGGGAGAGGGTTGGGTCATCATCCCTGGAGGTCTTTAAAGATCCTTTAGATGTGGTGTTGAGTGATCTGGTTAAGGGTGAGCTTTGTAGAGTAGGGTTAATGGTTGGACTTCCTGAGGCTCTTTTCCAACCAGAAAAAGCTCTCCATTTGCAAATGTACCAAGATGCGTGAATTAGCTGGGTAGCTTCACTCTTACAAGACCTTTTACAGAGTAAGGACCCGAGGAGGGAAAGTGCCCGCTGTCACTACTACCCAATTAATAATTTAAAACTCCTCAGATGCCTTTCATGAGGGGACTACCTCCGAAAAGATTAATTATCAGGCTTTTATACCTGATTCCAGACTATTGGGAAGTTATCTGCTGGTCAGTGGATTAGCCCTAGAATATTTCACAGCCTGTATCCAAAGACTGTG
Source organism: Phoeniculus purpureus (assembly GCA_028565055.1). Classification (NCBI taxonomy): domain Eukaryota; kingdom Metazoa; phylum Chordata; class Aves; order Bucerotiformes; family Phoeniculidae; genus Phoeniculus; species Phoeniculus purpureus. The sequence continues at coordinate 8,437,726 of JAOXOE010000343.1, read as the reverse complement.
GCCATTTGACTGCAGACTGCATTGCTTTCAGTTACAAGAGCTGAGCACAGCGTGAATGATGTAGCGTGGAATGCAGTGAGAATCACAGTGTCTTGTGAGATCTGAGTCCCTGCGGCTTTCCAGGGAGCCTTATAACAGCAAGAGAAGTCTATATCCCCAGTCTCTCTTCCTTTCCAGCAGTGTATCTGTGATAGTGTGGTTGGTATGTCTGGGACAGGAACGTCTAAAACCTGCTTCAGTTCTTCATCCTGATATTCTGCTCTGCTCTTTGTAAAAGAGAGTGTGAGAAAGCCCAAAGCTTTATCATGATGCCTTTCAGAGCGACAACAGCATCTTTGCTCTGCTCTGCCCACACACAGCTGACTTTGCATTGCATTAGTCTCTAGTCAGAAATGCCACACGCTAGTGAACTATGTAACTGAGAGCAGCATCACCTTCCCTGGAGGATATTAAGCATCATGCAACAAGCGCTTGTAGGGAAGACTGAGGACTAACCCTGCTGCTGGAACCGACGGTTTCTTCAAAGAAGGGTTGCTAACATTGAGAGCTCTGCTGCCAGCCTGGGCATATTGCCAGTGACGGGGTGATATGGAGTTGGTGACAGGGACTGTGTGAGCTGGCTCACATGTGTGCATGCACAGGTGTGATGGGGAGAAGCTGAGTTTGCTGGGGCTGTTCAGCCTGGAGAAGAGGAGGTTGAGGGGAGACCTCACTGCTCTCTACATCTACCTGAATGGAGGTTGGAGTGATGCAGGGGTTGGCCACTTCTCCCTAGGGACTGGCGATAGGACAAGAGGAAGTGGGTCAGGTTGTGCCAGGGGAGGTTCAGATTGGATCATAGGAAAAACTTCTTCCTAGAAAGAGTGGGGAGTCCTTGGAACAGGCTGCCCAGGGAGGGGGTGAAGGCACTTTCCCTAGAGGGATTTAACAAACAGGCAGAAGTGGTGTTTCAGAAGATGGGTTCGTGGTTGGGGGTTGTAGGGCAGACAGCTGGACTTGGTGATCTTAAAGGTCTTTTCCATCCTTGATGAGGCTGATTCTATGATTCTGTGTGCAACTAGCTGAATTAACTGATTAAAATGGTCTCATTTTACACGTGAGTTTAAACAAATGCTATTTATCCGCACTTCTGCTTCAGTCCCAATCTGCACAGAGGGTGAAAGACAGAGCAGAAGTGCTCACTGTTACTTGAAATTGCTGCATAGCTGCACCATTGATATTACCTTTTTCTGATCTATTTACTCAAATAGATCTGAAAAATATATATTCAGATGTATTTACAGATATATTCACTCAAATATATCTGTGGTGTGGAGTGAAACCTCAGTGTGGCTTTCATCTCATTCTCCAGTATTTGTCTCCATGCTCTTTTGTCACCATCAAAACCCCAGGACACTGTGCTGGTTTCGGTTTTGAAGTGTTTTGTGTCTGTGTGAACAGCTGAGCCTGCCTTTTCACTACCTGCCTGCCAACACGATGATCCCAAGGGAAGCCGGTGAAGCATCGAGCAGCAGCATGGTGTTTATTTTAGCTGATACTGTAGTAAAAATGTGCTGACAGTCACTTACTGGAGATGGAGATATGAGAAAATGTATGAGGAAGGTGGAAGTTTGTCCTGAGTTTTTTGTGAAGATCCTGAAAACGAGAACATCTGTGCCCTGGTCCAGGAACAGCGCAGAGGCATCTGTCCAGCACAGTGCTCATATCGTACTGAGCAACTGGATGGGTTCTGAGATCCTCCCTGTTCATAACCTACTTGGTCTGTTTTCTCCATGGTCAAAGTGAAAGTAACTGATGTGAGAAAATGAGCCAGAAGAAACTAAGCCATGAGCACAGCCATAGAAATCCCTGTCTGTACAAAGCCTTGTGGTACGTTTGAAAAGGGAACTGCTGGAGAGAGTCCAGCGCAGAGCCGCAAAGATGATGAAGGGAGTGGAACGTCTCCCTTATGAGGAAAGCCTGAGGGAGCTGGGTCTCTTGAGCTTGGAGAAGAGGAGACTGAGGGGTGATCTCGTTAATGTTTATAAATATGCAAAGGGTGGGTGTCAGGAGGATGGAGCCAGGCTCTTCTCAGTGTCATCTGGTGATAGGACAAGGGGTGATGGGTGTGAGCTGGAACATAGAAGGTTCCACATCAGTATGAGAAAGAACTTCATGGTGAAGGTGACAGAGCACTGGAACAGGCTGCTCAGGGGGGTTGTGGAGTCTCCTTCTCTGGAGATGTTTAAAACCCGCCTGGATGTGTTCCTGTGCAGCTTGATCTAGGGGATCCTGCTGTGGCAGGGGGATTGGACTGGATGACCTTTAGAGGTCCCTTCCAATCCCTAATGTTCTGTGATTCTATGATTCTGTGAATGTAGTGAAGGAAAGGTATCTGGGGAGAAGGTCTAGTTTGATACTAGCTTTGGCAGGAATCTGTAGATGGAATTTTTGCATTCAAATGTAGATGTAAGTATCTGTAATGGCTGTGTCCGGTGGTTTAGTTCTGTTTGTGAAGTATTTCTTCCTTGGAAGCAAAAATGTACCTGAAATCTTGATACAAAATTGTGTTTCTCCATTAAAGAAACCAGATCTCTTGTTTCCAAGGGCTCTTGACCCAACTGGGTTAGAAAATTCATGTTGCAGCTTTCTCAGGGTGACTTTTCCTGTGAAATTAACCCATTGTGATAAATCATAGTTTATTAAGGTTGGAAGAAACCCCCAAGACCATCCAGTTCCACCATCAACCCAACCCAACCCTGACCACTAAACTCTGTTTCCCAGGGCCACAGCTACTCGTCTTTTGAACCCCTCCAGGGATGGCGACTCCACCCCCTCCCTGGGGAGCCTGTTCCAACCCCCTGACCACTCTGTCAGGGAAGAAATGATTCCTGATGTCCAACCTAACCCCTCCCTGGCACAACTTGGCCCCATTTCCTCATCTTCTATTGCTGGTGACTTGGGAGGAGAATTGGGACTGAATTATCAGTGGCCATGTTTGACAAGTGCCAGTAACTCACCCTTCTGAAGATGGAAAGCTGATCACCTCAAGACAACACTCACCAGCCTGTGGAAGGAACAGACCCCTGTTGGAAAGCTGCAGTGTCTTCTGGCTGCTTGGCGCCTATGGTGATTTTCCTTAAGAAAGCAGGGGGCAGGGAGGAAGAAGCATAAAAATGGAAGCACCTGGGTTTTTTCTGACTGTTTCACCAATAAGGCAAGAAGAAAGCTTTATTGAGGTGTGATACAGCCTGCAATGAGTATATTGATTTTAAATGTGATGCCAAATGTACTGTTCAGTGGAACTAGGTGGTTGCCAAGGGTAGTGTGGCCTCTCAAGCTTTGTGATATACTGGTTCCATGATCTGCTAGCGATCCACAGCCCCATGTCCTGCTGCTGTGGGTGTCCCTGTCATATGGACACCAGCGCCTTCCTGTCCGTCTACCCTTCTCGCCCACCCTCTCCTCTATTTCAGCTCTTGCCTGTGTCAGTGTGAAGGGAGTTGATCTAAAGCCAGCACTGGGGACAGTGTGAACAACCACCACGGGAGTCACTTAAACAAACGGATTAGTAAAACTTGAATGTTGTGAGCCTGTCCCAGGCAGGACTACACTCTGAATTAAACATAAGGTGACTACTTCCGCGGAATCAGTACGTGCAAATAGCATAGCTTGCAACCACGTTTTATTTTCCAGGCAGAAGTGGTTCTTAACAGCTTTCTGAAGGCTATGCTTCAGCCACCTGCTGCTAAACTTGTTTGCTTTTTCCTAGAAAATGTGTTTTTGCACAGCACTAAAGCAGACGAGTGCGCAGCCAGCGCGCTCGTGCAGACTCGGGGCTAGACGTTTGGTGGGTGTCTGAGAGTCATGTTTCTAATGAACGCTGTAACTTTCTACAAACTTCCTTGTAGCCAGTAGAAATGACAGGGATGGAGGGTGGAGGGGTGGAGATGTGGGAACTTCTCTCTCATCCTCACTCTGCTCTACCCAGGTTCTGGAGCCCAAGGCAATCATCCCTGTTACTAAGAGACGCCAGTTTGCGGCTTTGCAATGGGACTCTGCTTTGCAGCGCTAACAGGAGTTTTCACTACCAGACCCTGTTCTCTGGCTGTTTGTCTCTGGTACGTGTGCTCCGCTATTGGGCTGCCACGGGGAGCTCCAAGCATGTATTTTGCAGAGCTTGCTTCCATTTTGCAAATACACCCAGCGCACTGGAGTACCAGTTGCTCTTTGCAGCTGGCACATCGCAGTCCCAACAGGAGAGTGACTGAAATACAGACGCTGAGAGCAGCCGCTTGCTGTGAAATCCTGTTTCCCAGTTGGTTTGTTCTGAGCACAGAGGAGTTACCTAAAAAAACCTGATAACCTCGCTTTTACTTTGCTTTAGAATATTCTCCTTCCTAGAGACACTGGGCAAAACTTACATGTTTGCAATCTGTACAGCATTCCTCCAGCAAAGTTAATTGTGACCAAAATTTCCTGTGTTTGGAACTTTTCTCTCTCTTGCTGTCACTTTCACCCTCTCCAGGAGGACAGGTCTGATGGGAAGTGGCTGAGGGAACTGGGATTGTTTAATCTGGAGAAGAGGATGTTGAAGGGAGACCTTATTGCTCTTTATAGCCACCTGAGGGCAGGGTGTAGAGAGGTGGGGGTTGGTCTTTTCTCCCAAGTCACCAGTGACAGAACAAGAGAAATTGGCCTCGAGTTGTGCCAGGGGAGGGTTAGTTTGGACATCAGGAAAAATATCTTCCCTGACAAAGTTGTCAAAGATTGGAACAGACTGCCCAGGGAGGGGGTGGAGTTGCCATCCCTGGAGGGGTTCAAAAAACCCTGGAGAACAGGGTTTAGTGGTCAGGGTGGGGTTGGGTTGATGGTTGGACTGGATGATCTTGGAAGACTCTCCCAGCCTGAATCAGAGCAAAATTGTTAGATGCCAACAATAAGAAGTGATAACCTCCATTCCTAGCGATCATTAGAATGTTGTGGGGTTTCCTTTCTGTTCCAATGCTCCCATATATTAGAGATGGCTACCACTTGTTGGTTTAATCAATAAATAAGGAACAGGTAAATGAGGTAAGGGTGGGATTTCAGATCCTTTATTTTGGAATGCTCATTCTGAGTCTAACATGCAGGATGAGGAGAAAATCCATAAGAAGCAGCTTAGTCTTTGGGTGCTAATTTACACCACACGAGGGTCTGGCACGTTGATTGTTCGGTCTGTGTCTCAGAGAGCCCTGGTGTTAAAGCTGTTATATGGACAGCAGGCAAACTGTGTTTATTAACATCTTGTTGTTCTTAAATCTGAGCAATTTCTTTTCTATTGAAGTGCTTAAGGGGGAAGGACACTTCCAACCCTAGTCCAAATTGAGTCTTTATGACACAGATAAAATAAATGTAGAAGCCAGGCAAACTGAACATGTTTTTTATTGCTATTAAAAAGGATGTAGATCTGGACTGACAGCTTGTAAACTAAGATGCAACTTGATCTGATTTCAAATGGCCAAAATGTGGTCCCGTCCTCAAAACAACCCAGGGAAATCATGGTATTGTGTGAAGTGGCTCCGTACTGAGGGGGCTGGATTTCTCGTCTTAGTAAAAGGAGATTATGCCATGGAAGAAAGTTTTGTATTTTCGTGTTGTTTCCCTTTGAATTCACTACTCAAAGCAAAGGAAAGCAGCTGCACCTCAGCAGATGTGCAGAGACACACGCTCGAGTGATTAGACTGTATTCTGCCTCCTCATCACTGTTTGCTCCTTTTTCACTTGATAGCCCAGTCTCTCTAACCTTCCTCCTCTTCCTCTTCTACCCCCTTTCCTCTTGTGTCTCCATTTCTCTCTCCCTACAACCTTTGATGTGGTTCACTGGTGACTTACTGGGATGTTTTGGAAGTGGTGCAGTTTATCAGAAGTGCAACGCTTTTCTTTTTAGACAACAGCCATTTCACAAACATCTCTTCCACCCCAGCTACCAGTGATTTAATCAACAATAAGGACAATAAAACTCGTCTTTATTTACACCACACTGACACATTCTTGAATATAATGAGAGAGACTTTGGCAGGTGCAACCTCACAGAGAATTTGTAAAAGCCCAATGGACATTTATTGCTCCCCTAGCACTAACTGCGTGTGTTGGAAAATACGTGTTAATAGAGGTGGATGTGTTTATACATGTGGTTGTAAACCTTAGTGAACAAGACATAAACCAAAGATGACAGAATAATTCAATAGGGAGAAAATTAGCAAAGGAAAGAGAGCTGATAATTTATATCTTGAAGAACCTCAAACCATCAATATGATATTTGAGTTGTCCTGGTTGTGAAGTGAGCCAGGAGCTACTACTACTTCTCAGGAAATTATACCAGTCATTTCTGCTGCTTCCCAAATCTACAGCTCTATGTACAGAGTTGAGACAGGATGAACTTAACTACCAACTCCCACCAAGTGAGTGAGTAACTGTGGAGTATACCCAAGAGCTTAATTTTGACAGAAAGGCAACATCTCCTTAAACATCATGTCTACCATTCCACAGATACAAACACTATATTGCATAAATACTATACTTCTACCCCCTAAATGGTGTTTTGTAAGTATTCTTTAGCATCTCCTAAACCACGTTGTTTATAAGTGTGGTAGTGGAAAAGCTACATCCGTTAACTTTATCCGAAAAATAAAAGGAACCCTGCTGTTAGTTGCGGAGGTAAAAATAGCTGACAGTCGTTTCTTAGCTCTTGGTGGTTCTAGTGAGCTGTTCACTGTGGTAGAGTGGAGTGCAACCACAAAACCACTGGAAATTAAAAAGAACTCCATAAACAGATAATACAGAATAATCAGTGTTCAACCACAGGAACATGACGCATTTAGCTACAGCTACCAGGTAACACTGATTCACTGAGAGAACACCTAGGGGCAAAATTCACAGTCCTCTATGAAAAACGCAGATGCTCACTCAGTGATTCCCTAGCACTTGTTCCCTCAAGAAATGTCAGCGTCTTTTAGCTGGGTCCAGGTATAATCGATGTCACAAGCTTCAGTGTAAAACTGCCGTGTGAAGGTTACAGTTTTCAGCGTGAGGTTGTTCCAATCTTAATGCACACCTGGAAATGAACTTACAGAAATGACAGTATTTGAACCGGGTTTGTTTGTACCGGATGGTTTCCTTCTCTTTGTCCCCCTCCTCATTCAGAATATTTTTTTTTTTCATTATTATTTCAAGAGAAACAGGCTCAGGCCAATGTTTTGAAGTGTTTCTACACTGCTTCGCCTAGGGAATTTGTGATGCTACTTCAACAGGATTCTTAGGTTTCTGCCCAAGGCTCCTGCTGACATCCTTCCATGCTCACAGATGTACCACTGTCAGAGAGCAAGGACAGAAGAGCTGTAGAGCTGAAATGGCAAGAGAGGACAAACTAGAGATACTACTATAGAAGGCAAGGATGGGGTCAAAACCTCTATCTGATACATGAACACCCAGAACTGACTGACAGATTGGGAGCCAACAGATTCATCTGCATTTGCTGGGGCATCGGGAGAGAAGGGGAGGGGAGGGCTATGCTGTGTATCTCATGGCACATGATTCTATATTTCTAAATACGTCAAAGATAGCAAATGCTAAGTAAGAATTTCTTATCTTGTAAGGAAATTTGAAGCTGGACTTGAACATAACACTGAGTGGGTGATTGTAACCTTCATGTTCACCGAAAGTTAAATCTTCTCTCACCTAATACTTTACTGGCTTTGAATCTATGAAGGATGAGTAGTGGAGGTAAGAGAGACTAAACTCCCTTACCTATCCAAATTAGAGTTAGAGTTGGTGGATATTTTTGGTGTAAAACTTCTTTATTGCTTGAAAAGTTCCACAGGTAACAAAGCAACGCTGCTAAGACAGAGGGCACAGCTCAAAACAACACGTTGGGCTCTGATTCTAAAACTGGTTCTGTTCGCAGTCCCAAGTCACACTTTAAACAGCAAAGAAAATCTTTAGCTGCTTTGTGTCAGAGATAGCAGCACAGACTTTGTCTGCCTCATGGGAGAGAGGAGTGTGTATGTGAAAGACAGCTCCTCTTTAGGGTTCTGCTGGTAAATGCCAAGGTAATGGGATGCTCTATCTTTAGCATCAACAGATAACCTGCCTTCACGTGTTTAATCCTGTGGATTCAGTGAGTCCGGTGTCCAGTGTTTGTGCTCAAAACTGTGTTCAGAGCCTGTTGTTCAAAAGGAGAGTCAGTACAAAACCAGGACAAAGAGGACAGCTACTCACATGGCTGCATGGCCAAAGGACACTTTTTAGGACTTACAAGAAAACAAAAACTTCAGCGTGACAGAGAGATTTGATTTTATTTTTCAGCTCTTGCATGTTGAGGTTTAGAGCTATTCAAGATGAGGAAGACTGCTGCAAAGACTGTTGCGTTTCCAGCCCCTTTGATTACCGAGATCATGAGCAGGAAAAGGGAATATTAGGCAGAAGTACCCTAACTGTGAGCTGATCTTGTCTGGAAAAGACAAAGGGTTGTCACTAGTCATCTCTGTCTGTTTTCTTTTCATGTAATCACAGAATTTTTGAGGCTGGAAAAGACCTCTGAGATCATCAACTACAGGCTGCTTCATCACAGGAGAGCCTAACTGGTTTCACCCGAACAAGAAATTAGAGATGTGAACTCTTTCCTTCATGCCCTTTATCAGGACACAACTCTGTGGTTCAGTGCAGGCAGTGCTTAGTTGTGTCCACATTGCCCTGAGGCTAAACAGCTTCACAAGCTGCCAGTGGAGCACAGCCAGCCATCTGGTGAGTCATCCAATCGTAGAATGAGATCAGGTTGGTTAGGCAGGACCTTCCTTTCCTAGACCCGTGCTGGCTGTGCCTGATCCCCTGGTTGCCTTGTACCTGGCGCTCAGGATGATCTGCTCCATGACCTGGCCAGGCACTGAGGTCAGGCTGACAGGCCTAGAGATCCTTTTTCTGGCCCTTCTTGTAGATGAGCACCACATTAGTCAACCTCCAGTCATGTGGCACCTCCCTGGTTATCCAGGACCGGTGATAAATGATGGAGTGTGACTGCCTGTCCTGCTGTCTGTGCACATTCCCCCTAGTCGCAACGACAACTTCAGATATCAAAGCATGAAAGAATTTCAGCTCATGAGAGCATATAGGAGCCATGAGTAGGCACCATCCCCAAATCATGGAGATGCACTTAATGCCATGTGGCAGAAGACCAGTTAAGATTTTGAACAACCTGTGCCCAGAATTTGCCTTTCCTTGCTTTCCTAGCATGTGCCCTTTTTTTGTCTCCTCAGCACCTGTAGGGCAGGATTTGAATTACAGAGCAGTCCACAGGAGCCACATCATCTTCCTGTGGACTACAGACAGTCAGGACAAGGGGCTGTATTCAAGGAATGGGTTGCAGTCAAGAATTTGCTCTTCTGTAGAAGCTTTTTTCTCCATCCTTTTTTCTTCTAGTTTCTGCTCAGCACTTCAGGGCAGGTTTTTCTCCCAGAGGACTTGATTGGTTGCCATAGGCTGCTGTTGAGAAATAAAGTTCAGTCTCAGTCTCTGGTGTAATGTAGAAAGGGAAATCATTAATTTAGAAAAAGAGACAGACTAACACTTACAACTCTGTGAACAGACCCGAGGCAGCAGCGAGCTGATGCTTCTGGTTCATTTCTCTTTCTTCCTTGCACATTTGTGCTGAGTCAGGTAGATGAAACCACGCTTAGAGCAACCTTCTGTGACTGTTGTCTTTTCCTTACATGCTGAACACTGGTGTCTTGTCTCTCTCATTGCATGTAAAGCTCAACAAGTCTCATAACAGCATTTCTGTCTCTTTTTCTAAAGAAATTGATTGAAATCTATTGGTATTTTAATAGCAGCTCTTTAGGGGAAGATGGCAACGGGTTAAATGACTTCAGGGTATTTGGTAGCTTTAAGGTTATACTTTTAAAGCTGGCTCTGCTTGCTTGTTTAGTAATAGAATCATAGGGGTTGGAAGGGACCTCCAAAAGTCACCTGGTCCAACCCCCCTACAACAAGCAGGGGCATCTTGAACTGGAACAGATTGCCCAGAGCCCCAGCCAGCCTGACCTTGAATGGCTCCAGGGATGGGGCCTCCACTACCTCTCTGGGCAGCCTGCTTCAGGGATCCATCACCCTCAGATTCAAGAGTTTTTCCTCCTGTCCAGCTTCAGTCTGGCCTTTTCCAGCTTCAAACCATGATCTCTTGTCCTGTTGTTCCCTGTCCTTGTGAACAGTCTTCCCCACCCTTCTGACAGCCCCTTTCAGGAACAACAAGGTTGCTCTCAAGTCCCCCTGGAGTCTTCTCTTTAGGCTGAACAACTTGAACTCTCTCAGCCTGTCCCTACAGCAGAGGTGGTCCAGCCCTTTGGGCATTTCTATGGCCTCCTCTGATCTTACACCAACACCTCCACATCCTTCTTGTGTTGGGAGCTCCAGAGCTGGGCACAGGTGAGGTCTCAGCAGGGCAGAGCTGAGGGCCAGAATCCCCTCTCTCAATCTGCTGACCACACTTCTGCTGATGCAGCCCAGGATGCTGTGGGCCTTCTGGGCTGCACCTGCACATTGGTGGCTCAGCTGGTGACTAGCTTTCAGGCATGAAAGCAGCAGGACATGGTCTCACCCAGTACAGTGATTCTTATCATCTGTACAATAAGAAAGTATCCAGGAGTTCACATCCCAAAGGGAAATGCAGAAAACAATCATGGACAACTTAGGAACAGTTTGTTCCTTGGGAAATTCTCCCCTAACGTTTTACCTGTTAGTCATGCCCTGTGCTGTACACAGGCTTGCATTTCCTCACTATAGATGCTAATACAACTGCAAAAGGGTCCCATTAGCCACGGAATCATGTAGAGTTAGAAAAGGTCCCAGCTGTCCTGTTCCTCAATGATTTTTGTGTTTCTTTCAGCAGTGAGTTCTCTGCTGAAGCCATCAGATTGCTGCCTTGTTTTCGGTTTCACTGTCAGGTTCTTTTGTATGAAAAGGAAGGTTCACCCCATTTAATATGTGCAAGCCACTACTCATCACATTGGTTAGCTCTGGTCTTTTAAAACGTGCCATCTTTTCTCCTCCTACTGAAGAGATTTCAAGCCTTTGGTACCCATGTCCCTACTGCCAAAGGAATGTTCCTTGACACAGTCGGTCCCTACTGTGCATAGAGCAAAGGGGCTTCTGTGTGTGAACAATTTTTCTGAGGTCTTCCAGAATCACCACCATTCACTTAGAAGGCAGCGCTTCGTGTATGCTGGCAGGTCCAGAGCTCTGCCACAACTCGTGTTTGCTCGCATTTCACACAGTGTTGTGCTCTTAGTCCACCCAAAGGTGTTGCTGGAGGGCCACACAGCCTCGCCAGTCTCAATTATCCTGTGGCATCTCCACATCTGAACAAACCTACTTCTTTGTGGGCCTTTGGGGCAAACACTGACAATGTTAGACACATTTTAATTCAACCATTATTTGTCCTCTTTCATTTCTCTCTTGCAGACAGTTCCTGCTACCCAACAACAGGACTTTAGATCTGGTTTTGTGTTTCCCACTGTAACTATCAGCCACAGAGGGTTATTAATTGCTTTAATGCATCTGCATTAAATGTCCGGCAACTAATTTTCTCTTGTCATATAAGCTATAGATACTGAGCCTCCTGCAGCTGTACCTGACTCTTTCCCCAGGCAGATTCCTCCCTTGAATTCCTAGGTCTCTTTAGAAGTCTCATGAGCTCTGTAGAGAGTTCCATAAAAGAGTAAACCAGAAGATGCCCTACCTGAACCCTTCACTCCAGAGCATCCCAAAATCTTCTGAACAAAGAAATGTTGTCTGAGACGGTTTCATCACTTGAGGGAGAGCAGCACCATGCAAATAGAATCATGGAATCATTAAGGTTGAAAGACCTCCAGGATCATCCAGTCCAACCATCAGCCCAACCCCACTACGGCCACCAAACCCTGTTTCCCAGGGCCACATCTACCTGCTTTCTAAACCCCTCCAGGGATGGTCACTCCACCCCTCCCTGGGCAGCTTGTTCCAATCCCTGACCACTCTGTCAGGCAAGTAAGTTTTCCTAATGTCCAACCTAACCTTCCCCTGGCACAGCTTGAATTTGTTGTTGCCTCTTGTTCTATCGCTAGTGACTTGGGAGAAAAGACTGACCCCCACCTCTCTACACCCCCCTCTCAGGTCACTGTAAAAAGCAACTGCTCAGCCTCCTCTTATTCAGGCGAAACAAGCCCAGTTCCCTCAGCTGCTCTCCATCAGATCTGTCCTCCAGGCCCTTCCCCAGCTTCATCGCCCTTCTCTAGATCCACACCAGCACCCCAAAGCCCAAGATGAGAGACAGCTGAAATGCCTCACAGATTCAAACTCTCTCTAAATAAAAGCCATTCGTAATTCATTGCTGGCTGGACTAACAGTAGTGATCATTACCATGAACCAGTTTAGAGCATCCCAGGATGCTGTAGCACCTTGAGAAATACTAGCAAGTTACTGTCACAAAGAGCATAAGCCATCTTACTCGCTGATGGGACATGCCTGGGGGTGTTAGAAAAACATGTAGAAGTGGCCCTAGGGGACAGGATTTAGTGGGCAGAGTGTGGTTGGATTGATGGTTGGACTGGATGATCTTGGAGGTCTCTTCCAGCCTAAACGACTGTGTGATTCTCTTAGCTCTGTAAAACATTGCTAGTGCCTGTCTTTGTATCCAGTAACAGGGGAAGCTGTATGGGTCTTAAATGTGCTTCAGATTCAGGCTGACGAAGGTGATAGAAATACTCACCAGACTTGAGTTCTTGAACTGCAGTCATTACTTAGCGTGCACCTAATTCATACTTAGTGTTCCTTGAATGATAACGAGGATTTAATGCAGAGAAGCACCCAGTGCTCAGGAGATCTCTGGATCAAGGTTATGCTGTCTTACACCAACATGATTCCTCTTAGCAGAGAAATTTCTGACCAGTTTCTCTTTCATGCCCTAAGAGAACACTGAGGGTGCCAAAAGGGAAGAAAACAAGATCCCCGAGACCTCTAACTGGAAATGTTGCTTCCCCTCCTCCACTCTCACTGGAATTAAAAATTGGGGGAAAGCAAAAACAAGTGACACTCATTTCTACTGACGCAAGTGTTCACAAATCTGTGTGTTTGTGAACCTTTCATTTCAGGCCTAAGTGGACCTGACAGGTCTTTTTCAGGAGTTTGCCCAAGGCCACACAGTGGCTTTGTGTCAGCCGGGATTAGACCTCAGGAATTGTTGGATTTCAGTCTGTGGGGCCAGGCTCACTCATGCTGCCATCAGAGCGCTCTGGGCTGGGTCAGTCTGATTGCTTTGTCCATGGGGTTGATCCATGGGCTCTGACTCCATGGTATGACTTTTCTGTACCAATAGAGGGCATAACCTCTTGTTGTCCTGTGTTTAGGTTTTGGGGGTTTTGGTGTGATGGAACCACATCATGCCTGTGCCACACATTTTACAAAAAACCCTGAGGCACTTAGAGCTCCAGGGCTTCTGGTCTACTGTGTGAAGTCTCTGCATGAGGACAGGACTCCCCCTTTGCCACTCGACCAGCCCCAGAAGGGATGTGGGTGGTGTTCACAGTAGCAAGAAACAGGCACAAACTCAGGATTAAAATATTGTGAGCTGAGTTAAAGCTCTACCATCGTTTCTGGATTATCGTTCCAAGCTATTATTACCCTAAATTGTTCAGATATTATATTCTGTTCTTTCTCCTTGTCTCAAGGACTGTGACAACCAGATGGTGCCTGTGTTCCTAGCTAACTCACATTCCCTAAGGAGCAGTGGAATTATGTTTTCAACCAGGGTCCAGCTCACGAATCTGGCTCCTTCGTCTTCCTTCCTCACTCAGTCCAGATTCTCTCGTGCTCCATGAGAGGACACACTGCATGTGCCTTGTTGGCCTGCTCCAGCCACCACTCTGATGGCCTGTCTGGCCTGTCAGGCACTAGCTAGGCTACAAAAGAGGGTTTTGGGGCAGCGCCCCAACCTCCAGAGCCCTATGCTGACAGGGGCACCACTGCCACACTGCCTTGTGCCATGCTAGGGTTGTGCATCCATCCCAACCCAAGCACAGGCTTCCCCTGCTCTGATAGCCAAGGGATGAGGTCATGAAGACAGATATGAGATGGTGACTCCATGGCAAAGCAGCACAGTGGTTTTTTTAAGGTAGTTGTGGGGAAAAAATATTTGGAGCATGACTGGAGCAGAAAAGGGTTTGACACTGCTGGCTGCAGGTCTGACACTAACACAATGACCCAGGGAAGATGAATTTCTCTGGACCTGCTTGGAAAATGCTGCATAGGGTAGTTTTCCAAGGCCCTTTTAAAACTCTCCCTTTACAGAGCTGGACTAAAGCGAACACACTGCAGCTCCTTCTGTGAGTCTGCAGAAACTGTGCCAGCCTTCAGAGTCTCCTGCTGCACACACAGTGGCTGCGGGGGAACTTCTTGCCATCTGTAGGTAACAACAGCAACGTCTTGCACTGTTGAAGTGTTCTCATCTGTGGATATCAGAAGGGTTTCTAAATATTAACTCGCTAGGTGATGCTGCTGCAGCAGTGCTGAGCCCACCTCTGACTTGGGGGTGGTTTGGGTGGCTTTTATGAACCTGAGACCTCTGCAAAGGCTGTCAGCCTCCTCCGCAAAGACAGTGATAGACAAGAAGATGTGGCTGTTTTGGAGCCTGTGGGCTAGGACAGTTTGGGTAAGGAGGACACTGCAAGCCATGTCACTTTGATACTTGTGGACTCTGCTCTTAACAATCATTTGTTGGCCTAAAATCTAAGCAGCTGTGTCAGAGGAGATAACTGTGCATCTAGGAAAGCTGGAAGCAAAGCTATTTGTAGGGGGAGGAGTATACAAAGGCTCGATGTTGGCTCAAGGTTAAACAAAAACTTTCTAAACTAGTCCCACAGCAAGTACAAAACCCTTGACAGCTGGTCATGGTGTTCCAGCAAGCCAGATTGGTTTTGAGATCATTTTTGGAGCGTTTATCATCCTGCTAATATTTTACGGTTTACTAAATGAGAGAAAAACCCTTCTCTGGCAAAAATGTTCTGTTCTTAGATGAGTTGATGTTTCTGTATGAGAAACTTGGTGAAATGCTTTTGACCACCTTGAAGGGAATTTCCATTTTCCACTGTAGATGTGAGTTTGGATGCTGCTAGTACTCAAGTGAGTGAGATGCACCCACCTTCTCTCAAGGAGGAGATGGTGAATCCAATCTCATTGCAATTCATACTCTGATGAAGCCAGTCTTTCCAAGAGAAGGAAAAAACGCCACTGCCAGTAGAGAACATGGTTTAGACTGCCCTCATTATATCATTATGCTTAGGAGATGGTGCAAGATCTAGAAGTGAAGGAACACACAGAGAGAGCAGTCCTAATTGTCTTAATTTGAGCTGATAGACTTCCTGAGGCTTTAAGCCTGCAAAGAATACCACTGGGTTCAGCAGGACAGTTTGAAACCTCAATATCAAGGGTGTGTTGGAATCTGTGGGAGAAAGGAGACTCTGTGTGTGTGTATGTGTGTGTGTGTGATGACCTCACTTTCCCCAGAGCAATGCTGTTTTAACATTGAAAGACAGCAGTGGACATTTCCCCTTGTGCGGCCCAAGCTACAAGTCCAATCTACACAAGAGAAATCCAACATCCACTGTACATTTACTGTGTAAGTAAAGAAAATCTTTAACACCATAATAAACACCCAACACCACAGCTGACATGAAGATGAATCTCAGCAAAGGTGAATATATATCATTATCAGTTTATTATATAATTGTTATCATGGCCCAAGGACCACTTCAAGGAAGACACAGGGGGAGGCAAGGTAAATGCAGGCTAAGATGCTTGTGTAGGAAAATCAGCTCTTGAGGCTTAGGGCATCTCAATACAAGGAAGTGCATGAGGTGCTGGAGCAGGTTCAGAGAAGGGTAACAAGGCTGGGGAAGGGCCTGGACAACAAACCTTATCAGGAGCACCTGAGAGAACAGGGGCTGTTTAGTCTGGAGAGAAGGAGGCTGAAGGGAGACCTTATTGCTGTCTGCACGTACTTGAAAGGAGACTGTAGAGAGGTGGGGGCTGGCCTCTTCTCACAAGTACCAAGTGACAGGGCAAGAGGAAACAGCCTCAAGTTGTGCCAGGGGAAGCTTAGGTTGGCCATGAGGAAAAAGTTCTTCATGGAAAGAGCCATCAGGCCTTGGAACAGGCTGCCCAGGGAGGAGGTTGAATCACCATCCCTGGATGTGTTTAAAAGTCATGGAGATCTGGAGCTTAGGAGCAGGTTTAGCAGTGGTCTTGGCAGAGTTACATTAACAGTTAATGACTCAATGATCTTGAAGGTCTTTCACAGCCTAGACTGTTCTGTGGGTCTCTGTTGTTTCTCACAGCATTAAAAAGTGCATCCAGTGAGTAATGCATGGATCTTTCCATAAAATACTCTTCACAGGACTGGTAGATGTTTCTGATTGAAATTGCTGCAGCTGGAAGCTCTCTCATGCCCTCTGACAGTTGTTCACCTCATGATTGCAGGATTTACTATTGACCCACAGACCCTGCTGGAGCCCCGACGCTCACTGGGGCTTGTGAGAGAGGGCTTCTATAGAGACCTGGTGCTGTTTCTCTACGGCGAGGAAAAGGCTGTAAGCAGTGCTGTTAGCTTCTTGCTGTGCTCAGCTGGAGCTGTGCCCAGCCACTCACCATCACTGTGGAAGGCAGAGAGCAGGGGATGGCCATCAGCCTCAGGAGAACAGGGCCGGGCAGCTCCTGCTGCCAGCCTCAGAGGAATCCTGCCTACGCTTCTCTTGATCTCTTCCTTTTGTGTCCTTTCCTCACCTGTTTTGTTTTGGTTTTAATTAGCTGCTGTCCGCTGTATCCTGCTGATGACAACAAGACCGGCATAGGGGTGAGAAATGTTTTACACACAGAGCTTGTTCTTACTGCTTGTTTGTGCATCCCAATGCCTCCAGCACACACACACGGTGCCCCACTCCCTTTCCATGAAAATTTATAGATGCCTTCAATCTCTAAAGACAATCCTAACGACTTTACATATGCCTGAAACATCCCACTTCTGAAGGAGGAGAGAGACAACGAAGTTCCTTAATGCTACCTTATGCCTCATCCCAAGGGCTGGCTTCCTTTCATTTTTTAATTCAGCAACGCGAGGACATGATTCTCGTTTGAGTGTCACCCGATAAACTGGTGTGCTATGGGGCCAAGCCAGTCCTTTTTTAACACTGTAAGCAGGCCCTGGTGCTCTTGAAGAATTACAAATGTTGGTGGTTGATGTATATTCCATTTACTTATTTTCTTCTCTGTGTATTTATTTTGGGGAAAAAATAAAAGAGAATAAGTGAAGTATTTCTCTACTCACAGTCTCCCTGCAGCTCTGTTACCCTGTCTTGGCTGCACAGAGAAGCTGGACTGTGATTTTTATTTCTGCCCAAGAACAAGCCCCAGGTGCTGTCAGGCTCCTCAGCATCACTTGTTGTGCAGCTGGTGTGAAGCTCTGAGGACTTTGCTCAGCCAAGCCCTTGCAGACAGGATGTGCCTGGTGCAGGACATGGGCAGCGGAGCACCGGCACACACAGGAATCACCTTGGCTGTAAGGGAGTAAGGGTAAGCACTGCAGAGGCTGGGAGGATGGGGAATGTGCATGGATTGCTGTCTCTTTGTGGAGCATGGAAGCTGGGAAACTGTGAGGGGTGGGAGGATATGGGCAAAGCAGTGCGCTCCTAAGATGTGACTGTGCGGGGTTCAGGTGTGTCTGCAGCTGGTGCCAGCACTGCACTGGTTTTTAATGGTGATTTGCAGGCCATGGGGGTGTCTGCCAAGTAATCCAGCGGTGCTGTTTGGGGCGTGAGGTTTACAAATGTACTTTCAGGGCAGTAGATTTAGTGGCAAATAATGACAGACCAGTCACCTTCTAGGGGAAGTGTAAGCTTTGCACAGTGGCTGGGCTGAGCTGCTCTCCCTCCAGGTATTATTAAAGGCAAGACAGCAAAACCTGCCACAGACAGACCCTCAAGCCATGACTTTCTAGGAAGAAAAAAGATGATGTTGGTTAGCAAGAGCAGTATCTACAGCAGAAACACGCTTTCACACACACCACCTCCCTTCTAAGTGCTGCTGTAAGTTAGTGTAAATGGTTTCATAACAGCTTGGAACAACAATTATTTCAAGTCAGAGAAGTGTCACTCAGAGCGAATCCAGAGCGAAGTCAAGTGACTGTCACATGTGAATCACTTTGCGTTTGGCTGGCGTGTAGTTGCCTCCGTTTATTGTGTTTATGAACATTTCTTTGTGCAAAGAGGTGGTTTTGTCAATGTTTAAAATACTTCTGGTGGGTACAGACTGAGGTGGAGTCCAACAGAGTGGAAGAAAGGCATCTTTGCATCTCCACAGCTAAGGCAATTAGTTGTATTAAGTAGTTCAGTGCAATCACGCTTTGTGTTCCTGCAGGTTATGTTTAAAGCAGTGGCCAACACCAGGACAAAGGGACATTGTTAACATGGATAAATTACAGGGACCACCTTTCTCTGAGTGGTGCCAGCGTCGCGTTTTCAGCCTGTGTTACACTAAACAAGGAGCACAGGTTTAGTGAGGAACTGAATAGCCTTGTCTAGCTAAGGAAAGCTCATAGGAAAGAGAGGAAAAGGTAAGTTTGTCTTCTCACTGCCTCACTTCTTGACAGTCCTTCTGCTTTCACATCCTTGATGCCCAAAGGCTTTATTTCATACAATCATAGAATCACAGAATCGTTAAGGCTGGAGGAGACCTACAAGATCAAGACCAGCTGTCAACCCAATTTATTAGCGGGTGGAAGGAAACTTTTAGTCTTCTTTGCTTTCCACCAGTGATGTTGTTTCAAAGGTTAGGGGAAGAGAGAGTATTTGAATAAAGAAACCCTTAAAGGAGATACGTAGAGCAGCGACTCACTCCCTTCTGCCAGGCTCTTGCTATATTCAAATCTGAGGAGAACTGACAACGTGTTTTCCTGACAGAGCAGCACAACACTTTGAGGAAACAGTCTGTTGCAGACAAACATTGAGACAAAAAACCATAGGACCATCTGGCCTTTCAGTACAGGGTTGATGCTTGAAAACTAGAAATGTGGCTGTTTTTCCAAAGGCTGCTGTGCTGACTTCATCTGGGACCGCTGCAGAGGCTCCACATCCACGGGATGAGGTTTTATTCCCAGGAATGCAAAGATGAGCTGTCATGGGGTGCAGCAGCCAAAGGCTTTTGTTGTCCTGGCCGGAGGACTCAGGGTAGGACACCACACCAGATAAACCAAAGCTGTCTGTGAGTGCTCTGTCCAGAAGCTTTAAGGAACACAGGCCTTTCCATGAACTCTTAATCCAGTAGCTGCTGGACTCGATGCTTGTTTAATTACACAGGCAGTCATTAACATTTTAAACATCGCTGTTAACCAGAGCAGCCAGGAGACCCTGGTTTTCAGACTGCCTGTGGGTGGTGGAGAAGCAAGCATACTGGTGTTTCTGGAAGCATTTCCCTCACTTTTCAGCAGAGGAAACATGACCAGAAATCTCTTCTGCCAAGCAGCATCCCTATATCTGCCTCTACCTAGAAGAGGTCTCACTCCACACAGCCAGATTACAAATGAACCAGCACTGTGAGCCCTGGCATTTCAGTAAATGAGGGTGAGAAGTGCTGGCGGGCTGCTCACCAGTTCCTGCATCTATTAGCCAGCGTGAAGGTTATCCTCCAGCTCCTGGGGTCTTCATTAATGCCTTCTGGGCTGCACAATGCCTCCCTGCAGGAGGCAGGGAGGAACTTAAAGAATAAGTGCTGGCTTTCCGTACAGTCATAGAATTGTTCAGACTGGAAAAGACCTTCCAGACCGTCGAGTGCAACCATTAACCCAACTGTCCCAAGCCCACTGCTAGACTTTGCATTGTTGGTACATGATGCAGTTTCTTAGGCTGGCAGTAGCCACTCAGAGGCAAATGCAGGCCAGCACTCAGGTACAGACAGATTATTTTTATCTCTTTTTTTGAAAGTACCATCTACTCCCCTTGAAGATCCCGTCTTTAGTGCTATTACACACACGAGCCCTCCTTTCCAGTCTGATGAGGTCAGGGACAAGGCTGTGAAGGCATCTGCTTTCTCAAAGAGCTTTTCTGGGTGCCCCCATGTTATCTTATAGGCAGATGTCTACTCATCATGAGACAAGGAGCATGGGCATGCAAGCCTGACTTGGAGACCATGTGGTCCACCAGCACTGAAGGATGGCTCTTTAGTGGGGTCTGGTGCAAGGCTCCTGCTCCTTCTGGGTTGTCTCCACTTCCTTGCCAAGCAAGAAGGAGTCTATGGCTGTGCAGACCAGACTTTCACACTGAACTGAGTTCATGTCAAGCTTATACTCAAGATTCCTGCATTCGGTTAGCTCTCAAGCACTATGATTAACACTTGGGCTGTTTCTGATACATGGCATCAATTCACAGAAATATGCTAATCAAATCATTTGCATCTTTTTCTTGTTGACAAAGAAAGGGGGCTGAGCCATAACTGTCACAGCCCAGACAGAGAGACGCCTCTCGCCTGCTGCGCTCATGAAATAACTCTCTTGGGAGATGGAGGTGGGACACACAGTGCTGCTGCAGAGCACAGACAACCATCCTTCCCATTATTTTCTCTAAACTTCTCTAGGAAATCATAAAGGTTAGCCTTTTCCTTCCCACTCACATCCATTCTGTTAATCTTTTGCATGTATGTTCCTGATTAAGGTACCAAGTGACTTGTGCCTTTTCATACGGCAGGTCTTACCCCATTGGGGTGCTCACTCTTCACTAACAAAATGGAATTATGTAATGAGTCTGTATTTTTACAGTCGACTCAAGACCAAACAGCATATATCTGAAGGCTATTTTTCTGCTTTTCTTAAAGGGTAGGAATTCAACAGTGGTTTTCTTTACATGCTGAAAAGCAGCCCCTCTTGAGTTGCTTTGGTTTAATTTGATCAGCAGTACATTTCTAATATTTATACTTATACCTCTGCCTTTTGTCTGTCTTTTTTCCATACAAAGCAGGCAATGAAAAGCATAGCACCTTTTCAAGAGATTTTGCCTGTTGCTTAAAAGCAGGTTCTGTTTCCAAACAGAAATGTCTTGGGCAGATTGACTGCTCTGAATGAGTTGGAAACAGACTTAAAAGCATTTGTGAGATTAGAAATTGAATTACATCGTTGATATGTGTTTGAAAATAAGCCTAAACCATAGAGATAATTGTGGAAGTGCGAACTCTGAAGCTGTTCTATTCATTAGAAGCCTACTTGTTGTTGCGTGATTTACTCCACATTGTGTAAATAAATCATTTCAATAGAGAGGAGAAGGCTGTATGGAACTTCTGCAGCCAACTCAAAGCTCTTGCAAAGGAGTCTTTCGCAGCTTCATTTCTGCTGGTTGCACACAATGTGCTGTGACACGGAATGTGGATTATTTGAAACCAAACAATCACAGAATCATTATGGTCAGAAGAGACCTCCAAGATCATCCAGTCTAACCATCAACCCAACTCTACACTGACCACTAAACCCTGTTCCCTAAGGCCACATCTACTCATTTTTTAATATCTCCAGGGATGGTGACTCCACACCCTCCCTGGGCAGCCTGTTCCAGCCCCTGACCACTCTGTCAGGGAAGAAAGTTTTCCTGATGTCTAATCTAACCCTACCCTGGTACAACTTGAGGACGCTTCCTCTTGTAATGATGGTGACTTGGGAGAAGAGACCGACCTCCACGTTTCTACGTCCTCCTCTCAGGTAGCTGTAAAGAGCAACAAGGTTTCCTCAGCCTCCTTCTCTCCAGACTAAACAACCCCAGTTCCCTCAGCCATTCCTCATCAGACCTGTCCTCCAGGCCATTCATCAGCTTCACTGCCCTTCTCTGGACCTGCTCTGGCACCTCAATGTCCTTCCTCTGTTGAGGTGCCCAAAACTGACTCCAGTACTTGAGACGAGGACTCACTAGTGCTGAGTACAGGGGCACAATCACTTCTCTACTCCTGCTGGCTACACTATTTCTGACACAGACCAGAATGCCATTGGCCTCACCTGGGCAATCAGCCCTGCCAGGTCCTTTTCCACTTAGCAGCTCTCCAGCCACTATGCCCCAAGCCTGGAGCGTTGCAGGGATTTTTGTGACCAAAGTGTAGGGCCCAGCACTTGGCCCTGTTAAACCTCACAACTGACCTCAGCCCATCAATCCAGCCTGTCCAAATCCCTCTTGCTCAAGGGACAAGAAGGCTATAGGTTTTCAGTAAGAAGAGTGAAAAAAAGGAAGAGTACTACATACAGCTCTGCAAAGGATGGCAGTCAGGTCCTGTGCAGGCTCTGTGTGGAAAGTGTTGTTCAGGCTTTGTTCATCTCTAGCCCCTATGATGGGATTAGGAAGTTTCCATTTCCATTATCCATGCTGTGCTTGGCACTTTACAAATGAAGCTTGTTTTCAGCACCAAAGGATTTACATCTAGGTCAAGACTTTACTAGCTGTTAAGTGAGCTTGTGTGAATTAGGGCTGTGTTCGCTGACGGTAGCTGCAGGTAGCAACCAAGGAGTGACAACAGTGTGCTTGGAAATGTGTGAACAGAGCAGAATTACACAGCAGCAAATGGGAATGGAATTTCTATCACCACCTCTTGACATCAGTCTCTGGTCCAAATTGGAACGAGGTGGAAGACAACCCCATTGCTCTGAAGGCAGTGGTTTGAACTACGTGCTCTGTTGGAAAAGTCTACAAGAAGTAGAACAAGCTTGTGACTCTGACCCATTACATGAAGTGCTGTATTTAACGCACTCGCTTTGGGGTTTTGCTTGTTCTCTCTTTCATACTTTTTGTTTTAAACGGTGAATAAATCCCATCTGGTTTGTCAGTTTTCATAGCATGTTGCAGCTTTATAGTGTTTGGCATAGACATGAGTGAGTGTGAACATTAAAGAGCCTATTTCTTACGCACAGCTTTGCTTTTCCTTCGGTTTCTACTGATAAATACCACATGGCAGAGGTAGTAATTTTTTGTGGCCCCGTTCCGATCAACAGAGTAACTGCATTTCTGAACGGGTTCCCCTTGAGTTTGAAACAGTGTTTTCTCATTGGCAATACTAGGAATCGAGTTGAAATAAACGAAAAGATCCATTAGATCATTACTCTCATCAGACCTGCCTCTAGTGTCTCAACATTGATTTTACTGCAAAGCGTAAACCTCGATGCCTTCAGCTGATTAATGCCCCATTCCTTACTTGCATGCATGGATAGCATCTACCCAAAGGTCAGCATACAAGAGTGAGGTGAGCTGTGCTACTACCTTTCCCACAGCCATGGGCTTGGCAGCAAAGAAACGGAGGAAGCGAGTACATGAATGTTCATACCCAGAGGAAGGGATTGCAAAGGTCATTTTCAGCTACATAATGTGTCTGTCTCTTCCCATCGGTTATGATAATAGTCAAACATAGCAGCAAATATAAAGGTTTGTCTACTTGTACTTACGCAGCAATTACCTAATGGAGCTCATCTCAAAGGACGGACTTGTAAGCTGTGATTAGACTTTCTGCTGCTGTTGTTTTGTGAAGCAGAGAAATCTCTGACATGTGCCAGAAGGATGTTGTGAGTTTCAGTAGAAATAGGAACGGAAGATGGACAATAAGTGGAAAAATGGAGACGAATTGACCTTAGGAATCTGATGTTTACAGCCACTAATTAGTGAAGGAGGTAATTGCATGGTTGAAACTTAATGTTGTATAATTACAGAAGTATATTACACGGAAATTATGGATGTAGTGAGAGCCACCAGTTTTTCAAACTGATTTGAAAGAATGAATGAACTAGTGGCATCTGAAAAAAAAATACGAGGAAAAAAAGTCTATCAGGAAAATGTTTCACAGGTGCTGTTCTGCTCTTCCTGTGTGGAGAACAGGCATTGCCACCGTGCAGTGAAACTTTCGTGTTCTGCTAGTGTATGTAATTCCAATAATTCATTTCTCAACAGAATCACAGAATCACCAAGGTTGGAAAGGACCTCCAGGGTCATCGAGTCCAACCTTTATCCTATTATCTAACTGCTAGACCATATCCCTAACAACAGTACAGTGCTCCTGGACCTGACAAGATCTGGTGTACTTCTTCTGCACCATGGCCTGAGACCACTTGAGAATGGGGCATGAGCACCATCCCACATCCAAAGGGATCCATGTAACTGAATGCAACTGATGATTGCCTGGTATTGCTTGATTTTATGAAGTGTTTTAGGTGATTTGAAACTTGGACCTAAGTCTTGCAAACAGCTGCATGTGGAGGGAATAAGACCAGCTGGATGATGGGGTCAAATTCACTGTAGATTTTAGAATGCCTGAGCTGCATGTTTCCTCTCAGGATTTACACGTAAGAGAGAGGCTTACACGGTGTTTAAACTAATGGGAGATCTGTCTGTTGGCTGAGTATGTTTCAGCATGTGGATAATAGGGTATTAAGGCAGCTTAAGAGATCATTTACCTGTGTCCTACAAAACAAAACTGCAAAGAAAAACTGCAAAGATGCAAAAACCAGGCAGACAGGGTGTTTCAGGAGATGGGTTGGGGGTTGTAGGGCAGATGGTTGGATTTGATGATCTTGAAGCTCTTTTCCAACCTTAATGATTCTGTGATTCTAAGAAAATGCCATACAGGATTCTCCCATCCTCCAAAACACCAACCCAGTCTGTATGTTGCTGGAAATGCTGTCTGTTTTGTCTGTGCTTCACATCAGGATCAGTCTAAGGCCCCTGCCCCTAGAAGCTTGTCTGATATTCTTGTAGTCAGCTTATTTACAGTATCTTGTTACAGTCCTTATGAGTGGTGGCACCTCCAGGTGTAATGAATACAGGATCAATAAATGCCTACATGATAGCTAAGAGATTGGGGGTCTTTGAATAACTCTCAAGTGAAGCAGCATCTACAGTTGACCAGCATTGATTTTAAACTATGGTTGTGAAGGCTCCATCTCAAAGATGGTTTCGTTACTCGTTCATCTGAAACACTTGTTTTTACTCTGTGACTTATTTGGATTTATTACAGTAAAAAACATAAGGCATATTGAGTTTTTCTGGTTCAGGCTACTAAAAAAAGAGCCTTTTCTGTTTGCTTACACATCTCTTAGGTGTTTTTGATCACTTCCTCTCTGTTTTTTTATTTCATCAGCACAATTCCCCTAATTATCTCCACTTCATTTGATTTTATTTTCTGTTTACCCTGAAAGAAACTTCAGTTTTTAATAAATGGTGTTTCAGTGCCCATTCAGATACTGTGAGATCAAAAGCTAATTTGTCAATAAATCTTTTTCAAGTCAATTATTGAGATAACATTTTAATCTGAAGTTTTATTTTTACAAAAAAAAGAATTGCTTGCAAAACATTTCCTAACTTCTATGGCCGGAAGATGTGATGGAGAATCACAAATAATGACTCTCTGGACGGCAATAGAAGTAGCTGATGTCTTCAGTGCCCAAACCAAACATAGTCTGGAGATCTCTAGCTTGTCTCCGTCTGTTTTCTGTGTACCTGCTTCGGATGTGTTTTACCTGTCCATTCAGTATGTGATGCTGCTACATTTGAACTTAAACCTCTTCTAGCTGCAGAACCAATAGTCTTCCCACTGCAGCAACTACCAGCCCATGTACAGAAAAGGTTTGTACCACCATCCCTTCCAGAACTGAAGATACCATATACTGGGTGATAGGTTCCCCGGGCATCGCCATCCCTCTGCACACACACAGGCAATGACACATGTTGTGCAGTGTCGCTGCTTTTTCCCACAGGCATTTCCAGCACCAAATGCAGAATATGTCAATGTTTTTTCCCAGTCCAGCTATACCCCAGGATGTTGGAGCACTCTCTTGCTCTCTTCATAGATCTGCTGCAACTGCTTATGAGCATCTAATGAAGGAAAATTGAGAGCGTTGAGCAACCTGGTCTAGTGGGAAAGATATGTCCCTGCCCACAGCAGTAGGGTTGGAACTAAATGACCTTCAAGATCCCTTCCAGCCTAAACTGTTCTATGAGTCCATGAAAATGGCAAATTTTACCTTGCACAGGTACTGACCCCTGGTGTTGTACAAAAGGTAGGACTTGATCATTTCCAACTGAAAAGATATGGGAAAGATGGTGAAAATATTTTCACATGTAGAGTTGAGTAGAAATGGTCATTAACGATGTTTCAAACACATGCCTCTGCTTCAGCATTGTGCATCTTCATCTCGGAGCTCCTCCTCCTCCAGTTTGACATCTGCACTTCTTGCGTACAACCTCACAGGCCTGCAGTGCCTGTTACAAGAAAAGAAGCTGTTCTACTTCAGTCTGGATACAGCCCACGGTGTGTTTCACTAACTCATCTTTGTGGAAAATGCACAGCTTTATGGGTCCCATAAAGTGTCCCACCTAACACAGAACAAGAGCACCTTGCAGTACCTACCTAACACAGAAGTGATAATCGCACCATTGCACTGTTTTATGAGGCAGTAACCCAATTCCTGGGCAGATAAACTATGTGACTGAAGGCTGAGCAGTTTATCTTGATGAGGGAACTGTATTATTGCTGAGTAAACCTGCGAGACGGTATTGCTGCCACAGTGCCGTGCTTGGGGTAGGGATCTGTTAGCTTTGTGCTGTGGTCAGTGGAGTTTTTAAGTCTTTCGGTGTCCTGTTACTTAACTACCAAAACTGAATCAAACCCACTAGGATGTAGGCTTAGGCTCACTGTACCTTTAGTACGGCTAGCTAGGAGAAGGTACTCATAGCCAGTACAAGCAGCAGAAACGTGTGAACATGGTGGGTAGCCAGCATTAAAGGATGTGAACGTGGTGGGTAGCCAGCATTAAAGGATGTGAACATGGTGGGTAGCCAGCATTAAAGGATACATCCTGCAAAGCAACGAGCTGCTGGACTGAACCACTCTTGCTTTGGGTTTGGTTTGCCTAACTGGGGGGGGTTATGTTAGTTCTGATTGTATTATTAAAAACTAAGCTCAGGCTTAGTGTGGAATCAGCCAGTATATATGGGCACACTCTGCCCAGAGCCGTTAATCACCACTCTGCATGGTGGGTTGAGTATCTGAGACCGGCACAGCTCACGGGGATCAGTTTATCTACTGCAGAAAGAAATACTGTTCTTATTCGAGGATGTAATATATTTAATTACATATCTGTGATTTTTGCCACTGCTGAGGCCTGGGCAAAGCCCTCTCAGGCTTCACTTTACGTCGGGGACCCAGGAGAATTAGCCTCGGCTGAGTGACTAAGTTATCTCCATTACTTGAGCTGTGCAAGTAGCTGCCTGTCGTTCCTCTGTGGAAACCATTCTAGGTGCTACTGCAGCATGTGCTGTCATGGCCAAACTGCTGTCACTTTCTTCAGTCAGTGCCAGTGACAATGTACCTAGAGAAGCAGAGACCAGAGCACTGGCTATTCAGAGCAACAGTGAAAATCATGGCACCTACTCCAGTGGCCAGCTTGAGGCAAGACTTGAGTGTTCTCATTTCACCCTACTCGTGCTAAAGCCAGCTGCACTAAACTTTGTTCATCCATGATGGAGTTCGAGGCCTTCATACCTTCAATTATAACTTATGTGAGCCATCACTGACATTTGTGAGTCCCATGACTGCTGCTGGGTTGGCTGCAATAAGGTCTGAACCCACCTACAAACTGGTAGGGCTGGAACCATGGAGGATGGAACCATTAGTGGTGTCAGCAGGGACAAGCAGGTTACCTTGGTGTAGCAAGTGTGTAGGAGCTTTTCACAATTTTACCTGACTTCTGACCTTTCCGTCTCTCTCTGAGAAGCACGGATGAAGCCTTAGTGCCATTCACCCACCAAGGGAGGTCAGGGCAGACCGTACTCTTAACTGATGGAGTGTCCAGTCCTGCTTAGAGAAAGCAGGAAGAAAGCTACAGCTGAACACACAGGTAGGTATCTCATGGTAAAACTGAAGAGAGCTAAGGTATGACAGGGCCACAGAGCTTGAAACATGAGTCCTTAAACAATTTTTTTATCACTCCTCCAAGTATTTGGGTGATTTGTAAGAAGCCTCTGGAAAATAGTAATACATCACCCTCTCGACAAAGAAGACGACTGTCGCAGGTTAAATGCTAGAAAAAGTAACACAGCTGGGGGGATTTAGACAAGAGAAAAGTGGTTTCATAGCGCCTGTGTTTTCTGACGGGTTCTATAGGCTTGAATTCCTTTAGTTTATTGCTATTACTCTATCTGTTAATAGGGAAGGGAGGGAAGAAAAGCCAGACCACCACATGCAGCAGGCAGCCTTGAAAAAATTCCTGCATTTTGAATAACCGCTGGCTTAGAACATGCTAGAAAAACGACTCCTAAGAGATACCATGAAGTCTTTTATCACACTTGTGACAAGGTATTGTGTATGTACCGTAAGGAAAAGATGTTGGATACAGTCTAGTCAGTCGAATACTCCAGTATATTCTCATTCACAGAAATTGACTGGGAACAACTGGCATCTCAGTGTGTTTTGCCAAAAGCCTGAAGGGAAATTCTGTAATCAACTCCCTGCCTTTAGCTTCCCTTAGCACTGAAATACCAGTGCGGAGGGTGCCGCTGTGAGCAGCGTCATCGGAGATGATGGCAGACATCATCTGGAAGGAGACTCTGTCATGTGAAAAACTAAACCAAAGCAAACAGCCAGTCTGTTGGTGCCTGAGTGTTCCTGTGCTCTGCAGCACAAACTTGCCACTGCCCAAATCTGTTTGGTTAGAATCGAGGACAATTCTGCCTTTAAGTCAAAGCGGTTTTGTAGAGTGAGCTGGTGCAACAGAGATCTGTTCTGTCATGGCCCTTCTTCATGTGTACAAGACCAGGGAAGAGGGAAAGCAAAAGGTAGTTGAGGATTAACAGTGAACGTTTTGCTTGTTGTCACTGCTTCATCAGCTCTATGCGAAGGTGCTGTGACCGCCAGCTGTGAAAGGCCAGTGGAACAAAGCTGACCATGTGGTCAGGTGCCAGAAGCTAGTTATCCTGCTCAGGTTTTGGGTCATTGCTGTTCCTAGGCAACATGTCTGATTGACAGTGGCTGAACAGGAGCCAGCAGTGTGCCCGGGTGGCCAAGAAGGCATCCTGGCCTACATCGGCAGTACTAGCAGGACCAAGAAGGTGATCCTGCCCCTATACTTGGCCCTACTGAGGCTGTACCTTAAGTACTGGGGGCATTTCAGGGCACCACAATACAGGAAGGACAGGTGCTGGAGAGGGGACAGAGAAGGGCAACAGAGCTTGTTAGGGGTCTTGAGAACAGGTCTGATGGGGAGAGGCTGAGGGAGCTGGGGCTGTTCTGTCTGGAGAACAGGAGGCCAAGGGGAGACCTCACTGCTCTCTACAACTACCTGAAGGGAGGTTCGAGTGAGGAGGGTGTTGGCCCCTTCTCCAACTAGTGATAATGACTGGTGATAGGACAAGAGGAAAAGGGGTCAAGTTGTGCCAGGGGAGGTTAAACTTAGATCTTAAGAAAAACTTCTTCCCAGAAAGAGTGGGGAGGCCTGGAACAGGCTGCACACGAACAGGGTGGAGGCACCGTCCCTAAAGGAGTTCAACAAACAGGCAGACAGGTTGTTTCAGGAGATGATTTAGTGGTTCGGGGTTGTAGGGCAGATGGTTGGACTTGATCTTGAAGGTCTTTTCCAACCTTGATGATTCTGTGAGTCTACGGTCCTATGTGCACACACTGCAGAGCACAGCATCCTTAAAGGTTTAGTTGCTGAGGGACAGTTTTCAGCCTTAACACACGAGATGCTAGCGGACCTGTGAAGAAAGTGCCTCTCAGTGCCACTCACAGAAAGAGTGAGAACAAGCGGTATTGGCAACCCAGTCGTGGAGAGAGCTCCCAGAGCAGCCAATACTCTTCTTCTACTTGAGTCCAAGATGGTAAATATTTACTTTAAAAAATCTGAATCTAATTTACCTGGTCAAGGGCTTCTTGTACAATTTTTTAGACATTATTGCTGGAAAGAATTAAACAGATTTAACTAGATTATTTTGGTATAAGTCAGTGTCTTCCCTGAAAGGTAAAAAAAGCCCTCATACTGTGGCAAAGCCTATATATTTATTTTTCTTGTGTTTAATGTCTACTGTAGTGCTACATCTTAAAAAGCATGCTGCTAAATGGCACAGCCTGTAGAACAGGAGTTATGTGCACAGTGTGATATACCCCATGATTTAATTTGAATTTTCACCATTACTGGGACATTTGTGCAATTATGTGCTGCATTACGTTGCGAGCTGAAGCCCAGAGATAAGAGCAATGGTGTTTCAGAAATATCTACAGACCAACTTCAGTCTTTAAAAACAGCTTTGTGATTGGAGATCCTTGGCTTCAGAGCCTTGAAAGGGCTTTGTTCAAGAGAAGGTGGGGAAAGAGGGCAAAAGGAATGATGTGTTCAGCACCTCTTGCGAGCCAACCCTTCTGATTTATCTCCAGCTGGACATCCTGGCCTAACAGGAACATCTGAGAGTTTGGGTCCACAGCAAAATATGGACTTCAGTTTGAGGGCAGACCTTACAAAGCCTGAACATGGGGCAGCATTTGCCTGCACTGCTGCCAGAGCTGCCCATAAAGCAGACACAGGAACATGTCTAGGGTGGGATACTAGGGACCCATGAAGGCTGTTTTCCTCCTCAGGCTGCCATCCAGTGAATGTAGAAGAGGATCTAGAATCAGTCTCTTGATCTCCTTGCAAATGACATTGCAGAGTGGCCTTTAGAGGTCATCCTCTTACAACGTCCTGTTTTCCCTCTGGAATTCGTAATGGCAACATTTCTGGGGTTTTTTTGTTTTTAATAAATTGTACAGCGGCTGCATAATTTATCCTGTGGATATACCCCTTGGAGAAAGGAAAGTTTAGGTGCAAAAGAAAGACTTTTAATAACTCTCGTGATTTGGATGGCCTCTTCCATTACAGCATCATTTTTTTTGAACTGCAGGGCTAAAGTGCAGCGGAAAGACGTTGGCTGCTTGCCTGACAAACTGCTGTCATAAAAAGCATCCAGTGCACCATGACCAATCACTCCTTCTAAGGGCACTGTGGACTCCTTCTCTTTGCCTCAGTTTTATCTCTGAAGGTGAATTCCTACTCACCTGCAATATATTCTGCCTGCAAATTGGCAAATGCCATTGTAACGATCCTCTTTTTATCTTTTCCTATTAAGCCTGAGGGGAGAGAGGAAGAGAGAAACAGTTTTGTTTTCTCTCCGGAATCTCCTACAGACACAAAGCTTATCAAAGGATGTTGGTTATCATCTGATTTGGAAATAATTTTGTGTCTTGGCGTTCCCAGCGTGTGTCAAGAGGAGTCGGGGCTTGCAGGAAAAAAAGGTGAAATATCCTTTTGTTGTTATTTATTGACTTTGTACCCTTGTACAGTTTCACGTAACAAAACCAGTGGCTTAAGGGAGATGACCAAGGCATCAAGAGCCACGTAAGTATGCAGTTGCTTGCACAAAAACCCATCCAAGGTTACTGCCTGTGAGAGGAGTCTGCACACAGACATCTGTTCTGCGTTAGGAAAGATAAGTCTTTGGTATCACCGTTCCTGTCTTCTTTCATCCCCAAAAATAATACCTGTTATGTTTTAGACTGTAAAGCAGACAGAAAGAAACCCCTCACCCCAGAGAGCATTTTTTTCACTGCTAAGGGAGGTTGAGTCGTTAAGAGCCATGGGCCTAGGTTAGTCTTCTACTAATGGCTCATTTGAGTGGACAAAGCCTACAGCTGCTGCAAGAGCCATGAAGGCCTCAGAGCTGAAACGAAAGATTCTGGTGGAGGAACTTCGAAAGGGGGTTGTGGTTGGTTTAGAGGGAAGTGCCAGGGGCATTCCCATCTACCATGGATCATGATAAAAATCTCTGCTCAGGGGTGAGCAGTGCTCTTTCTCCTGAATCCCTGCAGGGTAGCCAACCTCCCTGATCCCACTCATCCCTGCCAGAGCTGGGACGTGGCCAATAGAACAGGGCAGAGCAGTCCCAGTCCTGCCTGCCCGAAGCCACCTGTGCCATCAGAAAGCCTTTCCCTTGCCCAAGCTGTGAGGCGGGCGGGCACAGTGAGAACTACTAGTGCAAATTTCTTCCCGCATCAAGTGAAACAGAGCTACCCTGAGCACCACAAGCCTGGAAACATCAGAGTGGTGAGCTAACTTTAAAGAGGAAAAGCCCCGAAAGTCCAGACGAGGTGGGGCAGGTCCCTGCTGGCTTGGCCATGCAGCTGCCACCATTGTGTGTTCACCATGTGGCCAGGCAAGTGGCCATCGGCATCTTTGATCTTCTGAACAGCAGGAGGAGAAATGGAGAAACTGTTTGTCATTTAGCTGCTGAGAAAACTGGGGCTGCTTGAGTAAGTGGGAGAACAGAGCCCTGAGGGACATTTGCTTTGTACAGCTGACGGAACCGTCCATGCAAGAACTGGAAAAAGACTTGTAACTCTCAAACCTTTGGCAGAATGCTCAGGAAGTGGGAATCTGAAATGTATTAGAGGTGGCCCTTCCCCTTTTCCTGCAGAGTGTGTGTGTGTGCCTTGCCCCGGGGATCCAGCCTGAAGCCAAGACCGCTTACAGAATTCGTTGCCCACTTTTTCTCAAAATGTGTGCAATAGCGTTGTGATGGAGGTTTCTGGATTGTGTGTTTCAACTTGCTTGGGCTTTTTCTTCTGTCTCTGCTTAGCTATTGATTTAATAAGCTGCTTTTATTTCCCTAAGCTGCCTGATAAATTCTATCCGAGACCCCCACTCAAGACCTGACTGCCTTTCTTCCTTTGTAGTTTTAACCTGAAACAACACCCCTGTACACCGGCATGTTCTTCTGTCAAAGGGCTGAGAAACCCCTGGCGAGCTGGCATTTACCCAAGGCCTTGCTACCGAGAGAACTTCCTCTCGGAAGGTCCTTCTGAGAAGGAAGATCTCACTGTCATCAGGTGGTGTCCCATGAGACAGTGTGAGGCCCCCCCAGAGGTAACAGGCTTCAGAAGAGGAAAGTGTCTCCTTTTCATTCACCAGGAATATCTTAGGGGCCCAACTGCGCACTCTGAGGTTGAACGTCAGGAATGCAGTTTATTGTCGACCTCTGCCGTCTTCACACAACACGTAGAAGCAGAAGCCTTCCGCTGCTCTCTGTTTATCATCGCTGTCCCTGCCCCAAACAGCCAGTTGGTTTTCCAATAGTTGTGTTTCTTTCAGACTGGGCATCTTTATCTGACACGAAGGTGGTGTGCAGGTCTGTAAACACAGTGCTCAGAGGACTGCCCTGGTGTGGTGATTTCTGCTTTGTTTTGGTTTTAACTGCATAATTTGTTTGCTTCCAGTGATGGAGTGTGTTTTCACATACTCAGATGTTAGACTGCAGCTTTTCACGTATTAGCTAACCAAGACATTTCAGAGGGGTTATCCTGCCTGGCTTCTTTCTGCCAGTGCCATGTTTGTCTGCAGCTGCATTAAAGGATCTTCACTTTGATGGCCCCTCAGCATACAGGAAGTCTGAAACCTGGGCGGGTGGTGACTTAAACTATGTGAAAGAAGAAAAAAACTACCTACAGCCTTCATCCTTCTGCATGTCCATTAATAAGCAGAGAATTCACACTCCAGGTTCTGTAAATCTCATTTAGGTATGTCAGCAAGAGCCAGACCTGTATTAGAGGCTTGCGACTGGAAACGTAATTAAGAAGGCTCAATGCCAATTACTTTTCATCTCCAAACTGCTACTTATAGTTCATTCCCAACAAATACTGAAAGGTCATCAGCATTTTTTTTCTTATGAACAGGTTGTTTAGATTTCTTCTTGGTGTTCCTAGCACTGCATGGTGTGGTGCAGAAAAAGAGCCAATTTACTCTAAGCGAAATAGCTCATCTCTCATCCTAAATGGATGTCAGACAAGGACAGTCCGTTTTTCCTTCTAATCACAAGCAGCATTCATAGAACTCCTCTATTTTCTGTTTTCTTTCTCATTATCATGGATAATGCAATGGAAATGT
This sequence comes from Phoeniculus purpureus, assembly GCA_028565055.1. NCBI lineage: Eukaryota > Metazoa > Chordata > Aves > Bucerotiformes > Phoeniculidae > Phoeniculus > Phoeniculus purpureus. The sequence continues at coordinate 8,403,717 of JAOXOE010000343.1, read as the reverse complement.
AATCATTTTTAATCAGGTTTAATTATTTACTTTATTCTCATTCTTTACACCTCCCACTCGCTCTAAAGGTGAGTTTCTGTTTCATTTTGCATCCTTTGTTTGAGCACTATAAAGCCATCAAACAGCACCATGTGCCTTCCAAAGCCAATGTGCCTGCTCAGGTAGTGACACCTGCCCTAGAAGTCCGCTGTGGCTTTGGTATCCCCATTTGGATTCCTCTTGCCACGAGGAGTGATGTCAGGAGTATCTGAACCACAGCGAGTCAGTGCATTCTCACATGCCCACGTGCCCTTGGTGTGGTGCTGCACCACAGATCCTGCAGCACCTCACAGCAGTAACAGGTATGCCTAGCACCAATCCCCTTAATCTCTGAGGTCTGCTGCTTCAAAGAAGACGCCAGGCTAATTCTCATACATATTCCTCATGTATTATGCTGCAAGGTGTCCCTCTCATCTTCTGCTATTTCAAAGTACTGTTCTGAGGAAAAAAAGTTACGGTCTTGGGTTAAAATACCTCACATTGTTAAAAATAAAATGTTCTTACTTGTGTTTCTGTGAAAACCTTAGATGCCAAGATACTTAGAGGAAATAATTCAAATTCGTTTCTGTTTTTCAGGTTTACTCATTTTCCTTTGCTTTATGCCGGTCAATCATGGTTGATGGATTTACCACATATTAATTCTCTTGTCATTTCTAACTCCAGGTTTCATATCCTGGCAGGGTTTGAATGTTAAGTGCTACAGGCAAGGATGCAGCATATTTGCTTCTTTAGTTTAATCCTCACTGAAATAATAACAAAACCCATCTGCATCACGATATTCATATTTCATCATGTTTTGTGTTGAAGGTACAAAATCACAACAAATACTTGGAAGGAGGAGAAGACCTTTTGTCTCCCCGCTTCCTTTCAACTGATGAGAATGCCAGGTTTAGGGATTCGCCTTCAGTGAAGATTCAGGGATTGACAGAGCAGGTCCAGCCTCGGATAAAACCTTCCATCCGTTTTACATTCTTCTACAGCTGCTACAGACTGCTGAAACTGCCTTCCTTCTGTACTCTTTTCCAGTTCCTGGGAACAGTTCTGTTTTCAGGGAATTAAAGGGCATGGTAAAAGCTGTAAAAGGACCAGAGGGGAGTAAAGAAAGACTTCAACGCCTTAGGATGTTTGGTGAAAGAGTCTGGGGAACAAATTAGATTCTCATTACTTCCATTTTGGAGTGAGGACATGGCCTGGAATAGAAGGATTCAGTCTGTAAATGTCTGGTGCTACAGGCAGGGCTTTGGGTTCTTGGATAATGGCTGGTTTTATAAGACACCAGACCCGACAGTTGCATATGAGAGAGGTTTATCTCAGAAGAGAAAAGGGGTTCTGGGGCAGGAATTGGCAGAGCTCATTCAGAGGGCTTTAAACTAGATTCAAAAAGGGATGGGATTGTTGCTGGGTCCTCATCATCTGGTCTTGATGAGGACTATGAGGCCTCCCACTGTGCTATGGTGAAATTAGAATGCTCAGCTCAGTCCCTGAAATCCCCGTACACCAATGCATGCAGCATGGGGAACGAGCAGGAGGAGTTAGAAATCTGTCTCCAGTCAGGTGATTATGATCTGGTGGCAACTACAGAGACATGGTGGGACAGCTTGCATGACTGGAATGTGGCCATGGACAGCTAGTTCCTTTTCAGGAGGGACAGGTCAGCAAGGCAAGGTGATGGAGTTGCTCTTTACGTGAGACAGCAACTGAAATGCATTGAGTTCTGTCTGGGGCCAATGAAGAGACACTTGAGAGTGTCTATTACAGGCCACCAGCTCAGAATGAGGAAGTTGATGAGGTCTCCTACAGCCAGCTGACAGCAGCCTCATAGCTACAGGCCCTGGTTCTCACGGGAGATTTTAACTACCCTGGTATTTGCTGGAAGTCGTACTCAGCCAGCCACCCATAGTCCAGGAGGTTCCTCTACTGTGTTGGTGACAATTTCCTGATGCAAATGATGGAGGACCCCACCAGAAGAGGAGCGCTGCTGGATCTTGTACTCACCAACAAGGAGGGTCTGGTTGAAGCAGTAAAGGTTGAGGGCAGCCTTGGTTGCAGTCACCAAGAGATGGTGGAGTTCAGGGTCTCGTGTGGTAGGAACAGAATACCTAGCAGAATCACAACCCTTGATTTCAGAAGGGCCGACTTTGGCCTTTTCAACCAATTGCTAGGGGAAATCCCATGGGACAGGGCACTGGCAGGTAAGGGGGCTCAGGGTAGCTGGTTAACATTCAAAGACCAGTTCTTTGAAGCACAACACAAGAGCATTCCAAAAGGAAAAAGTCAAGGAAGGGATCCGGACAACCTGTGTGGTTAAACAGGGAGCTGCTGGGCAAACTGAAGAGGAAGAATGTGGTGGGCTCAAGACCACAATTAAAGATAAGGGAAAAGAAAACAAAGCAGTCAGGTCTCGATGAGCCCTCGGATAAATTTGCCAGACAACGGATAGCTTAGGGAAACTGGAAAAGGGTTTATTAACTCTATGTACAGAGAAGAAGAAAAGGTCAAGCAAGTTAGTGCACACAAACTGGAAACTCTGTCCCAAAAGCCATCACATATTCTGAGAAAAATACAGTGGGAGGTCACTATCGTATTGGACCTTGGGTCTTTTTTCACATCAGAGATCTGCAGGAAAAGAGCATGTTAGCCATGTAGAGACGAGTACCACCACTCTGTCTATTATTCATTCATCACCCCTGTCTGCGGTACAGCAGCACCCAGGCTGTTTGCAGACTCCTGGTGAATTCTTCAATTCTT
>JAOXOE010000343.1:8387726-8400830 GCA_028565055.1 Phoeniculus purpureus | reverse complement strand
GATCAGGTAGTGAGGTGGATCATGAACTGGCTGCAGGATAGAAGCCAGAGAGTGGTGGTCAATGGGACAGAGTCTAGGTGGAGGCCTGTGTCTAGGGGAGTCCCCCAAGGGTCAGTACTGGGACCAGTCCTATTCAATCTATTTATTAATGACTTGGATGAGGGATTAGAATGCACTGTAAGCAAGTTTGCTGATGACACAAAGCTGGGTGGTGTCGTCAACACCCCAGCAGACTGTGCTGCCATTCAGCAAGACCTGGACAAGCTGGAGAGCTGGGCAGGGAGAAATTTAATGAACTATAACAAGGGTAAGTGTACAGTCTTGCATCTGGGCAAGAACAACCCCAGGTACCAGTCTAGGCTGGGGACTGACCTATTGGAGAGCAGAGTAGGAGAAAGGGATCTGGGTGTCCTGGTGGACAGCAGGATGACCATGAGCCAGTAATGTGCTCTTGTGGCCAAAAAGGCCAACAACATCCTGGGGTGGATTAGAACGAGACATGGTTCTGTGTCTTGATCTAGGTGATCCTGCTGTGGCAGAGGGATTAGACTAGATGATCTTTTGAGGTCCTTTCCAATCCCTAATGTTCTGTGATTCTGTGATGCTGTGACCAGCATTTGTTAGCACTGCAGGATGTCTCAGTCTAACCAAATATTTTAATTAAAAAAGAAGTGGTTGGGGTGGGAAGTGTGGAAGAAAAAGGGGAACTAAAGACTGCTAATTAGCAATCCTACCCCCAAATTAAAAAACCCCAACAACCCCATGTTGATCACCCTTTTGTCTTACCTGGCCAAACTGGCCTTGTGATCTCTGCACATCCGAATGTTCAGAACTGTTATTAGGATGCCAGTGTCTATGGACACAGATAAGGATCTTCTATATTAAGAGAAATATGAAAAGTTAATAGAGAGAATCCTACCCCAAGAGACTTCCGTATAGTGAACAGAGAGGAGAAGGATAAAGAAATCAGCCCAAGAGAACAGTACGAGTTTGATCACACTGTGCTGCTTCCCTCTTTCTAACCTATTGCCATTCGGATGACCTTCTTTTTCCTTCCTCAGCCTTCCTAAAAGTGAGCCACAGGTCACAGAAATGAGGGACGATAAAAATGGAAACAGAATTGGACCTCATCGTTTCATCCAGCACATTTTCTATGTTCACAGGGGCAATCCTTATAACCTTGTCTGAAATGTCAACATATTTCTAAGAAAATGTTGATAGGGTGGGCAAACTTCAGCAAGTGTCTACTCTAGATCTCATTTCCTTACTCCCCAGGACATCAGTGGCTATGATCTATGCTATGAAGGCATTTTCCAGGTTGCAGTAAGATTTTAGGGAGTCTGATAACTCAGTCATCATTCTCCCAGCCACATCTAAGGAAAATATGGGTTTGCTTCTAAGATTGGTTTCTAATAACCCAATAGAGACTGGCTGTAGGCAAGGTCATTTGGCAGCCCAATGGCTATCATGACTTTATGAGGTAGGAAAGTGCTAACAGACAAGGTGGAGTGAGTCAAAGCTATCAAAAGCATGAAGTAAAATAAGAGCTTTTAGACAGCTGTAGCACCACAAAAGGAAAACATACACCTTGGATTGCTGTAACACTGATCTACTGGACCTGTTCCTCATGGACAGAAGGTCCCCAGCATGCTGAGCGAGGTTATTAAGACCAGGGAAATCTAATGAGTGTAGAGTAAGCAGAGAGAGCTGCTTTGTTGGGGACAGAGATGCCTCAGACTAGGGATTTTAACAATATGGGAGTGGCATAAGCCAGAGGTGAAACCCTGGCTCTGCTCTTTATTTGAGGAATATGAGGGGTTTGCCTTTGACTTCAGCGAAGCCAGGATGTCCTGCCAGACGACGAGTGCATCTAATGCTGTGCAATGTCCCAGTCGCACAGACAAAGAGGAGATTTAGCTGACACAGAATTTGTCACAGAGCAATTCTGTAGCATCTGTCACAGCGCCTGAAGATGAGAAAGTAGCAGGAACAACAGCATAAATTGAATCTGTGTCCCCCTCCTGACAAATGTCACCGACGTTAGCTGTATGCGTGATTTTGACTGAAAATGTGAAACTGGGAACGGATAATGGAGTTGTTTGTTCTTTGGTACCTGGTGAAAAGTGCCAGGGTAACTGCTGCACTTCAGATCAACACCTGACATTTTTTGTATGATTAACAAGGATTTTAGGGTTCATGAGAAATAGCTGAGGCTGTTACACCTGCACACGGCTATAAAAAGGATTTCATTTTGAATCCTATGATGGGCACTGCGAGTTGCTTTGGTGGCTTTGACAAAATAACAGTGGTGGTGAGTGATGGTTCTCCAGCTGTGTGGGGAGAAGCCAACAGTTTTATTGGTTTACTTAGGAAGAAATATGGAGTAAACTTCTTACCTTTTCAGCGAATGAGGTACCAAAAAGCTTCCTGTGGGAAGGCACGTGCACTGGCAAATGGCATGGAAGTTGATAACGAGATTAACCTTGTTAGAGCTAGGGACAGAGCTTCCAGTGGCCATCACTCTGTCTCTGACACACAAGTTGCTGAGAACAGAGTTTTGGGATTGGTTTCCTCGAGTTAAAATGTAAAAGGAGATATTTGGGGGAATGAGAAATATTTTTCTCCCCTGAGAATTAAATATGAATTTTCGTGATGAAGCCTCCTGGAGTCAATAAACCACTGCCAAATCCATCAGCACAAGTTGTGCAGTGGTGTTGGTTCATGCAACTAGGCATTTGCTTATAAAGTAATTCTGGCCTCAGGTTTTGTTTTAAAACAAATATTATAGTTATTGGAAAATGCCATGGACAGAAGAGATTGTGTTTTCTTCCCAGTTAATGGATGTATTTCTGCTAGAACAACAGATGAAAAATGGATTATCCATACAAACTGTTAGTGCTTGTTGGCTTTTTGCTGCAGCTGTGGTACAATAACACCCACAGCTTTCCATATATCCACACAAACGGGTGCGTGAATGTGAGACAGGAGAAGTGCAGGCCTTACACTGGCAAGCTTTTTGCTGGATTCAGCAGTTCTTAACAGTCAGTCCTAAAAGAGGAAACATGGTGAGATACCCAGCAACATACATGTCTCCACAGCCCAGTTCACTCCATAGGCAGTGAAGAGGACTGGGGTTGAGAGTGTTGAAAGGAGACCTTATTACTCTTTACAGCTACCTTAAAGGAGGTTGAAGAGAGGTGGGGGTTGGTCTCTTCTCCCAAGTCACCAGCGATTGGACAAGAGAAACAGGACTCCAGTTGTGCCAGGAGAGAGTTAGATTGGACATCAGAAAAAATGTCTTCCCTGATAGAGTGGTCAGGGGTTGGAACAGGCTGCCCAGGGCAGCAGGATTCAAAAAATGAGTAGAAGTGGCCCTAGGGAACAGGGTTTAATGGGCAGGGTGGGGCTGGGCTGATGGTTGGACTGGATGATCTTGGAGGTCTCTTCCAACCTAAACAATTCCATGAATCTATGATTCTCAGTTTCAGTAGGCAGGCACTGCAGGGCGTGGAGTTGCATGCTCCAGCCTGCAGATAGCTGAAATAAGATAGCACCATTATCTGTGGGGATGGAGCAGCAGTACAGAGAGCTGCGTAATCAACTCCTTATCAACCACGCTCCTACGGGAGTTACGTCCTGAAGGTAGAAGGAAAACGGCAACGCATCGGGATAATTGAAATTGCCTTTCAAATATTCTCCCCAAACTGGAGGGGTTTGCTTCAAAAAGCAGTTGTCCACTTTCAAGAAAACCAGTAAGTGTAAGAACTTGCTGTGAATTTTAAACTCAATAAAGTGAAGTAAAAGACCTGGTTTTTACCCTTTTATCTGCTAGGTCCCCAGCAACACTGTCAATGAGCATGTGGATAATATAATAAAGAAGATGACTACTGAGGTAATCTTGACACTGGGGTCATCCTTACCCTGTTGCAGGTAACTGGGTCTGTATTTTATCTGTTGTGTGTCTTTTCCGTTAACATTCTGAAATGCTAACCATCCTCCTAAGTTATTAGCTCTAATGGGCCGTTCTGTGAAGAAGTGAGGACATGAAAGCGAGACAATATTCTTTCATGTTAATCAAATTTTATGTCGGTGGCCCTGATCTTTTGTCATCCTAAGAGTCGTGTTGGGGCTGCAGGCTATCGCAGCCTTACAGAGATCATTTGGCTTTTCAGTATAGGCAATTTCTGCTCCAAAGGAATTCCCTCTACCTGGAGGAAATGTTGGTATAAATAAGGCCAGACAAGTGACTGTGCCTTGCTTGAGAATTACAGGTGCTATCAATTTTAGCTAATAGCAGACCCAAGGAATGAGCACTCTAAAGCTCCAGGCCCTTAGGCACATGAGTAGCTTTATCAAAAGCACTAGCACTTTGTCTGTGCTTAAACCTAAGTACCTGCATAAGTCTTTGCAAGATCAGGGTCCAAGGCAGAAATGGTTGGTCAAACACCCAATTTCAATCTATAACGCTGGTATTGTTTACCCTATTGTCACAACTTGGGTTGTCCTACCTGTTCACTACAAGCTCCCTAAGCAGGACAATAAAACTTCCATGTTTTGCATTTTGATTACAGATTCTCAGAATGTTCTAATTTCTACCGGAATGAGGTGTAATACAAAGAGCTGAAGATCCAGTACTTTTCCTTCCATTCTAGAAGAACTTGTATTTATGCATTACTTTATTTTTATATGACTATTATCACAGAATCAGCGAAGCTGGAGAAGCCCTCTGAGCTCATCCAGCTCAGCCCAGGACCTAACATCACCACAGGGCACTAAGGGCCACAGCCAGTCTGTCCTTAAACAACTCCAGGGATGCCCACCACTCCACCACTGCCCTGGGCAGTCCATTCCAGGGTCTGATCAACCTTTCCATGAGGAAGTGCTTCCTAAGAGTCAGACTAATCCTCCCCTGTCACAGGTTCAGGCTCTGCTCTCCCATCCTGTTGCTAGTTGCCTGGGGGAAGACGCTAGGGATGAGGGAGTGTGTACCACAGTTAAGTCAGCTATTTCTTTATGCACATGAAAGAGACACTACAGTCACATCCTCCTTATCCCCCAAACCAGGTAGATTTGTGTTAATTACGTGTTGTGGTTGCTCCTTTAATTCCAGCATGTTGGTTCTTTGCCACGCCTCCGTGCTGAGGGCAGTGTTTATAATCACAGTCACCCCACTCACCTGCTCCTTTACTGTTTCAGGGCAGGGGCAGTAGATGCTAAGGAAGGCCACCTGAGAAGTGCTGTAGACGTGCTGTGAGTGTCAGGGAGTGCCAGCAGTCTGGAGGAAAGCAGCAAAACTGGGGTTCTTCATGTCTCTGGTAAGTGTATTGGCTTTTTCTTCTTTTTTTTTCAGCTGGTCGTCTCTTTCTTGTGTTGGTTTGTTTTCTGCGTCTGGGACCTTTTTAGTGAGTAACATGTCCTGCCTTTGAACTAAAACTATATGTGGAAAAGCTTGTGAAGGAGGAGAAGGTAGCTAAAAGCTACTGAAGCCTTCCTGTCTGAGAAAGCAGAAAGAACACTTTTCTTAGAACAGGTTCTACGTAACGCTAACATCTGTTTCATGGAAGGATGCTGCGTTCCAGAAGCTGGTCTGGGCACATGATGGAAGACCCCCTAATACTGTTGTTTGAAAGGGGTAAATCTTGCATGTGTCTGATAAGTCTGAGATGATCTCTGTGCTAGTAGTTCATCTCCCAAACCCTCTGGTGTTCCTGTATGAGTGAGAGACAGGTAAAGGCATGTTTGTTACTTGCAACCCATGGATATATTGCACGGGTTTCACTTAAAGTACTCTGTTTCCTATCAGACTGCTGAGCTGAGAGTGTTTTTAGTGAGCTACTACAGCTTGGTAGAGGTAGTTGAAGCTGATAAACTTTTCTGCTTGGTCTGTTGGGATTATGAGCTGGAGAAGAAGCTGGTTGTCTCATGTCATCACACGGCATGTACCCAGTTAGGACGAGTCAGCATGGGTTTGTGTTTACCTGACTGATCTCATCTCCTACAACAAGGCAACCTGCCTAACAGATGAGGGAAGTGCTGTGGATGTTGTCTGCTTGGACTTTAGTAAAGCCTTTGATGCTGTTTCCAACAGCATCCTCCTTCTGAAACTTATGATACAAGGCTGGGATAAGTACAGTGTGCACTGGATAGAAAACTGCCTGGATGGCTGAGTCCAGAGAGTGGTGGTAAGTGGAGATAGGTCTGGCTGGTGTCTGGTCACAAGTATGTTCTCTAGGGTTCACTGTCAGGGCCTGTTCTCTTTAATGTCTTTATTGATGATCTGGATGAGGGGATTGAGTGCGCCCTCAGCAGGTTTGCAGATGACACCAGGTTGGTTGGGTGTGTTGACCTACTGGAGGTTAGGGAGGTTCTACAGGGGGATCTGGACTGCTGGATCGATGGGCCAAGGCTAGTTGTGTGAGGTTCAACAAGGTCAAGTGCTGGGTCCTGTCCTTGGTCATAATAACCCCATGGTAGGCTACAGACTTGGGGATGTGTGATTGCAAAGCTGCATGTCAGAAAAGGATCTGGGGTATTGATTGACAGCTGCCTGAACATGAGCTGACAGTATGCCCAGGTGGCCAAGAAGGCCAAAGGCATCCTGGCCTTGGCCAGAAAAAGTGTAGCCTTTGAAGCAGTAAACTCCATGTTACACTCTGTGGAGGTTATTTTGTCAGCCTTTCCGGGAAGAAGCCACGTACTTCTTCACCGGATTGTTGGTGGGCAAAACTAAAGCCTGGAGCTACAACTGGGCACAACTCGGCTGGCAGAGAGCGATGCTACGCTGTCAAGTTTGTAGTTGAAAATGGCACCTCAGTGTTGAGGGAGGCAAAACTTCAACAGATTTGTATGGTTCCTGGGTGAATGACACCAACGTGATCTCCTGAAGGTGGAAAGAGTGGTGACGGTTACCACAATGAATTGGGGCTTCTCTGCTGTCTGCCCTCTCTGCACTGCATCCCTGTGTTTTCTTTGGGTGCCAGGCTTCGTTTTCTTTATTTGCAGAATAAAGCCTAGGCTGGGTTAATTCAGATGACTGGGATTCTGGTTCTATGGATTCTATTCACTCCTCTGCATTAAAAGCAAAACAAAAAAGGAGGGAAAAAATAATCAACCATCACACAAAGATACTTGTTGGATGCTGCTTCACCCACTTTCTAGCTGTGTGAAAGGAATTAATGAGGCACAGATCACAAGCTGATATTTGTCGTTGTTCAAGAGCTTTTTTGTTCTTTTGCTTAACTCAACTAAATAAGGACAGTTAAGTCTGTGCTAATTTCTTACTATTAAAACTGCACTTAAAACTTTGTTCCCTGAATCTGCAACAAACCATAAAATACCATATTTCCCCATGACTGTGTTGAAAGTGGCCCTGAAGCTTGTCAGCTTTGTCTCAAGCATATACAGAGCTGTGATAATGGATGTTACCCTCCTGAAATACAGCTGTTTTCTCTTTAATTTGTATTATTATACTAATGAGTAAATTACTGCTCTCGGTTGTTCTTTATTTTATGGGGGTGACACACGCTGGAGTTGAAGCACTCTGGCTCCTGGGACCAAAAAGTCAGAGCTCATGAACTGTTTTCTAATGGCTTCATTTTTAAGTGCAAATGACCTTTGTAAAAGGTGCTGAAATGACAGTGCTGAAGAATGGAGCCTTATTAATCTTTCAGAGTGGCTCTAGCACAGGCAAGAGAGACCAGAGGTACCACAAGTCCACACAGAGCTGCGATGCCAAAATGGGCAAATGTATGTCTGGCAAATACCAGCTGGGCAGGTGTTCTGCTTTAGCAGCTGAGCAGAATCTGTAAGCTTAGTTTGTATGTTTTCTGCAGAAAGGTTTAAAGTGTGGGTTTAAAAAGTTGAAAAATCTGCTTCTCTCCCCTGCCCTGCCTTGGTGACTTCCACCTTCTTTGCTTCTCTCCATCTTGGCGTCTGCTCGGCGATACGTTGCTGCTGCTGAGAGAGGATGTTACTGCTTCTGACGTTGAAGATGTTTTATATTTTATCTTAGGTCAGTGTAAGAGTATGTGATGAAACACCCTATGTCTGTGTCTATATCCTATGTGGGGCTTTTCTCTGATGTGTGGCGCGGGGAGTCAATTAACGTGTCCTATGGACTTTCTTCCACAAATTGAGTCAGTTGTTTCACTGCCTGTAGATCCATCAGGGAGTTTGTTAGACCCTGCCTTTGACACTTTAGCTAAAAGCTCTTGGTTGAAATATAGTCACAGTCTCTAACCCATGACGTTAACAGTGACCCAGGTGGGACAAGGACCCATACTACACTGCTACTATGCCACAACAGCAGGAGCACTGGTCAAAACTGATGTTTTCTGTAAAGCTAGAATAAATGAAGTACTTTCCAAACCAGCATGTGATAGACCAACTAGAGGGAGTGACAGGGTCTGAGTACTCATTGTTCCCCATGTACTGATGCATCTGTTCCTTGTAACTTTTCTTTTTTGAGCTTCCAAAATGCTCTTAATTAACTGATTTCAAGATAGAAACATCACATCGCTGTGCAGATGCCCCATCAGCTTGGGTTTTTGGCAGGCGGTGGCATCTCACTTTCAGGTCTTTCTGGTTTGAACACTGCCAATGCACTGCAGTGCGTTTCTGGTCCGGCCACTGCTGTTTGGAGAGGGCTGTGTTAGCTGGTATCTCCAGTTTGAGGTGTCTGTCTCTGAGGAGAAAATGCAGACAATCATCAAACCTAAGTTTTGAAGTATTGAGTGGGAAACAACATGAAGATCTCTGAATGAGGGGAACCAAAGATGTTAGCAAAGAAGTTGGCAGTGCTGGCCATGTCGTGGTCTCATCCTGTCTCTTCCCACTGTTTAAATGTTTGCACTGAGGTCTACTAAAGCCTGGTGCTTCATTATATTTTGTTGGTACTCCCTGGAATCAGCACAGCAGCCCTAGAGGGGCTGTAGGAAGCTGCCAGTTTTAGAACTGGACACTGAAGGCTTAAAAGGATGGAAATCAACCCTGGCAGGGAAATGCTGTATTTGATATCTGACTGTAAAATCGTCATGAAAAAGTGGGGAGCAGACCAGTGCTGAGGTAAAGCACAGATGTGCTGTTGGAGCTTTCTTTAGTTGTGTTGGTGACAGAACTGGAAACATGAGGAGAAAAGATTCGCTTCCTTTCTTTTTCTTGCATTTTCACGACCCACCAAGTGAAAAAAAACCAATTGATAATGTTTTTAGTTTAAAACCTCTAGTCAAAGAAGTTGTATGGATTTAGAGTAACTGTGGGGCTCACTAGGGGAAATGCGCTGTACCTGCTGTCATGGATGTGCCCTCAGGCAGGTTCAGCCAGCACTGAGGCTACACAGGACCTAGAGTGCTTCTGGAGCACTCTGTGCTGAGAGGACTTTACACATCGATAGACACTTGGGTTCATACAGGTATTCATTTAGTTCGACTTCTACACAACATTGAGAAGATCAGACAGTCTTTCACATCAGCATTTCTCCCACCCCCCCAATTTTAAAACAAGGATTGTAATTCCACATGTTACTTACCTAGTGCCTTCAGCACTCCTCAGAAGGAGTTTTTAAATCCAGAGTGCTCCGTGACTGCTTCCAGCTGTTTTTCTGCTATTCTCATTCCATTTTTCTATCTACATCTGCCCCATGGGCTTAGAGAACCGCTTTCATTCCTGAGAAGGCTGCGCGTATGCGTGGAGGTGGAGATGGGGGTATGCCACGGCAAACTCTCCTGTCTGGGGAAGCTGGCATCGTTTGGTGGCGTTGACGTTGGGGTTTACCCTGGGTGTGCTGCTTCCTTCTCTATTCGTTAGCTTGTTCAAATATTTGATTCCATCGCCAGTTGAAACAGCAGGACAGGAAGAACCCTGAGGGAGAAGGAAGGGTATTACTTCGTTCTATAGTTTGTTGCTCTGCAAAGGGAACATGACAACACCAAGTATTACACAAACCATGAACCGAAAGCCTGAGTCAGATTTTTGTTGCTCATTTCCATCTAGAACAGGAGCCTGAACATTATTAATTAAACAGAAAACAGAGGAGAGCTCTGACAAATGTCTGAAATCTCAAGTACTCTCAGAAATAGACCTGACGTTCTCTGCTGAAGGCAGTATGAGGTTGCTGGACAAAGCTAACAAATTCATCTTAAGGCTTTTTTTGACAGCTTGGGTGCCCTGACAGTATAAATGCAATGGTTAACCTGCAAACAAGGCAGAGCTGTTAATGATTTAGCTGCTCCTTTAAGACTGAAAGAAGAGAAGAGTTAAAGTTCTGAACTGTTGCTCAGCCAGCGTCCTATGTCCACCTCTGGAGCCCCCAGCACTACAATGATGTGGAGCTGTTGGATTGGGTCCAGAGTAGACCACAAAAATATTCAGAGGGCTGGAGTCCCTCTCTTACAGGGACAGGTTGAGAAAGTTTGGGCTGTTCAGCCTGGAGAGGAGAAGACTCTGGTGGGACCTTATAATGACCTTCCAACCCCTGAAAGGGGCTGTCAGAAGACTGGGAAAGACTTTTCACAAGGACAGGGAACAACAGGATTGAGGGGTCATGGTTTGAAGCTGCAAAAGGGCAGACTGAGGCTGGACAGGAGCAAAAAGCTCTTGAATCTGAGAGTGATGGATCCCTGGAACAGGCTGCCTAGAGAGATAGTGGAGGCCCCATCCCTGGAGCCATTCAAGGTCAGGCTGGGTGGGGCTCTGGACAATCTGTTCTAGTTAGGAATGGCCCTGCTTATTGCAGGGGCGTTGGACTAGATGCTCTTTGGAAGTCTCTTCCAACCCTATGATTCTCTGATTCCAAGTGTAGGTCAGATGACATTTTGATGCACGTTCTTTAGTAAGGTGCATATCTCCCCCAAAAAACCCCTAATGTTTTAGAAGGTATGCATTTGTTTTGTTCTGCTGCTTAGTGCTCGGACCAGATTGCTGCTGATAGGCTTCCCAAGTGCCGTGCCTTTTATTTAAGGCAAGACTGCCTTCATTTAGGATTAAATATTTCTGTGTGGTAGGTACTTTTACCTACCACAGTTCTGATAGCTGTTCTTCATCCACTCCTTAGGATTTTTCTTTACATAATCAAAGGCAGCCACAGTTCCATTTCTAATATATGCTGAAATATGCTAGAATTATTTTGCTTGTTTTCTGCATAATTCTGAGGAAAACTCCATTATAAAAATTCCTGCATAAAGCTAAATATCAGGGCTGCTGGATTTCCCAGGGGGAAAATCTTTTTGTCCTGAACAAATCTTTATTTTTCAGACAGTTTCTGAGCACGATACAAATTGAACGTGTGCGCAAACTCTGACTTAAAAAATATCCTAACAAGCAGCAGTTGCAATTGCCCAGTTGTTTCTGAATATCCTTTGGCTGGGAAGTAAAATGCTTTGTTCCCTTTAGTCTTGGTTGCAGTGAGATTAAACGACCAGTGCTGAACTGAGCTGTAGACTACTGCTGGATGCAGCAGCTCCGTCCTAGGAAATTTTTAGGATTTTCAACAATGTTCCCTTAAGTTCCTTGCAGAAAGAGGATGCTGCTTGTTGCATCTTCTTCTGGTCCTTGCCCCCCCTTACAACAGTAGCAGGGAAATCAACACAGCTGCTTGGAGTGCAAGAAACTAAAAGCTGTTCAAACCAAGGCCACCTGGATTTTGATTGAAAAATCAACTCTTTGTTGCCAATTTCCCCCACTCCTTCCTTTTATCATCCCCCTCCCTCAGGTAGTTCTCTTATTCAAGGTAGAAAACCCTAATGTTCTGCCTTAGCACAGAATCCTACATTTCAAGTTGGAAGGGATCCATAAAGAACATTGTGTCCAACTCCCTGCTTCTTGCGGGGCTTCCTAAAACTAAACCATGTGATGAAGAACATCATGCAGATGTTCTTTGACATCTGACAGGCCTGGTGCCATGTCTAGTTCCCTGAGGAGCCTGCTCCACTGTCTGAACACCTTCTCCGTGAAGAATCCTTTCCATACACAAATACAGATTGTGAGGAGACTGAAGGCAGCTCTGAGGAGGACTGGGGGGGTGGTGGTGGACCAGAAGTTTAACAGGATCTGTCAGTGTGCACTTGCAGTCCAGAAAGCCATCCATGTCCTGGGCTGCATAAGAAGAAGCAGTCACAGTCGGTTGAGGGAGGAGATTTTCGCCCTTTACTCTGCACTGGTGAGACCTCACCTGGAGTACTGTCCAAGTTCTGGAGTCCCCAACATCAGAAGGACATAGAGCTTCTGGAAGGTGTCCAGAGGAGAGCAACTCAAATGATCAGAGGGCCAGAGCACTTCCCCTATGAGGACAGGCTAAGCAAGTTGGGGTTGTTCAGCCTAGAGAAGAGGAGGATCCCAGGTGACCTTCTAGCAGCTTTCCAGTATCTGAAGTGGGCTGCAAGAGAGCTGAGGTAGGGCTTTTTAGCTGGATGTGTAGCGAGAGGACAGGGGGAAAGAGTTCCAGACTTGAGGAGGGGAGACTGAGGTTGGACATGAGGAACAAATTTCCATCTCTGTTTAACATCTTTATTGATGATCTTGGTAAGAACATAGAGTGTATCACTAGTAAGCTTGCAAATGACACCAAGTTAGGTGGTGGTGTTCATCTGCCAGAGGGTAGGGAGGCTCTTCAGAGAGACTTGGATATATTGGAGCGATGGGCCAATGTTAATGGCATGAACTTTAATAAGACCAAATGCCAGGTCCTGCACTTGGGCCACAACAACCCCATGCAATGCTACAGACCTGGGGATCTGTGGCTGGAGAGACATCTGGCAGAGAGGGACCTGGAGGTTCTAATTGATAGGAAGACAAATATGAGCCAGCAATGTGCCCAGGTGGCCAAGAAGGCCAATGGCATCCTGGCTTGTATTAGAAATAGCATGGCCAGCAGGAGTAGGGAGGTGATCATCCCCCTGAACTCGGCACTAGTGAGGCCACATCTTGAGTACTTTGGGCACCTGAACACAAGAGAGATGTGGAGGTGCTGGAGCAGGTGCAGAGGAGGGCAGCTAAGCTGGTGAAGGACCTGGAGAATGAATCTTATGAGGAGAGACTGAGAGAGCTGGGGCTCTTTAGTTTGAAGAAGAGGAGGCTGAGAGGAGACCTCATCACTCTCTACAACTACCT
>JAOXOE010000343.1:8348841-8387626 GCA_028565055.1 Phoeniculus purpureus | reverse complement strand
CCCAGGGAGGTGGTTGAGTTGCCATCCCTGGATGTGTTTAAAGATTGTTTGGATGAGGTGTTGAGGGATCTGGTTTATGGCTGAACTTGTAAGGTAGGGGGGATGGTTGGACTCGATGATCCCAGGGGTCTTTTCCAGCCGGAGTGATTCTGTGGAATTCTTTCATGTGAGAGTGCTGTGATGCTGGAACAGTTTGCCCCAAGGAAGTTGTGACTGCCCTATCCCTGGAAGTGTTCAAGGTGAGGTTGGCCGGTGCCCTGAGTAACCTGATCTGGTGAAGATTTCCCTGCCTGTGCAGATGGTTTGGAATCTGATGATATTTAAGGTCTGTTCCAACCCTGGCCATTGTATGATTCTGTGATCCTTTCCTAATGTCCCATCTGAACTTCCCCTGTTGCAGCTTCATTCTAGAGAGATCAGCAACTCTCGTTTGCTTGATGGATGAGGTGGATGACCTTGTTCTAGAAGGAAATTAAGCTAGTTAAAAGCGGCTTTCCTAGTTGCTCATGACCTAGTGCTGGTTAGGATCAGTGGAAAGAATGGCTTTTGATAGAGAGCCCAGTAGTGTTTCAATGACAGTTTCTTCTTGAGGATTTGGAGCCTAGAACTTTGACCTGAGCACCTAGTTTTTCAGGACAAAGACAAAGTCAGGGGAAAAAGCACCTTCAGGGCACAGAAAGCTGCTTATCTTTGAATTCCCCTTTCTCGTTTCTCTTCCCTGTTCAGATGGTTAGGCACGTGACAAACATCTTAGAGATATTTAGCCCTGCTTTGCTGTTGGATGCAAGGAATTAATATCTGGTGTGGATTTTTGGCACTTTTGTGGGATTTTTGAAATCAGAGGCTAAGCATGTTTTCCTCAGTTGGTTAATACAGACATTATTATGTAGTAATATAGAAACAAACCTTTTCCTGTCAGACGCTTACACAGGGGATGTTAGTCTGGTGTTCATTAGTCAACAGAAGCCTCAGCTACGTTCTTTTTTGTTTTTCTCCACGTTAGTACATACACACATGTCTACCTTTTTCCATCTTCTATGGTCTCTTATTGCTGGTAATAAATCATTCCAGGAGATGATCCTTGCACAGGAGTTAAGAAATCTATGCTCTGTAGGGACACCTTAGAGAATCATAACTGTGTCTGAGATTCTGTGGTTTCTGATGGCCTGAGGCATCGTGTTTCTTGATGGCCAAACCCGAACATTATGGTTTACTTGAAGACCTTTGTTACTGGGGGCAGGGACTGAATTTGTTCCAAATCAGTCTTTCTCAGAGCATTTTCCCCAAAAACTCTTCAGCCACTTGGACCAGCACATACATTGAAGACAGAGCAATTGACATGCCCCTTGTGAAATAGTCCATGAAGGCGCAGCAGCAAATCAATTTCTGTGACCTGCTTTTAGGGACTCTGTGTGTGTGCACGCACTGAAATTAAAAGGTCTAAAATAGAAAAGATTGAATTGGGGGGTTTTGTCGGTGCTCTGGTTGAAGTAAGCAAGAAATTGGCTTTTCTTGCTCTCAACGCTTCGTGTTCTTTTACGGGAAAGGAAAAAAACCAAAATAACTCAAGAACAACCAAAGCCAACTCAAATCATCCTTCTGTCAAGGTGACTCACTGAGCCTCCTTGGGTGATCGCTTTGACAGTACAAGGGCTACCTGTTCTTTTTGCAGTTCTGCTGTAGGATAAGAGCTGCAACTTGCCCGATTATCTTCGTGTCTGTAGCATGACGTTCAGACACAGCAGATTTACTGCTCAAAAACACACTATTTCACTTTGTTCTAATGAGAAGCACGCACCATTTTCACTTCTTCACTTCCAGCCAAAGTACTCCTGTGTCCCTCTTTCCCCCGTGTCCTACTCCAAATCATTGCTTTGATTAATACTTGCCGAGTGCCTGGGTAAATGGAGTTTCTTAGCAGTGTAAATTTTTTAAAGGACTCTACTGCCATCAATTTGCAAGCTGCAGAGCTCATTTAATATCCAGAGGTATTATGGGTTTTTAAATATACAAGCTAAACAAAAATAATGGAGCGCGTCCATTCAGTCTTTGTCTGTGCTGCACAGCCAGCCTGTGATATGACACAGTAAATGTAACTCAGCCAGGCTTTTAACCCAGGGGCTCTTCATCCTGTTGAGTGAGAGGCTTTAGCAGAACAAAGGCTGATGTGTTTGGTGCTCAGCCGAGTCATTTAATGTATGTCCTCAAAAGTTTGTCAGTACTGATTTACTCGAACTAAAAGCTCCATACAAAACCTTACCAGGTACAATTATGAGATGGATGGGGGGAAAATGCAATATGCTTGCAATTAATTGTTTTATATAAGAGTTGTCTGGGGAAGATCTGGAACATCAGTCAGGTACAATAGTGGCTTGGATGGTAGTTAAAGGGTAAATCAGACAGGTTTTCTGGTTTGAATCCCTTTTACCCCTGTGTATAGCAGCCAGAATTATAAAAACTTCTCTGTACAGCAGAGTCACGATTTTTGAAATATGACTGGATTGAGGAGAGATGGAAAATTGTTACCTGCTTTAGGCAACTCTTGACAGCAGATGCAGTCCCCCAGTAACATACTTCCCTGTTTTGGTTTGGGGACTTCTTAGCAATTTTCTTCTGCAGAATGCAAGAGGTGCAGCTGCACCGTGCTCTCAAGGGAGGAGCTCATTTCACTCCACCACCAACTCCTTTTCAAAGTATCTACCCTGAGCATTAATGCAAAGAAAAATCAAAACTGTAGGAGGTGCCTTTCACAGGAAGACACGCAAACCGCGCCCTCATCCTCTTTGACTGCAGAGCTTACACTCTTTCTACAGGATGGTATGGGAAGCATCTTGTTCAGCAGCTCGGTCCCAGACCCACATGCACACTAACTTAGGAGGAAATGTGAAGTTGACTCAGTGCTGCAATAGAAGCTAAAATATCCACCACCCTGTATATTTCACTTCAGTCTGTCCTTTTACAGACCAAGCTGGATCTGCTGATGAGGCATCTGACAGCTCTGGGATGGAGAAAAAACCTGTTGTTGAGGTTTTTCCCATAATGTCCCTCATGTGCAGCTACATATCTGCCACTTCAAGTGATGCTGTTTTCAGTTTCTGTTCCACGTTCCCATAAATAAATGTTTCTTATGTTTTAACAGGGGGCAGGTTCTTGTCTGATACCCTGCGTGTTCTGCTCTGAGTAAGAGTTGGTGAGCTCGGACAGTCGCGTGAATTATTCTGGTTTTCCTTCTGTAGAATTACAATTTAGTGAATCTTTTATTTCCGTAGGAGAACCTGGAAGTAGTCATCTGAATTCTCCTCTGTTACTATAACACACGTGCCCCTTAGATATTGGAAAAATTGAGACGTTATCAGCTAAATGCAGCAGACAAAATAACATGCCCATCAATCAGTGACTGGAACCAGTGTCCCCAGTGTTATTTATTGCACGTTTGCATCAAATATGCATTATTCTAATGATCAACACAGCACAGACATAGACATGCTAGAGAAAAATGATAAGGGAGACTACAAAAGGTTGCAGTCTACTTGATGGGGATATGTGATTTAATTTAAAACCCATATAATTGTTATGGAAAGAGCCACATAAATCAAGTGTGTCAGTGTTGACAAGATTTTTGTCAGACATTCTAGTCTTCCATGGTGTCCTGAATGCCACCCAATAACTATGTTTAACAAAGTCAACTTTTAAGCTGTTGCAGTAAGAATAAGTTTTCCTTTCTTTTTCACTGTTGGGAAAGTTTTGCCCTGTTCATTGGACAACACGGGTACAGATAGGGAATGGTGCATAAATAACACCCACTGTGCCTAGAGATGTGCATACGGGACGTTGCCTGTTGTTCTTACAGAGCTGTTAGAGAAATCCAGTCCGGATTCCTTTCCTGACTAGTTCAACGAATCAGCTGGGGTTTTTTTCCCCTAATATTAACAGGTAACAAACTACTTCAATGGAAAACGGTCACAAGTAATAGAGCAAAAAAAGCTTCTCAGCATCCCTTCCCATCCCCACCTCCTCTCTCAGAGCTACACACACAATACCCATTGATTGTACTTTTCTCCCTTATTTTGCAGTAAGCTATGTGTGTTAATGAGTACCCGTGCAAGTGGCTAGCCCTCACGTCCAAGTTTTCATAAATGAAGCTGTAGGTACGCTGCCGTTCTTATAAAATCCTCACAAATCAATGGGGTTTTAGAAGAGCGAGGTTGTATTTTAAGAGCATCTCTGCAGGCCAGTTAAGAATTAGTGTCAGTAAGTTTTGAAGGGAAAGATTCAGGTACTGCCTGAAGACTGAGTTAACTCAAGGGGAAGGAAGCCTGAGGGTTATTATTAGCAGCATTTTTTAATAACAGGATGACTTATTTTGTGGTTCAGTTGCTCTGTAAAATTGTATGTTTTACTAGGAATGTTTTACTAGGAATTCTATTATAGACCTGTAGAGACTCCCTTGTAAACAGCATTTTCCAATAACTCTCACAAAAGGAGGAATCATTAGCAAGGAGATGGAAACGATAAACTTGGTGAGAGATGTGGCTTGCATCAGCACGATAGCAAACTCTTCTTGAAGTTCTAACTTTTTAATGGAGGACTTGTGTGCCAGTTTCCTCAAATTAAAAATGGATCAAGAGGAAATGACTTCCCAGAGAACAAGCTGGACACTTTGGACAGACTGGACACATGCCATCCACGCAGCTGCCTGTGGCTCCAGCCAGCTGCTGCTCTATGTGCTGCTGGGGGAGTCCTGCATCTTCTGCAGAGCAGTAGGCTCTGGGAATTTCCACAGCTGACTCAGGCAGAGGAGAAGGAAGAAAATGTGGCTGCAAAACACTGGGCTTTGCTTTACTTGATTGTGGTGGGTGGGAGAACTTCAGATGCTAACCAAACACGTGCAAGATGCTTGTTTTCTTTTTTCCATATAAAACAGATAACTTTCCTAGGAAGCTGGGTAGCCCTCCTTAGCCCTGTAGCATGGACACATCGTTTGTGCCAAGCTGTCTGGTTTTGTTAAGTGAACACTTCAGAATGGCTTCTGTTCCTGTCCTCTGAGTAAACACTAAACTCCACACTAAGCAAGCTGCAGCAATCTGTGCAGGAGCAGTGGGAAACCTTGTTCTTCTGTTCTTTGCTTTCCTGATTCGTTTGGGGCTGGGCAATCAAACCTCTAGTGGTTCTTCCAGTGCTGGTCAGAGATGAAGTTTATTGTCATAGGCAGAGAAGGTAGTAGAGCTCTACGAATCTGGCATGAAGACTGTTCTGTGCAGCTAGCTACAAAAAGCTCCTCGCCACAGATCAGTCTGGTAGGGGTGGAAACTAGTGAGATTTTTCCTTTCCTGTGGTCTAGAGATGGGGGGTACTGTCAGACCAAGAAGCCACTTATGTGCAGAAAGAGGAAGACCTACACAAATGGCGAAAGTACGAGTAATGTGCTGTTCTTGTGAGTTAAACCGTTTGAATGGATATCATGTCCACAAGGCAGCATTTTGGAATTGTGTTTGCAGATGTCTGTTGCAGCTTGATTAAAACTATGTTGAAAATATATGTAGTCTGTTAAATAAAAAACCAATAATTAAATATGACTGTGTCTTACTATAGTGAAAATTAGTTCTACTTGGGGGTTAAGCCCCACTTTCCAATACATTTTATTAGGGTTTAGTTTTAATACTAAGGTTTTTTGGAAACATGTGGTTGTCTCTACTGACCACTAGAAAGTGAGAAAACTCCCTGTTTTTCTCAGTAATGTCAAACAAGGGAGGTGTCCACTAATCAATATTCCATTATAGCAGAGCAGAGCAAGAACACTGAAGAGAGGGAAAAAGAGGTAAAGTCTGATGAGGAGAGGCTCAGGGAGCTAGGGGTGTTTAGCCTGGAGAAGAGTTGATTCAGGGGGACCCTCTTCCTCTCTACAACTCCGTGAAGAGAGGTTGTAGTCAGGTGGAGGTCGGGCTCTTTCCCCAGGCAACCACCAACACGAGGGCAGGGCCTGAAGCTGCCAGGGGAGGGTTAGGTTGGGTGTTGGAAAACGCTTCCTCCTGGAAAGAGTGATCAGACCCCGGAATGGACTGCCCAAGGCAGTGGTGGTTTCCCCATCCCTGGAGGTGTTTAAGGACAGACTGGATGTGGCCCTTAGTACCCTGCTCTGGCTTCTGTGATGATGTTACGTCCCTGGGCTGGGCTGGATAAGCTCAGAGGGCATTTCCAACCTCAACAATTCTGTGATCATTGTCATATAAGAATGCAAATCATGTATAAATATGTGTTCTTCCAGAATGGAAGGAAGAGTAACTGAATTGTCAGCTCTTTGTATTATACCTCATTCAGGTAGAAATTAATTAGTACATTGAAGTAAATTCTTTTTGCTTAAAATGATTCCATGACTCTCTGCAACCTTTGTATAGAACACAGATCTTGTTTGCGGTTTTCTATCCCTAAATCTGCTCTTTTTATCTCATGTTTTACAAATTGCATCTGTAGGGAAAGAACCCAAACAATGGAGAATAGTCTTTTTTTCCTTTTCCGTCAAGAGACAGCCAACTCTTTCACAGCACACCTCTGAAGTAGACATGCACCCTTCTCCAGTTCTAGAGATGTGAGCACAGCAATGTTAAGTCAGCAGAGATACAAGAACAGAAGGTTAGATCCACAAATAGAATCTCAACACTGCAATTTTGCTATAAATACACTTTTATAATATGAGACACTCGTATTAGCATATGACATCTCTATGTTTTTAAATGCCTCTCTTCAGTCTCCAAAGCAGAGGTATCAGAAAGCAGTCCTTTGTAATAATCTGGAGGTAGATTATGTCCTTTTTACTCAAATAAGCTTTTGATCTTAACGTGGAGTTAGGGGATGATCCATGCTGAGGCTTTACTCAATGTAAAGGAATCATAGCACAGAGGATTCTGTATGTATGTGACCAGTGGGTTAGGTTTTGTAATCTAGAAATTATGTTTGATGTAGAATTATCTCTTAATGTGTGTTTTCCCCCTTACCTCCACACAGTATTCCCACAGTACAGCACTCTTGGTGTGGGTGTTTGAAAATAGAGAGTCACTGTGACGGCCAGTATTTCCCATCATTGGGGGTCCTCCTGTTGACCAACATAAGTATTTGTACCAGTAGACCAGGCAGGGTGCACAGCAGACAGCAGGCAGGTGGATGGGAAACGGCTTCTAGTTAGTCTTGGCATGCACACGCAGGACAGGATCTTGTGAGGCTGTTTAACTCCATGTTTCCAGCCTGGATGTGGAGTTGGAGAAACATGGTTGAGCAGGGTGCTTGAGGAGCAGCTGTAAGGTAGCAATATTTAATAGACCCAAGAGCTTGACTTTACATGTACACAAAGTGCTAGATCTGAGGGCAGAGTTGGGTTGAGGCTTTCTCTTCAGTGCTAGGAATAGAAGGGTGGTTGGGCTTCGAAATCTTTTGAGCCCTCTCCAACCTATAACATTCTGTGATTCTGTGTGAACTAGTCGTACTTTTCCCAAGATAATTTTGTGTTAATTATCCAACTGTGAAATCTTACACAAACAATCACCTCAGTCTCTACCACAAGCCCAATGCACAACTACATACCTGTTCTACCTTCATTTTACTTAGATTATGTCGCAGCGGGAGCGGGGAGGGAAACAACGCTGCCATTATGGGGGTTTTTTTCAGCTGGGACTTTAACTGTCAGATATAGCTTGTATGTGTAAACTGTATTGCTGGGGAGAAGAAAGACAAGGTTTCTTTTACTAGGTTTTATCCCCTTGAAGGAAGGACATAGTCTTTGTCTCACCACCCCTCAGTAGTGTTGTTGATGGTTTCCATCACTTATTGGGCTGCCATTGTAACAAGATCATAATTCAGTAGGCATGTTTATCCTCCTGCCTCACAACACTCTCTTCTGTTTTGCTTTTTATTCCTTTTCCTACTCGTAACTGCTAGCAGCATCTTCCTAAATATCTTTCAGCTGGATAAGCATTTTACTGTTCCTTGCTGTTGTGTTTTTTCAGTCCTTCCTTTGCTCCAGAAAATCTGTGAATGTTGACCTGTCCAGCAAGGTGTCATCTCCTTTGTGGAAAATAGATGCTGTCTTAATGTATCCTGCTCCTTCTCCTACTTCAGAGCAGCCCTTTTGACTGCATCTCAATGCTATGAATTTATGTCCTCTGTCCTCTTCCCACCTTAATTTCCATTTGCTTCCTATTATTGCTATCCTGGAAGCACAGAGGTTAAGAAACTGAGCTCATTGCAGCATCTGAATTAATTTGAATTGTTTCTGTTTTTTCCAATTTTACCTTCTAATTATGCGAAGATGGATTTAGAAGCAGGAGGTCTGATTTTTCTAGAGTAGAAGCCCATCCTGTGGCAAGCTCTGGGAGTGCTAAAACCTTTGAAAAAAGTCATACTGCAAGTTTCAGTGAGGTGCCCTAAATCCAAACTCACATTAGCAAATTTGGGTCAGGACTACTCTAAACCTAGTTCATTCGTGTAGAGAAATGGACATTAAAATCCTTTGCGTTATCCTAGCTGCTTGCTACAAAGGCCTTGAATTCAAAATGCTAGTATGGAAGCATGTGCCAGTTCTGTCTTTAATTAACCCATTACATCTCACTCTGGAATTAATGGGTTGTATAAATATAACCAAGAGAAACACCCTTCTAAGAGGAAGTCTTGATCCTATCATTCCACTCATGTTCTGGTTTCATGTTTCCACAGCCATTATTATCCTTTGGAAGATGCTGAACATTTCCCATGTTCACACTTTGGGCTGGATCCTAAAGTAGTGAAAACTGTCATAAAGTCATCTGATTCCAGCTGAGTTACAGCTCTGATTTATAGGAAGCTGTGATTTACAGGCTACTGACCTTTCTGACTGGGAAATCAGGTCCCGAGTGGATGAGCTGAAAAGCAGTATTAACAGCTCTGTGACACAGAGACCTGAAATAAAACTGGATCATCCCAATCTCTTACAGAGAGCAACATAATTCCAATTAAATGTCTCTGACGATCTAAGAAAAACTGTTTAAGGTTGCAAATATCTTTTAATCATGCTGCCTGCTCCACTGGGAGAATTCCAGATGAACAAGTGCCCTGTGAGAAAGCTCAAGCAACCGAGCGCTTTAACCACATTATAACTACATTGAGCATTTGGAGATCTCATTTCATTGTGTTGCTTGTGTTCAAGATGTCAAGGCTGTGCCCAGACTATAAAGGGGAGAGCTCCAAGACAAAACAAGCATTTGGGGAGAGCAAAACAAGAGAGTCATTTGTCTCTCAGATTGGGACCATTTGCTATGCTCCTCTTCCTGTGGGAAACACTCCTCACAGCAGGACTTCTCAGGAGGGTATCTGCAGAGAGTGCAAAGTGATTCCCATGGTGCCAAAAAGTAAAAGTACTCATCAAGAATCAAAACAAACCTCCTGTGGCATGTTGGATGCATTTGTTGGGAGTCCCATATTGGTGAGAGTGAGGTTGCAGGCAAGGAGGAGATTTACAACAGAAATTACTTTTATAGAGAATCCACCTGTTTTGGAAACATGCAAATAGGACACAACGTGCCCCTGGTGCTGTTGTTTAGCTTTGTAATTACTACAGAGACCTGACGCTTGCAAGGTGGGAATTTTCAAATAGAAACACTATAGAACCATAAAGGCTGGAAGAGACCTCAAAATCATCCAGTCCAGCCATCAACCCAACCCCATCCTGCCCACTAAACCCTGTTCCATAGGGCCACATCTACTTGTTTTTTTGAACCCCTCCAGGGACAGTGACTCCAACAGGGGTAGCAGCCTGCTCCAGCCCCTGACCACTCTGTCCAACGTAAACCTCCCCAGCACAACTTGAGGCTATTTGCTCTTGTTGCTCTTGTTGTTGGTGACTTGGGAGAAGAGACCAACCCCCACCTCTCTACAACCTCTGATAGCCAAGCTACTGACGTAGCACTGTATGAGAAGTCTGCTGCCAGGACTGCACCTGATGCTCAGCTCTTGAATGTCAAGCCCCATGTTCCTGTGCTTCCCTGTGTGCCCCTTCTGCTTTGTAACTTGAGTATCACAAATCTACTTGTGGATGCACAACCTCATGTCACAGCTTTGGCCAAGAGGTCACATCGCCTGAGAAATGTTTATCTTCCACAAATCATCAGTAAGTATATTCCAGCAGGCAAGGTGGGGTGCAGCACCTTGGAAAGATATACTTAACTTACTGGGCTGTTGGGCAATTCCGGTTCCCACAACTGTACTGAAATTTGCAAAGTTGTCCAGAAGAATGGAAACTGACTCTTGTTTCGTGGCTGCACGCTCTGTGAGCTCACAAGAACTGAGAAAATCTTGCCCATTTGTCATAGCTCAAAGGTCATGAAAAGCTCAGTTTGCATAAATAAGAGGCACTATATGGAAAGGACTAACAAGGCCAAAGGACTTGCTGCTCAGCTTGGAGTTTGGCCTTCCGAGAAGGTTTACAGCACTGACCTCAAGGTACAAATCTATGTCCTGTACTTCAGTGTGATTGCTTGAATATCTCTCACTTTCGCTCCTACACCTTGCTGTGACTACACCTTGTGCTCTTGGTGTAGCTTGGTAGCTGGGAGCATTAACCTTTATTTAGTCAGCAGCAGACCGCACTGCTTTTGATTTGCATCTATGAATCGTAATGGGATGACTGTTGCTGCTCTTTCCACAAAGATTCCTTAAGGCCTTCAGCAATAGTTGGTGCCAGATGACTTCACTCCAGCAAGTCCCATTAACTGAGAAGCTGGACTCATCTGCTTTTTGCCACAGTAGACGATGGCTATGACTAAAATTTCTTGATGAGAGGGAATAGCTGCAATTCTTTCTTACTTCTAAGTTATACATCTGTTTTTAACAACTACAAAGATGTGTCCAAGAGCATGTCTTTATTCACGGAGGCTCTAGAGAGAGAGCAGTTATCAGCTGTACATTGAAGAAAAAAGGTGATTTCTGGGAACAGTGCGGTCGTGACTAACTCGTATGTCTGAGGTCGTAGAGGAATGCTAGTGCCAGGATGTACCACTGATCTGTTTTAAATGTGTTTGCAAACGGGAGGCTCCTTGCTTTTCGGTTGCTTATTCAAGAAACAGAAACGGGATTACCCAAAAGGGACTCGATGCTGCAACGACTCTATAAAAAACCCTCCTTTCTCACCTTGCAACTTCCTTGAAATGGTTGTTTTGCCAATGATTTTACCCTCTGAGCACTCCACTACAATTTCTTGGTAGCACTACACATTCCCACCCTGCTCTGTGCTCAAGATCTTACTGCTCTGAAGACATATTTGTGTTGACCTTGGGAATCTTGTCTGAGCCGTGAGTGATTTGAATGCAGTTTGTAATAAGAGTGTGAGTATCAATACTGTTAATATTCGTGTAGTTGCTGGCTCAGGCAGTGTAGAAAGGTGCCCCTCACCTGCTTTGTGGACTGGGGTTTACTTATTGATGCTGGTTCCCGTCAGGGAGACTCAGCTGGTCCGTTCTGCCAACAGTAGAGCCGGTGCTTACAGTGTTCTTCTGTTTAAAGCAATGATCGTTAACAACACTGAAGATTCATAGTGCTCCTCTGTAACTGGTGATAGGTCTGGTGGTAATTTTCACTTCCTATTAATGTCAGGCGTAAGTCTGATGAATTTGTTATCTGGATTTATGCATTTTGTTGCTGATGACATGAAAAATATTGAAGCTGTAGTTAACACCTTTTTTCATGGGTACAGAGCAGGCTGAGCTTTTGATTTGCTTATTTGAACTTCAAATCACTGCATATACATAAACTTTGCCTGTGTGTTGATGATGTGCTCTTGATGAATGCTAACAGCACTATTCTTCGTATGTTTGGATTGACTCCTGCAAAAGGCAAAGAAAATCTTGTTGTAAATTCTGGCAGTAGATGCCAGACGCTTGTTAGAAGATTTGTGAGAAAACCCAGATCCGAGTTGTGCTACTTCAAGACATTAAACATTTCCAATAGCCGGGTGCTGAGCAGAGAGATCGCTGCTAAGGGATCTGCGCTAGTACAGGCTGGGCACAGGCTGCTTATGGAGCAGCTTTGCGGAGAGCTCAGGCCTGCCGAGTGCTCTGGCCGGCAGGTAATGGCACCTTAGAAGCCCCAGTACGTACACAACATGCAAGTCCAGCAAAGGATCATTCTCCATTGATGAGGCTGCAGATGGAGCACTGCACCCAGTTTGGAGCCCCAGAGATGGATTTGTTTACCTTTAAAGAGAAAACCACAGAGCAACCTAATATCAGTCATCAGAAGGGACACTGTACAGAAGTCACAGCTCCCAGAGGGACGGAGCAAAAGAACTTGAAGCAATGTTCCAAAGCTCCCCAGTATGCCAACTGGATAAAAGAGGTGGGGGAAAAAGCGTCCCACTGAAGCTGCTCAGATGTTAGATCAAGTGTCCAGAGAAGTCATGGAATCTCCGTCCTTGGAGAGTTTCACAACTCAGCTGCTGAAGGCCCTTGGGTACCTAATCCAGTTTTGAAATTAACCCTCCTTTTAGCACAGGGTTGGACTAGAGGCTTTCAGATGTCTCTTCCCACGTCAATTTTTTGATAATTTTGTGGAGTACAAATTTTAAAGCGGGTATTTGGCCTTTTGAAGTAAGTCTCCCTCTTCTGAACCAAGACAGAACAGTGTGCGTGGCCCTGGGATGGGACTCCAGGTTTGTGTCAGAAATGAACCTCTCACGGGCAGCAGTCGTGTGATGCACTGTCAACACTAAACCGAAGAAAGATCCTAAGAACAATCTCGGCCTAGGTAGTCAAGGATTTCTCAGAAAAGGTCTTACCTTTCAACTGGAGGTTTTCTTGTTCCTGCAGCCCCCTTGTTCTCTGACCTTTCCTTTGGACTTGCAGTTCCCAAAGAAGTTAACCAGCATTTTGAGCTGCCTCGTTGTTATGCCCAGTGTGGAAAGATGAAGGATGCTGCCTTGAAATGGAATTTAGCTTGAGGCCTCTTTCTCTGCAAACCTAGTGCTGTTAGCAGGGCCAGGAGACAATAAGCTGTGGGAACTAAAGGCCATTTTATGTGGCCTAATCAGAGGATGATATTGGGATAGCATGCGCTTGGCATGACAATAAAACAGCCATTGGAGAATTATCTCTGGAAAATCCCAGTCTTTCCATCTGATCCAATGCATTTTTGATATATGTCTTCCAGCATCATTACTGTCTGCTGGATTGAGACCTGCTCAGAATTCATCAGTACAGAAAATGCGAAGACTGTCACTGCTTTATTAAAAACAAACACAAATTCACGGAATTCTGGAGCGATCTTTCACTTGAAGGATTGGGAGTGGGCTGCTGTGCAAATTATTTCTGTCCCATTTAGGAAAAGGAAAAAACTTTATTAATTTTGAATTTTAAAATCTATTTTTCACTAAAAAAAAGCTGCCAGTGTTGGTATTTCATTTCCACATTATTTGCTTTTTGGAAAAAAAAAAAAACAACTTTCAATCGTGAGGGCTTGTCGATGGCCCGAGAATGTGCCGTTTAATAAAGCGCTAATACAGCAGCCTATGGAAATAAAATGTTTATTTACCTATAGCATCTGACAGCAGAATTCGCTTGGGCAACAGTCCCATATGATTTATCCCCTGAGCTTCAGCAAATACTGCAGCAGTTGTGTGCTCTAGGCCATTGACCAGAAAAGAAGAGAGAGAAGTTAATTATATCTTTTAAACTGGCCAAGATGCACATTTACTAGATTACAGTAATCAAAGAGCATGCAGCTTTTTTTAAGGAGTCTGCCTACCAAAAAACGCCTGTGTTAGGGTATTGTGCACCAGGTATTATCCTTCTCAGAATTGACCTTGTCATCCTTTATACCACTTGTCATGCTGTCAGCTCTAAGATCTGATTAATGTGCAAGAAAACAGGGAAAACAGCAGAAAGAAATTCTGTACCCAGGTGATAGATTTCTGGATCCTTTTTTTTTGGCTACAAATACAGCGAGGGAGAGCTTCAGGAATGGGTGAATACTGAACTGACTGTATCCTTGCTTACATCCAGAGTACGTGGTTAAAGCAGGACTGATCAGACCTGCTTTTCAGGAGCAAGATGACTCAAACCAGTGGGTTTGATGTAGTTGTGTCTGGCTAGTTCTACAGCCATCAAATTTGGGTAGATGGTATCCCCAACATTTCTACCTCCAAGCTCTTTCTTTGCTTCTAATTGTGGAAGTGGAGCATTTCCCTGACGAGGAAAGGCTGAGGGAGCTGAGTCCCTTCAGCTTGGAGGAGACTGAGGGATGACCTCATTAATGTTTATAAATATGGAAAGGGTGAGTGTCAGGAGGATGGAGCCAGGCTGTGCTTAGTCATGTCCAGTGATAGGACAAGGGGCAATGGGGACCAACTCGAGCACTGGAGGTTCCACATAAAGAAAAGTTTTCTCACAGTGAGGGTCACAGAGCCCTGGCACAGGCTGCTCAGAGAGGTTGTGGAGTCTCTTGCTCTGGAGATACTCAGAGATGGTGACTCCACTCTGGGCAGCCTGTTCCAACCCCTGACCACTCTGCCAGGGAAGAAAGTTTTCCTGATGTCCAATCTAACCATCCACTGGCACAACTTGAAGCCATTTCCTCTTGTTCTATTGTCTAGTGACTTGGGTGACAGTCTCCAAATCTAACCTTCCTGAGAGGAGTCAACTTAGTGCTTTGATGACTAGACTGAGTTTGCTTTCCTGAAGAGTTGTACAGTTCTTTCCAGTAGCTCTACAATGAAGATTTGACTAAAGAACTTAAAGTCAGCTTCTTGGAGAGTACAAAAGGCCCAACAGGCTTAGCACAGATGCACAGAATTATACCAGCCGCAGACCCAATTTACAAATCTGTCAAGGGCAGTGTGTGAAGAAAATAAAGAATTCCTGCAATTTCCTTCCCGTGTTAATTTGTGAGAAGGGGAATGCACACAAGTAATCTAGCTCTGGGCCGAGACAACATTAGCTCAGATTTTGTTAGCTAATCTTCCATCTGTAAAACATGCTTTGTTTGGATTATCTACAGGGTGCACATTTCCTAGTGAATGTGTTTTCTCTGGGTAATGGGAACACGTTCAAGAAAATTAATTTGCAAACAGATACAGCCACTGCTGGCTGAATGGAGTCTTTCTTGGTACTTAAGACGTAGAGTGGTTGGTATCTGAACTCCTGGCATGCGTTGGTGTCTTTGGATTTCTTGCCAGATATCTTCCTGTATTGTACTCGGGTAATGTAGTGGACAACTCTGTAGTTGGGAGAGTAGAGAGAAAAAATTCTGCCTGCCACCTCAGAGCTTAACTGTTTGAGCTAGAGGCGGAGTAGCATACGTGTGACTACCAGCAATGATTTGTCACAATCATGCTTTCCCATTGCGAGTCTTTCCGTGGTCCTGCTGTGGAAACGCGTGGTAGAGCTCGTTACAACCCAACTGGACTTATTTGACAGCACTGGCTTCAGTATGGTTTTGTTTCGTGTTTATACTCTAGGCAAACTGGAGGCTGTGGATGCCTCACAGTCCAGGGCTGAGCACAAACAACGGCCAGACACTCTGCTGCCTGAAGGAAGGAGTACAAGCCACCTCAGGATCCCAGAGATTGACACAGCTGTGACTTGTCTACAGTATCAAAATTAGAATGGAAAAGAGGGAAAAGAGATGGTCCATTACAGTTGTAGAAGTGGTGAAGTAATACAGAGAATGAGATTAAAAAGCATCATAAAAATATGAAGGAAACATTTGAGTAGAAAATTACTCTTTTAGAATTTCCAGAAGATTCTATCTCTTGTTTGTTCAAGTTCTAGCTGTTCTTTTTACCAATCATTGTTGTGCTGGTAGAGGGGAAGAGACTGGCATGCTCTTTCCTATTTTTATCCTGCAGAAATGGTATTTCTGCTGCAAGACAAAGAGCAACACGTGTGGCCTTCTGTCAGAAGGCTCCTGTTCTTGTTTGGGGCTTGGCTTTTGATGTGGATAGGACTGAGGAAACTGTTTGAGTGAGGGCCTGGTGGCAGATTCTTCTTGCTTCACTGATGTACCTTAAAAAATGCATCTGCTATAGACACAGCCATCTAAGCTCCCTCTGGATTCTTCAGATAAAGGCATCTTCAAAAGTCATTTCTTCCCACTTTAAGATAAATGTCTTGGCACGATGACTGATTTCCAGAAAGTGCTTATGTCTGTCTTTGGGCAAAAACTGGGAGTTTGACAACCAGGTTGAATGTCTAGTTACTAGATGGCTAAGGTTGGGTGACACAAATCCCATAATTACCCAGAAGCATAACTCTACTGCTTCTAGATAATATTGTATTTTTTCTGTTGGACAGACAGCAACAAAAATGTTCTTATGAAAGAAAGAAGACTTGTGAACTAGATATATGGAGAGTCCTTGATTTTTTTTTCAGTATCTTTTATTCAAGAGAAAAGCAAAGATCTTGGGATCTCTTTCTCAGCTGGGTTGGATGCTGAGGTGGTGGATGCCATGGAGAAGTCCCGGGTGGACTTTGCATTGAGATGCAGAGATGCCAGAAAACTGTCAAGTAAGACAGATACCACTATGCCAGAGAGTGAAAGCCTGAGGCAGGGAGACCAGCTGGAGACACTGTAGAAATCTGAAAAAACCCCCAACTCTTATTAAAAAGCATTCCTCAGTGTCCAAAGACAACAGATCCTCTCTACTACATATTAACAGAGCTAAGATGTAGCTTAAGCTAAATCTTCTCTGTGTGTGTGTGCATGGGCATACATACACATACTCACATTTAAATACATTTGATTTTTTTAGTTGTCGGAAGGTAAAGAACAAACATTAACCTTATGGCATGAAAAATGATTTTACCAAAAAATACTTGATTGGATAAAATAACCTCACCAGCTGGGATGGGTCCATTTTTCAACTTGCATGGGTCAACGTACTTCTGTGAAAGTCATTCTTGTGCCTTTCCCCTCCATTTTTCACAATTCTTTTAGTCTCATGCCAATACTGGAAAAAGATAGAATGACATCTCATGTCCTTGAGAGACTTAAGGCCTTACACTGAGCTACATCTAAAGAAAAAATATTCCAGGGGACCCAATTACAATGTCTTTATCCCTGCAATACAAT
Organism: Phoeniculus purpureus; assembly: GCA_028565055.1. Classification (NCBI taxonomy): domain Eukaryota; kingdom Metazoa; phylum Chordata; class Aves; order Bucerotiformes; family Phoeniculidae; genus Phoeniculus; species Phoeniculus purpureus. The sequence continues at coordinate 8,370,544 of JAOXOE010000343.1, read as the reverse complement.
TAAAGCATGACTGCATTTCTGCCATCTAGAAGGGACCTAAATTCTGCCTTCAACCACAGTAAAGCCTCTTTATTCAAGGTTATAACATGGTTTGGGAATATGATAGAGGCTTTTCACACAGTAGAGAGGATTGTCCGTTAACTGTATTCAGGTCATGTTTGAAGCTGTCCACACAACAGTCTGTGACCTTCACAGGAGCACAGTGGTGGGGTAGAGATCCCCTTAGACAAAACTGGTTTGTAATGTCATGGTTTAATTGCAAGGGTCACTTTCTCTGCCAGTAAACGTGAAGGCCAGTGGGGAGCCAGTGATGTGGTGCTGTATGTGAGGAAACAATGAGGGTAGCTCCTTGAACCACATCTATTATAAAGGTCTTGTGGCCTAATGATGAGATTCGGGGAGAAGTGAAAACTTTATAAAATTCTATCTGATAAGTTAGTAGTGCAAAAAGGGGTTTGTACAGCCTGTGCTCCTCTACAGAGCAAACTGATGTGGATTAGACAATGAGGAGAGAACCGGAGTCAGTAAGAGGCAGACTTGTGCAAACATGATCTTGTTTCACAGTCTGAGGACAAAACGGTGCAGATTTTGTGGTGGTAAAAGCTTTCTAGTTGGGGATATTAATTGTTCAGTTGAAGAATACGATACAGGTGTGGCAGAAAATGAAGCAACACTTTGCTGTGACAACTTCTGAACAACATTTTGTGTTTTAAAGAGTTGCGTTTTCTTATTTTCCATCAGTTCCAGCAGAAAACTTCAAAAGTATTTTATACAGTGCAATGCACAAGAGTCAGAGGAACGTGTTGTCTCAAAGCAAAATTGTCATTTCATCTGAGTGCTGTCGAGCTCTTCAGTTTGCCCCCAAGCAATGGTGACATTCCCTATCACGTGCTTAAGGAAATTATTTAAAGTAAATACTTGCTATTCAATAAACTGAAAATGTGTCTACTGCAACTAACTGCAGGAACCAGTAGCTAGAGCTCCGCCTGGAAGCAGTCCTAACCAGAGTCCCAACCTAAGTCTTGACTTATCTGACAAGTTGCATGTTTGTGACATTTCATTAGTTTCTGAGGAAGGTTGGCCCTACAGAAGTTACTTCCCGATCACATCAGTGTCGCAGAAAAATTGATTACTTTTTCTGAAACTGACCTCTCCAGCTTGCTAGCAGGTTTCTTAAGACTCTCCTAGCACAAGCAGCCAAAGATTCAGGAGAACCAGGAGCTATTTGAGGATTTCCTGAGTCTTTCTACATGGGAGTTCTCAGGTTTACGCATGCTTGCACCTCACAGGTACACACAAGCATGTCAATGAGCAGTGAAGGGGAGCCTAACGCTCTTCAGCTCCTTCCACACACAGCTAATGTCCTGCTGTGACTTTATCCGGTTGGAAACTGGGCTTTAAGATCACGAGGCCCAACTACTAACGCAGCTGTCCAAACCCCACCACTAAACCCTGTCGCTAAGCTCTAGATCTCCATGATTTTGAAACACGTAAAGGGATGGCAATTCAATCCCCTCCCTGGGTAGCCTGTTCCAAGGCCTGACGACCCTTTCCATGAAGTTTTTCCTCATGTCCAACCTAAACTTCTCCTGGTGCAATTTGAGGCCATTTCCTCTTGTCCTATCTATTGTTCCTTGGGAGAAGAGACCAACACATGGCCTCTGGGCTGAGGATAGGGTTCTGCCATGGCCCAAGAGACAAAGAACAACAGCAACATGTTTGTCCTTTGGAACTGAGTGGCAGAGGAGGGGTCAGGGACACCCAGCAGCAGCGCAAGGACACCAAGGGCAGGGACAGCCCTGGGGCCTCCTGGGCACACTTGACTATCCCAAGGGCAGCAGCCCAAATGTCACTGAAGAGTTTATCAGGCTAGAGCACTCTGCCACTCTTGGCAGCCCCTCAGGTAGCTCCAGGTTGAGGGACAACAGGGCCTAGGAATGCCCTGAGAGAGATGACCAGCCTGTGGCACAAGGGAGCTGGCTTTGGCCTCCTGCTCAGGGAACAGCTGATCACCAGCACTGGGGTCAGGAAGGAATTGGCACTGGGTCCTGGGGGTTTTTTGCCTTACTCTGAGCATGACCCTCTGTCAGGGCTTGTCTGCTCCCTTGGGGCTGGGTCACTGCTGCTGCTCATGAACAGTGAAGCACCCTTTCGTGCCCTGCAGCTGTAGGGAGGAGGCTTTTCCCCTCAAGCTGGGCCTGGGGCTGGGGGAAGGGGATTGCCTGCCTCTGCAACACTGAGCACAGCCCCTGGCCAAGCCCTCTCTAGGCCATGTGGACCAGTGCCACTTGCTGGTGCTCCACAGAGGTGGCCCTCTTGACTTGCATGTAGGGGGAGGAAGCTTTCTTCACCCCAGAGTGAAGGACCTTGACTGACCCCTTGGAGTGGAATCTTTCCCTTTGTATCATCAAGCAGAGCCCCTGGTCAGGGCTTCTTTAGGCCCTTCTGGCTTGGATTTTGCCAGCTGCACTTGCAGCTCCAGAGCAGCCCTCTGTCACCCAGTGCAAACTGGTACTGGATGTGAGCTCTGCTCTTCCCGTGGCTCCATCTCCCCAGGAGTTCTTGCTTGGTTGAGAAAGCTTTAGGAATTACTGTCCCAGTCAGTGCTGTCCTTTTCCAGGTCTCCCTGAGTGCACTACAGTCACCACAGAGGCACAAGAGTGATTCTCAGGGGTCATCGGCCAAGCTCAGCAGCAGAGTGAGTTATGGAAGGCAAAAAGTGCTTTCGCTGTACAAGATCCCTCAATCAACATAAGACTGAAAAATTCAGCTTGATGCTGAATGCCCACAAAATCCCCCTAGCACAGGCTGTGGGCAGCTTTTGAGCACCACTAGACTTTGAATTAAGCACCTTGGCAGGAATTACAAGTTACAAATACACTTCCCATTGGAGAGGCAGGGTATGTCAGGAGAGAACTCCCTCCGAAGAGTTGGGCTGCATCTGAGGAGTCACAACTAGAGCAGCTCTTCTTTATCCTGAAGTAGCAGCTCTTACTCATCCAACAAGCAGGATTAAGACACAATATACTTGAGTGCATCCTGTATGGAAGTGCTCTTCTATTAATAACGTACATCCTGGTTTCATACCAGTGAGCCCTGAGATATCCCCAAAATTTTGATTCCAGCTATCAAGCAGGTAGAAAGCTGATGTCAGTTAAATACAAAGTAAGAGCAATTATCTTGGCTTGGTTAGAAAGGGTTGGGAAACAAAAGTATTTGTGCTTTTGTTAGCAAATTCATGTTGGTTTGCCTTGCCTTCCTCCTATTCTTTCTTTCTCATGGAGTGTAAGTTTCACTTCCTGTAAAGCAACTACAAAACTTAATTCTAAAGGCATAAAATCTGTAGATAACTTCTCTCTGTAAAAAAACCAAACCCAAACCAACTCACCAGCTGGATGGTTGTTTTTTAAAGTTTATGTAAGAAAGGTGTTTCCCCAATTTCCTCTGCTCTAGTGGTGGCCTAACAGTAGTGGCGGGGAAAAAGTCCATCTTCTGGATCAGTAGGACATGCGATGGAATGCCGCAATGCTGCCTTCCTCCATCCCATGAGCGAGGCCACAGGTTCAGAACATCAAATCAAAGTGGGTTGATTTCTCCGTGAAGCCAAAGAAGTCCCTTGTTACTGAGCAAGATCCTGCAGAATGCTGCTGGCCTCTCAGTCACTTCTCTTCTTGCTATGCAAAGGCTAAGGAAATGGCAAACCGTTGTAAATTTGGTGTCGCCATTGCTGCTCCTGGCTCTGGACTCCTTCTTGAACAGCAGGTCCGTCAATTTTTCCTTTTAAAATGAGCAAGTATCTGTGCTTGGGTCTGCTCAAAACAGATGTGGGAAGCAGCACATGAAAGAACACCAGGATGAAACCAAAGCTCGTGAGAGAAGCTCAGCTTCTGTTTAATCTAGAGCCTGATCTTAAACATGTGACCGTACTCTGAGGAAGATAGTAAAGACTAAGGTCCAGCAAGGATGCGGGGCAGCACATTCCAAAGGCAGCCTCAGACCTCAGCTCTCCTTAAGAGATCTGTAAACTACAAAATGAAGCATGCCCCTTCTCTCACTGTTCATGTCCTCCAAGCATGCCAAGAACAAATGTCTTAGCTACAGAACTGACAACACATCAGCCCATTGGAGGGGAGAACATTCCGACTGATAAACCAAAACTAAGGCAGTGATTTCTTAAAGAAAACATATCACCTCTTTTTTGGATTTTAGGTGGAATATTCTGGCCAAAGGAAACTACATCAGATTTTAAGATTAAATGCAATCAGCTCCCTGGTTATATTAAAATGTGCCCAGTATCTCTGTGGGCATGCAGAGTGACGTGCAATAGCTGCAATAAAAAGTGAAACGGAGCAAAAGCACTCGGTGATTTCTTGTGGGCAAGGTGGGATCATAAAGGGGAAATGGTACAAAGACAATTAGAAAACCCCCACCAAATCTGGTCTTAATTCTTCTTCGCATCTATTACATTGTCTCTTACAGCCCACCCAACATCAGCTCCCAGAAATAACAGATCTCCCTGCACATTCGACTCTGCTAAGCACTAAAGAGTAAACAGAACTAAATGTACAATGCTGCACCACTAGGATCATCTTAATGGTATCTGACAACCTGCCAAAAGGCAAAGAAAAGGGACAGGACAACAGGCTGCAAAACTGCACAATAGCTAGTGCTGATCTGCCAAAAAATACGGTTAGCCCTTCTGGGAAAAGGTTTGGATTAACTAAAAAGTGATGCTGTTGTGCTTTCCATGAGTTGTCTCCAGAGAGTTGCTGGGATTTGCATGTGATGAGAAATATTATCCTGCCAGAGACAGAAAAAGGGATGGAAGGCTTGGCTGAAGTATTGAAAATTAATAAGGTCTCTGTAAAAATTAATCAGTCCTGTCTCCTCATTCTGTCCCCTAACATAAGGAATAAAGTACATTTTCCTGAGTGTTTTCTGCAAATACAGGAAGCCAAACACAGCTGGATAGTGTTGAGCTGCATTGGTCAGTCACCAGGTACCATGATCAGGAAAGGTGGTTGTAGTAAATAATCACAGAATCACTCTGGTTGGAAAAGATCCCTGGGATCATCGAGTCCAACCATCTACCCTACCTTACAAGTTCAGCCCTAAACCATATCCTTCAACACCTCTTCCAAATGATCTTTAAACACATCCAACACTATTTTTGTCGTCAGGTATCATGATAACATATCAAGACCCAACCACCTCCCTGGGAAGCCTATTCGACCACCCTTTCTGTGAAAAAATTCTTCCTAATATCTAGTCTAAACCTGCCCTGTTGTAACTTGAACCCATTCCCTCTTGTTCTATCACTAATTGCTTGTGAGAAAAGACCAGCAGTGGAGAAAGGTGGTTTAGTAGATCAACCTCGTTAGTTTTATAGTAAATATTTATGCTGTGGCAAGTGGAATTGGTAGGAAAAGTAATCCAGAGGGCCAAGCTGAGCAAAGATTAACTGAAGGAAGAAGCCTTCAGCCTGGTTAGTCTCATCTGAGTGGAGTCAGTAGCCCCTGGCTATGATGGCCATACCAGCCCACTGCTCTGCCTTGGATCTGTGCTAACTGCCAGCAGTCAGAAAAACCTGGGTGCCTGTCCTGATTGTCACAAAGATCTCTTATTTCCTCAACTCACTCTTTCCTGTGCTAAAACATAAAGCAGATAAAAGCCTTATGTAGTGGCAGAGCTTTCACCACAGTGGATGCACATGCTTCTGCTTCTAAAGGGAAAATAGCAAGCAGGGATGGTTCCCAGTATGGAGCCACATTTCTATAGAGTGTTTTTTCTAGTAGCAGTTTACCTCAGGAAACATCCAGTGACCCTCTAACTGCTAAACTGAATCTTAAAAAAAACCAAAATGTTTTTTTCCCCAAAATGTGATGGGGAAGGTGATGGGGAAAGAGAGCTTTGGAGTATTATGAATGGAGAGAGATATCGTGGGAGCCCTGAGAAACACTGGGATAAGGAAGATGAATTGTAGTGGAAAAGAAATGGAAAGATAATGAGAATTTGGGAAGCAGGAAGGCAGTTAAACTTACTCAGAGCAGCAAGAAGTAGAATAGAAAGTGAGAAAAGGAAATGAGATCAAGAAGCTCTCACTGGTGCATGGCAGGGAAAGCTTGTAAGGAGCTGAATGGATGAAAATGAGGAGAAGGAGATGATTAAGTATATTTCTTACATGGCTGAATGGCAACTATAACTGATTTAACTTATTTATGTTGTGTGTACGTCTGTGTGTTTGTTAAACAGAATAAAGCATTACCCAACTGTGAAATCACAGAAACATGTAGGTTGGAAAAGGCCCATCAAATCATCAAATTCAACCTTTAATCCTGCTCTTGTATTTATCAGCCCTAATCCAGATCACTAAGCACTTCATCTTCAAAATATTTTAAAATCTTTTAAGTATTTTTTTCACCTTCAGGGTCTGTCTTCTAGGGCTATAGACTGTGATAAGAAAAGCTCCTATAGAATAGATACTTTAGGGCTGACTCCATCCCTTTAACTCTCCCTTGTTTCCCACATCTTCCATTTCTGGTGATAGTTTTGGCAGATTTGCACAACCATTTGAACTTGTGGATTTTCCAAGCCCTGTGTATGCAGTGCAAACCACTGTAATAGGGATGACTGGCTCTGACAGCCTCCAGGGAAGGTTTCTTCTCTCTCCATGCCCTCAGTATGTAAATTAGATCCCCATTAGATGTCTCCAGCTGGTGAGCAATTGAGGTAGATTTCGTTCAGGCAAACAGTTGGAGCTATCACCGACTTTGAGCACCTTTACAGAACAAGAGAGAGTCTAGAGAAAAATGCAGTCTCCATATTCAGGTCACCTTTCATTTCGGTTCTACCAAGAAACAAAAAGAAGGGCAAGAAAATTGTACTGACAAAATCAATCCTGGTTTGCTTGATCTGTATTTATTGGGTTCTGAAAATAGCTGGAGCATTCAGAGCTTTTCCGTAACCCAGCAACAAAGAAAGTTCGTTCCCATCAGATATTTTTCCTCTTCTTTTCCCCTTTGGGCAGTATAATGTAAAAGCCATGTAAACAGAAATAAAACTTTTAAAAGTCTACAAAAATACCCAGTAATATTTTAGCAACCTTCACATACAACTCAAATCTGACAAATTATTTTGAAAGCACTAAATGGGTATTTCTGAGTGCTATGACCAGCTTGCAGTAGAGAAGAAACAACAGTTGTGTCCTGGCGAAGGTGGTGATAAGGATTCAGAATCTTCATAGAAAATCAGTGATGTTTTGGGCTATCAGATCAACTCGGCACTGCAGAGTTCAACATTAAGTAGTCACTGTCATTACTTCAGGAATCTAGTTGAGGTATCTCTTCTCCAGTAGCCTCTGAATCATTAGTTCTACTATGTGTTCAGACAATATCCCAACTTGAGAGCCTTGTTTTCAGTCTTATTCTTTAAAAAATATATATATAAAGGATTATATGCTTTACTTTATATACTTTGTTGAGTACCTGTGGCCACCTAGTTTGTTCATAAGTAATCACAAGGTCTTAACAGAAGAAAGCTGAGCTGGTATGCCAGATGTTTCTTGCACAGTCACACCCCAAAGCAAAATATTATATAGGCATCAAATGATGCTGGAGGAATGTTAGTGTTGCAAAGGCACTCCAGTTAGGAGGTACCAGAAATCACATTGTCTTCAACAATTGAATTGTTTGGGATGTTTTGAGTAAGCAATATAAATTTGAGTAAGCAATATAAATTGTCTTATTTAGTTTTGTGAATGAACTGCTGTGTGTAATGAGACCCTTTCACTACTATCACCAAGTGGGGTTTCCATAAGGCACCTGCTCCACTCCCATGTAGGCTACAGTATGTTCTGGAGATCAGCTGGAAGACCACAGTGGAATTCCCTTGTTTCTCCCAGTAGCCTTACATGTTTATTGTGTGAAAGAAGTGGTATGAGCTGTGTGAAAGAGAGAGACAATGAAGTCTTGTGAGTCATATCACAATTAAGTGACTTTTAATCTCTGTGAGATTGTAACTCTTGTGACCCTTAATCACAGATTAAAGGAGATGCAGCACACCTAAAGATTTTAATCTAGAGTCCCAGTAATCCCGGAGTTCCATCAATTATATTGGTTAAGCCAGCAGGAGTGTTTGACTCTCTCTCTATGCTTATGTTTTGGGAATAGTATTGGTTTAGATTTTGGTCCTGGAATCTTACGCATAGAAGAGCTTCTCTTTGGCAAAGTGGGAGTTAGCCTGCCCAACACTGCATGTTTCCTACTCTGATCTGGTTGAACCTCATTCTCCCTCTTATGAAATACTACTCAGTACTCACTAAAGCGTTAGGAATGATTATTTATGAAACATTAAAAAAAAAAAGCTATAGCAAAGCTGACACAGAAAAATGCCTGAAAAATTCATTGTTCAATTAAAATTTGGGTCTCGTTAAGTACGAATTGCTCATTCATGGTTTTTGAAGCAGAAGTGCAGATTCTGCAGAATCGATGTTCTTGATGAGAAAATATTCATTACTTCGACAGTTTTTCAATTGTTTCTGAGGGAAAATCTAAACAATATATCCTTCCAGCTTTAAACTGCATAATGTGGGAAGCTGTCTTAAAGGAACTGTAACTTGGGGCTGCATATGGTCCTATGCTAATAAATTAAGCAGCTGCCAGGAATATTCCCAGACACTAAAATGCTGTTGTTTGTGTCATAAAACAGTAAAAATATTTCCTGTGTGACTCCGGCCTCAGCTAACTGTCACTTTTACCAAACAATTACATGGGCCAGGGACCAGCCTTAGTAGGTAATCAGCTTGTGGCCACCCTGTTTGGAAGGATAAGAGAGTTTGTGTTACAGGTTCAAACCAATAGAAAGAAAACCAGCCAGGCCTCGAGGTGGGGTCTCAGATAGAATTTACCAGGCAATGGAGCAGCTTAGGGAAAGGTTTATCAAATCTATAACTATGTACAGAAAGAAGAAGAGGCACAAGCAAGTTAGAACACACAAACCAGAAACCTCTGTCATAATGCCACCACACATTTCTGAGAAAAATGAGCAAAGAATTATGTAAGCAGTCTTTGTTTCCAGCTGGGATCCCTGAGGCAGGGGACACGCACGCAAGCACACACTTAATGGCACAAGAGGCAGGGCCACCCTTTGCCATTTCAGCTCTCCCATTTTCCTGAGCAATCTGCCAAAGATGTAACAGTTATAAGTCCTTTGCAGCTCAATTCTCCTGCTTACTCAAAACATCCCAAGTTTTCTCAGCCTCAAAGTGACAAACAGTTTCACCTCCTGCTGTTTAATCAGTCAAGATGGTGACAGCTACATGGCCAGCCACAGGGTGAGCAAACAATGGTGGTAGCTGCATGGCTACATCCAGCAGGGACCGTCATTCTCCTCCTCTGGGCTTTGGGCTCTCCGTCTTTAAAGTTATCTCACCGTCCGACATCTCTGAGCTTGTAACAGCTTTATTTTCTCACTCAGTACAGGGAGGGATAAGCACTGGTGGTTTCCTCACAGTGTGGGCAGGGGAAGGGCTTCCCATCGGCACAGCTCGGCTTGGCACAGCTTGGCTCAGCAACAAGGCAGAGCATGCTGCCACCATCCTCTGCCTGCCACCACAGTTGATGTGGCCTTCCAGCCTGGCTGTGGCCAAGCAGGCCCAGGGCTGGGCACGGCCAGGGCTGTCAGTGGCCGGGGGCCGCCCTGTCCCAGCCAGGACTCCAGGGTAGGAAGCAGAAGGAAAAGCCAGATGCTCACCTCCAAGCCGTCTTTTATAGGCATGCATGGCACCTTGGAAATGCCCCTAGCCTCCCCTCTAAACCAAGGACAAACCTCCTTCCTGAGCCCCACCCCAACCTGGGTCTCTCAGGTGCCTTCACAATGCCTGTGAGGAGATGGAGGCTTCATCTTCCCAGATATCTTCCCAGATATTTAAGGAAAATAATAGCTAGATCCAAACAGCAGTTAAGTGCTATCTGGGCTGAGGAGTTCCTTTCTGCCTCCTAAGATACAATTTTTTTGGGAAAAGAAAGGTGGTACCTGTAACTATTTTCCTAACCTAGCACAGTTTAACACAGTGTTGTGGCATATTCTGTGTTCTCTGATCCAGTTCATTGATGATAAGTACAATGGTGCCAGCTGGCAGCGGAGCTGCAGGGCAGCACGGAGGGTGGCAGGCCACCACTCTTCACCCCGCCATCTATGGGAGAGCAGCCAGCGCTCCAATGGGGGAAGTGGGGCTAGGGGCAGCAGAGCCATGGCAAGCCACAGCTAGCTGTCTTCCTCACTGCTTACTCGAAGCAGAATGGGTGCCCAGGAAAGCGGTGCCACTCTTCCCCCTACTGTCTATGGGAAGGCTACAGGGCCACAGCCAGCCACCGCAGCCAGCTGACCCATCTCCTCTGTCCCGTCTCCTTTCTTCCCCTGACATCCTGAAAGGGATGGGGGGCCAGAGCTGAAGCCCCGTGCTGGGATGAAAGACTCCAGCCAAAAGAGAGGCAGGGCTGGATCATCAGCCCTCTTTTATAGTGTCACATAGTCCCCCAGGACAGGCCACTGGGTGGGGGGTCCTCTTAAAGCAACAAGCATCTTTTTCTTCATGAAAGCACAAATCTATACATCTGAAAATTCCGGTGATTTTCAAACTGCAACACTCACCTACCTTTTCTGATACTCAATACCGTAATGGTAAGATGGTAAGATGATACTGGAATGCAGTTGGCTACAAGCAGCTGCTGTCAAAACACTGGGAGGTTATTTGCCACAACAAAATATGTTCCTTACCAGCCTTGCACTGGCAGCTTCTTGCCTCTTCTCTCGTTCTGTTATCTCACCTGATGCAAGAGACAGATGGAGATTATTGAGTGAAGCAACAACTACATGCCCTTTTCTGTCCTTATCTTTCAGAAACAAAGTAGATTATAAGGTATGACTGAGGTTTTGTTTACTCTCTGCTGTCCATCCCACACCTAGATCTCTGCAAGTGCTGTGGTGCAGTGAAACTGGAAGTCGTGCTCAGACCACACAGAGCAGCAACAGTGCTAGATTTCTCTAGCTGCCAGGGTGCAAAAAAAACCCCAAACCCAAACAAAGAAACAAAAAAAAGCCAAAAAAAAACCCAAACAAAAAATAATCAGTGGTGTCAACCCAGCAGCAGAGAAAGACCAGGCTACAGTCACCACTGCATATGGATGTGGGAACCCAAACAGATGGCCCCCACCAAAATGAGGCTGTGCAGGTGACAGGCTGCCAGGAATGTAACACTCTCTCACTTTTTCCTGTTGTGAGCAGGTAGTTTGTCTGCTTTATCTACCCTGATATTTGCTGGAAGACCTACTCAGCCAGCCTGCCAGCCACAGTCCAGGAGGTTCCTCTAGTGCATTGGTGACAGTTTCCTGATGCAAATGGTGGAGGAGCCAAGGCCAGCCTGAGCTTTCCTCCAAGCACTGAGACACAGTTGAAAGTGGCCTGGTGGACATGGTACAAAGTCTTTGGTTTTGGGAGAAAGTACAGTGCAGCACATTAACAAGGCAGCTGATAAGGTCTCTGCATTCACTGATGACAGAGAAGCAGTTTTATGAACGTGTGCAGGATTATAGCTGCCAGTAACTTATGATGGTTTATGAATATTAGAATATGAATAGTTGTACTGCTTTTTCTTTTTCCAGTCTATATCCTGAGGCTTGAATGAGTAGGGCTGTGGAAAGAAAAAATACCTTCTTATCATCTTGACTGGTATGGTTTTCAAGCATCAAAGGTTTCTTGTGTTACTCTTTTCCCATTTTGATGTAATGAAGCACCCAAGACTGATGATGTTAGGTCATAGGTTGGACATGATGATATTACAAGTCTTTTCCAGTAATTCTCTGATTCTGTAAACTCGGGTCACTTGGCCATACACTCCAGAAGTTCCACAATGAAGTGACTTCTGCTAGTTCTCCCTTATTTCAGATCAGCTGGGAGCAGTGATTTTGAGGTTGTCTTTCATGACAGGGTTACCTGCTTTTCCTGCAGAATCCTGCCCATCTAAACCAGACAAGGAAGATTCCTCACAGTCCAGCAGCTAGATGTGATTTCTGGAGCACTAAAGCTGTTTCCAGCGTTTTTCCTTTTTCACTTCAGTTGATTTTGATGTAATACTCTTGCACCTTAGGAAGATTCCCTGCCTTTTCTTGCACAGCACTGCCACTCTAGGTTTGAGGAACGGCCAGGCTCCCAAACCCAGAAAGTTCTTTAAAATATAACTTTATGTCTCATTTACTGCTTCTGCCAAGACCATGGAAAATTGCACTTTGGCTGCAGTCACACCTCAGTGGGAATGCCTGTTTCAATCTGCTTCGGAGCGGGCTTTGGAAACCTTTCCCAACCCCAAGAATGCTTCACCAGCTGCTTCCTCCCTGCTGGGAAGCCAAGACTATCTCTCACCTGTAATTCTTTTGGACTTCTCTGCTGCTCTTCACAAGGGGGCTGGGCAAAACATTTGGAGATTCATGTAGATCTGCTGCTGCTCATGCAGGGGTTTGAATGTCAGTCTTCTTACTCACGGTTTTGTTTAAGGTCTTGTGTATTTGGGAAAGACATCCCTGTGGTTATTTAAATTCTTTGGGGGGAGCATCTATACGCTGTTTCATAGCTTTAAACGTGTTGGTTTGGGTGTGTTTCTTTCAACTGCTTCTCTTTCTCATTTCAGTGATGCTGCAGATTCTCACCAACAGTGCACCCTCAGTTAGAGTTTGCAGCCTGGGATCTCTCTCAGTGGAGACCTTGCAGGGGTCACACATGAATAAGAGCTGAGCATCAACAAAACTTACACTGTCATCCTGAGCCCCCATAAATACTCATGGTGATCATGTGTTATCACCCACTCAATCCTTCCAGAGGCCATGAATATATTCTCAAGCATTTATCAATTAAGCCCCGAAGTACCTTGTTGATGTACTGCAAATTAGGTGATAAAGGGATACATTTACCTAACACTGATATGCACCTACTTCAAAAATTAAACAGCAAATCACAGCCACTCAGCTGTGCACATGTATTTGTCCCCGAGTGAGGACTGTAGCCACACATGAGGAAGTTAACTCTTGCAATGCAGCAGTGGCTGGTTCGTTTAGCAACACCCTCAGCCAAAAGGTTTTGTAAGTGAACTCTCCGGGGAAGGAAGGAGCTAAGGAATACAGGATACCTGAGGTGTAGGCAAGTGGAAGGTATGGGAGACAAAGACTCAGGGGGTGTGGAAATGTGAAACATTTGCCTCTGTCAGTTTTCTCTCTCGTGGATGATTAGGACGTAGATTTACCCATCAGTTGGTTACCTTACATCTCCTCTCCGAAAATAGTTCTCTTCTTTCGATATTAAGACTACAAACGTGGAAAAATCATGCTCCATTAGACTGCTTGTTCTTTCTTTGAGAAGACCCGTGTGCTTAAACAGGGAGCTGCTAGACAAACTCAAGAGCAAGAAGAAAGTCTAGAGGTCATGGAAGGAGGGGATGGCTACTTGGGGTGGTTATAAGGCTCTGGTGAGAGAATGTAGGGACACAACTAGGAAAGCCAAGGCCTCCTTGGAATTAGAACTTGCAAGAGAGGTCAAGGGCTACAGAAATGGCTTCTTCAAATGCATTGCAGGTAAAACTAAACCTAGAGGCAATGTAGGCCCCCTGCTGAATGAGGTGGGTGCCCTGAAAACAGAGGATACAGAGAAAGCAGAGACACTGAACACGTTCATAATCTCTGTCTATACTTCTGGGGGCTGTCCTGATATCAAGCCCCGGACTGCTGAGGCCTCAGAGAAGGTTGAGACAAGAGAGGAGCTTTCCCTGGTTCATGAGGACTGGGTTAGGGATCAGTAGAGCAAACTGGATGTACATATATCCATGGGCCCTGATGGGATGCACCCACGCGTACTAAGGGAGACAGCGGAAGTCTCTGTTAGGCCACTCTCCATCATCTTTCTAAGCCATGGGGATCAGGAGAAGTGCCTAGGGACTGGAGGATAGCAAATGTCACTCCAATCTTCAAAAAGGGTAAGAAGGAGGACCCAAGTAATATAGACCAGTCAGCCTCACCTCCATCCCAGGAAACCTGATGGAACAACATGTACTAGACACTGTCTCCAGGCAAATCAAGGACATTAGGGACAGTCAACATGGCTTCACCAAGGGGAAGTCATGCTTGACCAGCCTGATAGCCTTTGGTGAGGGCATAACCAGGTGGATAGATGATGGCAGAGCAGTGGATGTGGTCTATCTTGACTTAAGTAAGGCGTTTGACACAGTCTCACACAGCATCCTCGCAGCCAAACTGAGGCAGTGTGACTAGATGATTTGGTACTGAGGTGGAACGTGGACTGGCTGCAGGATAGAAGCCAGAGAGTAGTGATCAATGAGACAGAGTCTATTTGGAGGCCTGTATCTAGTGGAGTCCCCTAAGGGACGATACTGGGACCAGTCCTATTGAATCTATTCATTAATGACTTGGATGAGGGATTAGAGAGCACTGTCAACAAATCTGCTGATGACACAAAGCTGGGTGGTGTTGCCGAAATTTAATAAAGTATAACAAGTGCAAGCGTACAGTCTTGCATCTGGGCAAGAACAACCCCAGGTACCAGTCTAGATTGGGGACTGACTGTTGGAGAGCAGTATAGGAGAAAGGGACCTGGGGTTCCTAGTGGACAGCAGGATGACCATGAGCCAGTAATGTGCTCTTGTGGCCAAGAGGGCCAACATTATCCTGGGGTGGATCAGAATGGGGGTGGTTAGCAGATTGAGAGAGGTTCTTCTGCCCCTTTGTTCTGCGCTGGTGAGATCACATCTGGAGTATTATGTCCAATTCTGGGCCCCTCAGTCCAAGGAGGACACAGAGCTGCAGGAGGGAGTCCAGCATAGAGCAATGAGGATGATGAAGGAATTGGAGCACCTCCCTTACAAGGAAAGGCTGACGGAGCTGGATCTCTTTAGTTTTGAGAAGAGGAAGACTGAGGGCTGACCTCATTAATGTCTGTAAATTTTTGAAGGATGGGTGTCAGAAGCATGGAGCCAGGCTCTTCTCAGTGTGATCTAGTGATGAGAGGCAATGAGTGTGAGCTGCAACATAGAAGGTTCCATACAAATATTAGAAGGAACTTCTTCACAGTGAGGGTGATGGAACACTGGAACAGGCTGCCCATCTGGAACAGGGACTTGTGGAGTGCCCTTCTCTAGAAATGTTTAAAACTCACCTGGACATGTTCCTTTGTGACTTGGTCTAGGGGACCTGCTCTTGCAGGGGGATTGGACTAGATGGTTTTAAGAGGTCCTTTCCAGTCCCAAATTTTCTGTGATTCTTTGATTACTTCTGCTGAATCCAGTAGTGAGCTACATTTCAGCCAAAAGCTTACAAATAGAAATACATAGAAGGTACTGGGTGGTACCTGTGTGTAGTGTATGGGTGCTGCTATGTAGCTGATACACTTGTACATAACATAAATATAGACAGACATAGCATAGAATCAATTAGGCTGGAAAATCATTGAGTCCAACCATTACTCCAACTGTCCCAAGGCCACTGCTAAACTCTGTCCCTAAGCTCCAGATCTCCATGATTTCGAAACACATCCAGGATGGCAATTCAACCCCCTCTTTGGGCCTGATGAGCCTTTCCATGAAGAAGTTTTTCCTAGTGTCCACCCTAAACTTCCCCTGGTGCAGTCTGAGGTCATTTCCTCTTGTTCTAGCACTTGTTACTTGTGAGAAGAGACCAACTCCCATCTCTCTGCAACCTCCTGTCAGGTAGATGTAGCCAGTAACAAGGTCTTCCTCAGCCTCCTTCAGGCTAACCAGCCCCAACTCCTTCAGCTCCTTCCATAACCCTTGTTCTCCAGACACACGTATATATAAATATATATATATATATATGTAGTGTGTATATACATAAATGACGTATACATGTCTTGCTCTGCAAGAGAGGTACATTTGTATACTGTTCACTGAGTGGAGAACTCGAGTGCCTGAGTTGGGTACTGTCAGTCCATTTCCTTAAGGTTGTCAAATGCCAAGGGACAAATGGATTTTTTTATACAACAAGAAGCAAAAACTTGCTTTTTCAAAATTTTAAACTGTAACTTTCAGCCTCAAGAGGAGAAGGCTCCAGAGGGACCTTATAGTGACCTTCCAGTCCCAGAAAGGGGCCTGTCAGAAGGCTAAGGAAGACTATTCGTAAGGACAGGGAACAATAAGACAAGGAGTCATGGTTTGAAGCTGGAAAAGAGGAGGATTGAATCTGGACAGGAGGAAAAAGTTCTTGAATCTAAGAGTGGAAGTTTCCTGGAACAGGCTGCCCAGAGAGGTGATGGAGGCCACAACCCTGGAGTCATTCAAGGTCAGGCTGGCTGGGGCTCTGTTCTAGTTGGAGATGGCCCTGCTTATTGTAGTGAGGGTTCGGCCAGATGCTTTTTGGAGGTCCCTTCCAACTCAGTACATCCTATGATTCTATAAGTTTATGATTAGAGCTTGAGGGGAGCAGGAAGTGCATGTACTCCACAGAATCACAGAATCATTCAGGTTGGAAATGACCCTTGGGATCATAGAGTCCAACCATCAATCCTGCTCTACAGGTTCACCCCTAAACCAGATCCCCCAACACTACATTTAAGCAACTTTTAAACTCATCCAGGGATAGGGATTCAATAACCACCCTGGGCAGTCCATTCCAGTGCCTCACCACTCTCTCTGTGAAGACTTTTTTACCTGATATCCAATCTAAACCTACCTTGTTGAAGTTTTAAACCATTCTCTCTGGTTCTGTCACTAATTATCTGTGAGAAGAGACCAGCACAAACACCTCTACAGTGTTCTTTCAGATAGTTATAGAGTGATGAGGTCTCCCTTAAGCCTCTTCTTCCTCAACTAAACTCTCTCAATCTCTCCTCATAAGATCTGTTCTCCAGGCCCTTCACCAGCTTCATTGCTCTCCTCAGCACTCCCTTTGGCACCTCGATGTCTCCCTTGTGCTGAGGTGCCTGAAACTTGACCCAGTACTCAAGGTGCAGTCTCACCAGTGTTGAGTACAGGGGGACAATTATCTCCCTACTCCTGATGGACACACATTGTCTAATACATCCCAGGATGCCATTGGCCTTCTTGGCCACCTGCACACACTGCTGGCTCATATTCAGCAGCCTGTCAATTAGAACTACAGGTCCTTTGCTGCCAGACTGCTCTCCAGCCACACTTCCCCAAGCCTCTAGAGCTGCATGGGATTGTTCAGAAAAGGTCAACATTTAAGTATGGCAGCCAGAGCTGGTAAGATCTTTTCTTTTCCTGCAGTAACAAGGTAAGCTAGAGTTTAAGTTTCCATCATTCATAGAAAAATAATTGTAGCAACACACCTCCTGCAGAAGCTGTGAGCTTCAAGAGATGCTGCACATGGTCTCCTCCTGTACTGGGCAGCACTGAGGCCTCCCCTTGAGTACTGAGCACAGTTCTGGGCCCCTCACTTCAAGAAAGTGATTGAGGGTCTGGAGTGGGTCCAGAGGAACAACGAGGCTGAGGAAGGGACTGGAGGGAAAGTCTGATGAGGACAGGCTAAGGAAGCTGCGAGTGTTTAGCCTGGAGAAGAGGAGACTCAGTGGGGACCTTCTCCCTGTCTACAACTCCCTGAAGGGAGGTTGTAGTCAGGTGGGGGTCGGGCTTTTCTCCCAGGCACCCAGCACCAGGACAAAAGAGCAGGGCCTGAAGCTGCCAGAGGAGGGTTAGGTTGGGTGTTAGGAAGCCCTTCTTCAGGGACAGGGTGATCAGTGGTGGAGTGGTGGGCATCCCTGGAGGTGTTGAAGGACAGACTGGCTATGGCCCTTAGTGCCCTGGTCTGGCCACTCTGGTGGTGTTAGGTCCAGGGCTAGGGTGGATGAACTCAGAGAGCTTTTCCAGCCTCAATAATTCAGTGACTCTGTGATTCTCAGGAAGCTCTGTGCAGAAAACACAATGATCTCGAGGTCCCTTCCAATCCCTAATGATTCTATGATTCATTTATGATGCTGCGCAGGAGGACCATCCTTCATTTGTAAACTCAAGAAATCCAGACCTCCCAGCAACTGTTTAGATGAACTGGCAAAAAGTCCAGCCAACTATCCAGACAAATCCTTTCTGTGGCTCATTGGCAGCCCATGGAATGGCAGTTCTGAGAGATATTTCTGTTCCAGCTCCTGATGCAAGCACTGGAAAATTCCCAACCGCTTTACCATTTTGACTATTATGGTAATATGACCATTTTCTCTTTTAGATCCCTCATCAGTTTTTGCACCAGAGTAAATCAGGAGTAATGTTATTGCAGTCATGCATTTTACATTGACAGGAAATTATTACAGAGGGAAACCAGGGCTCTACCCTCGCTTCAGACTCCTGGATGAATGTCTGCAAGACGCTCTTTCAGAACTTTAGAAATGTTGGCAACTATAGCCATTCAAAATGTTAATTTACATAGTAGATTTAATGTTCTAGGGCATTGGAATTTGATCAGAAGTTCTTGTCTGTGTATGATGCAGCTGCTATCATAGGTTTTTGGCTAGGTCTTGGCCATCATGCTGCTTCATAGCTGCTTCTTGGTTATATTAGTGCTTCGAAAGTCATTTTAATTCCTTGTATGGCTAGCCACTTTCCCAGCTTGACTGCATTTGTCCTAATACCCCGAGTACCACAAAAAGAACTCCTATTATTTTTGTTTCTCAGATGGGAGAAGAAAATTACAGTCTAAGGTGATACGTCACTATTGACCACTGAGAGGTGAAGAGCTCTTGCTTGTCACTGTCAAGGCTCCTTTGTTTTGTGTTACTGAAGTGCTCAGTGAAGCAGAGACTGGCTCCTCAGCCTAGTGCTTGTGTTGTGAACATGGGTTGTGGAAAGCCAAGGCATTAGCTTTCTGTGGATTAGGAAGTGGGGTAGCCCTCCCATAAGAAGTTCAGACACAGGAACCTGGAACAGAGGACTAGGAACATCATAACCAAATGACTGGTCAGTGACTTTAGAGCAAACTTCTGACCTGAACCAGAAAGAACAGTGATTTGTTTTGGCTCTTGAATATATTCATGTGCCACCAAGTTTATTGGCTGGTTTTGGGGAAAAAGAAAGAAATAAATGACATCCTTCATTGACAGGAAGTTTTATATTTGGTCTGAAAAATCAGATCTCTCAATACTTTAAGAAAAGCATTGATATGCTGTAAGTCTTTAAAACAATTCAAACACCAATAGCATTTTAAAAGAATCAGTTTAGAGCTTTTTTTTTCAATCAGGAATTTCCCAGCTGGTTCTGCACCACTCAGCACACACACATGCAGGAGAGGTCTGAATGATCTGCTATGAAAACCAAAGGTAACACCAGTTGTCTTGGATTTGTCAGGTTCTGTTATGTTTTCTTCTGGGGTCGAAAGGTTTTCATTTCTTCCAGCTGTGGGTTAAGTCCAAGATACCAAACACCAGTCTCAAAGGGATAGCCCTATAGCAATCTGGCCACTGTGCAGAACACGCAGTAAGCTTTGGAATAATTGTATTTGAAAGCCCCCTATTGCCTTGCAAAGTTTAGGTCCAGTGTAGCGCGTTTGAAGAAGAAGAATTGAAGATTGAGAGAAGATTGAAGTAGAAGAGACAGGTTGCTTTGGTCCTGTGTGAAAAAACTATCCGGCATGGGAATGTGTGATAGGGCTGATAACAATTTATTCACTATTAGGTCTTTGTATTCCAGCTTCAGATTCTGTATTGATTGATGCCAAATCCTGGAGATAAGATTTCCTCTCTCATTTCAGTTCTCACTGTGAGTAGCCAATAATGGTGCTTTCCAGAGACCTGCCTGTGTCCCTAACCTTGGACAGCTTTTGTGCTCCGCTGTCAATTCCTCTGAGTGTTAGAGCTGCTATGCATGAGTGCTGGAGTTGTGCAGCGTGACCTGCAGACAGGAGCAGGGAGAGGCAAACAGAACCTACTAGACCAGAAACCTCATTTTCTGAGGACTCTACGCTCCCATTCAAGTTGCGCATGCTGGCAATTTTGGAAAATGAGACACCCCCCACACACACTCTTCTTTGTAAGGAATTTAGAAAGAAACTCTGTGGGGCTGGAGTACTGCTGCAGGAAGGCTGGTAGTTAATAAACCTTGTCAGCCCTGCCTCGTTCTTGCAACGTGTTTTGGTTTGGCTTTTAATTCCATCTATTCTCTCTTTCCTCGCTCTCTGTATTTTTAGCTTTATGAGTGAAAGCCCTTGATGGGAAATGCACACACATGCATCACTTGCAGAAAGGCAAAATGTGCTTCTCCCACTGTTTTTCTAATTTACAGTACACACTACTTTTTTTTTTTTCCAGGAAAGCGTCATTATAAAGCATTGCCCTGTCTTCACAGGTGGAAACCAAGACTTATTTGTCATAGAGACTCAAGGGTTTCCAGAAGCAGATTGTTTCCTTTAAAACAGAGCAGGAACACCCAGTTTTGCATAGCTGCTGCCAGTATGAGTCCTAACAAGTTGGACGATTGCATTTTGTCGTTTAGAAAGTCCACTAGAGGAAATCAATACAACTGCAATCAATCCAGTGATGTTAATTATCATTGGATGTAAATCAGGAGTCCATGTTCTTAGTCCCCTTCTTTAAACTCTGGGAAGTCTTCCTTGGATTAATCAAAGTTAATGACATTAGAAAGCAGCCTGTGTGGCTTTCTGTGTCTTTATGTCTTTTAAGGGAAGGTAACAGCTTTGCCTGGGTTTTATTAATAAGTGACAAATGCAGCACTTGCAGGGAATGAGGCTGTTTCCTACATGATGCAGAGACAGATGCTGTATTTTAAAAACATGAGGAAGTACCTTTAAACAGCTGATTTAATACACAGGAATCAGATCTGTGTAAGCTAGAAGATTTCTTGATTGTATGATGCATTTATAAGTGTGTCACGTCACCCTCAGTGCTGGAGTTCCAGGACACCTGGGTGTGCTAACACCCACAAGGAAGGTGTTTGTGTAGCTTCAGCTGCAGTAGGGTTTTTTTCCTACTTGAGCCAGCAAGTGGCAAAGCAGCCAAAATAGCGGCTACTGCAAATATCTGCACTAGTGACATTATTTTTGGACATTTGTAATAAAATCCTTGACTTTGGATGGAATAGAAAGGAGTTCAGCATTTTAATGTAGCTGCCACAGATCTGGACCATGACGGGCTGTTTGGCCCTGCCTGAGTGCCCCAAGTCCACTAAGTGCTCACAGCCACCATGTTATGTGACCAAACAAGCCCTGTTTGCTGCCTTTATTCAAGACCTACCAAGGTCATGCTACAGTGAAAGGGTCAGGCTAAATGCACACATGTATTAGACTTTCCCTGAATGACAGGCTTAGACCAGTAAGAAGTTTCCCTTGAGTTGTGGTCTCTGATGACACTGAAAAATCAAGCTCTTAATCTCTCTGCAAAAATCAGCTGTTGATCTTCTACTCACCTGAGTAACTAGTTCATGCAAGTGTGGAGATGTAACAAGCAAAACCCTGAGCAGCGCAGTCAGCATAACTTGGATGGAAAACCTAGGGAAAAGCAAAAGCAGCTGTAAAAAAGCTGCAGAGAGGTTTACTAGAGCAAAAAAATGGTCTATCTTTTCATATTCCCTGTCGAATCTCAGAATTACAGAACATTAAGGATTGGAAGGGACCTCGAAAGATCATCTAGTCTGATCCCCCTGCCACAGCAGGATCACCTAGACCAAGTC
>JAOXOE010000343.1:8327982-8348741 GCA_028565055.1 Phoeniculus purpureus | reverse complement strand
ATTTGTACGTGATGAGCACACCTGGCACAGCATCTTGGCCTGGGAAACATTAGCATATAATGTCTCTGGAATGCTGAAGCCTCCCTCTGCTCTTCCACATGGAATAAACACGAGAATAACCCACAGGTGAATGGATTTCTGTGCCAACCTGAAATGAGCATTGGCTTGGCTGCCGTCAGTGCTATTCTCCGTTCCAGATGACCAGTGGTACTGGTGTTGTTCAGCTGTGTTGCGTAGCGGCACCACTGCGTGTCATTCACTGCAGGTCATAAAACTGCAAGTGATGGTGGTGATGTTCCAAGTGAGTTTTTACCTACTGTATAATTTCATAAAACAATAAACACAAATCTCTTGCGTTCATCCTGTAGCACAATTTGCAGAGCATCAGGTGAAAAATCACTGCGAGTCGCTCGCCTAATAACTATAACGGTCAGCCAGAAGTGCTCATAAATCAGGCTCAGGCACTCGAAGGCATTCTATCTAGATTATTTATTTTTTCATTATGAGGCTTGATTTTGCAATTTATTATTCCGTTGATTATTTACTTTCTACCGATACACTCGCTTCGCTCTGGTACAGCCCAAATGCAGAAGAGGACACACAGCCTTGCCCCTGGCATCTGGCAGCAACCCGCCCCTTCTTTATTCAGAGGTTGTCATGTCCCAGTTGTTAAGAGAGTGACTCAGGTTCGTGGATTCACTTGGGGTCGAATCCACATTAAATTAGAAGTTTACTAAAATTATCAAATTTCAAACTCAGAAGGCACAGAAGTCTCTGAAGTTACTGGATGCCCAACTCGGAGAGTAGATGAGAGGAAAAGGGGAAGGAGAGAGAGAGAGTCAAGAGGTCAGATCACCACTCAGGGCTGCAGACTCCAGCTCCCTTACCCTGCCACACTCTTGGCTCTGCAGATCTCTGGAGAAACTCTTCTGTTTCTCTGGCCATCTTCTCAGTCAATTTCTCAGGACAGTTTGCTTCATGGACAGCAGGGAGTGTGGTGGTGGTGATAGATGATCAATCCCCTCCCTCAGCTTCACAGATTTTCGGTGTCCCCAGGAGTCCCTGTGTCAGTCTCTCATCCTAGCTGCAGGCTGGGGAGGGCTGATGGTCACCTTGCACCATTTCAATCCTTCCTTTTAACCTTGTTGCCAGGGATGTTTTCTTCCCCCTGCAACGGTCTGGGGGACTTTGCTCTCAAGGTCTTAGACAAAGCACTGGCCAGTCCGTCCTTGAGAGAGGTGGCAGCTCCTCGTGTTCTCAGTGCTGAAGCAGAGTTCTGCAGATAGGTTGGCAGAGCTGCAAGGCTGCCCACTGCACAGAGCTGACCTCTCCCACCAGGTCCAGTCTCCCACGTTACTCTGCTCACAAATTACCTTCTCGTTGCTTACAATTATTTGAGTCATCTCGTCTGTTGTTAATCAAAGTGTGACAGAGGTAGGTCTTGCACAGGGATAGCAGCTGAAGTAATTTTCTCCCAGTGTTTTCCCACCAGCACCTGGCACAGAAGTGCAGAGGTCTGGAGGATCCGGTCCGAACACCATACTGGGTCTGGGGGCAGTGAGGCAGGGCAGGATGTTGACTTCAAGAGATGCTGCTCTAATAGCCGTCTCCTGGCAGAACAGCAGTGCCTGGGTTCAAAGAGGCATTTTTCAGCTGAGAAAATCACAGCACGACGCGGAGCAGAATGCCAGTCATTTCTGTGTCTCTGCGTTCATAATGTGCAGAATAAAACGTTGACATGTAACATTTGACTGCTGGAAAAGATGAAAAGAGGCTATTTTCAAATTCCCCAAATGACATGAGTTCTGCAATTAGAAGTAAAGGAACTTCAAAGTCTCCCAAAAACGCTACAGTAAGTGTTGTAACGCCTCCAGGGGAGAAAAGCAATAAAGCTGTCATGAGGCGCAGAGCTTGCTTTGCCTTCCATCTTGTTTCTGGGCTGAGCAGCCATCCGTGCAGCAAATAAGTGCAAGCACAGCCTGCCTCTGTCTTGGGTGTCACTGAGACCTTCCCTCTCTACCTTTGCTCGAGAGAAAATCAGCAGAGCTGCTTCAGCTAACAGCCCACGGTTCCGAGAGAAAGCTGGGACAGGCTGTGGAGGGCATCATCTCTGAAACGCCTTTGGACTTCCACTCCCCCAGCACTGATCCGTCAGTACCCAAAATTGCTGACTTTCTACATGTGCTTAAGCTCATGGGGGTTTATTTTTCCAGGGCTTTCTGTGCAGATGGAGCGAATGGAGATAATTGAGTTGTGAGGCAAGGCTTTCATTTTGGGGCACCAAATGGCTTGTAATAAGAACATTAGCACACTTGCTAGAGTAGCCGACTTGTTCATGCCCCCAGTTTTAGACAGGGGCACTGCATTTTCATTTTTTTGGAGAGAACTCGAAATAAAAAGCTAATAGCCCATTTCTGAGCGTGGCTGACTAGATAGGAATTTTCTAACATTACTAGATTCTCATTAGAGGATTTTTGTCGTGCTCTGGTCACAGAGCCTGTGGTCAACATTTGGCCACAGATAACAGTCAGTTTAAAAGCAGGGTCAGCCCCAGTGGCTGAGTTTCCATTTCCCACTGCCCTGCTAGCAGTTTCTGCTGAGAAAACTGCCTTCACCAGTCCTTGGTATGACTCTTGGTCATACCAGAGTCACTCATGCATAAGAGCCACCATGTCATACCTGCCTGCAAGACAGCACCGTAGACCAGTGGTCCCTGGTTCTGCCTGCCATAGAGACATTCAAGGGTTGCTGCTGCCTTAACCAGGCTTGTCTGGAGCCTGCCCTGGGCCTGTTCCAAGGGAGAGGGAAGGTTGAATAACACTTTCTCATGGTTGTCTTCTCCTCCTGGTGTCACATAACTGCAGTGGGCTCCTGCCTTGGGATGCCATCCATGTGCAGACCTACCAGTGAACAACAGATTGCAGTGCTCTCATTCGGAGTTTGCAGCCCAACTGCTTTCTACAGCTTTTCTCTTTGTAGATTAATTGTGTGACTGGAATGTCTCCACAGCCACCACATGAGAAAAGCAACGTTAATATGCAGTGCCAGCCTGGCTCATGGCTAAGCACATGGCCCACCGCTTTTCTACAAGGGTTCTACATGGTAATGCTGAGCTGCGAGAGCCCAGGGCGCTTCAACCTGGATGGTGCATTGCAACCTTGCAAAAGGCAGGAGCCTATAACTGGGTAAACCTTCCCCAGAAGGGAGACAGCTGCAAAGATCCAGACCTTGAATTCACAGCAGCTTTTCCACAGTTAGCAGAGATTATTGTAGACCCTGAGCCAGAGCCCCCAACATCTATTTTAATTTGAACAGAAGGCTGAAATGCAAATGGTGAAACCTTCCAGATTCAACCATAAGTGCAGGGATGACATGAGCAGTAAAACTGGTATCAGAACATCATACAAGTGCTGTTGCCTTCTAAAGTGCTGTTGCCTTCAGCAGCAACTGAAAAAACCCCTCCATAAACTTCCACATTTCTAGTTAACCCATTTTCATCTACCTGAGCCGTAGAAAGACTTCTTATCCCTTGAACCTCCTCCTTCCAGCTGGGCTAGAGATGCCCTCCTTGGTGCAAGGAGGGCACCCACCATCAATTCTGGAGGCACATGTGCCCCAGTTTGGTTCCCCCTTCCCCAGGTCATCCACAGAGTGGTCCATGCAGTGATCCTTCCACCTGCCGCTGTCGGGGCCTGGGCCAAGGGGAAAGGTCCTGCCATCCCATTAGGATGTTACTTAAAAATACCTCTTCAGAGTTAAATTTGCAAGTGTTTTCTACAGTGATTGGGAACTCTGACAGCTGAGTGTGCAAGTAGTTTTACACGATAGCTTTGCGCTTCACGTGGCCTCTAAACATTTTGATAATTAAAAGAAATTTGATCTTGTTACCGCAAATGTTGAAAATCTGCTAAGTAAAGACAAGTAACAGGGAGGCCAACGTACTGCGTGTATTTGAAATACACCCCTTCGTGTCCAGTTGTAAATAAGAGCTTCTACGCACAGTGCAAAGACTGTTGGAAATCCTAAGCGGTGATGTTCTGCTTTAGCTCAAAAGCAGTTTCATTATATTGTTTGCAGGAAGATTTTTCCCCTGGCATCGAGAAGAAAAAAGGAACGCCATCAAGGAACCCATAAATACTTGGGGTTTGAACCCAGTAAATCCTGTCAGAGCTGAAATGTTATAACAGTCTCTCATGTCGTTTGATTTACTTCATTGTGGACAAGACAAGATTTCCCAAGCTGCTTGTGTTAGGCAGCTGTTTTGGAAAGTCACTGAGGGAGCAGAGGTTACGCTGCTGCCTTTCACTGGCGTTACAATTTGATGAGGAAGTTTTCAACCAGGACCTCCTTCTGTCTAGTAGCTATAGTCAGTACTGGAGTAGTAAAAGGAAAAAAAAAAGAGGGAGGGAACTTATCCAAGTTCTGTAAACTGCAAGGTGAAGAATTTTCCCAAGACAATCACAGCTATCTGCAGAAAACCCTTTCAGAAGTTTATTACCCTTCTGCGCAGGGATTGCAGCGGTTCTGCGCACGGTGCAGGTCTGTGTAAGGCTCCATTTGCTAAGTGCCTGGGCTCAGCAGGCTTCACTTGCCCTAGCGGGGCTCAGCCAGTTTACATCAAACAAGGGTCTGGCATGGAACTCACACAGTTGTTCTAGGTCTTTCCTGTGGGATTAGCAGAAGCAGAAAAGTTTCCTAAGGATGCAATGCTACGTGCTTCTGTTAGGGAACCACCACACAGAATCACAGATTCGGGACAGAAGCACAGAGTTAGTGAGGCTGGAGAAGCCCTCTGAGCTCATCCAGCCCAGATCAGGACCTAACGTCACCACATCAGCCAGACCAGGGCACTAAGGGCCACAACTACTCTGTCCTTAAATGCCTCCAAGGATGGGGACTCCACCACTGCCCTGGAGAGTCCACTCCAGTGTCTGATCACGCCTTCTGTGAAGAAGAGCTTCCTAACACCCAACCTAACCCTCCCTGGCAGCTTCAGGCCCTGCCTTCTCATCCTGGTGCCGGTTGCTTGGGAGAAGAGCCTGACCTCCACCTGAGAACAACCTCCCTTCAGGGAGCTGTAGACAGGCAGAAGGTCCCCCTGGGTCTCCAGGCTAAACACTCCCAGCTCCCTCAGCCTCTCCTCATCAGACTTTCCCTCCAGTCCCTTCCCCAGCCTCATTGCTCCACTGGACCCGCTCCAACCCCACCATCCCTTTCTTGAGGTGAGGGGCGCAGAACTGCCCCCAATACTTGAGGAGTGGCCTCACCAGTGCCCTCAGAGATCATCGAATCCCAACCCCCTGCCATGGGCAGCAACAGCTCCCACCAGACCACGTTGCCCAGAGCCCGATCCAACCTGGCCTTGGGCATTTAGAGAGAGAAAATTAAGGCAACCGTTGACATAAAACATTACACCTTAAAAAATCCAAACAGTACAACACAAGCCCCCACCCAGACAGGCTGAAAAAGCTGAAATGTAAAATACATAAGACCCAGACATACAGAAATATGGGTGAAGCAGTCATCCTCCACAGAAGAGAGACTCTGTTCTGCGATATCAGGAGTGTGGGGGGCACATGGCTGGAAACAGCAAGTGTTCCAGGTGCAGGGAATCTGTGCCCTTCTCTCTCCCAACTTCTGCTGTCATGGTCTGAGCTCTATGATTTGACACATGAGGGTTGATGGCAGCTCTTTTTGTTCTTGCTGTTGCAGTGGTGCAACAGCTGGCAAGGAAAGGGAAAATACGAGCACTGACACTGGTGATAACTTGCTAAGAAAAAGAAGGAAGCTTGTTAACATTTCAAACATGTTGAAGGAAG
Source organism: Phoeniculus purpureus (assembly GCA_028565055.1). Classification (NCBI taxonomy): domain Eukaryota; kingdom Metazoa; phylum Chordata; class Aves; order Bucerotiformes; family Phoeniculidae; genus Phoeniculus; species Phoeniculus purpureus. The sequence goes on along the minus strand of JAOXOE010000343.1, from coordinate 8,342,922 downwards.
GGAAAGCAGAGCCACAAAGATCTTTGGGTAAATCCGCAGCCAGAGTTAAGCAGCACAGTCACTGAGGTGCGTGATATCTTCTAGTTCAAAGAGAGGTGCAGTCTCTCTTTGAAGCTCTAGCTACATGGCAGGGAGGTCAGACTGGGTGAGCACTGTGGGTTTATACAGAGACTGCAGGAAGTGGCCCAGCTCATCTCCTTATTTTAAGTAGCATCATACGTTCCCACTGCTGAAACAGAATTCTGGGCTGCATGGACCATTGGTCTGACCCAGTAAGATACTCCTTACGTTTTTACAATCTTATCTCTAAATCTCCATGACCTAATAACAGAGAAGTTCTAGACTATGCTTATGTTATTAATATTCATTGATCCATCTACTTAGACTGTACCCTTCCTCACGTATTCCACCTCTTCTTTTGCCTGTACTTATCTGTTCTGTTATTCAGTTAAGTCTGAAGTTCCCCGAGGGATGGTCTATCTCAGAATGACAAGGTTGGATAGGCTCTCCAAAGGGTGTCTAGTCCAAACCCCCTACAACAAGCAGGGACAGCTCTAACTAGAACAGGTTGCCCACAGCCCCAGCCAGCCTGACCTTGAATGGCTCCAGGGATGGGGCCTTCACCCCCTCTCCAGGCAGCCTGTTTCAGGGATCCCCCACCCTCAGATTTAAGAACTTTTTCCTCCTATCCAGACTCAGTCTGCCCTTTTCCAGCTTCAAACCATGACCCCTTCTCTTATCGTTCCCTGCCCTTGTGAAGAGTCTTGCCCAGCCTTCTGAGAGGCCCCTGTCAGGGACTAGAAGGGTGAGTGCCAAGAGGATGGAGCCAGGCTCTCCTCAGTGGTGTCTAGTGATAGGACAAAGGGTAGTGGGTACACTCTGCTGGAGCAGAGAAGGTTCCACACGAACATAAGAAAAAACCTTGTCACAGTGAGAGTGACAGAGCCCACGCACAGGCTGCCCAGAGAGGTTGTGGAGTCTCCTGCTCTGCTGACTTTCAAAACCAGCCTGGACGCAGCCCTGTGTGACCTGATCTAGGTGACCCTGCTCTGGCAGAGGGTTTGGACTAGATGATCTTTTGAGGTCACTTCCAACCCCCAACATTCTGTGAAAAGGTTGGGGCTTTAGGAATTGCTTTCCTCTGTAGCAGACAAATTCAGAAGATGCCTGCTTCTAGCTGATGAAAAAACATATCCTACAGCCAATACGGCTTTCACCCCAGTAGGGCACCCTCCAAGCAGCAAGGGACAGAGCGCCCATGGGCTGGAGATACAAGTGTGTCAGGCAATGTGAAGCCCAACAACTGGGCTATCAGAATGGAGCTGGTGGAGAGAGTTCTGGATGTTGGGTAAGATGACATTTCACTGCTGTTCCTATTCCCGTCTTGCTGTATCTGGGATGTGACATCCGTAAGTCCAGGCACTCCTTGCACGTCTGTGCCATACAGTCAATGCAGTAGCCACGACTGCCAGACTTTTGCTTGGATGTGACTTGCAAACTCTAATGATTTTCTAAAATTATAGGTTTCGTTTGGGAACTCACTTGTTGACTCTAAGTTACAGAAACTGGACAGTTTAACTTAAGAGTAACTGAAGTTTAGCTTAAGAGTAACCTAAAGGCAAGCTCCAGCTTGTGAGGTGCTACCCTTCCATTTCTCACCCTCATCCCACCATACATTCTGAACCTGCTAGTGGGATGAGGAATTAACAGGTGGATTCACATCACAGTCTGGTGTAACATCTCAAAAGACCAATGTGCTGTTAATGAGGTTTGGGCTGACAAAGCAACCAGTGAGAGAGGCAGCTGGTACACCAGTACACAGCCGATGCAGCAGGAGCAGAGAGACTCTGAGTAATGAACCTGCAAACTCCTCCAGCTCGGTTTGCCAGAATTCACCTGCCAGAATCCCAAACACCATTTGCTTTCTGCAGAGCATACTGTTTGCTGAACCAAGTCAACTACTGCAGGAGAGTTCTGCAAGCCAAGTTTTTCTCTAAGGTTTTACAATCACAAAATCCATTATTAGATGTGATAACATTAAATTAGGGTAATACACTCTCAGGCTTCGGGGCATGTGTCAAAGCCAGAACAGGTGGGTAGGGAGCAAGCTGAGCTGGGGAGTTCCTCACGCATGCACAGGCGCTGTATGCATTGCTTCTCCTGAAACAGCTAGTCTGAGTGATGTCTGAGACAGAAGGATGGATGAGAGAGATTAACTCCAGTCTTTTCTCATCATTTTTAGACTAGTCTTATGAAGTTAGACTAGGTCTTCTTACTCTTTCTTGACTTGTAGGTTATGTAGAATCATGTAAACAAATGCAGTATACTCTGATAAAAACACAACAGAAGAAATAGTCATAGAATCACAGAATAACTGTGTAGTGGTTTCAAGAAAGAGACATGTAGTGACGTGCTGTCAAACTAGACTTACAGAGTCATAGAATCATATGATGGCCTGGGTTGCAAGGGACCTCCAAAAGTCACCTAGTCCAACCACCCTACAGTGAGCAGGGACATCCTCAACTAGATCAGGTTGCCCAGAGCCTTGTCCAGCCTCACCCTGAAGATCTGCAAGGATGGGGCCTCAGCTACCCCCCTGGACAACCTGTTCCAGTGTTCAACCCCCCTCCTGCTAAAGAACTTCTTCCTAACATCCAATTTCAATCTGCCCTTCTCCAATGTGAAATCACTGCCCCTTGTCCTATCGCTACAGGCCCTTGTAAACAGCCCCTCTGCAGCCTTCTTGTAGCCCCCTTCAGGTACTGAAGGTCCACTCAGAGCCTTTTCCTCTCTAGGCTGAACAACCCCAGCTCCCTCAGCCTGTCCCCATAGTAGAGTTGCTCCCACCCCCCGATCATTGGAGTGTTCTCACAGTAAAGGCAGCATTTGGCATTCTGCCTGTGGCACTGCTAACCCCTCTCCCTTGGTAATTAGAATGTGCTCAGAGAGGTGCTGTGCAGAATCACTTTGATCCTTATTCATCTTGAATGCCCAAACAGCTTTGTGCATGAAAGTAGCAAGAAAAAAGATGAACAAAGGACTTCTAAATAAATACAATTAGGATCTTCCCGTGTCTAGTTTACCTAGTGGTTTGGCAGGTCCTTGCCGTGCGATACAGCACGAGATTTCTCCTCCAGTTTCTGCTGTATAATGCACCTGAGCTGTGTATATCGACACACGTATGTCATTCATGCAGCATACCTTGAATGTAACGTGGGGTTAGCCCTGTGAGGATACAACACATGAGTAAATTCAAATTCAATCCCACAACTCAAAAACAGCTAAAAGGCTCTTTAGAATAAATCTGTCTTGATTTCTATGGAGGATTCATTCCAGACAAAATCGGGTGAATCAATTTCTTTTTCCCTGGGGTAGCTTCTAAAATTATAGGGGTTTTTCACAGTCTGTCCTTTCATTCCCAACCTCTGTTGAGGTGAACGGACAAGTAAAAGTTGAAATCACAGAATCGTAGACTGCTTTGGGCCCAGCCATCCCATTTTTCACCCAGCAAAGCATGTGCTCATCCCAGCAATGAGCAGCCTGCTTCTACAGGAGGATGCTGTGAGAAACAGAGCCAAACTGTTCAGGTGTTTGTGTCTGCTAGTGTTCAGGTAGACATCATCCACAGCTCTTTCCTCATCTGCTAAGGGAGTCAGCTTCAAAGAAGATCAGGTTATTCAGGCAGAACTTGCCTTGTAAATGGGGCAAAATGGCACTCACAATGATCTGCTCCTTAGCCTTGTCTGGCATCAAGGTCACACTTACAGGTTTGTAGTTCCCTGGATCCTCCTTCTGGCCCTTGTTATAGAGAGTCATCACATTTGCTAACCTTCAGTCCATTGGGAGGTCCCTCATGAGCCAGGACTGATAAATAATGACAAATGACTTGCTGAACACCCCCACCAGCTCCCTCAGTACTCTTGTGTGGGGTAACACTTGCCCCATAGACCTCTGCACATCTAAGTTGTGCAATCGTTTCCTTTTAGCTTATGAAGGCTTCATTCCACTCCCCATCTCTGTCTTCCAGCTCAGGGAGTTCAGCTCAAGGAACAAGTGGTCACAGAATCACAGAATCACAGAACATTAGGGATTGGAAGGAACCTCAAAAGATCACCCAGTCCAGTCCCCCCGCCTCAGCAGGATCACCTAGACCCGGTCCCGTGTTATTAAATGCTGAAACAAAGACGACATTCAGTATCTTAGCCTGCTCCTCAGAAAGGGACAACTGGGGCTGCGGATCAGGTAATGGAACAAGTCTATTCAAAAGAGAGTCAGCCCAATTTCTGCTGAACTTTATACCTTTCACAAGCAACCTTCCCATAAAATCAGTTCAGAACCAATGGAGCAGTATGAGTAGCCTAGGATTACAATAGAATAGCTGACATACCACAGTCTGCAGGCTTCAGTGACACCAAAGGTCACATTTATGAAAGATTTTACTCCCACTCTCCTTGTAGCTGATGCACATTTATCACTTACGCTTCGAGAGCCTTGGGGAAAATGTATTGCAAGGAACACCTAACAGCTAGGTTCAGATTAGATTCTTTTTGTCTCCAAATAATAAGTGTTAGCTAACGAAATCTGTTCTCCCACCCTTCTGTTCTCACTGTGTTCCATTGCTGATTTGGAGGAGAAAAAATATCGAATGACTTCATGTCTACATGAAATAGAAACCCGCTTTGTCCAGTGCCGTAACGACTGTCTCCATAAAGACTGAAATCAGTGAATCAGCTTTTCTATATTGAGGAAATGTTCTCACTGCTGAATTTCTACAAAATGTTGAAAAGTGACAACATCCACGGCTAAGAAGTCCAGTCAGATTTATTTGTATGCTAAATCAAATGTTTTGCTGCTGTGAAATACTTATGTTTTGTTTTACCTTCTTGAAGTACCTTCTGTGTTTCTGTGTTCTTTAGCGTAAATTATTCTACGTTTTAAATTAGAATCATGGAATCGTAGAAAGTTTAGAGTTGGAAGGGACCTTAAAGATCATCTAGTCCCAGCTCCCTGCCATGGACAGCAACATCTCTCACCAAAGATTGCCCAGACCCCCATCCAACCTGGCCTTGAACACTTCCAAAGATGGAGTAGCTACAACCTCCCTGGGCAACCTGTTCCAGGGCCTCAGCACCCTCACTGTAAAGAATTTCATCCTAAGGTCTGATCTAAATGTTCCCTCTTCTGGCTTGAACCCATCTCCCTTGTCCTGTCACTAGAGTTCCCCACAAATAGTCCGTGTCCAGCTTTCCTGTAGGTTTGCTTTAGGTACTGGAAGCTGTTATAATGTCCCCCTGGAGCCTTCTCTTCTCCAAGCTCAACAGCCACAATTCCTACAGCCCGTCCCTATAGCAGAGGTGCTCCAGCCCTCTGATCATCCTCATGGCTTCCTCTGAACCCACTTGAGCAGTTCCATGGTGAAACACACATTGGTTTAGAACACCGATTCACTCTTTCAGTCGCTTAACTGTTTTGGCTTTGAGAAATTGTTAGTGAGTCGATGAGCTTCTCATTGAAAAGCCCCTGTGATGAAAGGCTCGAGATTAAGTAGCTGATCCATAAATGATTACGAAGTTTCTGTCAGATACTGATTGACCTAATTCCTTGTTGTTGAGGAACTCTGAAGTGCAAAACTGAGTTTCATGATTTTATGTACACAAAATTCCTAAATCTGGGATATCACCATAGCACTGAATATCAATATTCAACACTATTAACTTTCTTGTTTTCCCTGTCTTATGTCCCCCACGACGAATCTGTCATTTTAATCTAATTGATTAAAAGTTTTAAAATTGAGGACATTCATGAATTTCACTAAAACCTGTTGAGCCACGTGTCTTCGTGTTGGCATTCCTGTCATCTTCTTCCGTTGTTAATAATCAAACGGACTCTAAACTCTGTTCAAATATTTTGTTGTGCTCATTTAGACAGCAGTCACTTGGCCAGTGCGTCCATTCGCACGGCAGAAATACTACACAAACACGTTACAATTCCTTTGCAAGACCAAATCTCAGTCTATCAGTAAGTAGCGGCTGTGCAGTATAAGCAGTGTCCTACGATGTGTAGTACAGAGTGAAATGAAACTGTCCTTTGGGAAACATCTCAGGCTTCGACATATCAATTCATAAAACACACAGAACACTATGTAAGCGACCTCCAGGAGAACAAAGTACATTCCAATACTTCACAAAGGTGAGATTAGGAAGAAGTTCTTCAGCAGGGTTGAACACTGGAGCAGACCTCATTCCTGGAGATACTCAAGGTGAGGCTGGAAGGGGCTCTGGGCAACCTGATCTAGTTGATGTCCTTGCTGCCTTTGGGGGGATTGGACTAGATGACCTTTGGAGGTCAACCCTCATGATTCTATGATTCTATAAGATTAGTTTTTCTGGTGAAGCTCACTTCTTTCATTGTGCCTGTTTCATTCAAATACTCAAAACAGAGCTTTCCTAACTTCATCCTGAGTTTGTTTCTATCAAAGACCATAATCCTTCTACAGGACAGTCAGGAATTGTTAAGAACTTATTTCTGCATGTATTTTTTTAACAGTTTTGGTTGTATGTTGTTATTCTTGTAGTAATCCTTCCCCCCTCATAATCACCCAGCATTGGCTTTGTGTCTTCTGCTCCTTCTACATCATTGTATTAGAGTTTAGGGCCACACTCACAAGAAGAATTAGGATCACTGATTCCTATCAGGGTAATATTTAACCCATTGATTGCAGGTGAGGAATCCGGTCTTTGTTGCCTTAGATAGGGAATATCATTAATGATTTGCATTTTCTACAGCTTGGACTGTCTACTGTTCGAGATGGAAAGGGATTTTTATTGTTCTCTGACACACTAGGGCATTTCTGAACACTTTGAAAAGTGTTATTCTTTGCACTTTCAGTAGTCAGAGATTGGAAGTGTATGTATGTGATTAATGGTGTCAGTCATCTAGTGGTAGGACAGGGGGCAATGGGTGTAAGCTGGAACATAAGAGGTTGCATATGAATATGAGAAGGAACTTCTTCACAGTGAGGGCAATGGAGCACTGGAGCAGGCTGCTCAGGGGGGTTGTGGAGTCTCCTTCTCTGGAGATGTTTAAAACCCACCTGGATATGTTCCTGTGTGACCTGATCTAGATGATCCTGCTCTGGCAGGGGGATTGGACTAGATGATCTTTTCAAGTCCTTTCCAATCCCTGATGTTCTGTGATTCTGTGATTCTGTGAAAGATATATGGTGGATTCTTTTTTTCCTTTGGAAATCAAAGCTTTAATATTTCATTTCAGAAAGAGGATGCCAGACCAAAGCAATGCCCTCTGCTTATTGCCTTGATAGGCAGGAGACATGAATAATATTATTGATGTGCATACACAAAGAGCTGGAGGCTCTGTTTCTGTGTGATTAAAGACCTGCAGGAGATACTTGGTGCCAATCAGCAGAGGATGTTCGTGATATAGGAGAGTGGAAATGACAACTGACCTTTCCTGGAGTTATAAATGAGCTTGCAAAAAATTTGGGGCTCCATTTCCTTGAAAGTGCTTCTGCCGTCTTTCCATCCCACATGATTCCATCCTTTGGGGTCCCTTACTGTCTCATAATCAGAATGTACATTTTAAACACTGAAACGCTTGGCCTCCCATGAGAAACCTTACCTTTTCTTTATAGCACGAATCCTTCTGAAGAAGAGGATGTCCTTCCTCTACTGCCTATTCAAAGTGCTATACAAGCAAGAATCCCTAGGGCAAGTTCAGTCACACCATCAATCTTCCTGCTCCATGAGTGTTCATGAACTTTAAAAGAGCCTGAAAGTGACCAAGACGGGTATTTGTGTTTTGCTTAGGTGTTTTCCTTCACTCTTGAGCACAGCCACCAACATACTGCAGGGACCTGGGCATGAGTCCCTCAAATGACTCCTGAGCAGTAGCAGCAGTCTGTTGTAGTCTGGGAGTATCTCAGACAACTCCAGCTCTTCAAGTGTACATAACCACTGAAAGTTGCCAGCACAAGACTAGGATGTAAGAAAATCCAAACGAATTGTTTGGCTGTGATCGACACCACAGAAACTTACTGAACTTAAATAGACTGCAGGAAATAATTGACAAGTAATAATTTCATTAGGTAGAGGTGCTGTGATAAAGAAGATGGTAAGGCACAAATCCAGTCTGTTTAATTTTCCCTTTGACAGTTTTCATTTGTCCTTGCTTCTTCTGCTCTTCCCAAATTGCACAAAATGGTAATAGAGGTGTTCATTGGGTAAGTATTGCAAGGATTAATGGTGCTGAGTATCGCCCTCACTTAATAAGGGGACAGGCCGAGATACGTCAGCTATGATACAGCACAGTAATTGTGTCACAGACACCTTTAAACACCCCTGACTTTAGTCTGCATTATGCTCCTAAACTCAAAAATGTAGCGCAATGACTCTGGAGTCATCCAGTCTCTACTGTGTATAATCACAGAATCACAGAACATTCGAGGTTGGAAGGGACCTTGAAAGATCATCCAGCCCAAACCCCCCGCCACAGCAGGATCACCTAGATCAAGTCACACAGGAACACGTTCAGGTGAGTTTTAAACTTCACCAGAGAAGGAGACTCCACAACCCCCCTGGGCAGCCGCTTCCAGTGCTCTGCAACCCTCACCCTGAAGAAGTTCCTTCTCATATTGGTGTGGAACCTCCTCTATTCCAGCTCACACGCATTGCCCCTTGTCCTATCATTGAATGACACTATGAAGAGCCTGGCTCCATCCACTTGACACCCACCCTTTCCATGTTTATAAACATTAACCCCTCAGTCTCCTTTTTTCCAAGCTAAAGAGACCCAGCTCCCTCAGCCTTTCCTCATCAGGGAGACTCCCTCCGTCATCTTTGGGTGTCAATAATTCCGTTGCCCAACGCACAAACACCTGTATCAACTCACAAATCCTGCCATAGCTGCCCTACTGGAACAGTTTAGTCTTTCTCTTAGGCAACCATATTAAAATATCAGTAAACTCACCCTTGTTTCTGTCCCCATCACCACCTCTCTTTTTTCCTCTTCTGATTTTCTCTTTATGATGAGTTGACATAAAAAGAAACCTTCCTCTTACGAAGCCCAGTCTGAATGTTCCACGGGTTATCTTGATAAAGCTGCCCGGTCACTTCATTGTGTTGGTCATTTCACTTGCTTCAAGAAGTGAAAGCCTCATAAATCTTGGGTGACACAATCACTGCCGTGCAGCCTGTGATGGCCATGGGTTGGACCCCGCTTAACCGCCTTTGTGCTTCACCATTGGTCATTGTGGAGGAAGCTAATGGATTTGTTTTTGTTAAAGTCAAGTAAAAATGCCCAAATTCAAACTTTTATGTTCCATTCCTGCTATAATGCAAAGACAGCAAGATTCTCTGAGATGAACAGCAGAAGACAGTGTGACAAATTAATACAAATGAAGTCATTCCTGAGTGACTCCATCTGCTTTGGAAATGGGGCTCGGACTTTCCAAACTGTGGCCATGATCCAGATAATTAGGCCTGACTCCAAATGAAGCCACACAGGTAACTTATAGCTTCATTAACTCTCCTCAGGAAGGCAGGCATCCAAAAAGTAACCTTAATAGAGCAGCATATGATCCATTGACAATCTGTTTGATATTAAAAAATGAACTTTGTGTTTACTATGCTACATGAGGTAACATATGCAGAGCAGACTGCTAGGGATTGCACAAGTTCCCGTCTCTTGCATCACACGCCAGTCGCTAAATCCAGAGGAGTGAGATCGTAATTTTTGTTTACAAAGTTTAATCAAAACACATTGATAATCCACCAGACCTCAGCAAGGCACTTAAGGTGTCTGCAAGTGTCTTTCCTCGGTAATCAACAGGAGGATTATTAGGTAATAGCAAATGTTATTCATCTTCATAACAGCTAACTGACAGCCTGCTTAAAAATAACAAATGACTGCTCCTCATTGACTATTACAGGGTGAATATGACCTTCACGTACTTTAAGCAAACAAGTCTTCTTTTCAAAGACTTCCCCAGTTCTTTAATTGATAATGATGAGATGCTTTATCTTTGCTGAGGAAAAAAAAATAGCCCTAGTCGTACCATTTATTTTAGGCTTGGAGGCAATTTATACAGCGCGCTCTGTCAGAAAAGATGCTGAGGTATAATACTGATTTTTTTCATCAATAATAAATTAATGCATAATTAAAGTGGTTAGTGAGGTGCATAATGAACTCCTGTGAGATGGTTCCCCTTAATATTTATCAGTCTTCTGTGTGAGTTTTATTGTTGACATGGTGCTGTGTTAATGCAACACAACTAGACAAAGCGGGGCTGAGAGAAGCCTCGAGAAGGTCTCTCATATATCTTCCCATTCCAAGACAAGAGCAGCAATGCCGCAGCCACCCCTGGCTCAAGTGTGTCCTACTCCTTCTTGAAGACCTCTAGTGTTGACTGTTCCTCCTCAGGGAAAATCAGTTTCAATCGCTGCTACTAAAACTATTTTCCTAGTATCCAAAAGTTCCAGCCTTTTACAAATACTGCCAGCCGACAGGTATCTGTGGTTCCACAGTAGTTCCACCTTCTAGTAAGGTACAATGCAGAATCACTGAGTCCTCAGAGTCGGAAAGGACCTCAAGAGATCATCCTGTGCAAACCCCCACCACAGCAGGGCTGCCCCGAGCTCAGTGCACAGGGCTGCAGCCAGGCGGGGTCTGAACGTCTCCAGAGCAGGAGACTCCACAGGCTCTCTGGGCAGCCTGTGCCAGGGCTCTGGGACTCACGCTGGAAAGAAGTTTGTCCTTATTTCTAAATGAAATTCCCTGTGTTCCAGCTTGTGCCCCTTGTCCTGTCACTGGGCACAACAGGAAACAGGCTGGCACCACCCTCCTTACAGGCATGCTTCAGGTGTTCATAAGATGAGTGAGGGCATCCTTTTTGGAACACTGTCTGTCGATAAAGCAAAAAGCCAGGCTTGCTTCTGCACTAGGAAAGGTGCTTCTTCATTTGCCAAGTCTCAGCCATATTTGACTCATCTGCCACAAAATTTACACCCACAGGATCTGAGATGAGGCAGAATGAACAGCTTCCTCCTACCTCTTGTTTCTCTCACAGTAGGATGGGTGTCGCAAACAAAGTGTCATTTGCCAGATATACTCAGAGCAGAGAAGAAGTCCTGCTCAGGTTGTTGGAGAGAGTGTTACTGACCTTGGGCAGTCTCCTGGAGGGAGGTGCACTCAAAGAACCCTCCAATCATGCTCCATGAAAAGCATTCCAATACTGAAACCAGTGCAGTACTGGCTTTACTCGGTCACACGGTAATGACAGCAAAGCTCCGTGTTAAAAGTTCTGTTGACCCTTTTAAGGGAGAGCAGGGATCTGGATCGTTCCAACTGGCTCTGGTTTGCTCTAGCACCTGGCCTTTCCTGTACGTCCGTGAGAAGTTATCTATCGCTGACTTTTCTCTATCCAGGCACAAAATGCAGGCATTGATTTTAATTTTTTTTAACAGGCTGACTGCTCGATCTTCACAAACCAGCTGTAATTTAACGAATGTTGTCACAAACAGCCGTCAATCGCAGCCCTTTGGTTTTCCTGCAAGAACGCCCGAGCGTACCTCTGTTTGGAGACGGGCGCGCACACACGTACGCACGTGGTTTGTTTCCTGTAAACACAGACACTGAGAATTTATTCTGAGCATCTTCTCTTGTGACCGACGTGACAAAAATTAATTGAAGACCGTTCATTAAATGCTGTTAGTAACTTTCTTATTAGCTGGTTCAAGCTAACTAGCTACAGCAAAGGCAGGCAGATGGTTGGATGCTGTCAGACAACATGTGGGCTCCAGTTAACTACTGTTTGCTGGGAAGGGAACACACCAGTTGTGCCTTCAGTCCTAAAGAGATTTATTAAAGTTATAATTTATTAACGACTCTTGTAATAGCAGCACACTCCTGTTCATGCCAAATTTGAGAAAATAGGGAGACTGAGTTAAAATAAGGGGAAAAGGGGGTTATCTGATTTCTGAAATCCCTTCTGGGGTTTCTCCTTCCCTCTCACCCTCCTCCTCAGGAATATTTGCCATCCGTACCCCTGCCTTTGCTGTGTTTCTTGCTTGTCACCGTTACATCCCCACGTGTCTTCTCTGTGAAATTACAGAATTATCAATGTGTTTTTAATGTGAAAGCTCAGAGTTTCTCATTACGATGGTGAATCGCAGGGTGGCAGGTAATACTGAACTGAAGCCTGTTTTCCTAACCGAGGCAGAATTTCAGCCATTTGTTAAATAAATTGATAACAGCATAAACTCAGTGCTAATGACCTGTGCACGTGTTATTTATTGGGTGTAAGATGACTGGAGGACAAAGATTGAAGCAATGTTAGTGACTAAAGGTTCACAAGCTGAGGACCAGCACACCAGAATGCATTTACTGATTTGTGCCAGAGGGCGTCATATTTTGAAGAGCTGTAGCAGCCAAGGGCTGGAGCTTGTCCCCCTGCTTTAGTTCTTCCAAGACCAGCTCTCTCTCAGGTAAGTTGTTACTCAGGCAAGTTACTCAGTATTGGCTCGATTGCAGCAGACAGCTGGTCTAAGTTTAAAAATAGGCAAATAAAAGACTGCAATGACATGGATGATCCAAACATGGGGAACTTCTGGTCTGTGAGCGCTGGAGTGGCAGGTCCAATGGAGCTGTTCCCTGTGGGATGCAGCCAGGTGCGGAATGCCTGCCCTACTTTACTGCAGGCTGAGCAGGGATGCACCCAATGCACCTTGACTGGGAGGGGAAGGAGAAAAGAGCCCCAGGAGGTTAGGGAGCCTTGGCTTTGGCCACCAGCTCCCCAGGGAGGATGATGGGCAGCATCTGGAGAGTGAGAGAAGTGCACTAATGCTGAAACCTAGCAAGTGGGAGCCAGCAAGAATGCTGCCGCTCTGTGAGTTAAGTTTACTTCAGTTGGTTTGTTTTGCTCAGGGCTGTTGACAGTCACACTTGAGCTTCCAACGGACAAATAATTCTGCTACCAGTAGCTCCCTCCAGTCACCTGCTTAAATGTATTTTGCAGCCACATAGAGAAGGAACACTTTTCTCTCCAGAAGCGGCTGCATTTTTGGTAAAACACGCAGGATGTGCTGTGATTTGAAACCAATAATGTGCTCGGAAGTGAGGAAATGGCACAACATCAATCAGCCAGCCATCAATATGATGCTTGTTGCTTAATTGTGTAATTAAAGAAAGTCATCTGCAGATATTTATCTGTAGTGTCCAGGTAATTGTTTTAAACAGTGAGGGGAAAATACAGTGGGCTCTACACGATTCAGTGTGAATCAAGCAGAAGCCGTTTATTAGTTCTTAAGCTTTCCTTATATACAACCTCTCTTTCCCTACACATGATCTCCCAAGCTATAATAAGTAGGGCTGTCTTGCTCATGAGACAATCACGCCTTTTAGCTGGCTTTCCAATTGGTTCTTCCTCAGGTCTGGTTGGCAAGCAGGCAGAGTTTCCCCTCTTCTGCGCCCAGGTGCCCCATCCTTGTCTCTTGTGGTCTTCTCTCAGTTATCTCATCTCCGTGGCATGTGGTTCTTCTCCATCAGCCAGCAGCATTCCTTAGCTATGATGTCTTGGGCCTGAAGTAGTGTCCATTGTTTCATGCTACCACAAACAGAAGGTTGTAAAGAGTTTTTTCACGTTCAGCTAAGTACTCTTCAGCATTTTCTGTAAGGCTTGCAGAGTTTGTAAGAGAAGAGTTTGTTTATTTCAGGAGCTGGGAATGATCCAAGATTTTATATCAGACAACAGTGCCTTTCCATATTGCAAGGCAGAAGGGTTCAAGTACTTTCTGTGCCTAGATGGCAGATTATGATTTCTCACTGGATAAAAAAGAAAATGTAGGTCTAAGTACAACCAAGTCACAAGAACCTGAGCCAAGTTTGATGAGTCCCTATATCTAAAAAACTCTCTATATACTGTTTCAATGCAAAACTCATCATGAATTGCAGTTCTTAACGGAAATACTTAAGCAAGCATAGAAATCTGATTAAAAGATCTCATTGAACCAAATCTTGTTGATTCTATGTATTCAGTCCTTTGGGAGCATTTCTGCAACGAGCCCTAGGGAAACATGTCTATGTGTTGCTTATCTTCATCAACAATTCCAAAAGCCATCAATTTTATCCCCAGAGATATGTGGCATCTTAAAAAAGGAAGAATGAACAAGTCCTTACTGATACCAGTGCAAGAGTCAGGGTTTTGTTTATTAGCAGCCTCCCTAGAGCTAATCAAAACTATACTGCAGAAAACCTGCTTTAAGGCAGATCTTTTGCAGAATCTGTTTTATTTCAGTGCAAAATATTAGACTAAATTTCAGCTAAACCTTTATTATTGTACCTCTGGAAGCAGACTTTGAAGTGGACCTCTGTTTTGAAGGCACAATGAGATGCTGGAGCTAATGTCTGATTTAAATGCCTGATGAGTCACAGAATCACAGAACATTAGGGATTGGAAGAGACCTCAAAAGATCATCTAGTCCAATCCCCCTGCAACAGCAGGATCACCTAGACCAAGTCACATAGGAACATAATCAGGCAAGTTTTAAACATCTCCAGAGAAGGAGACTCCACAACCCACCTGGGCAGCCTGTTCCACTCCTTCATCAACCTCACTGTGAAGAAATTCCATCTGCGAATTAGATAGATATCTATTACCCTTATTTCCTCCTACCATTCATAGAATCATAGAGTCATAGAATCATTAGGGATTGGAAGGGACCTAGAAAGATCATCTTGTCCAATCCCCCTGTCATGGGTAAGGACATCCCACCCTAGATCAGGCTGGCCAGAGCCTCATCCAGCCTGGCCTGAAACACCTCCAGCGACGGGGCCTCAACCACCTCCCTGGGCAACCCAGTCCAGTCTCTCACCACTCTCACTGTGAACAACTTCCTCCTCACATCCAGTCTAAATCTACCCAGCTCC
>JAOXOE010000343.1:8295884-8327882 GCA_028565055.1 Phoeniculus purpureus | reverse complement strand
CCATCAAGCCAGTTCTTTACCCATCTAGTGGTCCACCCATCAAACCCATGTTCCACCAGCTTGGAGACCAGAATGTGTTGCGGGACAGTGTCAAAGGCTTTGCTCAGGTCAATGACATCAGCTGCTCACCCCTCATCCATTAAGGTAGTGACCTGTCAGAAAATGATCTGCAGGTATTGTCTAGGTTTACAGGCCTTAAAGTCTTTCCCATGTCTTTTCATAGACATGAGGCCAGTGCTAGGAGCTAAAAAGTAATGATCTATGATAAAATCAGCCTCAAGACATAAGAGGAGAGTTTACTATGCATTAGCTTATGTTGGCTAGCAACACAAAATGCCCCAAAGATCCTTCAAAAGGTTCCAGACAGGTGGATTTGGGGCTGTTGTCTAATGATTAAAATAAAACAAACAGAGTTATTTTTTCTGCCCACTACCTACAAATTTTCTAAGGAGGGTTTATTCACATTGTAGATAGGTTGTGCACCAAATTCTGTGATCCCTTGATGCCTCCACCCCACAGACCAGGTCTGGAAGTGCTCTTAGGTAGTCAAAGTGGACTAATCTGGTTAAGTCACTGCTAACATGAAGAGGTCTGTGCTCCATGGCAGCAACATTATCCTTCCACAGAATCATAGAACAGTCTCGGCTGGAAGAGACTTTCAAGATCATCAAGTTCAACCTTTTCGTAACCCTATCAGCACCACTAAACCCTGTCCCTCAACAAAATATCTACCCTTCTCTTAAACATCTCCAGGGACAGTGACTCAACCTCCTCCCTGGGCAGCTTGTTACAGTGCCTGACAACCCTTTCAGTAAAGAAATTTCTTCTCACACCCAACCTGACCCTCCCCTCATGAAGCTTAAGGACATTTTGTCTTTCTACCCAAGAATGAAAAGATTCCTGACAGGATAGGAGAGGTGGTCAGAGAAGATGTAAGGAGGAAGCCCATGACTATGTAAAGTTCCACAGAAGGCGAGGAGACAACAAGTGTGGGCAGATATTTGTGCATATGGAGATAACTCAGGTGACACTTTGTTCATTCCTGAAGGTCTGCACGGACTTTCACAATGGACCCAAGAGGCAGTTAGCATCATTTTCTGATGTCTGTTACAAGAAGTACACAGGAAGGGAAAAACCTGTGGGCAATAGCTGACAGTACCTCATAGTGTCCAGTTCTGGGGCCCTCAGTTTAAGGACAAGGAACTACTGGAAAGAGCCCAGCACAGAGCCACAAAGATGACGAAAGATGTTTAGCATCTTCTTGATGAGGAAAGGCTGAGGGAGCTGGATCTCTTCAGCTGGGAGATGAGGAGACCAAGCAATGACCTCATTAATGTTTATAAATATGGAAAGGGTGAGTGTCAGGAGGATGGAGCCAGGCTCCGCTCAGGGCTGTCCCATGATAGGACATGGGGCATTGGGTGCAAGCTGGAGCAGAGGAGGTTCCACCTAAACATAAGGAAAAACTTTTTCACTGTGAGGGTGACAGAGCCCTGGCACAGGCTGCCCAGAGAGGTTGTAGGGTCTCGTCCTCTGGAGACTTTCAAAACCAGCCTGGACGCAGCCCTGTGTGACCTGATCTAGGTGACCCTGCTCTGGCAGAAGGTTTGGACTAGACAATCTCTAGAGGTCTCTTCCAACTCCCAACATTCTGTCATTCTGTGGCACAAGGTTTTGCCTCCAGTCCAGCCAGTGTTTTTTCCGCAGGACCTCAAGCCAAAACTTAACTGATTCATTTGCATAAGAAGAAGTCATCCCAGGGAACCCGGCATAAGGCAGCCGAACCGGTGCTCTGTTCTTTCTCATTAAAAAAGTAAGAAGTTGGGCAATTCGGGTACTTTTAAAAAATTACTTTTAAATACAACACTCTGAAAGTCGTTAGCGGGCCAAGAAAAAAGGCAGAGCTAATTAAACTCAATTGCAGCTCTGTTTTGTCTTCTTGAAGCACTTGTTTAATATTAAATGAGTTATTTAAAAATAATTGCGGACAACAAATGGATAAAAAAGACAGATCAGGTGGACTGAAAATTAGAAGTGAAACTTAAATATTCATCGAGTTTTTCCTCTCAATGCTGGAGCGGGTCAGAAGTTTTTTTACTGCAATATTTCTTGTGGGGAAACAGTATTTCATCAGAACAAAATCATCTCTGTGGGACTATGTCAATTGTGACAAAACAGGGAGAGAGGGTCAGTCAATTAATGCCTTTAGCGGTATCAAAACATTCTGTTCTGAAGGGCTTCTAAACACTGTCAGCATGGTGCTTCTTGTAATTACAGTCATCGTACAGTCTGGTTTGGAAGTGAACGCTGGAATCAAACAGTCCGGCCCCTGCAAAACAGGACTTGCCAGACTTTCTGAAACAGCTTTTTGTGTTTGTTTGCGTTTGTGCCCTTTGTCTTCACTGTTACGTTCTGGAAAATCCTGTCATCGTTCAGGACAAAAACGTCTTTGCTTCTAATTCTTCAGGGGGCGTAGTTTGTATTAAAGTCACAAACGTGAACTTAGACCTGTGTAACTCCTGGAGGAGTGAAGGGCCTTGTTTCGCCTCTGGTCGTACCTTTTGCCCCATGATGTAATTGACGTGGGTTCGCAGCTGTCTCAAGGGGTGACATAAAGGGGTCCAAAGGTGGTGTGCAGCTTCTCATTTGAAAAGTTTGTCTTTAAAATGGAGATTTCTTAATTTACAGGATTTTCTCCCCGCCTTCTATCGCTTTTGCTGCTTTTTTCTGCACCATCACACCCCATCCATCCCTTGTAATCTAAATTAGAGCAGAGAAGTAATTGGGGGGGGCGGTGTTAACCAGAACACAAAAGGAGTTTGTTGGTGGGGGGAGGTCTGGCTTGGGTTTTTTTAATCTCTTTCTTTAAACTAGTGGTTTTTTACTGCAGATCATTTAGATGATTGTGCTTGTAATGTCCCATAGAAAAGGTGCTGGTGCAAGCTGCCAGTCGCTGCAGGAGAGGCAGAGTGGTGGGGGCTTGACGGGTGCAAAAGCAGTGGGGATGGAGAAGGGAAAGAGACAACTTTTATACCCGCCTTAATAGGACCTAAAATATGTTGTGGACTCCTGCAAAAGACCCATCCACAAGGATGAGCCATGGAGTGACCCAGTCTTTAATTATTTTGACCAATTTGTTGAAAACAAGACAAACCCATTCAGCAAACACAGACATTAATGGAGTCAATTCAGCTGCTGCAGGGATTTATCTTCGCACTGGATGTATCAGTGAAGTTGCTTAAATTCTGAATGCTGCTGACTATAGTCTAAGCCCCCAGTATTTCCAAGTCATCTGTATACACTGTTTACACGTAAAATATACCCCTGTGCTCCACATGACATCAGGATCACGGTTAAAAATAGTCCAGCTGCCTCATTTAAGGATGATTGAATAGACACTGAGCTGGGTTGGGATTCGGTGTGAGGACTCTCATCTCTGAGGTCAAAGGTTCAAATGTATTCCAAATCGATACTAACTGTGAGTTATTACCTGTGGGTGACCTGTGTGAAACGAACGGAGGTTCTCGCCTGAGATGTCTCTGCCATCAAAAGGATTCCATCATCACATTTGGCATTCTTCACACAAGCCTCAACGTGGAAGCCAAAGACAGACTGGGCACAGAGGTGGAATTAATCTCTTATGAAAGGGCTATAGATGGTCCTTCCAAAACTGAGATAAAACAGATCATTCAGGCAGTTTGAGGAATACTGATGTGTTAGTGCTTGGAGTTGGTTCCCTCTCATGAATAGAGAGAGGGCAGAATTTTCATGGTTTTGATCCAGCATCTTTTTGCAAGCCCCAGGTTCTCTTTTTTGGGGGAAAAAGATACAAGAGACTTATTTGTGCTACCAAGTGAAGCTTTCGTCAGAGTGTCTTTATAAACCGCATTAAGCCATAAAAATTTAATCCGGGCTAAAAGTTGGCAGAGGCATTCTCAGCCCCGAGGTGTGTTTTAAACCACATTAAAAATATATGTGTTAGGCCACTTATAAGTTAAAATACCCAAGGCTAAACAACAATAATAAAGAAGTCCTTTCATCTAAGCGTGGAATGCAGAAAGGAAATTGACTGTCAAATATTACATGGTTTGAAAAACATTCCTGTGTCTGTGAACCAAATGAGGGAGCTTTGATGAGCCTTTCTGATTAAGTCTGAGGATACTTGAGAGGTTCTTCTTGCTTCAGCTGTCAGGGATGTACTGTCAGCAGGTCCTGGAGGCAGACCACAGAGAGCTTTGAAAAACGTGAGTGATAACATTTTGAAATAGCTGCAGAACTTTACTGCCACAAAGGAAAAATATGGAACTTTGTCTTGGTCCCAATGGACAATGGGCTGCCTAGTTTTGTGTGGCTCAAAGGTGTCGCATTAGCCTAAGGGGAAGACCAGTTAAGGGAGAATTACAGCAGTTTAAACATGGAAAGTAAGAGGATGCTGCACCTCAACACTCTCAGTTCTCAGGTAGATACTGTGAACCTCAACTCTTGTTGCATTTCTCAACTGAAAGAGAAATTTAGTTAACCAAAGATTTTAAGGCACAAACCCACTCATTTGTGCATAATAAAAACACCGCATTTTTCTACATTCAGGTGCCTCCTTCATCCTACGAGATATCATGAACCTGAGAATAGGTGATCTTGGCATCAATGATTTTATCAGATGAACTACTTTAAATGGGTTGTAAAGGCTGGATCATAAGTTCACATGGCTAACACTAAGCTCTGTGATGCTTCTCATTTGCTGTGGCACTCTGCTGCTCTGTGACAATGCCAGAAGAATGAGATCTGATGTGAGCTGTAATGAGAAAGGAATCCAGATACCCAGATGCTGCTGGTTGCTTTAGACTGGTCCCAGCACAGGCAGCTAGGAATGTAGGAACCTAATTATCTCAGTGATCTTAAAGGTCTCTTGATGATCTTGAAGGTCTTCTCAATGATCTTGAAGGTCTCTTCCAGCTGAAACTATTCTATGATTCTATTTAGTGGTGATGATAGGGCTAGAAAAAGGTTGGACTCAACGCTCTTGAAGTTCTCTTCCAGCCAAAACCGTTCTGTGATTCTACGGTTCAAAGGCTGACATGGATAGCATCTCACTCACAGTTTACGTTGTGCCAAGATTGAAAGGTCATCAGGCACAGGACGGTTCTAAGCAGTGTGACCAGGTTAAAAAGCATTCTCACCAAAGCCATTACATGGTCCAAAGCTCCTTACCTGTCTCCCCTAAAAAATTGCTTCCGTTTTATGAGTAGTTCAAGAGAAAAAAAAGCCTTTACAAAGCACTTCAGGCAGCAATGGCACCTTGTAGAAATGTGTTGGATTATTTCATAGTCCTTTCTCTATCTCTAAATTGCACGAGGCTGGACTTTAGATATCTGGGAAGGTAGACAGTTGGTACAGACATATCAATATTCCACTCGCAGTTCCCAGAGACTGCGCAACCTTCAGTCACAACTGATAGTCCAAAATAAAATACTTCAGTGAACCTCTGTAGTGGGTCAGACAACCCTTGGACAAGCTGCCTAAGTAGTCAGTGAAAAGAAGACGGGTACTTCGTTCTGATTTAGCTCCTGACTCAAGTGCTACTTGTAGAGCCCTCTTTCTTGGTGATTGCACCTTGAAATGCGCTTCTTAAAGGTCTTTTCCAACTTAAGGGGTTCTACAGTTCTATGGAATATATCTATAGGGCAGAGATGCCCCAGCCCCAGTGAGGCAGGAGCTTCCCAGGAGCCCCTGGGAAGACCCTAGGCTGGACCAGGGAGAAGGGTGAGCAGAGAGGAGCTGCTGTGGACTGACTCATCCCTCTGCAGTACTTACAGCGTGGGGAGGTCAAAGAGTTGAGGATGAAGGGGTGAAGTTCAGCCTGGAAGAGGGGGATAGTGCTTTAGGTTTTGTCTTTTGTTTCTCAATCTAACTTTATCTTAATCAGAAACAGATCAAATTTTCCCAGTTTGAGCCTGTTCTGCCTGTGACAGTGACTGCTAAGGGAACCTTCTGTCTTTACCTCAGCCCTCAAGCTTTCCCAGCTTATTTTCTGTCCCATTGTGTTGCGTAGGGGCATGAGAAAGCAGCTGGGCGAGCGTCCAGCAGCCAGTGAAAGCCAACTCACCATGATGTCATAGCAGCAAATGAATTGCCAGGGCCTCAGTGTTTACCCTGTTGGCGGTGAGAATTAGATTATGGTGCAGGATTCAGCATTCAGGAGCTGCAGAGACATCGCTTGCAGAACATCAGCTTTTCCCTGAAAAGCACAGTCCTTTGGAACACAGACGAGAATGAAAGGAGGAAGACTTCTGCCTGACACAGTCACAAAGGTGCTGCTCTGAGGAGAAAGTTACCTCAACCCGGAGGGATTGCTGCTTAGTGAAAATTCAGTCTTGTGCCCATGAGAGTGTCCCCAAAAGCAGTTCCTGGCAGACTGCAGCGTCCCATGTACTGGGTATTCCCACATTCTTATGTGCACAGAGCCAGCAGGGGCTGTGTCTCTCTCCTCTCTACCTGTTTTATAGTGTAAAAGTGTGAGGAGGTTCCCTATGCCAGGAGGTTAATGCGGAATTACAGTGTAATTGTGTCTGAGCCGTCCCCACTACAGGGAATGCCCAGCCCTTTGAATTTTTTCCACCCAAGGGAAAACTTGTGTTTTATGTTCTCTTCAAAAATCCATGTGTGATCCATTGTCTAGTCTAATGAGAGGAGGCAATCAATATGCTTGATGCAATAACAGACCCCATGTACCTTCTGCTCACTGTGATTTAGAAGATTCTTATTGAGAAAGATATGACTGCTTTTGGGAAACTGAGCACCTCTTATCTCCAAACCCTAAGCAAATCAATTGCCTAATGAACTTTTAAATGAAAGGCTGCTGCAACAAGATGTTTAGCTATCAGAGAGGGTTAGCTTGCTCTCAGTTTCACTTGCTCCATTGGAGAGGAGCTCTACCAAAAAGCCCCACTCCCAAGACTGGACTTATTGCACCAGCTCCATCTCCCTTCTGAGGTACTACTTCCAGGAGGAACCCTGCTTGTTAGTTCACTATCTCCTGCAGCTGATGAAGAGATGAGAATGAGGAAGAGGCAGCTCTGGAGAGCAGCTCCCATCCTCCTTCCCTTCCCTGTTAGCTACAAGAAGCGTAAAGAGCCAAAGTCCTTCCTGAAGGTGTCTCAGCTAAGCAGGGTGAGTCCAGTAAGCCAGGAACTTGTAAACTCTCTCTGTATTAATTAACAATGTAAACAGCAGAGGCTGGAGCCAGCCATCCTAGAGCATCCTAGGGCAGTTTGAGTGAGCTCTGAGAGCCCCTCAGTTCCTGAATTAAAAGGCAATAAAAATATCTGTTGTGCCAAGTGGAAGAAGACAAAGAAACAAAAATGGAAGTCCTGAGATTGCCTGGAATTATGGAGAACAAGCAGCAAGTGAGATGGCTTTTGAGTCTACCTGCAAAGAGCATCCGCAGGTGCACGAAGAGGGAAGGCAACCAAAAGGTGACTGTGTCTGACAGTGGCTAGTCCATAGGCATAACATTTCATCCTGACGGAAGCAAGAGAGGCTGGGCTGTGAGGAGCAGATGCCAGAGACTCTGGGGAATTACATGTATGCAAAGTGACAGTTAAGGCAAAACAACCCCACCCCCCCCCTCCACTGAAATGATTTGGGGACCCAGGGCTATCACTACTTAGCAAAAACAAACTGTACCTACCCGTGTCAGTAAATGCTGGCTGTGAATTGCTGTGGTATCACCAGAGGTAGAGGTTATCTGCAGTTGCCTGAATTCATCAACAGAGACAGGAGGGTAACGTTCTCCGAGAGGCTGGGGCTGCCTGAGGTCAAGCAGCTCCCTCTGAGGGTTCTCAGCCAAGCAGAGAGCCCGACGGGCTGAGTCAAAGGAGACATCCAGGACACAGATGTCAGAGTCATATCATGAGGTTTACTGCCTCCCTAGACAAGTGACATTGAGGTTGGAGGGGAACTCTGAGCCTGAGCATCAGTGCAGCACACTGAATGAGCCCTTGGTGTAGGGGTTATCCTGGCTGCAGTCATGTGAAGCATTTCAATAGTGAGTGATGCTGAAAGGGGAGAAAAGCTGTGGCGTGAGCTCAGCAGCCACCACTGGGCTTGGGCAGAGGACTGAGGAAGTTCTCAGAGGATTCCTCACAGGATCTGTGCATGTTCTGCAGAGCTGTTTGGTTCTGGCCACAGACCCAAGAGCTCTGTCAAAAATCTTAAACCCTGAATGTCTGTAGAAACATCACACCCTGCTAACAGGGGCTAGTCTAGGGAGCCTCCTCCATCCCTGCAGAGCAGGCAGCAAGCACCCCTGCAGCACTCCAGTGTTGGCATCAGTCCCTGAGGCATGCAGGCATAGCGAGAAGAAGGAGCAGTGCATAACAACACGGATGAGGAGCTGCTTTATGCTGTTTGTGATCCCAGCAGGAGTGTGTAAATACACCCGAACGTCACATTTTAAGGATACTGAACATGAATCAGAAAACAGAGACAAATTACCCCAACCGAGAAGTTACACAGGCATTTGCAAATGGCAAAGGCCAAGGAGCAAGACTTGAGTAAACAGGTGCTACATAACAAGGCATAAATTTAGACGTGTCTCGCCTTTTTCCTTCAAGCTTGACCTCAAGTCACCGGATAGTGTGCAAAAAGCTGATAAAGCTCTTCTGGGCTCTCAAAGGTAACTACCAGAAGTTTTGCCTGGCTTTTTGTTTCTGTTTTGTTTTGCTTTATTTGACACAACTCACCGGGCTGATCCTTCCAACTAGGGCAGCAGCCCTGAGGTTCAGTAATGAGCTGTGTCTCTGAAGTGAGTTAATAATGGGAAGAGACATAATTCAGTGAAATACAAGACTGAGAACAGGACATTTTCTGCAAGTAAGAAATCAGTTTAACATTTCGACATTCGGACAGGAAAGGAACAACGGAAAGTTTTGCCATTTAGATTGAAAGGTGTTTGAGCCATCAACACCACCGGCAGCTTGGGGGTCTCTTAGAAACCTCTACTTGTCAGTATATCCAGGTCACTGCAGTGAGATGCAGTCATTTTAACGGAAAGTGCTGGTCAGCTGTTGCTCTCAGCCACACTGATCTGCACCTGGATATCCACCTGTAGTGACACCGAACAGCGAGTCTGGGGTTAGCTCCAGCAGAGCTGATAGCAGCGTGTTGCACTTGGTTGTATTTTCAACTCTTGGTGGGAATGGCAGGACCATCTGGCAGTCAGGGTGTAGCCTTCTGGCAGCACAAGGTCCCAAATGCAGATGTTAAGACCATCATCTGCAATTTCCCTTCTGCTTAGCAGTAGCCTTAGATAAAGCAATGAAGTGCTAATGTCATTAGCACTGCTAGAGGGGAGAATGCTCTAACTCTGGTGTCATGGCATGTATGGTGCTAGTGCTCTGTCCTTCTTATCCCCACTTGTAACGGGATGACCTCTGACTCTTTTTTTACACGCGACAGCCAGATACCTTTTTCTTTATCCCTGAAGAATTCCTGGCACGCGGAAGGGAGTTTCTTTCTCAGGTCTAAGGAGCACTGCAGCAAAAGCTGCAATCCTGCCGTGCAGACTTGGTGAAAGACAATTCACTCTCCTTCCTCTCTGCATCTCTCTTAGAAGACTGGTATCTTTGCAGCATTTCCAGTGTTAGGCAGCATGACTGTTCCCACACTGGGAGAGGGCAGGGACAGCACAGGTGGAGGAGAAGCTTGGTGGTGGCCCTGGATGGGCAGAGACTGCCTTAGCAGCAACTGTGCTTCTTTCTTCACTATAACATTGCTCTTGGTTTTGAGGATCCTGAGAAACGCAAACTAGCAACAAATAATCTAAACCAGGGCACGGTCATTCAGCCTCACAGTGTCTCACTTCTGGTGTAGGATCGTGTCCAGCGCATGTTTATGTGGTGCTGCTAGTAACTGGTTTCTTGCATCTCTGTCTGTTACGGATTTGCTGAAATCCCTTTTGTTCATGGTATTCCTGCCCCAAACTCTCTTCCAGCACATAAGGAGTTGACCCGTCTCGCTGCGGGAATGTTTTCTTTCCTCCTGGTGCATGGCAGCGGTGGAGCGCTCAGGGCAGTGGGGGCAGAGGTTGGGTGTGCGGCAGTGAAGTCCAGAGGTGGCTGCCACAGGGGACAGGTTGAGCAGATAGCCTAGGCCAAACAAATTTGGAGGTCCTTATTTGGGGATAAGGTTTTCCCTCCTCCCCTCTTTGTCGTACCCTCTCCCTGTTTGTGTGTCTTGGGAGTTTGGTTTCAGTTTCATTCTGGCCTGTAGAACACTGCTGCCACTCCATCCCTCTGCAGCTCTGTCCTTCTGCTTCACCACCCCCCTCCCCTTTTTCCCTTCTTCTCCTCCTTCTCTCTCATCTCTATCCTCTCCTGTAATCTCAGACTATCACAGGAAAATGCTTTAACTGAGCATTTAAGCATTGCCTAGGATACGCCCAGTCTTTCCTTTTTACTCCCCCCTCATCCATGGCTTTTAGTATTTGTTTGGAATTAAGGGTTAGCAGGACTGAGCAGGGAGGGGGGTGGACTTGAGTGACCGAGGAAGAACACTTGCTTTTCTTTTTTTCCCTTTTTCTGTTCCCTTTTCCCTTTTTTTAGGTTCTGCTTTTCTATTAATAAAGTCTTTAACAAAGCTTAATAAAGTTTAATATTTCTAGTTCCTGTGTGTTTACCTCTTTTTCTCCCCCGGGGGGGGGGGTGGGAGGACATTTCCTTCCGCACAATTGGGCAAAATATAATTTTGTGGGCTAACCTGGTACTAAACCATGACACGGTCACTGCAGAGTGAGGGAACCTGTACTCGGCTTCTGTATTTCCCTTCTGTTTGGCTGCATCTTTGTGTCACGTGGGTTGAAGAAGTCTGCACCGGCACAAAGGATCTGGGATGCACCTTGGTGCGTTCACATCAAGCACACTTGATGTGCTTGACACAGTTTGGGTGCTGCAGAAATTTATCGCTTGGCTTATGATCCAAAAGCCGTTGAAGTCAATGTGAATGGCCCTACTGTCTCTCATATTATCCTTTGCTCTTGTGTAACAGAGTGCTTCAAGAGAACTGGATGTGCTACTCCTGAAGGGAAGGTTCTCTCTAAAGATCTCAATGCAAATTTGAATAAACTAATGTAAGACAGAGGAAAACATTTGGGTAACAGTGTGTTTTCTGATGAAAACAGGATGTAATTCATACAGCACCAGCATTTGCTGGTTTATCTCTAGAGAGATATCTCTCTCTCTAGAGAGTTAAACCCTAAAAAACCTACGTATCATAGAGGCCAGCCTGGTGAAAACATCTGCTGGATTAAAAACCTCGGCCAAAAAGTACGCACGTGCGATTAAAAAAAGAGAAAAGCATAAACCAGACAGCATTGAGGCATGGCAGGAGAACAAACCTCAGAATAATGCTTTAGGTACTGGCAGCATGGTTTCACTCTCAGTACTATCTCTGGTTCTGGTGTTTTCCACCTCAGAAATGATCTGACCAAGTGTGTCTTTCCCAATGTTGCTGTAATAGTGACACGTTTTATCACACCTGTTAAAGGTTATTTATGTTGGGGGCTCCAGAATCCTCAGTTATCCTCTGATGATGAGGTTTTATTCCAGTAAACAGCAAGGGTCTAGCAACAGAAATAGATGGAAATGAGAATTTCTTCCTGATTTTCACAATGTCTGCTGCATGCACTGAGCTTTAAGTCTCATCTTTACTCAGAACATGGTTTGAATGGTTGGTTGTGCTCCAGGGAATGACTAAGAGCATTTTTATTTTCTCTTTTTTTGTGCTGTGTTTTGAGGCTTTTTAAGTTGTATTTCCTGCAGTCCATCAGCCAAATTCCAAACATTTCACAAGCTGGAATATTTCAGGCAGATCTCCCCTATTCCGCAGTGTACGTTAGTGTGTCTCTTTTTACACAGGGTCACTAGGTCTGAGGCTGACCGTGATCAGTGTTAAGATCTGATTTTTCTCTTCCTCATAAAATACCTTGGCTGTGACCAGATCTGCCCTCTCTTAGCCAGGCTGTGGGTGTGGGTGAGATCTGTCTTGCACTGCGTGAGTCCCACCTCTCACTGTTCACACTATCTGACCATACAGAACCATAGAGGGTGTTGGGTTGGAAGGGACCTCCAAAGGGCATCACACATACAACAAGTAGGAACATCTCTAACTAGAACAGATTGCCTAGAGCCTCATCCAGCCTAACCTTGAATGGCTCCAGGGCACATCTGGATGCCAGGGCTGAGTGTAGACACTGGAGAACTGTACTACAGCTTGCACAGTAACCTGCCAGTTGTTTCAGAATCAAAACTAATCAGCTATGTCCTCATAGCACGAACCCTCTGACTTTCAGACTTCTTTTGATACCTTCCATGGAAAAACTATTGGTCTCTAAGGTGCTTCTACTTAAATAGTTCAGATAAGGAATAAGGGGTTTTTTAAGCAAATTTCTCCATTGTCACCCTTAGAATCATTCAGGTTGGAAGAGACCTCCAAGATCACCCAGTCCAACCATCAACCCAACTCCACCCTGCTCACTAAACCCTGTTCCCCTGGGCCACATCTACTCATTTTTTGATCCCCCTCCAGGGATGGTGACTCTACCACCTCCCTCTTTATTCTGCTGTGTTTCATGTTGGCATGGAAAATGTGCTGACCTCTGGATGACAATAATCCAAAAGGTGCTTTCTGGGTAGCTACTGATGTGCTGCAAACACTAAAAGCGTTCAGTTCACAGGCACAGACTAGACCTAGCCCAAAGCAAACCCTTCCAAAACCAGCTGTTTCACTCCACAGATCCCCCCCTCTACTGCGCAGCACTATTTGCTAATGTAGACTCAGCCTAAGAGGATATTAATGCAAAACTATTCCAGGTCACATTAAACTGTCTCTGACAAGTGGTGTGTATTTGGCAACTGAAGGGCGTAATAATGTAGTGTGATAAATGCTCCAGAGTTATGTAAATTCTGGCATTTAATTTTCTGGTACTTTATTTCAAAACAATCTGGATGTGGACAGTATCAACGTGGTTGTAGCGGTGTTTGTGAATACTGATGATAAGATGAAAAGCTTGATTCTGAAACACAGTAAACACCCTGATTTAGAGTCTCTTGTTTCATATCTTTCTAGAATCTTTAATGGAGTTCCCCCTCAAAAATATAGTGACACGAAACACTTTCCAGAGGGCTTTATTCCTGCCCTCAGAACTGTGCAGTGAGACATCTCTGTGGCACCCAATGTGAGCCCATGGCCTCTGTGAGAGCAGAGGTGCCCACCACCTACCACCTAACTGCAGGAGTTGACAGTTTACTCCTCAGACACAGGCAGCTTTGGTAGGAATGAGCCGTAACATCCGCTGGTGTCCTCTGCTCAGCTCTCCCACATGTAAGGTCCTCTTAGTACCTCAAGTCATGGGGGAGTTTCCGTGAGAGGATTCAGTCTTTCAATACCTGCAGAATCTCCTGAACCACACGCAGACACCACAGACCTTGGTGGTCACTAAGCCCCATGCTAAGAGTGGACGTTCTTGTGTTCTTCATTTTGCACTACCTGATCGTTGTAGCTGGTCACAATAAAGATAAACCTTTCTTTTTGGTCGATAGCCTTCCTGCCTTGTGATGTTTGGAATGAAATAAACCCATTATGGACAGAAAAGCTGGGGAGAGGCAACAGAAAGCTCATGCTATGGAAGTGACCGTTTTCACATGATAACCAGAAGAGAGGTTGGGGAAGTTAACACCATGGTGAGGGGCATTGAACCCTAAGTCATACACATTCATCTATGGACACCTGTTAGGATCTTCAAAACTGGAAGCTACATTTGTAGGTGACTTGTTGCTCCCAGCCCTGTGATCCTCAGGATGCCAGGTACAAGTGTGATGTGGAGGACAGTGGTTGATCTCTGTGCTATTATGTCTTGTGGGGCAGGTGAAAGAACATGTGGAGAATCAGTTTCTCAGTTTATTTATTCAAAACTTGAAAGGAACAGAAAATTCAGGAATGAAGAAATTCTTTCCTTATTCCTATTAAGAGAGTAAAGAATTCAGTAGAGAAAGTGTCTCCTCTATATCATCTTCCTTCTGAGTTCCACTGGTGATACCCTGGCAGTCGCTGTATCTGTGGAAAAATGGCTGGGGAATCGAGTAAAATGAGGGCAAGAGAAAGACTTTTGTTCCCCAATATTCCTGGCAAGGTGTGTGTTTTCTGCGCGAAGCCTGAACGGCTGAGAGCACTGCTCAGTATAAGATCACCAAGGACATCTCCTCTTTAGTCAAGGTTGACTTAAGTTGTCCTCCAAATGTGTGAGGTATATTACAAACTGCAGAGATGAGAGCAGACCTTATTGAATTTTGATGGTGCTCCTCCTGCCTATTCTTGCAGCAAAAATAGAAACCATCAGAGATGTGCTAATTGCAAGAACCTCAAAGCAAAACTAGATAATATTTCCCAAGGGAGGAGGGTGCCACCAAACCATAAATAATGTTTACTGCACGGGAATTGGGGTGTAATAAATTCCCCTTGTCTTCTGCATGTTCACACAGGACATAAAAGGGAACGGACTGCAGGTACAGTTACTCTGGGAAGGAAATTCACTGAGCATTAAAGAATGGGTAATAACACCCAATTTTTCTGTATTTTGCATGTCCCCTTCTCCTTACAGTTCCCTCAGACTTGTAAGACAATCTGCTATTTATAAATCACAGAATTACAGAATTGTTGAGGCTGGAAAAGCCTTCTGAGCTCATCCAGCCCAGACCAAGACCTAACATCACCACAGCAGGCAGACCAGGGCACTAAGGGCTGCATCCAGTCTGTTCTTATACATCTGCCCCAGGCAGTCCAGTCCAGGCTCTGATCACCCTTTCCATGAAGAACGGCTTCCTGACATCCAACTTAACCCTCCCCTGGTGCAGCTTCCTGCCCTGCCCTCTCGTCCTGACACTGATTGCCTGGGAGAAGAGCCCAACCTCCACCTGACCACAACCTCCCTTCAGATAGTTGCAGAGAGTGACAAGGTCCCCCCTGGGTCTCCTCTTCTCCAGGCTAAACAACCCCAGCTCCCTCAGCCTCTCCTCATCAGGCTTCCCTCCAGTTCCTTCCCCAACCTCGTTGCTCTCTCCTGGACCCAGTCCAGAGGAGACATCCCTTTCTAAGCACACTTGGGTGCCTGTTAGATTTTAGAAAAATCTGAATTAAGTACATTTTTAAAATCCCAATCCCAAACACAATTATTTTGCTAAGCTTTGGAAAACTACACTGCTGCACTTCTCTTGGCAGTGCAGAGGGGAGTGCTTTGTGGTGCCTGTTGAGGATCAGGTCCTACGAACTGGCACCTACACACACTGATCTCTGCAGCAGGAGACTCCAGTGTGCTGCTTATTGTCCTCACAGAAAAGGGCAGCAACGCTTCCTATCAACTCTAATGTGCAAAGCCTTCTGCAAGTGCCGGAGGTTAAAGGCTGCTGTGATTTGGTTTTGTTTGCCACGAGGAAGGGAAGAAAATGTTTTCCAGTTCCAAAGTCAAAGAAGTCTCTCATTAGAGAGTGGGTAGGAGTAGATCGAGTGAAGAAGGAAGCCTGTGTGGCAGGTGTTCAAGAAGTTGGGTGTTTCAGCTGACTGTTTAACAGAAGGCAGGGTCAGAAAAGGGCACCAGCTACTGGGCATGGCTGGCGGCTGAGGAAGGTGGGAACAAGGCAGGGGAGAAGACAGGGGGTCAGAAGAAGTGAAGATAGGCAGGACGGAAGGTAGATAGAAAGAAGGGGGGTGGGAAGTGAGGCGCTGATCTCCCTGGTACCCAGCGATAGGATGTGTGGGGGCAGTTTAAAGCTGTGCCAGGGTAGTCTTACACTGGACACTAGGAAGCATCTCTTTACTAAGAGGGTGCTCAAGCACTGCAGCAGCCTTCCTAGAGAGGCGGTTGATGCCCCGAGCCTGTCTGTTTAAGAGGCATTTGGAGAGTTCCCTTAACCAAGATGCTTTGCCTTGGTCAGCCCAGAGCCGGGCAGTAGGACTAGGTGATCGCTGCAGCTCCCTTCCAGCTGAGGCAAGAAAGGAATGAGGGCAGACACTCAGTCTAACCCTGCTGTACATTTGCTTCCCATCCCTCTGCAATGTTTACCTGCCTGGTTGAGTACTGTTTGTGGGTTTTAGGATCCTTAGCAAGTGTTGTGATTGCAACAGAAACATCAGCTGCCAGTGTCACAGGCTCCTGATGGCTGTGAATCGACAGCTCAGGGCAGTGCTGTTGTTCAGGGAATCAGCTGAACCCATAGTTAGGTTAAGTCCTAAGTAAGATGAGGCATGAAAAAACAAGAAGACATGAAGCACCCACATTTCTACAAATTGTTTGTCACAGGTTTGAAGAGAAACCCGGGTTTGGTGTCTGTACCCAACGTGTTTGCAGCTGCAGGAGCGTAAATGTGTGAGGGATCTCTTTATCTGGTTCCTTCAGCCCGGCACCTTTTGTCAAAACAGCAGTCAAACCCTCCTGTATCAGCCAGAACAGAGTGTTTGGCTGCAAATGGAGCTGAAGTGGAAGTCCTGAACATTGCATAGGATGAAACACGAGCTGGAGGAGAATCTGCAGAACACATTTAAAGATATAAACGCTCCAGGCACATGTAAACCTCCTAGAGCTGCCCAGTTCAAGGAGAAATATCACAGAATCGTAGAATGGTGCCTCCACTCCCTCCCTGGGCAGCCTGTTCCAAGGCCTCACCCTTCTTTCTGGGAAGAAGTTTTTCCAACCTGAACCTCCTATGGCTCATTTCCTTTTGTCCTGTTACTAATCCCTAGGGACAAGGTGCCAACACCCACCTCACTCCAATCTCCCTCCAGGTAGTTGTAGAGAGCAGTAAGGTCTCCCCTCAGCCTCCTCTTCTCCAGGCAGAACAACTCCAGTTCCCTCAGCCTCTCCTCATCAGAGCTGTTCTCCAGACAAGGCCAATATGCTGCAGAGAGTGGTCACCTCCAGTCCTAGCTCATGTGCCATCAGATCTCATCGCTCAGGTGACAACCTACAGCATAATTTGCTGAATTTCCTTTTTTCATTTCAAGAACTGTCTGCCCGTAGCCTCCTTCCTTTCCCTTTCCTATCAGCAATGCCTGTCCTGCAGGCTGGTGGGCAGCTGTGGTGCCAAGGAAGAAACCCGGGAGTTCCTGGCAGCTGTCTAGCACCCAGCTCTTCCTTCAGGAATAGTTTCATGCAGGTTTCAGGTAGCTGTGAAGACTGAGTAATTTATTCTGATTTGACAAAACGCAAAGAACAAAATAAACACCTGCAGTCGGCTGCTGTCACGTAACAGCCCCAATACTCGGAATGTAGGTAACGTATCAGACAGTCTGACAGCCTCGATCTTCAGTTCTCCAATTGTCTCTGCTCTGGTTCCTAATACCCCCTCCTGAGTCCTCGTACCAAGAATTATCTGCAGCAGTTGTGTTTTGATTGCAACCCACTGTCCACAGTCCGAGTTTCTGATAAGCCTCATATGAAATTATTGTCAGCTGGGGCGTTAAGTCTGTGTTTGGGTAGCCTTCCTTTGCAATAAAACAGAAAGAGTCTCCTTTCCAAATTCACAAACTGTGCAAGTTTTTCCGTGATCACTAAGGCAAATGAGAAGAAGAAACACCATAATGTGCAGCGCTGGTCCGGGAAGGGTGCTGCTGGGTGTGGGTAACACCTTGAGGTGCTCTCTGGTTTGCCAACCGAACTTGATCAGCTGGTGCTGGTGACTGCAGACTGCTCCTCAACACACACACACACACACACACACACACACACACACAGAGTATTTCAGCTTCAGGTTTCAAGAAAACCCTGATCCTTTCTCCTGATTGTGTTTCTGGTTCCTACGACCCAGATCAGGTATCTGTCAGCTCCCAACTGGGTTAGACTTCCCTGTTCCTAAAGAAATGTACCAGCTTCTGCAGCCACAGAAGTCATCTTTCTGCTGCTTCCAGAGCCTGATCAGCCTAGAAATACTCCAAAATCTCTTACTAAGTGAACTTTTCCTATCGCTGCGACATGGGAAGGATTGTGTTATGTCAAGAGGGCCCTTTGCTGTTTTTAAGTTAAGGAGTCGTATTGAAAGAGCCTCAGTTATCCAAACCGCAGTCGAAAACCCTACAACCAACAGTGAGTGTCGACAGGCTAGAGTAAGGATCTGAGCAAAAGTCTGCCGCTCAGATTTGGAGTTCCCAGTACACCGTAGCACCCAGTTCAGTCTCCCTCTCTTCTGTTAAAAAGTGCCTTAGGACATGGCTGAGCTCCCAACACTTCCTGTGCTCCTGAAGGAAAACTCTTGCATCTATGTCATAGAATCACACAGTCGTCAAGGTTGGAAAGAATCTTTAATAACATAAAGTCCAACTGTCCACCCTACAACCCTGAACCACTAAACCATCTCCTGAAACACCACTTCTGCCTGTTTGAGAAACCCTTCCAGGGACAGTATCTCTACCCCCTCCCTGGGCAGCCAGTTCCAAGGCCTCCCCACTCTTTCTGGAAAGACTTTTTTCCCAAGATCCAACCTGAATCTCCTCTGAGGCAACCTGACCCCATTTCCTCTTGTCCTATCGCTAGTCTCTAGAGAGAAGAGGCCAACACCCCCCACACTTCTACCTCCCTTCAGGTAGTAGAGTAATGTAGGTAATGTAGCCCTGGCTCAGAAATAGCATCGACCGGGTATCTGTTCGTAAGAGACTTCAGGATAACTTCTCAATACTTGACCAGGCCACAGAAAAGATACTGACCCCTTGCTAGATGCTTCTGACCTGCAGCACACATCCAAGCCCCACCTGCATCGTCCAGACGTGAGCTGTCTGCAGGAGGCTGCTGCGTCTGTGGCAGGGAAGGCAGGAGGAGCAGCAGTGGCACAGGTCATGCTCCTGCATTATTAGCAGAAGTCAGAGGGGACGGCAGATTTGTATTAACATGCCGGAGAGCCGAGGTACGGGCACATTTCTGCTGCCCTCTGCAGTCTTCTGTCCTAGGCAGCTGCCTGCTCTGTCTCTTGGGTAGCAATAGCCTTTAGCAGAAGTGGAGAGAAGAGGTTCTGGAAAACAAACTCTAACGGTTCTGAACTCCAAGACACGTGGATTTTTTCTGTGAAGGAGGCAAGATTAGGGCCTATATCCTTCTGCATGGAAAGGAAACCTAGATGGTGTCATCTCTTAGAAATATACGTGACACAGACTAACAGGAACAGCATCTTGCACTACAGTTTTCCCTGTATCTGTGTCTACTGTCTCTACTGCATTGTTTCTACTGGTTGTCTTCTAGACCACACCTGTGACTGACAGCATATAACCTTGCCTTGGTGGTGTCCCCAAGCAAATCCTCCTTCTGTATGTGTTACACAGAGCCAGGGTATTCAGGCAATTAGCAGTTCCCAGCCAGCCAGAGCAGACGTCTGCGCTGCGACTGCTGTACACTCTCTGTGTCGAGCACCACTTCGTACGCGTCATGCTGAGTTTAGTGTTAGTATTAGTTTTTCTCTTTCATTTACACGTTTGCATTTCAAGTCTCAGGTCTCCTGTCCTCTTCTCGATTGCCCACTTCTCAGCTTGGGAGGTCACTGCATGACAGAGCAACAGCTCTAGTTAGCCCCAGCTAGGGCTAGATGCAGTCAGAGCTGCACCCAGTGACAGGAAAGTATCAACGTAACCACTGTGAGAGCAAAACTGGAGGGGCTGTGGGACCTGTGCTGTCCAAACACATATTGGAGCCCCCGAGTTCCAGATGAAATGCAGTGACAGTCTAGTAATAAATCAGGGAGAGGGAGAAATGTCTTAGGATGCTTGGAGGTCATTGCTAATTAAACAAGCATCTTATTGTCATTAACGTAAATTGTCACTGAAGGAAATGGGCCCTTCATGGCAGGACACAAACTGGCTGAGCTGGCTTAAATTGTCTGGAGCACGTGTACTGTGTGATGGGACCAGGGAAGACACTGGAAGCAAACTGTGGATTTGCACATCGCTAACAAATCCAGTAACCGTTATGGGGATATTGAACCTGCCAGTGGAGCCAGGATAGGCGAGGGTTAGGCTAAAGCTGTAGGAGAAACCGTAGGTGAAAACAGCATCCCTACATTTCCAAAAGCTAAGAAATGGGAAAGAGCAATGCAAAGCATCAGGAACTCTCGCTAGGAAAAGGTACAGCAATAAAATATAACCCTAAAGTGTATCTCTCCACATGCCTAACAGCGCCATGCCTGGGACCCCTGTGATAGCTTCATTTAGTAATCCTTTCCTACAGGTAATTCCACCTGCTTAGAATTTGACTTGGAGGTCTTTGGTCATCTTCTTGCTCTGGAATTCATTCTGCTTAGTTCTTGGATTGCTGCGGGCAATGAAGTAGCATCGCTAAGAAAAGCCCCGTGGCTGACACCGACTCCAAAGCACTTGGAAAATTGCGTCTGCTAGAAACTCCAAGTTCTGCAGATCTTTACCACGTTGTTTTACTTATTGTGTGGAAGCCTATCTGAAGGCTGGGGAAGGCTGTTCACAAGGGCAGGGAGTGATGAGGGGTCATGGTTTGAAGCTGGAAAAGGGGAGATTGTTGAGGCTGGACAGTAGGAAAAAACTCTTGAATCTGAGGGTGGTGGATCTCTGGAACAGGCTGCCTGGAGGGGGGGTGGAGGCTCCATCCCTGGAGCCATTCAAGGTCAGGCTGGCTGGGGCTCTGAGCAACCTGTTCTAGTTAGAGCTGTCCCTGCTTGCGGTGGAGGGGTTGGACTAGATGACCCTTTCCAACCCAGTCCACTCTATTAGTCTATACTACATGTTAGATGTAATGTCATTTACAGGTAGTAAACTTGTGGAAGTCAACATCTTTCTCTTGACTCTGTTGGAGCTAAAATCCTTTACGTGGTGTCTGTCCCATTTCACACAAACGTATTTCTCAGGGCACCACATCCCTTGGCTCAAGCTCTGTATGTGGAGATCAGTTCCCACGGAAAGTGCTGCATCATCAAACATTACTTAAGCCCTTTACACAATGATAGATGAACACAAGTAGAGTTTAGTCAAGATTGATGTCACCTCTACAGGTATTTTAAAAATAAATGCCTTATTTCATTTATAAGTAATTGGACATATTTTAATCTTTTATCTTTTCATTTTCTTCCGCAATGGTCTTTTATTTTCAAACAAACTCTAATTTTACCTTCAAATGTGCAGTGCTGCTTTGGACTGAGGACTGTTTCAGCTTTTCTGAAACCATTTGAAAATGTCTAGACCTGCCTTCTCTTCAGTCTTGCTAAAATTGTCTGGTGAACGTGAAAGTAGGTTGAGCTCTCTGGAAATTCTTTCATTTTTATGATTTTTGCGCTAGGCTTTGACTATAACAACCAGCACAGTGTTCCATGAAAGCATTCTCTGGGCTCATCTTAGGTTTATCTCTGTCAAGTACCCTTCCTCTGCAGAAGGTAACTAGAGTCTTCTCTCCAGCTCTTGAACACAAAGGTGTTATTCACGGTGAAATGCTGTCTGCCATGGACAGTTGCTTAGGGTTTTTTACCTTAAAACTCTAATCTCAGAGTCCATAGCAGGGAGGTGGCCAGACCTGGAAGCTGAATGTCATTTCCAGCAAACAGCACAGCTGGAATTACGGCCTAAGGATCTACCATCTTTGACTGAATGAGCCCTGGACTGGGCAGGATCCTAAAAAAAACCACCCAAGAGGCAGGTCTGTGGAGTATCAGCTGCTAGTTTGAACACTTTGGACCCTCAGTGCCTGCTTCTTTTATTTTGAAGGGCCTGGAAAATAAATGTCATGAGCAGCCGTGAGAGAGCTGGGGCTCTTCAGTTTGAAGGACAGGAGGCTGAGAGGAGACCTCATCATTACAACTGTCTGAAAGGATGCTGTGGAGAGGCTGGTGCTGCTCTCTTCTCACAAGCAATTAGTGACAAAACAAGAGGGAAGGGGTTCAAACCACAACAGGGCAGGTTTAGACTGGACATGAGGAACACAGTTTTCACAGAAAGAGTGGTCAGGCACTGGAACAGGCTGCCCAGGGAAGGGGCTGGGCTACTGCCCTGGGTATATTGAAAGATCACTTAGATGTGGTGCAGAGGGACATGATTTAAGAGGGAACTTTGTAGGGCAGAGTTGACAGTTGGACTTGATTATCCCAAAGGTCTTTTCCAACCAGAGTGATTATATGATCCATAGGCAAAAGCATCTTCTGAGTGGTTATTATTCCTGCATCTGACCATCATCATAACTTGTCTTTGGAGGAACCTGCTTGCCAAACAGCTCTCTATACTTACCCAAAAACTCAGACCCTTCAAGCATCCTAAAATTAGAAAAAGTCCTCTCTGTCTGGATTTAAAGGGCACTTTTTTATTTTCCAGTCCCCAGAACCTCAACACTGGAGCTAAAGAAGAAAATCTGTTGTGATTGTGTTGCAGATCTTGGATGATACTAAAATATGAACACATGAAAAAGGCTCAGTCATGTACAAATTCTTGGGGGAAAATGTTTGTTGACATCAACAAGATTTTTTACTTGAGTGAGGTCCACAGGATTCAGTCTGATAGGTGTCTTGAGGTTTTCTGGCTGAGCTGTGCTGTGATGACAGTTACACTGATCAACCTTTTGGATGGATCAACCTTTTCTCCTTTTTTTTTTTGAGGCCCGTAAACCCCGCTCATGCCTGGGCGTACTAGAAAGCCCCCTTCTTACTGGGTAGGTGCACCTACATATGCGAAACAACACTCTTTGAGCATCTCAGTCAGCCTCTTGTGTGTCTGCTCGTGAAGAGAGCGAGCTAACATGCCCTCAACACAGCGTCTTACAGCGAAAGCGAAGGAAAATGAAGCAGAGCGTTTTCGTTGACTTTGTTCTTATTCCATCTATTCTAGAAAAAACTGAGGGGGTATTTCATTTACGAAAAACTACTTCAACCAGCCCAGCAATCAAGTTCGAGGCACCTCAACAGTAGCACACTGCCTTTGTCATTTTTCATACATTTCTATGTTTTATGGGCTGCACCGACACGGAGCTTTTCTTGGAGGGTTTTGCTTTTGAATCACTAAATAGTTGAAGAGACCGTCGCTGGAAAATGCTTTCGAACTTTTATGAGCGTGTTTCTACTGTAAATATTCATTTACAGTGGAGCTATTTCAGTAGCAGAGCTTAAGAAATAGTGCCATGAAGATGCTTAGCTACAATAATCCATAATTTGTGGGGTTTATTTAGTGAAACACTCAGTCACAGATGGCAAATTTAAGTCAGAATTAATAAACACATAACGGTGATGATTTGCAGCATTGTTTTGTCTTGCTCGCCTCTTCCGTGGATCCATCGAATCTCTGAAAACCTTGAGCTTTATCACTTCAGAAAAAACACAATTATGGTGTAAAATCAGTTTTCTCTCTCTGTCTGTTGGGATCTCAGTGCATTTCCAGCTAATATGCAATGGCTGTTTTCCTGCTTAATTTCTCCCCTCCTTGAAGGCTGGACTAGCATGCCAGAGGGCATCTGTCACTGCTGTTAAACCATCGAATCATGAGATCATTACAGTTGGAAGACACTTACAAGATCATCCAGTCCAACCATCAACCCAACCCACCCTGCCCACTAAATCCTGTTCCCTAGGACCACACCTACTCATTTTTTGAAGCCCTCCAGGGATGACGACTCCACCTCCTCCCTGGGCAGCCTGTTCCAACCCCTGACCACTCTGTCAGGCAAGAATTTTTTCCTGGTGTCCAATCTAAACCTCCCCTGGCGCAACCTGAGGCCATTTCCTCTTGTTCTGTCACTGGTGACTTGGGAGAAGAGATGGACCCCCATCTCTCTACACCCTCCTTTCAGGTAGCTCTAAAGAGAAATAAGGTCTCCCCTCAGCCTCCTTTTCTCCAGACTAAAGAACTCCAGTTCCCTCAGCTGCTCCTCATCAGCCCTGTCCTCCAGGCCCTTCAACAGCTTCAGTGCTATTCAGTGGACCCACTCCAGCATCTCAATGTCCTTCTTGTATTGTGGTGCCTAAAACTGACCCCAGAACTTGAGATGAGGCACCACCAGTGCTGAGTACCAGGGAAGGATCACCAGTCTAGTCCTGCTGGCCACACAGTTTCTGATGCAGACCAGGATGCCGTTGGCTTTCTTGCACACTGTTGGCTCTTGTTCAGCTGCTGTCAATCCACGCCCTCACGTCCTTGTCCACCAAGCAGTTCTCCAGCTACTAAATCCATCGCCCCAGACCACTGTGCACAGCTCTGATCTGTCTTTGGCCTCTGTGTATGCCAAAGGTGTGCTCTGCCACGGTGCATTTCAAACCGCTGCCCAAGTTTTTCTGTAGGGGGATGGACAGGTCTGACCCTGCAGTCCTGCCTACTCCAAGGGGATCAACACCTCTGCCTCTCTCCAAACCAGGTTCATCTTGGAGCCAACACGGATTAATGACCTGTCCACTCCCCATCCAAAGGGCTGATCTGGGGGCTCAAGCCAATAACTGGCCTTTGGCTTTCTTCACCGCAAGCTTCCTCTTTTCATTAGGCTTGAGATGGTAACGGAAATTTATTAGCCTAAACTGGGCTGGGAGTGATGAGATTTACGGTGATCTATAGAAGAAGTGCCAAGTTGGAGAAAAGGGATGAAAAATTGAAATGATAAACTTGTATTGGTAGGTTGTTGAGGTAATTGAAATGCCTTGTTATGTTGTGTTGTGACGGGTTCAAATAAAATATAGGTGCAATTTG
The DNA here is from genome assembly GCA_028565055.1 of Phoeniculus purpureus. Taxonomy (NCBI): domain Eukaryota; kingdom Metazoa; phylum Chordata; class Aves; order Bucerotiformes; family Phoeniculidae; genus Phoeniculus; species Phoeniculus purpureus. The sequence goes on along the minus strand of JAOXOE010000343.1, from coordinate 8,303,180 downwards.
TCTCGATCATGCCTGTAGCACACAGCAAAATAGATTCCTCTCTTCTGGTGGTGAGGACATGTTCAATTTTTGCCTGTCAGTGGGGATTGTGAAGGGGTGAGATGAGTCTAAAACCTTCGCATTGATGTGGTTGGAGGTTTGTATTGCTCACACCGCACTGCTCATGGCGTGACAGGAACCATCCCAACCCCACCCAGGGGAATTGTTGCAGAAAAGTCCAGTGCATCCATTTTCGTCCCCAGTGGGTCTCCTGTGCTCTTCCCTACTCAGAGCAAACTGAGCAGCTCTGGTACTGAGGAAACGTCAACACTATTCCCCAGAGCATACCCACACTGACCAGTGTTGTCTGGACTGGACTTGGAGGTTGCTGCTGAGGAGATCCTTGAGCTCTTTGCCTCTGGCACTCAGCAGAGGAAATACCCCTGGAAAACAGGGAAGGAGCACAGTTCATGAGATCCCTCTGACCTGCAATGGAATTCCTTAGAGATTATATAGATTTCAAGCGGGTTTCTGAAGCTCAAGCCAAGCACCCACTGAAAACCTTACCTGAATGAGGACCAGAGACGGAGGACCCTGGCCGGCTTCTCTTTCATTTATTCCCTATTTAGTCCCAAAGTTCACTCAGAAAACGCTGGCTCCAAGCCATTCCCTGCGAGAACACGCTCTCATGGAAGAAGCAAATACAAAGCTGGCAGGTTATCTGCTAAATGTCTGCTTCCTGTAGAGGTAAGACAGGAGTGGCAGGACACACAAACCTGCTGCAAGCCCAGGGCACAGAGCTGTTTTGTGACAAACCACGTCTAGCAAAGTTTAATCCCCTGTGGCTCAAAATTCCTTCCCACAAACCTCCTCAGCACTTGTAGTTTGGGATTCGACTGCTTCAGGTGGTCAGGAGAGAATTTTGTGTAAACGTACAATAAGGTGTGAAAAGACACCAGACACCATTAGTGATGCAGAGGAGCACCCACGTTCTCAGACAGTTATTTTATAATTACAGGAGCAGCAGCATCGTAGCAGTCGCCGTGATCTAAGGCCGTAACAGAACCTAAGTTTGTGAGGACAAACAACATCTTTTATGAAGCCTTGAGTACCTAAGGAAAAAAAAAACAGACCACGTTTTGCTCTGTGGAGGGCTTGTGTGCCTGATCCATCTTTTCATTCTAATCAGTTGCTCTAATAAAAAATATGTCTACAAGCCCTGCCTTGCAAATAGACGTGACTTGAATCAATAAGCAGATCTTTGCACAGTACATAATCGTATGATAACTCACTGTCGGAGAGTTTGTGCTGGTAGCAACATGTAAGTTGCTCAGGAGGGCTTTTTAAATCTAACCACAGTACTTGTATTCTGGGAAATGCTCTGTGTTTGGAAAAAATGTAAGTAGCTTCACTCCCATGAATGGGACCTGTAACGTGCTTGTGCAATGGAACTCATCTTCCTCCGTCACTGTAGTATCTTTCTCCCTTTCTCCACAATGCCCTTCATTCTTTGCTGTGTGCTCAGGGTATGTAGTGACTGTGCAGAGTCACTGTAAATGATGTATTCACAGGAACGTCACTGCCCAGTTGACACAGAGGGAACACGAACAGTGCTGGGCAATCCGCTGTGATTGTGACATTCAGTGCAGCCAGGAGAAGCAACCCAAGCACAGATGCCACTGATTTAACCTTTGACCACAGGTTAAATCAGATATCTGGGGTGTTCTCCTTCCTCACCTTATTCCTTCCCCATTAGCCCTTCTCATCATGCACGAGGACAGGACAGTCCCTCATCACCTACTGGTCTCTCACTGCAGCCACATGTGTCGCTAGTAGCTTGGCAACTGCTTGTCCATCAGCAATTTTATCCACGTGCACACAGCATAGCCTGAGTAGACACGACACAGCAACCATTTCTCTCCTTTGGTCTAACTAGTGCCGCCAAAGATACTCAGAATTGTTTTACCGAATGCCTGGAAGAGCAGAAATTCTGCTCATCGACATTCCAGGAGAAGAGGTTTTGGAGATAAGCAAGAAACTGTAGTAACACAGTCGCATCTGTTTTGCATTTGGATGCCCCACACGCTGTAGGCAAAGTGAGATAGTGCAACCAGGGAGAAGCCAGGACACGGTGCCATGGCAGTTCCCTGGCATCTCCCTCTGAGACTTTCAGTCTCCTTTGGCCTCTGTCTGAGGTGAAACTTTTGGATGTGGGTAGGACTCGCTGAACTTTCTTGCTGCTGACTTGAAACCAAGTCAGGTTTCAAAGCAAACTAATGAGGTCCAGGGCACTAACACTGACTCCCACTCTGGGGATTCCCTGCCACTGCTGTGGAGTTTTGAAGCCTCAGTTTGAGGGAAAATGCATCTGTCAGCAGGGGAAAAGACAGTGTTTTCCTCAGGGGCTCTGGGCCTCAGACTGCTCTCGTGAAGGCCATGGCAATTGTCCCTGTGGCAGAAATACAAGTCCATGCTGAGTTCAGTGTCGTTTCTAAGAGTGGCCCTTAAGCAAGAAGATGCTGAACCCCACATCCATTCAAAGAAACAGTAGACTAAAACAAGACTGAAGTGATAGACAAACAATTAGTTCTAAGAAGAGATGGAAGAGACAAACAAAGACCTCATTTTGAAGAGCAGGAGATAGTCCGAACCAAGGCTGAACTGCCAAACAGCCAGTAGGTTTGAATATACAGCTGAGTATACATCTGGAGGGGAGGAAGATGCTACAGAAAGATCTGGCCAGGCTGGGTCAATGGGTAGAGGCCAGCGGGATGAGGTGTAACAGGGCCAAGTGCAGGGTCCTACGTTTTGGCCACAATAACCCCCTGCAGCTACAGACTGGGGGATGAGTGGCAGGAGAGCAGCCTGGCAGAGAGGGACCTGGCAGTGCTGAGTGACAACTGGCTGAACAGGAGCCAGCACTGTGCCCAGTTGGCATGAAAGGTCAAGGGCATCCTGGCTTGGATTGGCAATAGTGTGGCCAGCAGGACTAGGGATGTCATTCTCCCTCTGTACTGGGCACTGGGGAGGCCTCCCCTCGAGTACTGGGGGCAGTTCTGAGCCCCTCACTTCAAGAAAGAGATTAAGGGACTGGAACAGGTCCAGAGGAGCAACGAGGCTGGGGAAGGGACTGGAGAGAAAGTCTAACGAGGAGAGGATGAGGGAGCTGGGGGTGTTTAGCCTGGAGAAGAGGAGACCCAGGGGGGGACCTTGTCACTCTGTGCAACTATCTGAAGGGAGGCTGTAGTCAGGTGGGGGTCAGGCTCTTCTCCCAGGCAACCAGCACCAGGACGAGAGGGCAGGACCTGAAGCTGCCAGGGGAGGGTTAGGTTGGATGTCAGGAAGCTCTTCCTCACAGAAGGGGTGGTCAGACACTGGAGTGGACTGCCCAGGGCAGTGGTGGGGTCCCCATCCCTGGAGGTGCTTAAGGACAGACTGGCTGTGGCCCTTAGTGCCCTGGTCTGGCTGATGTGGTGGTGTTAGGTCCTGATCTGGGCTGGATGAGCTCAGAGGGCTTTTCCAGCCTCAGTGATTCCGTGATTCTGTGAATAAGGGTTTCTTTAACTGAAGTAGGAAAAACCAGTTATTAAGAAAAAGTCCTGTCAGATTGGCCTTCCCTTACTTTACAGAAGCAACACAGACCTGTGACGGGTTCCACAAGACTTCCATGCACGTGTGACAGAACAGGTACGTCCATCCACGCACGTCTTTGTTCCTACGGTGCCTTGTCGACTGTGGTTCTCCACTGGATTTGCTGTTCACTCTGCCAGGGGCGCATTCGACTTCACTGCTGCAGCAAGGTGACGTTTTGGCCTTTCTGGAACACAAGCAGAGCTGGTAGTCTTGCCTGTGGACACGACAGCTTGAAAGCTCTTCCTATCACTGCTTTGGTAAGGTTTGGCCAAGGTGGACATGACTTTCTGACCACACATACTCCCATCACCATTCTTGTTGCTGTATGTGCCTTGTCACTTCCTCAGCAATGTGCAGTTGGGTTTCATCGTTGTTGTGTGATGGCCTCCTTTTACCATCTCACCTTCTCCCTTTCTCAAACTCTGCAGCACCCTTCAAAACGGTTCCCTTTTGGGAAGTGATGGTTTATTGCACAGTGCAACCTAATAGGGTTTAGGTCACGATCAAACGTGAAAGCAAATCAAAGGTTAAAGTAGCACCTCGTGTTTTAGAAGCTGGGAAGATGCTACAAAACCTACATCATACCTTTTCCCTCAGCATGTCCTGGGGCAAATGTCTTGTTCTAGTATTTGTAAAGGGTGAGTGTTTCATGTCAGCCACCTCTAAAGTGATACCACAACACAGCCCACGCCTGCAAAATCCCCAAACTTCTTTGTCAGAAGCACCGTGAACATCAGAAGCAGGGGTAGAGCGAGGCGGCTGCACAGGACGCAAACATAAAAGCCGCTGTGTGGCATGAGGTGACAACACAAAGTGGGAAACAGTTGGTTTTCAGCTTTGTTCTCTCCTGCTCCTTCACCTCTGCCACGTGGGTAACTTGCAACCCGTTTCAGTCCTGCCAGACACAAAGCTCTACGAACACGTAAGCAACATCCACACACAGCGCTGCTGCTTCCCAGTTTTCATGGTTGGGGGACAGTGTAAACAGCTTGCAGCCTGCAGAATTCTCTTGTTCAAACAGCGATAGCAAAATGTTCTTCTCATCTCTTGGAAAGCCTCTACGTTTTAAAACTACTTAGCAGGCTGCATCCGTTAGCTAGTGGTTTTCACTCTGTTTTGCGTGGATTCGGGATCAGGTACAGTACAGCGTGGGGAGAACATCAAGGACTGCAGAGAAAAGATTCAGTCCTTTCATGTAAGGACATCTAATCACAACTCTGCTTAATAAAATGCTCTATATTCAAGAATTGATTTGTATGGTTCATAGGAGGCTTGAGGTTAGGGTCGGTTTCTTTAATTTAAAATTGTAATTTAGGTTTTCTTCTTTCTGAGGAAGGAGGTGAGATTCATCTTCACCCACCCGCTCTGTATACAGTAGGGACATTCCACGTGTCAGGGTCTGAAACCTTCTCTCATTTTCCCCGGAAAAGCCTGAAAGAAACATGTGATGTTGGGACAGACGAGTTGGTGGCCATGTTCTTTGCAGCGTAGTCTTTATTCTGTTCTCAGGGTTGCACAGGAGAGCACTAAGATTGCAGGATTCAGCTGACTACTAGGTGGAGGATCACAGACATTCCATGAAAATGTAAATTCCCCCCATTTTACTGTGGATCATGCAGCAAGTCTTCGAAAAGGTCACCGGCACGTTGCCGAACCACATCTCTATGAAGGAAAAGAGGGTGTGCAGGCAAATCTGCTTCAGTAAAGACAAAGCTTAGACAACCTGATAACCCACGTGGCTGTACCTGCAAAGCTGAGCCACCCGTATGTTGAATTTGCGGGGATTTTCCAGCGCTCACTCTGTATACGCAGACTTCTCTCAGGTTTTCTGCATCATCCATGGGTTCTGCGTTATGTGCTGTGCCTAAATCCTTAATTACAACAATAGAGAGCTTCTGCATTTATTTTGCTGGCTCTGTGCTGCGCGCAACAACCAAAGAGCTGCCAGTCTGTTAAGGCTGTTGCAGGTATTCGCTCTGTTTTACCTCCCTTACTGTAGTCCAGCTGGGGAGCAAGAAAGGAACTCTCCGACTACACTCAGTGATGGAAACTTTTCAAATGGCATCTGCTTAGCCTTTTAAATGATAATCAGGTGTATTCTGAGCGTACTGTGTTGAAGCAGAGGAATAGAGGTACGTGCACACCCTGCAAGAAGCAAGTACTGCAAATAAAATACTAGTCTGGAAAAAAACTACCCACTGACTGAATAACCAGCTCAACTCTAGCAAGAGGTCATTGCTCTTGTAACCAGGACCCCAGCAGTAACCCTGTACTGATGCCTTGCTATGCTATTGCAAGGATTCTGATCTAATACTGGAGAACATAGATAATTTTGGAGGGGTGTGTCTCACTGGGTCTCTGACATTGACCAGCGAGAGCCAATCTCTGCCCCCTTCGATGTTTAAGATGAGCTTCAGAGGCCCGAAGATGAACGTTCATGCAGCAGAGGAGACTGGGGGAGCATCATATTGCTTCCCAACACGTCAATATATTAATTCATCAGAGCTGCAATTCTCCCTTTTGGGCACTTTGCCGGCACACAAACTTCCAACACCTTCTCTCCAGGGATCTGAATGCCCCTTTTCTTTCGGAGTGCTGAAATGACTATTTTATAATCAGTATGAAAAATGCAGGTCCAGAAAACTAGACAGTTCTGCACATGGTGCAAATACGGGGTAAAATAACCCAACAAACCAACCAAACCAGCAAATCTTGACGGTATAATCTGAATCTTCACCTCAAGATGTCATTGCTGAGGGACTGTGCGTGTCCCAAGGAATTGCTAAGGAGATTTAGTCTCCTATTGCCAGTCACCTGTTGGCCAGAGTCTGCTGGGGCACAGCTCTGCTCTGAGCTTAGCAGAGTTACTTGAGATTTACCAAGACAGAGAATGGGCCAAGGCGGGGAACGGGCCCTGCACTGGCCATGAAAAGAAGTTACTGCTACAGGGTGCTGTTACAGAGTTAAGAACCTTCCTGAACCCAACTGGCCAAGTTTTCCTTGTCTCTTCCTCTTTGTCATCAAAGTTGGTACAAGTTGGCCACCTTCCTGCTCGGTGCAGAGAGGTGAAGGTAAGTAACCCAGGGGCAGTGTAAGAGCGAATGAACTTCTGGTGGAGGCTGAGGTGAATCGAGGTGGGCAGTGAAGATACCTTCTCCTGCTGTTTGTGCTGGCGGTGTGTGGCTAGGGACTAGTTCAGCAAGTCTGGCGGCTTTTACGAATGGTCTTTAAAAGTGGATAGAAATCCTCTTTACTATTTAGTTGTTTCTCCAAAGTCTTACACAAAGCCTCCAGGAAAGTGAACACTTCACCCTCATAAAAGTAGCGCTGACATCAGTCTCGAGATGTTTCTTAACCAAAACTGAGCCTTCTAAAGAAATTCGCCCTGCGCTCTGTGCTCTTTTGTCACGTACAGCATCGCTCCGTCTGCCCAGCACTGCTCTCGCTCCGAGCCAGCAGCCCATCGCCTCACAGCCCCTGTGCTGCCACTTGAAACGCTCCCGAGACGTGAAAAACCCGCAAGAGGGGGAGACACGACTCTTCTCCCGCAGCCGAGAGCTCCGGGCCCTGATGACAACGCGTGCACTGCGAGCCGCCGGCGCGGAACTCGTTGAGCCCCTGCTCCTCGAGCGCCGAGAGCGCGTCGCTCTGCCCGTCGAGAAACCGATCGACGCGGGTGTCGTC
>JAOXOE010000343.1:8246568-8295466 GCA_028565055.1 Phoeniculus purpureus | reverse complement strand
GGTAAAAGATACGGAAGGAAGAGCCGCAGTGGACGGGACATAAATCAGGAAGAATCTAGGGGGAGTCGATGAGAATAGGGCTTTTCACCCTTAAAAAAAAAATCCTAGCCACTTTGGAAAAGAAAAAGGAGGCTAATTATTGGCACCCAGCTCCGAAGCCGGGCAGCTGATGCTGAGGGGAGCCAAAGGGAGCAGTTCTTCTTGGTTTAAAAACAGCAAGACAGTCTCTGCCAAAGATTGCTGTAAACACTGAATAAAGATTTCATTGTGGCTTTGTGTGACTGGAATAATTAGGCAGTTAATTGTTTATTCTGATCTGAAAGTGCAGGAATCGGTGGTGCACGGTCAGAAAAATGCGGGCGAGAGGGAGGGAAAAGAGCAGGGGGAAAGGGGAAAACGTAGCAGCACTTTTTCCTCTGCTGCAGGTTTTCTTCTTTTCCTTTCTCTTCTTTTTTCCCCCGAGCCCCAGAGCACATGAGTCCGGGTCCGTTTAGGTAGCGAACACCTCCGGAAAGCTGGGCTGGGATTGTGCTTTCTGCTGCCACCCTGTCAACATCCTTCTGGGACTGGGAAAAATCAAATTATGAGACTTAACGAAATTCTCTTTTATGGAAATGAAATGTGAAGCTGCCTGGAGAATGAGCATCTTAACTAGATTGACTAATACCAATTAATGCGTTTTACTTATGTGTGCACTTTATTGCCAACTCAGCAGGGATGAAAGCTAATGGTGCCAGCTTTTGTGCTGCTCTCAGACGTTTCTCAAGCAGGCACACGAGGTTTTAAGGGTAAGCTGGTTTGAATTTTTAACGCTGTAATTGTGTCCCTGTCCAACTCAAGCTCCTTGCAGCAGCAACACTTTCACAGCAATCTAATGAAATGATCTCTTGTTCCACTGTCTTTGCTATTCCCTGTGACACAGCAGGAAAATGCAACCTGTGTGTGTGTCTGCACTGGAGGTGGTTGTAAGTTGTCGAGCAGGATCATAGTATCATAGTATCATAGTATCATAGTATCATCAGGGTTGGAAGGGACCTAATAGATCATCAAGTCCAACCCCTACCACACAGCTCAAGGATGGGCTTAGCAGCAGTGGAACAGAACTTACTGATCCTAGCTGGAAGATGGCACCATAGGCAAAAAGGGGTTTACTTTCCTATACAGCACGTTTTCCCATGTAGATTCAGTTGTGGTAAAGGATAACAGAGGATCAATTATCAGAAAGGATAGATGGATGTCATATTTAAAGCGGTGAAAATGTGTAAAGCAGTCTGTAGTCCTTTGAACAAAGTAAAAGTCTAATTGTGAACAGAGCAGGCTCGTCCCTCAGGTAACTTCCTTGACTTTACAGTAGTGGCATGAAAAACTGCTTGGGCTCAGAGACATCCGCGTAGCCTGCCCATTCGTCATAAATAAACAAACAAAGGTATTGGAGTTGGGTAAGGCTGGGAAAGAAGTTCAGTTGGAGTATAGTTTTCCAGCCCTGCACATGCAGAAAGCTGACAGTCCTCTGTTACAGAGACAACAACAAAGAGGGAGGTTGCATTTGGCTCTGGACAGAAAAGCAATTTTTAATGTTTTGTTGGAGCTGCATTTGTTGAAGGTTTTGACCTGCACTTGGTGAGAGTCTTGCAGAAAGACAAGTGGAGAAAGGATGAGGTGTATGGTCGGTCTGACACTATCAAACTGCTATAAAGTGCTGCAGTCCTTGCTGGGGTCACGGCGTTTAGAATGGGCAAGGACACGGCGGTGACTCTGGTGCTGTGTCCAAAGGGATGGTAAAAACAACTCGGTCTGTAAGGGCAACGTTAAAATCTGGTTTATGAGCCTTGTTATTAAGCTGTTGAATGTCCTGTGTCCAGCACAGTGATACTCTAGGCTATGAGAAGTGTCCCTGATGTGGCTGCAAGCTCTACCTAAAGGATGTCTTCAAGGCGTTGCACTTACTAGTACAGGCTGGAGGGGGCTGGCGCTAACTGTACTTGCACCTGCCTAGTTCAAGAAACCCAAGGATGTTCTGTTCTTCCTCCAGAAATCCGCACAGTGTAGTGGTCAAGTGATTGCCCAAGGGATCCTGGGGACACCTCTGCTTGCGATGTTCTGACAGAGAATGATTCTCGAGATCTGCAGAGTGTGTCCCCCTTACACAAGCACCACGTTAAACGCCGAAGTAGTTTGAAGACCAGTAACAAGAGAAGTCTGAAGTGGGTTGTTTCTCCACTTTCAAACACTAAGTTGCCCGAGCAGCTTCTCTTCTCTACAATAAAATGCACCAAAGCCTACACTTTGGCCCTCACACTATTTGGGAAGAGGTCTTCCTTGTGTTGTTACACCTGTTAGCAAAATACACAGGCGCTTGCACACTTCTAGTCAAGGAAAACACAGTTCTATGCCGTCAGACTGTGGCTAAATCCTGCATCTCTCTTACACCTAGAAGTTGTTTGACATGCACAGTACATCTTCATAATAAAATTGCATTGTCACAGACGTAATTGTTATTCAAACCAAGTAGTCTCACAAACAGATTCCATCCCTGTAAGTATTGAGTCTCAGTCAGGCCAATTATGACTAAATTACTGCATGTCCTCTGCTGTATCAACTAATTAAAGGGTAATTAATAAAACGATCATTTCATTCCATGGCAGTGTCTACAGCTGGTTGTCACAGCGGAGATGGTTTGACACACGGTGAAGTGGTCAGATAGTAGGTTGTACCAATGCAACACTTGCCTGAAACACCTGGTGAGCCAGAGGGGTTTTAACCCTTAAGATGTGGGTTTCAGGTGTTTTATTCGATGCTCTGTTACACTGTTTGGCTCCTTCTCCTCACCCAGGCATCTGACACCCATAAGGACATTTAGTTCTCCCAAGTTAAAATTTAAGTAGCTCTCTCAGGTTGGGGTGGACTCCACAAGAGTGAAGGACGTGGGGTTTTAAATTGGAGATGAAAGATGAAATAGCACTGAGCTGTTGTTGTAGGAAATAAAATAGGGGGTGTAAATGACTTTTCTTGTTCCCATGTTCCTAGGAGCTTTCCTGTTAAACAAAGTCAGGCTGGAATTAACAGGGAGACCAAACTGTCTTTTATTTTTTTCCCTAGCTAGCACTGCATGCCAGGTTTAAGACTGAGTTTGTGGTCACAACAGCATGGAAGAATCTGCACTGCAGCCTTCCCACGCTGTACCTGTCATATGCAGATAAAACGAAACTCAGCTTCTCGAGGACAGTCACTGTAAAATTAACATAGTGTAAAGAAATGAGGCGATCTTTATTCCAGTCAACAGATGCTGTGAATAACCAGTGCCGCTCTCGGCTCCCGATGTACCGTATAACGTAGGCACCTGCACTGAGATGCCTGAATGACTATTTTGGGGTAGCCCATACGTGTGGTTCTGTACATAGTTTAAGGGGATCTGTCTTAAGCCCCAACATTGCCTTGAAAAATTTCAACTGCTGCTGTTTCAAAGCAAAAGACGGCACTTCTGTCCTTGAAGAGCAGACGCTGAACCTAGTGATAGGGGTTTAATATGGGTTAAATGAGGTTCCTCTCTGAACTAGGTCAAGCTGAGTCCCTCGCAAGACTAAAAACAAGAAATAAAGGAACAGGCATGGTGTTTTCCTTCTCTACAGAAAAAGAAAAAGCATTTTATGCCTTTTTTGGGCTAAGCCATCAAGTGTTTTTTCACAAGCACAGCAAAGTGAAAAAGGATGCAGTAAACTGCAGGAAGACGTGAAAGTCTGTCCTTTTCCCATGCAAACGATCGTCAATGAACAGTTCCCCCAGTGAATCGTCAGGGTTGCTCATCACCTCGCCCAGTCAGGTGCAGAGAGTGGCCAGTGATGCTCATAAAGCACTGTTTGTGCGTCTCTCGGAGAGCCTGAGTCCTGCTTCTTGAGAATTTCCAGGCACACGGATCCATCTCATTTTCATTCTGCTCGTGTAACTCATTAACACCTGGAAAATCTTTTATAGCATTTAACTGCATCAGAGGCACTGTCCGGCACATGTTTTCTTAATAGGGCTTTCACTGGGCTATTGTCAAAGAGCCCTTATGTCACATCTGGGAACATGAATCTGTCATGTCAGCCCTGCACCTTGGGTTAGACAGGAATAGAGTCGGAGTGTGTTTTATGGAGGAGCCGAACATGCCCATCTACGGCACTGGCAGGGAAGAATGTGAAGCTTGTTCTCCTGAATAAAGATTCAGGCTGGTGGTAGTGGAGTACTTTGTACCATTTAGACACTGCTGCCTCTAAGGCATTGCACTTCAGGAGAGGGAGGTCTGAGGAGAGCGAGCCGCGGCGCGGTGCTTTCGCGCGGTGCGATGCTGCTGGTTAACAGGACGGCGTCATTTACATTTCACTGGGAAAGAACTGCCAGAGCTTTCCAATTCAGCAGAAGCAATGTAACTAGAAGTTGATATGAAAAGCCTTTACCCTGGGAATATTTGTTTTTGAAACAAGTTTGATTTAAATATATTTGGCAATATAAGAAGAAGGGGAAGAGAAGTAAATGTTTCCTAATTCCATGGGCTTCGTGTGCCCATTAAATCACTGCAAAACGCAGTCCTTTTGAACAGATTACTCTCTAGTCAGAATGCCTTGGGTAATTAAAAAAAGCACAGAGCTGTTAAAACTGACTGAAGGGCGTGTGTAAGACCTACATTTGCACAGGAATTTTTAACATAGCTACATACATTTCATCTGGAAGTTAAACACTTCAAATTCACCAGCTACGGCGTTTCCAAGCATGTCACAGAATCACAGAACCATCAAGTTTGGAAAAAACCTTCAAGATCGAGTCCAACCATCTGCCCTACAACCCTGAACCACTAAACCATCTCCTGAATCACCCTGTCTGTCTGTTTGTTGAACCCCTCCAGAGACGGTGCCTCCACCCCCTCCCTGGGCAGCCTGTGCCAAGGCCTCCCCGCTCTTTCTGGGAAGAAGTTTTCCTAAGACCCTCCTCTGGCACAACCTGACCCCATTTCCTCTTGTCCTATCGCTAGTCCTTAGGGAGAAGAGGCCAACCCCTGCCTCACTCCAACCTCCCTTCAGGTAGTTGTAGAGAGCAGTGTCCTAACAGCTTTCCTGAGTACTCCACCTTCCAGAAGTGTTTGCAGAACTGAGAGAGCCTAACTGTGGGGAAGGAGGTGACTCAGGTCCTCATTTAAAGAATGGATGGATGGATGGATGGATGGAAGGAGCATTTTGTCCAGGCACAGGAAGTTCCAATTTTTGAACTCCTTGTTTTACTTTGCAAAGCATAGCTGTTAATTCCTGGGCTAAGACAAAAATCCGAGGGGTTTCGGCTGCTCAGGGAGGACGTGTGCCGTCCCATGCGTTCTCTGTTTGAAATGTTTGTCTCCTGGTTTTGTAAGAGCTTCTAGCTTGGGGTTGATAACCCAAATCATCAACAGCTGGGTACAACACACATCTCTGTGATCTTCTCTGGCGCCTCGATTACCTCTTCTTCCTTCTTAATTGAGCTTGGTGTCCTCACAGTAATTTCTTTCTCATATTCTCACTCTTGAGCTGCTATTCTGCTGCATTTTTTTCCCCTTTTCTTAAATACATGATCCTAAAAGTGCTACCACCATCACCAATTGTTTGGCCTTGGCCAGTGGTGGGTCCATCTTGGATCCAGATGGCATCAACACTACTTGACACAGGGGAATCTCTAGCAGCTTCTCCCTGTAGCTTTCCCACTAGCAAAACCTTGTCACACAGACTGAATAGTAGAGCAATTAACACTTCGCCATGCGTGGGTGTTGAGACACAGATCCCTTGCGATGTGTCCCTTAGTTACAGGAAAGCTTAACCAGACCTTGGGGTAAACTATCAGGTGTTAACTAGCCCTTGCCTTGCTCGTATGAGTTCAATTTAGAGCTGCAGTCATGACGTAACGTAACTTAAAACAGCAGTAGTCGATCACTAGCTGGCAAATCTCTCGAGAGCAATCGAGGTCCCTCAGCAGTGCTTTCTGTGTGCTCAGCTCATTGCTGAAATTAGTCTGATTTTAAGATACTTTTGAGGAGGAATATTTTAAGAGGTGACGTTCTGTTGAATCTCGGTGAGAATTAGGAGACTGTGTTCTGATAAGGAATGCTGCCTAGTGAAGGATTTGCTGCAAAAACATGGGAGGTTTTGCCCCAAGCATCCTCCAGTCCGCACAGTCTGGAGGGCATTCACCATTCAAGCACCTACTGTGTAGTGCTTGACCTGCAGCTGTAGCGTATTGCCCCCTAACAGCCGAAGTATGTTTCTGAGGAACATGGTGAAAAGATAAGGTAATCCACATAAGGTAATCCCTCATGAAAGACGTGTGAAGGGCAGACAAATGCCTCCCCAGAAAGGGGACTTTGAAAAGAGGGTGGTGGTGCATGACCATTTTAGTTGGACCTTTGGTTTCTGTCAGCATCACAGGAGGACTGCAGACATCAGCCAACTACTGAATCTCCTTGGGGGAACAACCGCACTGGCCTATTTCGACTGTGCTTCCTGTATGGACTTGGTGTAGTCTTGAGTCTCCTTCAGAAAGGGATGTGGCAATGGGCAGGCATGGTGCAAACAGTTGGGGGTTCCTGCTCCTCCTGAACATCTCTGTGTAAGGCAAGGAGGAGTGAGAACAGGGCTAGTAAGTTTGGTAGCAAGCCTTTTCTATGTACCCCATGGACGCCCCGAGGAGATCTTGTTGGATTACTGGTGTACATGCTTGATAATGACGGTGGGAAGAGCCACCAGGCGTACTGGAAAGGCAGCACTCAGCTACTGACGTTATCAGGCTAGTGCTCGTGGCCCACAGCCCCGCGCAGCTGGCACCCCCGTGAAGAGCAGACTCATTGCCCAGGTGGAACAAGCTCCACGCTAATCCCCTGTAGCAGAGGAGGCACAGAGGCACGGGGCGGTAAGAAAGAGCTGAAATCAGCCTTCAAGCACCTGTTGAGGGAGAATCTGTCAAATGAGCCTTCAAGAGGACAAGGAGCATGTCGAGAGCAAATGATGATAATAGCAACAAAACCTTGCAGAAAGTGAGCAGAGGAAGAGGCTGCAGGAGGGCAAGAAAACAGAGGGTTGGTGTAGTGAGGCGGAGAGAAGGAGATGACAAACATCTTTATAAAATAACGGAGATGAGAAAGGACAACACCGGAGTCCTCAATGCCAGAGGGACGTGGCCCTGATGGAGCAGGTCCAGAGGAGTCCACAAAAACGGTCAGGGGGTTGGAGCCCCTCTGCTACAAGGACAGGCTGGGAGAGCTGGGGTTGTTCAGCCTGGAGAAGAGAAGGCTCCTGGGGGACCTAATAGCAGCCTTCCAGTACCTGAAAGAGGCTACAAGAAGCTGGAGAGGGACAGTTTACGAGGTCTGGAGTGATGGGATGAGGGGCAATGGTTTCACATGAGAGAAGGGCAGACTGAAATGGGCTGTTAGAAAGAAGTTCTTTAGCAGGAGGGGGGTTGAGGTTGCCCAGGAAGGAAGTTGAGGCCCCATCCCTGGACATCTTCCAGGTGGGACTAGACAAGGCTCTGGGCAGCCTGATGTAGTTGAGGATGTCCCTGCTCCCTGCAGGGAGGGTGGTTTAGATGACCTTGGGAGGCCCCTTCCAACCCAGGCAATTCTATGGACAGGTGGCAGGTATCAAATTTGCCTTTGGCTTGAATGTAGACGAAGGCAAAGTCCTGTTTCACAGGCTTCTGAATGAACACGGCAGAAAGCAGACCAATTTGTGGAGACCCACAGAGATTGGAGTAATAGCATCCAGATCCCAGAAGTAGTTTGTGAGATGAGTACGGAATATTGGAGGGCTTTTGTAAAACAGTCAGGTCCTTACACTTACGCGTGGAGTTTCAAGTCGTAGCCCAAGTCTGTCAGCAGTGCCTCGTAGGCTTGAGGGTTCCATTATGAATGTTATAGAAATGCTGGACTGAGTTGTGGCTAAACCTTTCTTGTGAGGAAACATCTGGAAAGGTTAATCCTCATTAGGGTGAGTTTAGGGGTGCTGCTAAAGACACTGTGTTTGAGGATCCACTGGTTTCACTGGGACAAAAACACAGGCAAACCACGTTGTGTGTGTAGAAGAGAGAGTGGGAAAAAAAAGGAGGGGGTGCAGGGACACAGGGAAATAAAAACTGCCAGCTCAGCTGAGTTGCTGCGTTGCCAGCCTCTGCCTGAGTGCTCGCCTTACCTGTTTCTCTCTATAGCTCTTCTTGCTTGCTCTGAGGAGATGCAAGGAGCTTCCATTAACAGTCATTTGTGTTACGCTGACTGGCAGTGAGCGAGGCAGTGAGTGAACCATGACTGACCTCTTCACGTGTTAGTTTAGTGAAACATCAGTGAAACGCTCACAGACAACCATTGGAAATAGTTTTTAGTGCCATTTACTGTTGGGTTTTCCCTGCAATGTAAGTGCTCCGGTGTTAATACCCCTGCAGCAGGCAAAAAGTGGTTGTCCCAGGAGGGCATAGCTGAAACTTGTGAAGCTGCTACAGGATCTGGGCATTCAAGTTCCCATTATTTTCAATGCTTGCTGAGCCTCTGAATTCCCTATGGAGTTGCAGTTACCTACCAAGTTGAACTCAAAGAGCTGGTGGACCAAAACTGGTTTTATTCTGAGATAAATTACCTTCTTTTCTCCAGTATCTTACCAACTTATTTATTGAAGAAGCAATTACCAAATGTCATAACATACTGGACTTAGTAGCCATAAATACTCAGGCTCCCTCCCATTACATGCCTTTAGAAGTGTCATCAAGTCCACTGGTCTTTCATTACCCTCTTTAGGAGTTACAAAGAAGGGACTGAACCACTTAACTTCTGATGTCATCCTGTGCAAGCTGATTGTTTTCTTAGAAGACCCTCTGCCCTGCAGGGCTCCAGGAGCATTAGAAAGAAGTCTGTTTTCTATGCTAATGTGGGGTGTCATCTCTGGCTGAAGAGAACCTTGGGTTCTGTATGCTCATGGGCTGTTCAGACATGTCTGAAATCGTTGCTCTGATGAACTCCTTTCTGTGGTAATTTACTCATCAGGGTACCATTTCACAGTGTTAATCTGTTACTTGAAGAGCGTCTCCATGACGTGGTGAAGTAGAATACAGATCAGGGCAATATTTTATACCGAGATTTTCCTGTCCTGATTTGCTCTGCTGCACAGACAGAGATCGCTCAGAAAGCATCTCCCTGCTGCACAATCCTACTGCTGGCAGGAACTCTAGTAGCAACCCCACAGCTCTCTTTCAATGCTAGCAATCTGCATCAAGGTAAGAAACACAGTGTAAACCTGCCTAAAGCAAGTGTTCAGCACTAGAAAGAACCCTTATCGATGAAAAAAGGTAGAAAGTGGGCTGTTTTGAAAGCTCAATAATAGATGAAGGTGTTTAGTACAGAGATAATATCGGCAAAAACTGCAGAGGAGGAGCCGTTTGTAGGTTCTGGCCATATTGACCAATAAACAATTTATGGAGAGAACACAAACAAACCGTTAGAATATTTTAAGACCGTGGCTTCTGACAAATATACTTTATTTATGACTTTGCAGTGCAATCTTCTCCAGCAGTGTTTGCAGGAAGGAGAAACAGAGGGAAAGGGGGCAGAGGCAGCACTCTCAATGCTTTCTCCTCTTGTCCTGTGCCATCTGTGTGGTGCTTTCCACGTTGGTAGGATAACCTCAATACTCCTGTCTGCTAAAAACCTGGCACTGGAAAATCACAGCTGTGATGGCTAAATGTTTGAGGGAAAGGAGGGGGAGGAACGGTGCTGCTGTATCTCAAGCCTGTACAATAGTGGTGCAAAGACTTGAGAGCTGCAGGTACAGCCAAGGGAGGCTGGGTGAGAAAGGAGGCAGGGATGGGGTAGGCGAGGGGTCCAGCCTCAGCGTGACTTCTGACACCCGTTACGCACCCTGCTGGCAAAGCCAAAGGTTTGTGATGAGGTGGGTTTGCTTATCTAGGCATGAGCAATGTTTGAGCTTGGCTCTGAATCTCCTGATACCACAGGGATTTTGTTGCTTTTGTCCTCTTGTTCTACCGCTAGTGACTTGAGAGAAGAGACCGACCGCCACCTCTCTACACCCTCCGTTCAGGTAGCTGTAGAGAGCAGTAAGATCTCCCCTCAGCCTCCTTCTCTCCAGAGTGAACAGCCCCAGTTCCCTCAGCCACTCCTCATCAAACCTGTCCTTTAGGCCCTTCACCAGCCTCCTTGCTCTTCTCTGGACCTGCTCCAATACTTCAGTATCCTTATTGGGAGGATGAGTGATGGTTTTGAACTGAAAGAAGGGAGATTTAGTTTGGAGATTAGGAAGAAGTGCTTCAGTGTGAGGACAGTGGGACACTAGAACAGGTTGCCCAGAGAAGTTGTGGCTACTCCGTCCCTGGAACTGTTCCAAGGCCAGTTGGGATGGGGCTCTGAGCAACCTGGTCTCTGCCCATGGCAGGGGATTGGAACTCAGTGATCACTAAGGTCCCATCCAACCCTGAACTTTCTATGATTCTGTGATTTCGAGTGTATTGAGGTGCCCCAAACTGAACCCAGTACTCGAGGTGGGGCCTCACCAGCACCAAGACCCTCTGGCATCTGAGCACCACTTCCGAGGGCACTGCTCCCAGCCCACTGCTGGCGAATCATGGGTGTGGGAAACCTAGAGTAGAAATCAACACTTCAGGAAGGCCTTAGTTACATCTTTCTGCTTTGCAAGATGCTCTGGCAGTGTTGGTTGAATAACCAAGTGTGCTGCTAACAAACCCATCGAGCTTGATAAATGGCTCTCTATTAATACCCTAATTTTGCTGAATCTGATGAGCGGCTTTGGAGTTCAGAGACAGAAAACGACTGCTTGAAAGATGACTCTTACAAGAAGCTAATTGCATGCAGGGTTTTCAGCAATATGAGGTCAGTTCCTGTGCAGGAGTTGGATGTCTGGTTGTCTTTAGTGGCAACAAGATTAATTCTTCTGGGCCCGGGGAGGGAAGAAAGAAGAGCACTTTGATTTTTACCAATGAGTGTCCTGTCGAATCCTACTTCAAATAGCATCTCTAAGTTTTAAACCGTTTCACGAAAGAAGGGCCATCATTTCAAGGGTGAAGGCTAGTGTGTAAAACAATTCCAGCCAGACCGGTTGGGCCATAGGCACCGTGGTTGTATTTCTTCTGTAAAATACTGCTTTTTTAATGCTGGTGTATCAGAAGAGAAATGCTGCAGCTGAATTCTCTTGTGCACACCTGCTTAAAAATGCCATTTACACCAGCAGAGCATGAACACAGCGTGATTTAAATGGGGAGAGATGTCTCCCTGTAGGCCATATTCCAGTTTTAATTACATGGTATCTGTCCTAAAGATCCAGGATTTACTCTCTCAGGACAGACTGGTGTGTGGGAAGATGACCCACGTCAGCGTTTCCAAGAAAGGTGCTAACAGTTTTACAACACGGCGCGACACGGCGCGTCTCTCGTCTCTCTCTTCTTCTGCTCTGTAGAGCCCTGACACGGCGGCTTCCACATCAAACGAAGAAGAAACTTCTTCACTGTGAGGGTGACAGAGCCCTGGAACAGGCTGCCCAGAGAGGTTGTGGAGTCTCCTGCTCTGGAGACCTTCAAAACCAGCCTGGATGTTCCTGTGTGACCTCATCTATGGAGTCCTTCTCTGGCAGGGGGGTTGGACTTGATGATTTTTCAAGGTCTCTTCCAACCCCTACCTTTCTGTGGTTCTGTGATTCAGCTCACTGTTTTGCACAGGGTGAACTCTGAATGTTTCGGTGGAATGGGGTCTGAGATCTGTTCATAGGCAGCAGCTAACTTCTGATTTTTTTTATGGTCTTTGATTTTTTTTAAATTAATTTATTGTTATTGTTGTGTTGTGGTGATGATCACCCTTCTGTTCATCGTGATGGACCCTCCTGATGAGGTCTCTACCTTCTAAAGAGTTTTATAGCAAAGTGTTTATTTCCATCGTGCTTCTCGATTCCCAGCTGTAAAGGACTTTCTAAAGCCTACACCCCTACCTGAGGAACGATGGAAGGGGTTGCTTATGAAGAGTACTTTAACACTTGGGGCAAAGAAAAATTAATCCCAAATGCTTTTCACAGGCCTTCTTATCGTCACATCACACTGAGACTCCAGCATGATGCTGGTGTGCTGACCTGTTGTTCCGCCTTGATAGTCCCACTCAAAGGATCCGGAAGGCAAGCTGTGATAAACCGGCTGAGTTTGATCACACAAGTATCGAATTAAAAATGTTCCTGCTCTGCATTAAATTTGAAAGTACTCATTGTCTAGATGATGAGTGTGTATTGTATCTGGGGGGAGATTTTGCAGTGGTGTGAAGCAAACTTGCAAACAGCAGTGCCCTGAGACTGTTGTGCCCTGTGGAGCCCTAAGCCTGGGCAGAGAGATGGATTAGACAGAGCCAAGTGGGTCACGACTACCAGCTCCAAGCTGTGGTCATTGAGGTGCAGTCAAGGAGCAGTGTCACCACACCCCTCCTGCCCTCCTACACTAAACATTTTCTTTTTGAAACGTCGAGATAACCCATTTTGTAAGATAGAAGTTAACGATTTTTCCCTTTTAAGGTGACTTCTTGGTAACACTGCGGGGCGACACCTTGCCGCGTTTTAGCCGGACTCAGGAGGAATGCCACGTGCCGTGACCTCCTGAAAGAAGGGAATTTGGAGTTTCAATGTGAGCTAAAGATTGTATTGTCATAGCAAGTGTTCTATCTTAAATATCCTGTAGAAGAACAACATTAGGTACCGCTTCATTTCTTTTCTAATGACCCTTAGCTCATCTAGTCTTTATACTTTGGGTGAGGTTGCAGCGATCGCTGTGTCTGCACACACGAGCAAGACTGGACTGAACCTCTGCTCCAAGGTCTCCTTCGTGCAGAGGAATATCTTTGATGGTAAATCCCTCCCACATCACCATCCTATTAAGGTGAACTCTGAGAAACCTCTTCATTAAAAATATAAAAAACGACAAGAAAGTGAGACCCAAGAGAATCTCGTTTGTTAATGCAAAAACTCTGGGAACCCGCCTTTCCCAGTGAGTTGAGCTCTTGAAGGGAGATGAGGAGCAGGGAATCTCAAAAATTCCTTGATTCAGGAAACAAAAGTGACAGTCGCTTAGAGCTGGGTGAGAGGTCTTGCCCTGTCCTTTTCATCCACTGAAGGTTCATCCAGCTCTTGTGTTAGTGCTGTCTTTGCTGCTGCTGACAGGAATGAGATCCTTACCCTGCAGTTCAGACACAAGCCCATCTACTTTTCATGGCCTTACATTTCCATGTCTCACTTAATAATGACCCTGAATCAGGCTTGTGCTTTAGCCTGAGCTCATCTCATCCATCATATTTAGCTGTGGAAATTAAATACAGTTTTGAGCAACCTGTAGTGAAATAAAGACACCAGGCAAGAGAAGTGGCAGCTGCCTCCCCTTGTATTCTTCTTTCCCGACCCGTACTGAAGCCGCAGTTTGTTTCTAACGTTTCCTGAACATCCTTGTGCCTCCAGCAATGCATTTCCCCACTTGCATGTTTCAGACTTTACACCAATACTGCCTTTTCTCTGCTTCCTCGGGGACTGCTTGGAGACAGGCTCCAGGTGATGTGACATTAATTGAGGGGGGGCAAAAGCCAACGATTGATAGAGGAGGTTCAACGGTGCTTTTTCCAGCATCTAACATAGCGTGGCTCTTTGGAAATGTTGTGGCAGGCAGGTAGGTAGGTCTGTGCTCAAAGCTGGTCTTGTACCACATTCACACATGAAACAGATGCAATTCCTGTGTGTTCTCTCCTCTAGCTCCCAGAGACTGGCTGTGAGGGTTGCACCTTCCTAACAGCCAGTGGGAAGCTGCACCAGGCTGAGACCTCAGCACCAGCTCCCTCAGAAACTAACGACCATCACACGCCCGACCAACTCCTCCTGCACAAGCCTGGTGTTTGTTTTTTTCCTTCCTAGCCTATGGCCCGGCGTAGGTTTCAAACAACAAAAGCAGCGCCCTGCCAAAGCAAAGCGCTGCACTGCATGGCCAGCCCTCCCCTGGGACTCAGATGAGAGACAGAATGAAGCGCACGTGGCAGATGTTGGCTGGTTCTTGTTCTACAGGAAGGCACTCAGATGCTGCAGTGTTGTAGGACCCCATGGGGGGTAGAACAAAACATCTTCCAGGCCTCGCTTCAGCGGTGTGAGAAATGGGGCTGCTGTATGGAGGGAAGCAGTCAACGGGCAAAGATGACCAGGAACAAGCGGCCCTAGTGTTAGTAGTGGGTAAAATCCTCGTGTTGGAGGGCTGAAGCAGGATAGAGCCCCACATGGGTTTCTTTTTGGACATGAGCCCTTGCGTGGGTGCTGACCCGGGCAGTGCATCCTTCACAAGTTCAAAGCTTCTGCACTCCTGTTCTTTGCTTTTTTTAGAGGCTGCCTCTGATCTTCTGCTTTTCATCCCCGGATTCATTTGGAAGTCTTTCTCTCTCATTTCTTCCTGTGGCAGGTTGCAGGCAGAATCATTTTCCTGGCGTTCGGTGACCATCCCAATTGCTTTTTACATAGTTTAGAGCTTCATGAAGCGTGATGAAACCAGGGCTTGAAGGACTAACTGGAGAAGCAGGCGGCTCTCCCCAGCTGTCACGTCTAGTTGTGGCACAAAACTGGTGTTTCATTGTAAAAGATGTTAATTTCAATCTGAGCTGTGGCTGTGTTGAGAGGAGCATAAAAGGAATTCTTGATTATCTATATCAGTACCGCTGTCCCCAGGGACGGGCTCTGAATCTTCAGATCACATATGGCAAGAGTGCTGTGATAAAATATGCATCAATAAAACTTTGCAATTTATGATAATAAAGGAGTGGAAAGTTTTATACACTGTGATGATTATTCCTGCCTGGTATTTTTTCCTTCCGTGCTGTACGCCTTCATTTTTAAGCCTCTTTTACATGTTGGAGCGGCGATGGCATTGGTGAAACGGAGAGTTCACAAACTGGAGAGCTCACCTTACCAGACGTTGGAAGGGAGGGGGTTGAGTCACCATCCCCGGAGATCATAGAATCATAGAATCGTAGAATCATTAGGGGCTGGAAGGGACCTCGAAAGATCATCTAGTCCAATCCCCTGCCATGGGCAGGGACATCCCACACTAGATATTTAAAGATCATTTAGATGTGGTGTTGGGGGATAAGGTTTAGAGGTGAACTTTGCCAAGCAGACTTATTGTTGGACTCGATGACCCCAGGCTTCTTTTCCAACCTGCGTGATTCTGTGATTCTATGATTCTACCTCTGTATCCCTTGACCTTCTGTAGGCATCACCTTGCTGGTGACACACCACTGATGTGATTCACATAGAGGGCAGGAATTGGCTCCATTCCCTCACTACTGTTCCTCTTCTGTGTAAACTACAGGTAGTACATGGAGCATGAATTTCAAAGCAGCTTCCAAAAGGATCCAATTAGAGTCCTCTTATCTTTCTTTGCGTATCTCATCACTGTAATCGATGGGATGATTTGCATGAAGGCAGCATTTATCCCCTGCTGCATGTCGCCCGTGTTGTTATAAATGCATTTCATCTAAATGGGGGGACGCAAACAGTCGACTATTCAACACAACCAATATATTTATTATCTGTGACTTCAGCTTTTCCTCAGCTCATTATCTTCACTGGCCATAGCACGAGGGACCCTGCTTTCTGCCTCAGCACGCTTGATAGCAATTGATCCTATAGCTTGAAATGTGGACCCTGACTATAGGAACCACTTGCTTGCTTGGGGTTCTGGCTGATTTCAAAGGGATTCCCCACATCGTGCTCCCAGGCAGTTCCTTTACTGAGCACCTCCACTGCCGTGTTTGTACAGCGCGTAGCACAGCAGCCTCTCAGGCTTTGCTGGCACACCTCCGAAGCCCTGCTCTAACACAAATAGTCCTTAGTTCCATCTGGCTTGGGGGTGAGGGGCTGGCTTTGGGATTCTTTTTCTCAGTATTTCTGAGAATAAAATAAATCAGCTACTTTTATCTTCTTCCAGGCTTATTGTTGTAAACTAGGGGATGAGCTTGGAAACTACTTAAGGGAAAAAGTTGAGTCATCAGGCTCTCAGGAATGTTTTCTTTACTTATGCTCTCTTGACTAAATTGCATGCTCCCGTGCACTGGTAGCAAAGTCCTTGTCTTGAAGCACAGGCTCATTTCCCACCAACTTCCACAGTCCTCAGTCCCTTGCTTGAGGTTCAGCATGTGCTGAAGGGCTCTGCATGTTTGGTGACCAAGGCTCCCCTGGGGAGATACAGATCTGTTCAGCTCTACCCCAGCTTTCTGCAGATGACAATAAGGTTGAGATAATTTGTTTAAGCCTGTAAGTGGACGTGGACATCCTAAGTCCCAACCTGCCTGGTTGAAAGAACCCAAACCTTCGGCAGAAGGACCAGATTTATTTACAGTAGGAAGGCTATTTGCAAACAGCTTCCTCTTCTGTGCAGCTGTGGTTGAAAAGATGACATGAAGCACTGTGGGTTCTGCCTTAAGGAGTGATGAGGGATGTAGGTTACAAAAACAATCGTTTCTAATTATAGAGAAGTAAGGAGGAGTGGACGATAAAACCAGCAGTGAAGACAAAAAGGATCTTCTGTGTTGGTTTTTTTTCCCTTACCTCTGCATTTGTGTGAATTAATAGGAAATTAAAGACTATTAGAAAGTTGATTGAATTTTGTTTCTTAACTTGGCTCTTTTTCATTAGGGTGATCCTAAAAGCAGGTGGCTTTCAATTAGTTTTGTTGACAGTGCTGGCTAATGCTGCAATGATCCTTGGGAGAGGGAAAGAAAAGAGATTTATTGCGGCAGGGACAAGCTAGGCCAGGCAAAGAGGCAGAGTACGTAACCACTAATTAACTCATGTAGTCATTAAAAAAAACACCTAAGAAGCGGAAGGGAAAACAACACGCAACCTGAAAGGGGATTGTAAAGCACTTCTGCACTGCAGATCAGACCCTTGAGCTTTCATTACCCTGTGCATATCGTATGGGATGGTACATATGAGCCAGCTGCATATAAATCACACTCTCCCAATGTCGCTAGTCCTTGTCACAGAGCATATTTAATTCAGCATTGTAATATTTATTTGCTGAAGTTGTAAGTAGGCCAAAACATACCCAGCAAAATGAGCATTCTGCCGCGGCACAGCGCCTGACCCGCACTCCAGCAGAAAATTAACCCTCATTCATCTTCAGTGTGACCCTATGGCAAGCAGCTTGTTCAGACACTCCATTCCTGCCCTTCCCTGACTTTGCACAGTGAAGCTGTAGCAGTGTTGCCTCACTCAGTTTGGGGGTTTAATTGCGTGTATTCCATTCACATGTTTTCCACGTTGTGCTTGGGCGCCCTGTAAGGCAGCTCTGCTTGTTCTTGGTGTCCTTTGGGGACGGGCTTGGGCCAGAAGGCGCGTTTGTCTGTTGAACCCCCATCCAAGGGGAGCGGCCATCCCTCATTCCAACTCAAAGGCTTTGTTTTCCGACACAAGGAGTCAGAGTCTGCCGAGTGATTTCCATGTGTCCCTTCCCTCCCTCCCATCGGGATTATTTGAAATTCACATTACGGATGAGCACGAGTCACTGCACAACAGAAGCCCTTTATTGTTCAAAGCTTCTCTAGAAGGGATGTGTTCGGGGCATTCCTCTCACAACTGTCTGCAAAGCCCCAAGACCAACGAGATTTCAGTCAGCATCCTAACAAGGTCTGATTTCAGACACCACGTGGAGGAACCTGAGGAGCTTCAAGCATTTTTATTGCCTGGGTTTTTCATTATGCTTGATAAGAAGGAGCAGCAATTGGTTAGTGTCCTTGTTCCTGCTATTAGCTGAGAGGTCACAACTGTGTTTTTCATGACACCAAGGTGCAGCTGGTTCTTGTGCTTCTCCAGAGATTAGCAGGGATGGCATCTGATACCTGTAATGGTTTGTGCCTTTGTACCGCTGGCTTTGGGTGGCAGTGGGGATGCAGGGTGAGAGAGCTGCGGAAAGGGCGCTGAGACAAGGTAAGGTCTTCTCACTGAGCTCCTGCCAAGCGTGTGTGAAAATGCTTTGCGACAAAGTCTATCAAACTGCATTTCTCTTGTGAATGCAAACGATTCTGAAGCCGTTACAGTGTGAGGGGGAAAGATGACATTTATTTAGTTGGGTGTTTTAAAAAACCTTGAGTTTATCAAAGCCAGGTTACTTCAGGCACAACAGTCGAGCTTAGCTCTCACTTCTTAGCTCTTGCGCAGCTCTGCTTACGAAGACAAGTGGGACCATATGGGAGCATATGGAAAAAACAGAAGGTTAATATTTGCAGGAAGGTACCTCCTACAGGTGGCATTATAATTAATCTTGTGGGTCCTGAACACGCGCATCAGTCGCGTGCGCACGCGTGCCACAGCTCTGCGTGGGACAGGAGCACGGTTCCCATGCCAGGACCACTGGGAGCCACCCAGCCCCACCAGAGGCTCAGAGCTGGGTCCCAGGTGGGGAGTGAGTGTACCGTGATCCCCCCAGGACACCCTTCCCCACTGGGAGCCACAGGCAGCAGTGCTAGCTCACACACCCAGAGGCTGAGGTGGAGGGTGACTTCTTGTGTCAGGGTGTGGGACCCCTGGAGCTGAGGTCATCCTGTCGAGTAGGACCATGCTCTTGTGCAAACCCTGCTGAAATAGCAGTTGGGAAGCTGCTTTCTCACACCCTGTGACTTCCCGCTGCCCCTTGCCCTGGCACAGTCCCAATGCCCAGGGTCTCACCAGCTGGGAGAGGAGGGGGATGCTGTGCCACAGTCTGCTCAACCTCACTCCTCCTTGTTGCCCAAGCTGTTATTATCAAAGAGCTGGTGAGACCCAGAATTTGGGCAACCCTCCTTCCCATATTCAGAGCAGGGGCTGGGTGCCTCTGCTGCGTAGAATCATCACAGACTCTTCATATGAGACACAACACTGTGGCTCCCTCTCCTCCAGACCACAGGCAGCCAAAACACCCTGACTGTGCACTGGACGTCTGAGCATAGGGGAGGCAAATGAAAATGAGTCGTAGCTCTGTACACAGAGGGTCATGTGCTGGGTACATCAGTCAGTCTTCTGGGGGAATAAATGGTGCAAATGCACTTGCGGCTGTCAGCTGAAGAGGGAAGAAAGGTGGGCTCAAGCTTCACCAAACAGCTGGCCTCATGTTTCTTCGCACAGCATGGCTGTACCAAACACGCTTGACAAATCACTGGGGATGGTGTAGAAGTGTGAGTGACTGGCTAAGCACATGGCAAATAATAAAGAACCAGCACAATTCAGCATTTGGCCATCTTTAAAAGCCTGAAAGCTTCTGCGTAGCTTTAACCACTGCGATCTGCAGAAACAGCGCATTGTGCTCAAACAAATGGTGCTCGCGGAGTCACAAGCTCTGACTCACCTTTGAGCATCCTCACGCGGTGTAGTTTATTAGATTTCAACCTGGGCTCTCAACTGCTCCGTTAATGTAGATAATTAATTTGACTAGCCTGAGCTCAGGCTGTTTTGTGACTGAAACTTCCCCATGTTGCCGTAACAAGGTGAAAAAATCATAAAATTCCTTCCCCCCCCCCCCTTTTTTCCTTGTTTTTATTTTATGTTTATCCTCACTGTCTGTCTTCCTGGCAGTGAGTCGTTCTAAAGCAGATAGTGTGGGGTTACTAGGACTTGCCTTGGTGCTTTTCTTTAACCACGTTAGTATTGCTCTTAGCACTTGGCGTCTTCCAGTCACATTTGTTGATCCTCTTTCCTTTCTTTTTTCTTTGTGGACAAGATGGAGGAGGAAACGCATGGACGTCTGGGGTGCCATTCTTAACGAGGACACGTGTGTCACTTTAAAAACAAAAAGAAGGTAGTCCTAATCGTAAACACCTGTAGTAAAAAGCTGTCTGGCTAGAGTATGCAGGATGAAGAGTGTTTTGCATTAGTATGTTAGGTCCCATTGCACTTCTTGGTTGCAAAATTGTATACTGAGTGTATTAGTTGAGAATTAGAGTAGAATGCAAGGACCTAACTGCAGTCAATGTTCTCTCCCTATTTATTTCCTGTGAAAAAATAAGGAGAGTGTGTATTTACCAGCACCCACTGCATGTACTCTGGGGGAAGATTCCCACTCAGTCCTAGAGGTGAGCATGAGCATCATTTTAAGTGATGTCACCTCTTCAAGCACCCTGCAAATTACACTGGACACCTGGCCCAGCCTCTTATTGGAAGGTGCTTCCTACACCTCTGCCTAGCAGAGCAGCCTTTGCAAGGTCCTGATGAAGGAGGCTAATTCTGCTCACAAGACTTGTTTCTTCACACCAGTGCTAGTCTCTCTGACTATACACTGCACTCTTCTGACAAGTTCCTGCAACGGCATGTCTGTTCCTCTCTGGGGAGCGGCTACAGGGTTGAGAAGACAGCATAGCAAAAACTGGAAATAGGACTTTTTGAAGCAGTGTGGTCCCCTTTTGCTTCCAAGAGCTATCGCAAACTTTGAGTCTAGATGGTTCAAGAGGATTTCTTTTCCAGGACAGACGTTCCACCTTGACCTTCTAGCAGTAGCTTTGCATGAATTGTTGGTTTCACATGTGAAAAAGGTCTCCAAAATTACACTCAGTCCTGCGTCAAGCCTTCAGGGTTGTTTCTTTCCAATCTGTGGAAGGCTTTGCAGTGAATGCTGGCAAGATCAAGGCTGTCATGAGAGTGGCAGGTAGGCTGCATGAAAGTTTCAGGTTGGCTCTTCGGAAAAGCTTCTTCCCAGGAAGAGTGGGGAGGCCTTGGAACAGGCTGCCCAGGGACGGGGTACAGGCACTGTCCCTGGAGGGGTTCAACAAACAGGCAGACAGGGTGTTTCAGGAGATGGGTCAGTGGTTTGGGGTTGTAGAGCAGCTGGTTGGACTTGATGATCACGAAGGTCTTTTTTCAGCCTTGACGTTTCTATGAGACTAGATGAGATAGAGAGATAGTTAAGCCTCCTTGTCCATTCTGCTAGACAAGACCCCTGTTGTGGTTCTGACCAACGGGCAGTGTTTGCTGCAGAAGGGTACGGTGAGAGCAGTTGTGTTTCTTCTTCTCGGTGTCCTGTGCCTGTCCCCTGCTCTGGGCTGGGAATGTCTGTTCAAGGTGATGGGGAAAGACTGTGATAGTGGAAGTGCAGAAATGAGCCTTCTGGCATCAGACTTCAGTCGTTATTGCTGCCAGTCATTGAACAAGAAATATCTGCTTGCAAAGATAGGCTTAAGTATTACCAAATGTATCTCAAGACCCAGGTCCGAATCCAGCTTCACTTGAGTTGAATGAGAATTTCAGTCCGCTGAAGTATTACTCTCACCTATACGTACAGGAAGGGGCAGAGAGTATCAGCAGAGCCTGGAGTAAACGAGCTACCTGCATCCCACACAACTACTGTTTATGATTAAGGGCCATTTCTCCAGAAGTGCTGGGTACTGGGATGACACACTTCACAGAACACGTAGGAAGACTCAACCTCTTTGGCAGAGATCTTCAGACTCTAAAGCACCGTGTTTAGGTCCCCGTGGAAAGCTGCTTTAAAGAATTACGGGCTCGTTTGGTTTTTTCCCCTTCATATTTGACCTGGCCAACAACTAGTCACAGGTCCCCTTGGCAGATTCTGTATGTCACGGGGTGAATGAGGTGCACTCTTTCTCCCAAAAGCTTCAGATGCCACATAAAGAGTAGACAAAACGTAGTATTTAAATCGCAGCATCACAGAATGTTTGGGGTTGGAAGGGACCTCAAAAGATCACCCAGTCCAACCGTCTGCCAGAGCAGGATCACCTACGGTAGGTCACGTATGCAGTCTTCTTTTCTTTCCAGATATTTTTACACTATTGATTGTAAATTTTGTTTAAAATGCCGTTAAATTATTGTGCATTGTACGATTTTGTTCTTAACAGAGACATAGGAACTGGTCTTAGTAAGTACTGCAGATCAATTGAAAATAATGCTGCTTTTGGGTTGCTGCAGGGGGCATGGTCTTGATTCCTGTGTCTTCCCTTAGCTTTCCACTGCAGGACTGCATTACTGTTGTTACCGACTTCCAACAGAAACAAGTGAGAAAAGCAAGGTCGAGGTTCCTGTGACTTGAAGACCTGAACAGATGCCGTGTTCGGGCAAGGTGTGCTGGAAAGAGAAGGGTTAAGGCAGCGGTTGGTAATGGTAATGGTACTGTAATGGTGGTCATGTAGTAACATAAAGGCTCTTCTCTTGAAGGTAGGACCCGAGAATAAATAGATTGCAGTTACTTGCCCATTAACATCAGTGTTACGAGATGCCACTGAGCAGCTGAAATTGAGCCTCTAGAGCTGTCTGACCAAACCAGAGGCGACTTGAGGAAGGCTTTCCTTATGCAGGCCACAGAGGCAGCTTTGGGGTCTGGAGCATGTGAAGTCTTAGGCTGAGTCCTGGCAGAGAAGTAGGACCAGCACAGATGCAGGAAAAAAGGAAGTCACAGAGGAAAGCAGAACAGTTCAGAATCTTTAAAGCAAGATGACTGGATCCCAGCATAGCTGGAGTGTTGGTACTTGTGTCCAGCAAAGTATGTTCTTAGCCAAAATGTCTGATTTGGGGGCTGAACTGAACTCCCCCCATTACAGTCGGGTTTTCAAGAGAAAAATATGATGTGGCTGCTTGTCCTGATAGCTGCAATCAGACTTTGTACCTCTGCTTTTTCCTGCAGAATGAATGGGCATGCACAGATCTTGCTAGGCTGCTTTGAACTCTATTGGAAGATAGATGTTTTATTAATCTAACTGTGGTTAGGCTGCTTTGAACAAAGTTGTAACAGAAATATTAAAATATTTTTACTGAGGTGATAATAATTTACCTAAGTAACGTTAGTAAAGCAACGGGCAGCAGTGACAAATTGCCGGGGAGTGTTTTAGGCAGGAGAAGCCAGGCTTAGAAGAATGCTGAGTGAAGTCACTAGGGACTGCAAAGGGAAAAGGAATTCTTGACGCTGAGATGCTAAGATCTATCCCACAGTGAGATGTGAGGGCCCATCTGGGATTTGTTTCACATAACTTCCAAGTGAGAAGTCAGCAACAAAACAGTTGGTACCATAAAACTGAACAAGTTGCCCCAGGAGCAGTGCAGTCAAAAGAGCATGGGGTCCCACTGCTTTGTTTTCTATACCCATAGATGACTGTCCTTCCTCTGAAGTAGCCTTATTGTCTCTGAGCTACACTGACATCTCAGGTTTGTCCCATCACGTCCCATAAGTTTCCATGTAACCCTCCAGATGCTCTCAAGACCCCAGGGATCTGCTCCACCACAAGGTCCAAGCCACTCATGCACTAGCTGGGCAGCCACAGCCGCAGGCTGCCCAGCATGGACCAAGCACCAAACCACAGATAACTGGAGAGAATTTTCCTTAGGTTTGCCCACCATGGACCATTCATTTGAGCCTTTCTTCTCTTTGTTGCAGTTTTATGTGAGATGTCCAAGGCCCTAGAGATTTCTGGTGCTATCAGCTCTGAGCTAAGCCAGCTCAAACTGATTGAAACTACTGAAACTAAAATAAGCCAGAAGGTTTGAAACCAGTGATAGGCAGCCTGGGCAGACAGAGCATCACCGATAGAGAGCCCTGTCTTTAGGAAGTGTGTGAGCTCCCAGGGCCCCAACTTTGAAAAGGCCCTGGAGAACCGTCAGTCAGTGCTAGGATTGGGCTTGGTAACAGAGGTTATGCAGCAGTGTACAGATGATCCAATCCAAGAGCTCAGGTGAGAAAAGCCTTGTGAGAGGACAGGTATTCTCTGCATTTTTGTGGCATTAAGATGCTCAGCACCCCATGCTGCTGCACGTCCAGCAGCTGACTGCTGTTTGCTTGAAGATAAGCCAGATGTAGGCAGCAGATCGGAAATACTGGACTGCATCTGCAGGGAGGCTCTGCCTCCTGTGGGCAGCGTGTCAGGCCAGAGCCTGCTCCACAGGCACATTTTCCTCATGTAACACGTATTTATCCAGAGTCACTGAGGTCCCCAGCCCACACTGTCCTTCAGCTTTTGTGTGGTGGCTCTGACGCAGACAGAGTGATGGCAAAATTGTGTCGGTTCTTTATGAGGCTGTTTGAAGTGGTGCAGCCACTGAGAGGGATGATACTCCCCGAAGGACAAGAGAGCAGAGGGACATCAGCAAGGCAGGAGAAACCCTTCATAAACTGCAAGTGAATGCTCCTCTTTTTTCTCGTAAAATGGAGTTAACTTGGGACTGGCCAATTTAAAACTTAATGTGATGCAGCTCTTCAAGTGTAGTAAAACTAAGACAAACCTGACCCTGTTTTTCAGTAGCAGCCCATCCTCTGGCACTGTCTGTATTTGGTGAAGGACGTGCTTAAGAAAAGATGCACATTTCAGCCTCGGTGACTGTAAGGGTGCTGAAGCCCATCCCGCTGCAGGACAGCAGTTAAGTACCTGCTTTAACTTCCAGAAAGTCCCTAAGTACCTGCTGTAATCCACTCCTGAGCAGATTATCATCTCAGGGACAAAGACATCTGCCTAGGAATGAAGGTGCATTCAACTGTTCCTTTTTTAACCTGTATTTAGGAAACTGAATTGTTAGGAGTTCACAAGGTAGTACACTGTCCCTTGAAAACTGATTAATGTCTGTGGGGTACCAATATAACTACCCTCACCTGCAGCTCAAATCTGCATTGGCTAGGGTGGGGCTACATTGGTGCTGCTGGAAAAGCTTTTGTAGTGAAATGTGTCCGTTGCCAAAACCTTGGCTTGTAGCCTCTTAGCCCTCTTCCAAAAACTGTCAAAACAGGGAGGTGGAAAGCAGGAGCCCTCTAATGGGCTCATTCAGTTAGGAATGAGTGTGGAGCAGGTGTGGCTGAATGAGAAGAAATTCTTTCTAACCCTTGCAGTGATTAGTTTTGTTCGGCCCAGAGATGAGACCTAAAGTCTCTGACTTGGATTTAATGCTTAAGTAACAGTCCTTTTGGTGTCCTAAAATGGTGCAGCCCACATACTGTCCATAATGCAAAACCAGCAGAAGGCTTTTCAGGCTTCTCACCTCAGCCCATCTCTTTTGGTGACCGTCGCTTTCCTTCTTTTTGGGGTCTTGGCTTACCCCTCCAACAAACAGCCAGGTTCTGCCTCCAGAGACCACAAGGCTGAGTTCCTGACTCCTTGGAGTCAGTGACTGGCTTCAGTGCCATGAGGCTCACAGTGACCTGGTGGACTGAGCTCTTCCATTTCTGCACTGAGGTCAAAGAATAGGGTACTCAGCCCATGTCGTTACCATCCCTGGCAGGGCAGACGGAGTAGAAAAAGACGACTCTGGGTCAGGTCTGAATCTCTGTTACACTGCTGAAAACATCAGGGTAGTCAGTAATGCTCCTTCCTATTTAACTTGGACTCCGTAAACACTCAGAGCGTTAGTCTGAGTCTCAGAATCTGTAATCAACAACTTGCAATTAACTCACTGTGCTTGTACCCTTCTGATTAATCAGCACACTCCATATTGTTATTAATGCAAGCCGTTACCATAAAGTGTTTAAATGTCTCTTAATTAGTTCTGGCCGGTCGACTTTTTGGTTTTTCTCTTTCCTACTGGGAAAAACAATTAACCAGGGATAATGCAAATAAGAATGTTTTAAATCAGTTCTATTAATTCGCTTTGTCTAATCCGTCATGTGTTCCTCGGTCTCCTTTACGTTTTATTAGAGGAGCTGCTTCTGCACTGGTGCTTCTACAAGGACTGCAGTGGGAGCTGACTGTCCTGCCCCAGTGACCGGGCAACTTTCGGATCAGTGTGGGGGGTGGGCAGTGCCATTTCAGGTTTTGACCTTTAGTTGGGACAAGTGAGGTAGCTGGATGGTGCCCAGACTGAATTGCAGCCAACATCATTAGGCAACCCCAACCTGAGCTACATCCTCCTCTCGTAATGCTGCCATCTGGCATCATCAGGCAGTACCGCTCTGCAGAATGCCACCGGTGGCAAACCCAGCGTGCAGTGGGCAGGAGCAGCTAGCGGGAACGGCAGAGGGGGGTCCTTCTCCTTCCCCTTCCTTGTCAGTGGGCTGCCAGAGCAGAGAGGTGCGTTGTGCTGGAGATGGGTGCAGTTCTGGTACTGGGATGGGCCCCAAGCCCTGGGCAAGGGCTTTGCTGGAACAGTGCTGTAAATTCACAGAAAGAGGAGAGCAGTAAGTCATCGGCTGCAGCATCTGCATTTGCAGAGTGCTGACTCCCTCCAGAACACTGTTACTTGGTTAGTTTTCATCTTTTCCCTCTTCCCTTCTTTCACATTTTCACTTTCATAGAAGCATAGAATGCATTGGGTTGGAAGGGACCACCAAAGGTCATACAGTCCAACCCCTCTACAACACACAAGGACATCTAACTGGAACAGACTGCCCAGAGCCCCAGCCAGCCTGACCTTGGATGACTCCAGGGATGGGGCCTCCACCACCTCTCTGGGCAGCCTGTTCCATAGAATCCACCACCCTCAGACTCAAGAACTTTTTCCTCCTGTCCAGCCTCAGTCTGGTCTTTCCCAGCTTCAAACCATGACCCTTCGTTCTGCTGTTCCCTGCTCTTGTGAACAGTCTTCCCCAGCCTTCTGACAGCCCCTTTCAGGGACTGCAAGGTCACCGTAGGGTCCCCCCAGAAGCTTTATCTTCTTCAGTCTGAACAACTCCAACTCTCTCAGTCTGTCCCCAGAGCAGAGGTGCTCCAGCCCTCTGAGCAATTTCATGGCCTCCTCTGGACTCGCTCCAACAGCTCCACATCTTTCTAGTGCTGAGGGTTCCAGAGCCGGATGCAGGACTCCAGGTGAGTTCTCTCCTTCCTTCCTTTTGTCTCCCTACCCCTTCTCTTATATTTTCCATTTTTATCCCTCACTATAGATGAACCCGAATACATCTACATTGGTGAGTAAATTATTTTAGGGATTGTTACCTGATGGCCAGGGTTTCAAACACAGAATACAAAGAGGCAAGAATATTATCGTAGCCTTGGTGTGATGTGTTTTGTCATTAGGTTTTTTTCATTAGTGAAGAGTTTACCGATTAAATCTACTGGCCAAACTACATTCTTCGTCAGGGTGAAGGGTCCTGGCAGGACCATGGAGATGAGCAAAACCATCTTCTGCAGTCTCTAGGACAAAACCCAAGACTCAGTTGCCAGTTTCTCAGTGATGCTGGCCAAATCTGGCTCCTCGTAAGCCCAGGAGTAAAAGGTCTAAAGGAAAGGAATGGCTCACCCTCTGTGACTAGAGGTGGGAAGTATGAGAGACAGAAGCAGAAATGATGTTTACTCGAAGCCTCCTCATGCCATGATTGGGGCAGATTTGTTCTAGAGGGCATTCAGTAACCCTTCACGCCCACTTTGGGGCAGCAGGTATGAGCAGAGAAGAATTTTAGACATGTAGGCAAAGTCACTCTGGGTTGCTCTTCTGGGCTCCTAGAATTTAGATAAGCCATCGCCTTTGGATTTGATTTGAGTATCAACAAAACCAGTAATTGGTCTCCAGGAACTGAAGCTCTATCAGTGCTCAAACAGACTCCTGTCTCTTACTTGTGAAATTTCAAAGTAAGGGAAGATCTTGGCTCTGTTAATGTCGGGAAGAACTTAGGGAAGGGTTGTGATGTGCACTGATGTGGTACTTTGAAAGCTTAGAGACAAGTCTTGTTCTCATGAAACTGAGCTAAAACCCCCAGAGGTTGGTGTAATCGGTGCTGCTGGTGCATTTCCTTGTACTTTGGGCCCTTCAGTTCTCTTGTTAGTTGGGTCAGACCTCTCTTGCTGGCAAAATGGAGTTAAGGCTTTGGTTTTGAGAAGAATGCCCCAGCGTGTGATCTTTCCCCATCCCAGCGGCAGAGGCATTGCTAATGCTGGTGACCTATTAGGACGAGAAGTTTGTCACTGGATGCTTGCTGCAGCCAGGCTAAAATTATAGTCACTTAAGCAATTGCCAGTGGAGAGAGAGACTCAGAAGTAAGCTGTAAGGGGGGTTTTTTGCCAGGGTAAACTGTCCCTGACATGAGAAAGAACCTGCTCAGCCTTGGTGCTGCTGTGCTCTGGTGCAGAGAGGCAGAGACAGAGGCAACAGAGGAAACTCCTTTATTTGGGATGACACGGGAGATGGACAGACCCTGTTGGTACACTGAGGCAGATGCGTTAACACCTTGGCTTGCCTGCCAATACAGCTCTGCTTTTCAGGTCCAGAAGGAGTTCCTAACACTGAAATGCCCTACTGAGTCTCATGGTAAACTTTAGTGCAGAAGACCAGCTGACAGAAGAGGGGTTACCCTGCCTCCATCGCTTGGCTAACAGTCAGTCTGTAATCTTCTTTATTGTTTCCTGCCTTCTTTTTTTTCCTTCAGTAGCTTAAAGCTTATTCGCTCCTGGCTCAAGGCTTCCTTTTTTGGATCTCACTCTCTTTGGCTTTTCCTTTTCTCTTTGCTTCAGGCCTGACTAGCCTGTTCTGTTCACCATTCCTTTAAGACTTCACTCCCGAAGGCAGGTTTTCTACTTGCGCAGGTGCAGCACAGGCTGGGGAGGTAGTTTCACAGTGTCACCACTGATTCCTATCCGCAGGTCCCTTCACTGCTTTTCCTTGTTCCAGATTGTGTTGTGTTCCACCACTTGATTTGGACATCCCGTAGCAGCTAGTCCCAGCCTCCAGGCTGTAAGAACTCACAGGCAGCCCTCCTGCCGCAAAGGAGACGCCTCGTTTTCCTGTAGGAACTGGGTACTTGGTACTGCACAAGGCTCCCTGAAAGCAGCCTCTGCATCGCAGCCTCGCTCCCTTACCAGCAAAGGCACGGTTTCCTTGTTTAGGGTCAGAGACGGGGGAAAGGGATTAAGAGAAGCCCCACGGGCAACCTTAAAATGAACTTCCAGTGCCTGAAAGGGGCTGTCAGAAGGTTGGGGAAGACTGTCACAAGGGCAGGGAATGATAGGATGAGGGGTCATGGTTTGAAGCTGGAAGACGGCAGATTGAGGCTGGACAGAAGGAAAAACCTCTTGAATCTGAGGGTGATGGATCCCTGGAACAGGCTGCCTGGAGAGGTGGTAGAGGCCCCATCCCTGGAGCCATCCAAGGTCAGGCTGGCTGGGGCTCTGGGCAACCTGTTCTAGTTAGAGTTGTGCCTGCTTGTGGTAGGGGGTTTGGGCTAGATGCCCTTTGGCGGTCCCATCCAACCCAACACATTTCATGATTATGTGATTCTATGATTATGAGACCAAATAACTCCTGTGGACAATGAAAAATAACTTACGCACCTTTAATTTGCCACTTTATTTTGGTCTTTTCCAGAGCAGTGTTAATGGTTTGGTTTTCTTCTCACCACTCCAGCAGAGCCAGTCCCTCTGCCATTTCACCTCTGTGGGATCTGTTCCTCCTTGCTGTCACAGCGTTTTCATTCTGGATTTGAGTTCAGTTCCTGCACAGAAAACACCTCTAGAAGGAGGTATTTTTTATTATTACTGGGCAACTTTCGGATCAGTTTCGGATCTTTGCTCTGCCTGGGTTTCTATCTTATTCCATGTCTGATTTAGAGATTTTGCAAAACATGCAAAAAGGACATATTTTGGCTCTTTCGCCATCTCTTGCGCTTGCAACAGCCGGCTAACAGCCTGCAGTGCACTGGAAGGTGCAGCTCCTCTTGTTCCAGACACGAGGTGTAGGTGGTTTAAATCACAGAATCATAAAACCATCAAGGTTGGAAAAGACCCTCAAGATCATCAAGCACAACCAGCTGCCCTACAACCCTGCACTACTAACCCATCTCCTGAAACACCCTGTCTGCCTGTTTGTTGAACACCCCCTCCCTGGGCAGCCTGTGCCAAGGCCCCCCCACTCTTTCTGGGCAGACCACCTGAGCAGTGCTCCATGTAGAATGGCTACTCTCAGCAGTGTAATTCCTCCAGCAAACTCATTCAGCTAATTTCAAGAGCCTGGCGGTGCTGCTTTATTCTTGTCATGTCAGATGCAGTAATCCAGTTGGCATTCACGAGTAGATTAGGAAAGACATGAAATACCTGCATTTGCGAAATGAGTGTGGATATTTACCAGTTGGCAGCTCGCTCTCTTACTTTCTTCCCACCTCACTGCTGGAAGCCCTTAATGTGCTACTCAGATGTAGAAGTTGATGCCTTGCTGTGAATCAAGGAAATGTCTTTCTGCATTGTTAATTCCCGAGGCACGAGCTCGCCTCATGTTGTCTTCACAGACACGTGCCATAGCAGAACCTGGTGAGATGCAACCTGTATTTTAGCAGGCAGCAGGGCATCAGCATCGCTGGCAGCGCTTCCCAGCAGCCTGTCTTCAGAGAGCCTTGCGAACAGGGGGAAAAGAGAGGAGAAAGGCAGTTTGGCTCACCTGGCTTCTTGGGAAGGTGCCCAAAGCCAGCGTGGTGAGATGTGTGTCCCTAAAACCTTGGTGCTGTCTGTGGAAAATAAATGTCAGGGACCATTTTCTCTTGGTTCACCCCCTATAATAGGATGTGCAGGGAAGTGGACAGAGAGCACTGGGCAACATGGAACCCTACAATGGGGTAGGTTGGAAAGGACCTCAGAGATCACCTAGTTCCAGCTCCTAACATCTGACCCTACAGCTGCACTGCTCCTGTGAGTGTTGACTGGATGCTGGAGACAATGATTTGAAGACTCCAGCAGGGCTTAAATACGCTGTTCTCCCTTGTTACATAAACTGGCTTCCCTGAAGCTTGTTGCCGGTGTGTCATAACCCACAGAAACCTTGGAGTTACCCAAGCGCACAGGTTGGCCATTTCCACTGTTAAAATGTGGTTCCTTTCACCTTCTGTAGGAACATTCACAACAGAAGTTAGTGTGGCTCACCATGAAACTCCAGTTCATACTAGCATCCAGTAGCTTCTGTTCCCATTTGCCATGTCATCCCTCCTTCCTTCAGCCCCCAAGACTCTCCTAGCTCAAACTCCCACCTC
This sequence comes from Phoeniculus purpureus, assembly GCA_028565055.1. NCBI lineage: Eukaryota > Metazoa > Chordata > Aves > Bucerotiformes > Phoeniculidae > Phoeniculus > Phoeniculus purpureus. The sequence continues at coordinate 8,264,563 of JAOXOE010000343.1, read as the reverse complement.
TTCCCGCATGCTCCTCCCTGGCTAGGCAGGAATCCAAAAGCGAAACCAAGAACTACAGGCACATTCAGACCTTTGTTTGCAGTCAGCAGAGGATGAATAGATGGGCCGTGCAGCATGAGCAGAGACTGCTGAGGTGTCTGTTCTGCAGGACCAGCCAGGGACATGTGCTTCTGAGGCAGTCAGTCCCTCGTGGGGAGACACTGCTGGTAGCCCTTTTATGTTTAGCTGGCTAGGGCGCCACCCTGAGCCCCACGACGTGTTACGACCATGTTGTCCAAGAGGTACAAACCCATGTGCTCTTCTGCCAAGGGAATCTTTATCCAAACGGGCTGAAAGTTGTTTGTGCAGCTTAGGAGATCCTAGGTAATCTTCTCCTTAGAAAAGTGAAAAAAGAGTAAGGGAAAACGATGAAGGAAAATAATCTGCAGTTTCTCAGAAATTACATAGAATCATCCCTTAAGAACAGCATCAGGAGGGACCCATCCCACTCCCTCTGCTGCTGCCCCATGGTTTTTTCACCCCTTGCCCCAGCCTCTGTAGCCTCCCTCTCTGCTCTCTGTCCTCAGTTGTGTTTAGTTCTCTCCACCCCCTTCCCAAGGCACTGACTTGACCTCTCAGGCTGCCCCAGGCTGCTCAGCCCTCTGCAGAGATGCCCTGCCAGCCTGGCACATCATTTAGGGGAAGGCTTTTCCCAGCTGATGGATCAGGGCAGTTGTCCAGAATTCGCCAGGGCGAAAGCCTCAGGAAGCATCCGTGATGCTGGACACTAAAATGTCAGTAACTGTGTCACCTCTTTTGTGTGCACAAGACAAAGAGGTTGTTTTCCTCTACTCTGCCCTGATGAGGCCACATCTGGAATACCGTGTCCAGTCCTGGGCCCCTCAGTTCCAGAAGGACACAGAACTGCTTGAGAGTCCAGCGCAGAGCCACAGAGATGATGGAGGGGAGCATCTCCCTGCTGAGGAAAGGCTGAGGGATCTGGGGCTCTTTAGCTTGGAAAAAAGGAGACTGAGGGGTGACCCCATTAATGTCGATAAATATGGAAAGGGCAGGTGTGAGGAGGATGGAGCCAGGCTCTGCTCAGGGATGTCCACTGATAGGACAAAGGGTACAAGCTGGAGCACAGGAGGTTCCATGTAAACATAAGGAAAAACTTTCACTGTGAGGATGACAGAACCGTGGCACAGGCTGCCTACAGAAGTTGTGGAGTCTCCTGCTCTACAGACCCCACAACACAACCGACCTAGATGCAGCCCTGTGTGACTTGATCTAGATGATCATGCTCTGACAGTAGGTTGGACTAGATGATCTTTCAAGGTCCTTTCCAACCCCTAACATTCTGTGATTCCTCCCTGTGGTAGCCTTGCCAGGAGACAAGGGCTGTGCGGGAGATGGTGTAAAGTGTGGAGATAAGACCTGTCACCTTCTCTCTCAAAGGGTTCACCCTGGCTTGGATAAGGCAGGGTGCTGTCTGAGTGAGCTTGGGTGCGCAGGGCTGCCTGTACTGTGGACAGTGACCACAGTGTTCTCTCCCTGAATACATCCCCCACTGAATCATAGAATCATTCAGGTTGGAAAAGACCCTTGGGATCATTGAGTCCAGCCATCAATCCTACTCTACATGTTCATTCCTAAACCAGATCCCTCAACGCTGTATCTAAGCAACTTCTAAACACACCCAGGGATGGGGACTCGACCACCAACCACTCTGGGCAGCCCATTCCAGTGCGTCCACCACACGGGAGACACTGCTTGCCCTGTGTTTCCAGAAGCACTCTTGGGTTCTCTCCACGGGCAATCTCTTGCTGGGTCCCACCTCACTATCTGTTTCCCGGAAGAGAAAGATTCAGAAAGTGGTGACTGAGCAGAGAAGGTGAGGGAGTGACAAAGTTTAAGCAAAACCAACACTCAAAGCCTCCGCAACCCTGTTGCCCTACAGAAGCGCAGCGACAGCTTGTTTGAAGTGACTCTGTTACCTATTAAATTACCAAAGTCTGGAGTCCTTTGTTATTCATGAAGATGAGCTCATGGCTTCCATAACAGTTACCTTCAAAAACGCAGCAGCGATGTGCCCAGTGCTGGTGCCTGAGCTGTGTAAACGACGGACAGAGCGAGACTTCACTCCATTATTTCCACTCCAAGTTGATTTCGTGGCGGGGGCAGGTGAGCTGCTAACAGCTGTAACCCCACACTGTCCTCACAAATTGCATCTCTCCCTCTCCTCTCGCCGGGGTTCGCCCACACCACCACACTTGGTCTCCCAGAAGGGTGGCAGGAGGTGAAAAGGCCAAGTGCCCTGGGAGCACCAGACACAGGACTGGGAGTCAAGGAGTGAGTCTGTGATGTACCAGCAGTGCGCCAGACTCCTCAGCTCCTGCTCCACGGCTTGAAATTGAGGGTGGTAAAAACAAGACGTTCCAAACCAGTGCGGATGATTTCTCAGGGGCTGCTGCATAAACACGATAACCATCACCAGCAAGAGTAAGGCAAACAGCAGGAAAACAAACGAGAGCAGCCTGGTCTTTGGTGAATTCACTCTGAGTCTGATGTGTCAGGAACCATTGCACTTATCATCTGAAATCCCAGTCCCAGCTTCGTCCCGGCTCTCCATCAGCCCTTGGACTGCAGTGAGCAAACTTCTTGTGAAGGATTGTCGGTTTATAGGCAGCCCAGGCAGCGCGTCCCTGTCAGCAGCAGCGATGTGTGGCGACAAGTGCACATTAATTTTAGATCATTCATCCTGACAAGGCTGTTGGTTTGGAGGTTTGCTGCAACTGTTGGTTTAAACAGGCACAGAAGGAAGCTGGAGGCATGAACAAAACCCAAAAGGAGACTTCTGGGAGGGGAGCTAATATCCTGATGAAAAGTCTTCCTAAATTTGTCTGGAGCTCAGCTTTGAGCTTGGAAAGCTGAAGTGAAATAGAGATGTATTTCAAGGTCTAGCAGCACAGGAGACGTAACCATGGCAATTTAACCTATTCAGGCTGAGATGGGAAGAGGCAGGATCGAGATCCTTCAGTCCTTTTATAAAGATGCTTCATGTACGATAAAGGATGAAGGAAGGGCTGTCAGAGAACGAATAAGGGAAATCAAATCAAACCCATCTTTCAGGGGGCTGTCCTGTGCTCCCCAGTGCTGCTGTGGAGGGCTCTGACTCGCTCAGTCCTCACAGCTAGTGCTCACAGAAATGCTGCATTGGGTTGCACCCCCAATAAAGCGAATGGTGAGCCCCCCTACCCCTGCCTTGAAAGAAGACAGTTTTGCTTCCTGTCACCAAGACAAGCTGAGTGAGGGAATCCTCTCACAGAACTGTACGGAGAGCTGCAGCTCAGCAGCACGGAGTCAGAAGGAAACTACGGAGTCTGCTGGAACAGTTTTCAGCTGGTGCTGTGCATCCACACCTGCGGCGCGCTGTGCGCACGAGTCTGGCAGCCCAGCAGACTCCCTGTGATCCAGGGTCGCGCAGCGCTTCAGCAAGCCGCTAACATGTCGAGCACTGCAAATACATTCACAAAGCTTTGGGAACACCGTCAGGAATCGCCTGTTTTCATGGGTAACGGGTCATTCAAACAAAGATGACTAACAAGCAATCGATGAAATGATTCGGCTCCTACTCACACTCCTTAATATTTATCTGTCTGACTGGCTGCTCTGAAACCCACAAAACTGAGTGAGCAAGCTCCAGTCAGCGTGTTCAAGGGAGGTGCAGCATGGCACAGAGCAAAGCTGTCTGCCATCCTCACAAGATGAGCTCCTATACGAAAAATTAAATCCAAATTTAGAAGAGATCAGTAAGTGGGAGATAGTGGTATCCAGGTTCTATCCTTCATGGCTTTTTAAAGGGGCAGGCAGGTGTCAGAAGTACAGATGGGTGTGATGGCATTGGTGTGCCCTGCTGTTGCAGTGAGCTGTGGGGCAGGATGCTGATTCTGTGTCTCTCTGCTCCTCTCTGAAGAGCATTGCACAACTACAGGCAGCTCTTATCTTTTGATAACTGCAGCTTAATGGTCTCCACATTTGCACAGGCAGACAATAGTTCTTGTCATGCATAAACTTTTCTATTATTAGAATAAAACTCTGGTAGAAAATAACTTCCTTGAGATTTCCACGCAGAGAGTACCAAGAGCTAAAACTGCCATCCTTGTTGAAACCTTGTCAGCGAGCAGATTTCACTCCAGAGGTCTAAGAGTTTAAGAGTCAGGCATCGGAACCATCTGCCCAGGGATGGGGTTGAGTCACCACCTCTGGAGGTGCTTAAGAGAAGGGCAGATGTTGCGTTGGGGGACGTCGTTTTGTGGTATTGATAGGGCTAGGAAGCGGTCGGATTTTACGATCCTGAAGGTCTCTTCCAGATGAAACTGTTGTGTGGGTCTATGACGTTCTCCTTAAGGAACAGCTTAGCCCACAGACTGTTAACATTTCCAGTAATGGACGTTTTGGTGAGTATGATCCAAGCACCCCAGATGTGCCAGACTCTGGAGCCACAGTTGCATCTTTCCTGGACTGAGGGTGGCAGGGAGCGATGCTGAGGTGGTTATGGGCTTTGCTACTGATGCCATTCAGTGTTAGCATCGTGAAGTCTAGCAGAAGTCTTAGGAGCCTGATCCTTCTGTAGTTTTGGTTGTGAGCCCTGAAGCTCACACCAGTATCAGTTTAGAGCAATTGGCTAATGTTTACAGGGTGTTTTCCCAGGTGTTCCCAGTTCATCATACTCCTCACCTGGAGTGCTTGTGCCACTCCTGTGCAACAGGAGGAGAGCCATTAGTATTGGAGGCAGAAGGTGTTTGTTGACCCTTGATGGAGAGCTGGCTTATTGGAAGGGCCATAATAGAGGGCTCAATCTTCAGGTGTATGTATGTTGCTACTGGGAACCACTGGTGGCTTGCAGTCGTGTGCAGCTGAGTGCTCGGTGAGGACAAGGGGTGTGCCCAGCCATGCGGACACGAGCAAGGTGGGTGCAGCTTTCTCAGCAGAGGATGAGCAGTTCAAGTGAGTAATTGACTAAACAGCATGAAATCTGGCAATACTCAGTCATCTGCACTCAGGTGAAAAATGTAGGTTGAGTTACTGAACCTGCTGCTGCTCCCAGCTGCAGCACTGAGCTGGGGAGCTGTAACACACTTTTCCTCACACAGGCTCACCACCCACTTGCAGCTCGATGAGTCCAAGGCACAGAGCCTAAATCTAGCTGGACTTCCTTAACCTCAGGAAACTGCTTCTGGCAGCATGTTGGGGTTTTTTTTGTCTGAGCACTTCTACTCCAGGCTTTATTTTCCTTTTACATACAGAATTCTGCACCCTGCTGTTGCTTCCCTCACCTTCCCCTCCTGTTAGCCCTGGTGTGGGTCCTGCATGTGTGAATATGGGCAAGGGATGAGCAAGATGGGAGGGCGTTGAATCAGCATCCCTGAATGTGTTTACAAGCTGTGTGGATATGGTGCTCAAGAGCAGGATTTAGCAGGGGGCTTGGGGCAGTTGGGTTAATGGTTGGACTCGGTGGTCTTGCAGGTCTTTTTTGACTTAAATGGTTCTATGGTTTTGTGATTCTGTGACCTCAGTTTATTGCCTGCTTGGAAAGGGGAGTGGGAGGAGCAGGCGGTTTCCCCGCAGACTACAGCAGGCTGTGTAAAGGGTTGTGTGGCGTGTTTGATAACACATAACGTACAACAGGCGCATTAATCACACTGTATTCTGTACTAATTGTTATATATAAAATACCTTTATATAAGACAGAAGATGTAGTCTATAAAAGAAGCCTATTTAGCATATTTTTTTCATATGTAAAGCAACTAGGTTTAGGTACCAGTCAGTTGCAGTTAACTCATTTCAAAAGGTCATGGCTTGGGAGTAGCATTGTAGGGTGGAATGATGAAGTTCATCGGCCCTTTCTTAGCTCCCAAAGAAACTAAAGGAAAAGAAAACAGACTAGAGCTGTGAGTGGAAGAAGACTGTGTAGGATGGCCCCTGAAATCAGATAAACATTGAGTAAAATGTGGGTAAGATGCTCTTCGCCCACCACAGTTCTGTGCTCTCCAGTGCCTTACTAACTCTCTTACGTACCGGATACTTGGAGGATCTTCCTTTTTCCTTTGGCTGTAGCTGTTCCACTCAGATTAAGTAACAAACTCCAGGATTTTCTAACGTTTGAGCATGTCGTAATTTCAGTGGTCACCCTTAATCTTTTTTTCCCTGGCAGAGCTCTTCCTCTCATCAGCTTAATATTTAAACTGGATTCATTTTTAATGCCTTAATATGCAAACACATTTATGTCAAAATTGATTCAATATTTAAACTTGTTCGGTTTCAAACATACTTTATGCTTCAGCTGCTTCAACCTGTAGATGATTTCAAACGTGGAACTGATTCCAAAATTAAGCAGGTTTAAATGTTCAATCAATTTCTTTTAAACTCTGTGTTTGTGTTTAGCGACCTGTATTGAGAAACGATCACTTTTTATACTGGTGCTCTTGCAGTTCGTGGTGTGTCAGCAGTTTAAAAGTAACTGCCCGTGTGTATAGCTGCTCATAATTTGACTCAAGGTTTATGTCTACTGTACGACCTGGGAATTATGTGGCTGTTTAACCGTGTTTTAACACAGTACATGGACCAGTCTACCTCAGCAATGCATATTTCTGTCTTCAAAAATATTTCCTGAAAATTAAAATCCCAGACTCTTAGGAGATGGATGGGACCTCTAGTCCAACTCCCCTGCCTGAGCAGGATCACCTAGGACAGATCACACAAGAACAGGCCCGGGTGGGTTTTGAATGTCTCTGGAGCAGGAGACTCCACAAGCTTTCTGGACAGCCTGTACCTGGGCTTTGTCACCCTCGCAGTAAAGAAATTTCTCCTCATGTTGAGGTGGGACTTCCTGTGTTCTAGCTTATCCCCATTATTCCTTGCCCTGTTACTGGGCACCACTGAAAAGAGACTGGCTCCTTCCGCTTCACACCTACCCTTCAGATACTTATAGACATTAATGAGATCCCTCTCAGCCTTCTCTTCTCTAGACTAAACAGCCCCTGTTCTCTCAGCCTTGCCTTATAGAAGAGGTTCTCAAGTCCCTTAATCATGTCTGTAGCCCTCCATGGGACTCTCCAGTAGATACCTGTCTCTTTTGAACTGGGAAGCCCAGAACTGGACACAGTATTCCAGATGTGGTCTCACTAGGGCAGAGTAAAGGGGGTAGAGAACTTCCCTAGACCTGCTGGACCCACTTTTCTTGATGCACCTCAGGATACCTTTGGCCCTCTTGGCCACAATGACCCATTGCTGTACCATGGAGAACGTACTGGTCAGCAGCAGTCCAAGGTCTCTTTTCATGAGGCTGCTTTACAGCAGACCAACCCCTAACCTGTACTGGTGCCTGGTGTTGCTCTTCCTGAGATGCAGGGCTCTACGCTTGCCCTCATTGAACTTCATGAGGTTGCCCCTTGCCCAGCTCTCCGTTCTGTCCGTGTCTCTCTGGATAGCAGCACAACCATCTGGTCTGTCCAACCCCCCCCCCAGTTTCGTATCAGTGAATTTGCTGAGGGTGCACCCTGCACCTTAGAATGAAAACTGCTCTGCCTGTCTGTGTCTGTAAATATATAAACCAGTGTCCTTCCAAAATGGGCCATTTCCAGACGTAACTGTGACTCTAAGTTGTGTTTGTGGAATGCCTTGGAGAAGACAGAAATGAGATGTGGCCTTTTGTTAGCTAAAAGGGAAGGGAGTCTGCAGGATTCTGACCATCTCCATGCCCTCTTCTCTGTGAAAAACTGCACCCTCTAAACTGTGAAGGGCAGCACTGGGTATTTCAGGAAGCAGCACCTTTGTTTCCTAGCACTGTTGTTGCCCTGTGTAAAACAGACCAACACTTTTGTAGTGGAAATTGAAAGCCGGTTTCCAGACACTAGGTGAGTGTCCTAACTGCAGAGCTGAGCTGTACAGTCCCTCTGATGCGTCTTTTCTGCTGAAGGATGGTTAATCATCCATGCCAAGTGGCGTAAAGGAAGCACGAGGGACTGAAGAACCAAGTTTCTTCAGACCCTCTGGCTTTGGATGACCAAATCCCCTTCTCAAAGCAGAGGTTTGAAGTCTGTTTTCCTACGTTTTCAGGTCCATGCAGCCTGCACCACAGTGTGTTGTTGGAGCTTTTAATTTTTATTGATTGGGCTGTTTTTCCTTAAAAGCTGAAGAGGCACTGCAGTCTCTCTTCAGTGAGAGGGAAGAGAACAGGGCGAAGTGGAATCTTTTGATTTTGTCCATTTCAGGGGAGAGGAGCAGAAAAATAAATGTGGTTTGAAGTAGTGCTCTTGTTGTGTTGGTTTGACTTGAGGGAAAAAACCCTTTCAGGAAGACTTTGTGTTTTGTAGTTGCTTTTTTTATAGAGAATAAAAATCTCCTTTTATTTATTTTTCCATTGGCATCACTTTTTTCCATAGTCTTTTAAAAGAGACAGTGTACCGGGTGGTCGCTGAGGCCTCTGCGATTCCTGTGCAGAGGTGACCTCTATATGGCAGATGGGGAAAGACTTGTTGTCCAGTTTGCATAAGGGACCAGAGATGCTCTGCTCTGGTGGTTACTGAGCTGGCATTTTTAGTGAGTATTAAAATGAAAGGAATGGTTAGGTTACTGTCAAAAGGCTGCTTGCAATAGTCATGCTTTTTTCCCTCTACTGTTTTCTACTTAGAGGGCAAAAAAAGCTCAGTTAAATTACTTCTCAGGTTGATTTGAGTTTGTTAAGGTAGAAATTGGTGAGTTTGGGCTACTTTTCCAGACTCCTATAATTTGATAAGGGTTTTGTTCTTCACAATGAAACATGTAACATCAGTTAGTGATGTAGATGAGCTCTTGTTCTCATTAGACTTTTGCTATGAACATCTGAATGGTGTCTGGAGCACACGCATTAGCAGCTTTCATGTCACAGCTGTCTAATACCTCCAGAAGTGTCAGCAGCACAGCGGCTTCACACGAAAAACTGATGTTTTTATAGATGATGTTGGCAGATACACATGGAGCAGGCTCCACATTTGTGTAGCTCTGTAGATGTGAGCAGACTCAAGTTCTACACTATCAGACACCTTTTATTTAAGGTTATATTTGAGCAAACCCATATACAGCAGAAGGTGATTGTGTGGGTTTATCAGAAGCTTAGGGGCATTCAGCACAGGAACAGAGGAGGTTCCACCTAAACATAAGGAAAAATTTTTTCACAGTGAGGGTGACAGAGCTCTGACAGGCTGCCCAGAGAGGCTGTGGAGTCTTCTGCTATGGAAACTTTCAAAACCAGCCTCTGCACAGCCCTGTGTGACCCGATCTAGGGGATCCTGCACTGGCAGAAGGGTTGGACTAGATGATCTCTAGAGGTTCCTTCCAACCCCTAACTTCCTGTGACTCAGAAGACACCACACAGACACACATGCTCCTCCTGACTGAGAACGTTACTGTGTCGTATTTGCGTGTTTTCCTCGGTTTGTGTGGCTGTGTGCTCGGCTCAGGTACTGCTGAATTGGTTTTTCCTGTAAGGGTCAGCCAGTGCAAATGCTCTCAACAGTAGCAGGTTCAGGTAGGAGAGTGAGAAACGCAAATAGATGCAGCCCCAGGTTGCTGTTATCCTGTTACTTAAACGTGGCCAGGACTGCTCTGTGGCACTGGGACTAGCAGGCATGAGACAACCAGTAAGACTGGGGGCTACTTAAACCATGTTGGAAGGCAGACTATCACATTCCACTGTCCAGGCATCATTTCATTTGCTAAGGTAAAGATGACCTAACGGTCTACATCCAACACACCCAAACCTGATGGGAAGGGAGCTCTGCAATGTCAAAGGGAACCTTCCAGACGCAGCCTAGAAAAGGAGCAGAGCATGGCCCAGGAGTAAGTGATTGGGCTGCACAACTGGGACCTTTGTCCCTCTGGCAGAAGCTCTGCCTGGGATCTGGTGAGGAGAAGCAGCTGTAGTGTGATGCCAGAGGTCTGCTTTGATGAAGAAAATATGGTGATGCTCAGTCCACTGGTGGAAAAATGTAATCAAGATGCACTCTGAAGGGAAATCAGGAAAGTTACCCAGGTCTTAGCACTGAGAAATTAGGAAATGGAAAATGAGGGATGTGGAGCTTTGGAGTTAGTCAAGAGGAAGCCACAAAAATGCTCAGAGAGCTGGAGCCCCTCTGCTCTGGGGACAGGCTGAGGGAGTTGGGGTTCTTCAGCCTGAAAAAAAGACTCCAGGGGGACCTTATAGCAACCTTCCAGCCCGTGAAAGGGGCTGTCAGAGGGTGGGGGCAAGGGCAGGGAATGACAGGACAAGGGGTCATGGTTTAAAACTGGAAAAGAGCAGATTGAGGCTGGACAGGAGGAGAAAGTTGTGGAATCTGAGTGTGGTGGATCCCTGGAACAGGTTGCCTAGAGAAGTGGTGGAGGCCCCATCCTGGAGCCATTCAAGGTCAGACTGGCTTGGGCTCTGGGCAGTCTGTTCTAGTTAGAGCTGTCCCTGCTTGTTGTAGGGGGTTGGACTAGACAACCTAGAGATCTCTTTCAGTCCAATAGACCCTATGGTTCTATATACTTGTAGTCCTGAAAGGCTGGGAGCTCTGAGTCCCTGGACTCACTGTATGGTTGTCTGCACTGACGAGAGATCCAGATGTCAGATCAGCCTCAGCACAATGTCTGTATTTCTCAAAGAAAGGCACCACAACCCAAAAGATCTGAAAGAATAAGACTGAGATGAGCACAGGAAACGTTAAAAGCCGCCTGTCCTAGCTCGCAATGTATATTTATGACACGCTCAATGCGCCAGGTGCTATGGGCTGCACTTTCACTAACCACACGTCTTGAAAGGAGATTTTTCTTTGTCTTTTAAGTAACTCTTTGCTAGAGTAAGGAATGTCATTACACCAAAGGAAATATTCATATAACCCAGAAAATCTGACATAAGCCCTCCAATGCCAGGCAACCCGTAGGCAGAATTGTACTGCTGTGTCTGTCTGTAGCCACAATGCAAATCAGGAAGAAGGTCCAACAAAATGTCATCTTTCATGCTGTAATTCTGTGACAAAAGGGCCCAAAGGCCCAGCCGATGGCTTTTCATAGTGGTACCTCTGTCACTGAAATAGTTCTGTAATCCTACGGCTCGTTACCTCGTGAGGTTGGGTTTGGTACCTCTCTGAGGCACATCTGTGCACTAAGAGAGCCTGAGATCCATTTACCTCCCAGGATGGCCTTGGGATGTGCGCTAGGGGAAACTTCCTCGTCTCCTTGACACTGACTGTTTATGAAGACCTGTAGTGATAGGATGAGGGCCAGTGGCTTCGCATTAGACAAGGGCAGATTGAAATGCGATGTTAGGAAGAAGTTCTTTAGCAGGAGGCGGGTGGAACACTGGAACAGGTTGTCCAGGGAGGTAGTTGAGTCCCCATCCCTGGAGATATTAAGGTGAGGCTGGACAAGGCTCTGGGCAGCCCAAAGTAGTTGAGGGTGACTGTGCTCACTGCAGGGTGACTGGACTAGATGACCTTTAGAGGTCCCTTCTGACCGAACACATTCTATGATTCTACAATTATCAAACCCTCCTGCCAATGTTACCTCTTCTGAATGATGCAGTTCTGTGCTTCTTACATTGCCAGTCCTCTCTTCTAGCAAGGCCACAGGGTTGCCAGTAAGGTGAAGATGCAGGTGTGTCTTAGCCTCTGCTTGGCTGTGTTAGAAGTCAGGGCTGTATTTCAGCTATTGATTTCACAGATGGTTTTGGGTTGAAAGGGACCGCCAAAGGGCATCTGGTCCAAACCCCTACAAGAAGCAGGACAGTTCTAACTAGAACAGGTTGCCCCAGACAGCCTGACGCTGAATGGCTCCAGGGATGGGGCCTCTACCCCCTCTCTAGGCAGCCTGTTCCATAGAATTCACCACCCTCTGATTCAAGAACTTTTTCCTCCTGTCCAGCCTCAAGCTTGCCTTTCCAGCTTCAAATCACAACCTCTTGTCCTAGCATTGCCTGCCCTTGTGAACAGTCTTTCCCAGCCTTCCAGCAGGCTTGGAAGGGCACTATAAGGTCCCCTTGGAGCCATCTCCTCTTCAGGCTGAACAACCCCAACTCTCAGCCTGTCCTTGTAAGAGAGGAGCTCTAGCTTTCTGAGCATTTTTGTGGCCTCCTTTGGACTTGCTCCAACAGGTTCTTATCCTTCTTGTGTTGGGGGATCCAGATTGTCTTTGGAGCAGAAGTGCAGCATTGAAGCAATCATGTGGATTCTCATCATGCACCTCATACTGATTGAAAAATCTACACTGTTCTTGAAAAGACAAGGGACAAGAAATGCAAGGCTCTCATTCACATGTAGAGGACAAGCAGAACAGGGCATACACGACTCTGGATGCTGTTCCTTACTTCTTTGTTTATCTAGATTAACTTTTTATGCGACAAGAAGAAAGAATCGTCTCAAATTCAGTTATTTGCTGTTGTTTTAGAATGGAGGGCCACGTACCACCTGCAATAGAAATCCTAATAAGGTAATAATAAGTTATCAGGACTTCTTATAACCATGAGGTTTTATGGGCTTTAGAGTTAAGTAATGAAGAAGGATCAATATGGACAAAGGAATCAATATGCCTTGCATGTGCTGCTCCTGGGGTCAGAACAAACTCAGAACTGCCTGCAATCCCTCCAGTGTACCCAAGTATCTTGAAAGCTGTGGGAAACCAGCCATGCAAAAAATGTTCTAAAGCCAAAGATGAGCACAGAACTGTTTATCCTGTCCCCGGCCATCCCCTCTGAACAAAACCACCCACACATTTGCTTCAGTCAGAAGAAAGATTTGTGTCTGCTGTTTAGTCCAATAAAGATGAGTCAGGGACCTGCAATGGAAATTGCTGTGGACACAAAAAGACTTCCTGCTATAGGAAGATTGAAGGTCTAGAAGCTGTTTAGGCTGGAGATTAAACAAATAACATAGGGCATGATAGAGGCATCTTAAGAGGAGGCAACTTGGGAACTCTCTTTGCCTTTTTCCGTGTAACATGACTGACTGCTAAGAGAAGATACCCAACTCTGCTTTGTGACTAAAGTAGGTGGCATTCACTGCCACTAGCTGTCTCTGCCACCAAGAGTCCAGTGAAAACTATTGAAAGGTTAGAAGCGTGCATGTACATTGAGTTGATCTATTGTTATACTGGGTCAGCTTCACAACAGAGTGGACCGTGAAGCCATGTTCTTCCAAGAGGATCCCAATGGCTAACGTTTCTGACAAGCAGTTTCTTCTGCTATTGCATGTTATGGAGTTGCTGCACGTCCTCTGAAATTTTGGTCTGTTCTCCCTGGTGACCAGTGGTAGGATGAGGGCAAATGGCCTTCAGCTGCACCAGGCTCCCCTCAGGTTCAGGTTGGATGAGCTGTCAGGAGGAATTCCTTTACTGAAAGGGATGTCAGGCATTGGAACAGCCTGCCCAAGGATGTGGTTGAGTCACCAACCCTGGACTCAACCAGGGATGGTGATCTTCAAGGTCTCTTCCAGCTGACACTGTTCTGTGATTCTACTACCCACCACTGGCAGAAGCAGGAGCCTGAGAGAGGGATGCCAGTGCTCTGCACATCTGTACATCACTGTAATGGGAATAAAGTAGGTCAAGAGGCCACACCAACCCGAACTCAGGATCAGTTATACCTACAACTTAGCCTGGTTTTAAAGATGCTTGGCAATAGAGGTACAGGAGCCTTCCCATGCAACCAGCTGCAGCGCTTGATGAGCCTCGTCCTTGCAAGGTCGCCCTCACATCATATGTGAACTATGTCGTTCCTTCTCTGGTACCTGCAGGGCTTTCTTGAGTCTTGTTTGCTGAGTTACAACCTCTGAGCTTTTTCCCTAAAGCTGGAGGTTGCAAATGACTTCTTCCTGGACATGTACAACCTTACATTTCCCCCCTCAAATGACATCCAGTGTAAATGCCTGGGGTTTGAGAAGAGAAGCTCTTTCTTCTAAAACAAGAACTGGGGGACCCATTTTGAACAAACAGATTTTGTAATACACCATGTGAATAGGATAATATAAAGGGGATGATGGGTCATGTAGAGAGCTCTTGTTCATTTGTCTGCAAAGTCTAATTTGGCTTTCATTATTTATTACAGTAGCAAATGGTCCTCTCTCAGCATCTCATGCTAAAGTCTGGATTCTCTGCCTGAGAACCTCATTACAACACTGAGCGGTGTTGAAGAGCCTGACTGTGTGTGGATTTGCACAATAGAAACCCTTCTGCAGATTTCACAGAGGTCAGCCATAGTCTTGTGGGCCTGTCTGTGATCCGACTAGCTAACTGTCGTCTTCAAGGGTTGATGATGATTGAACTGCTAGAGAAGATAAACTACAGAAACAGATCAGATCAGTCAGCAAATGTGAGTGAAATTTAGTCACTGATCCTATAGTGATTTATAGAACAGGCAAGGTAATTTCTCAGGTATTTGAGTCTCATGTTAGATGTGGAGACCACAAATCCAGCATTCAAACTGTAATGAAGGGACTGTCAACAGAACAACCTGGTAATCTGGCTGGCATCAGAGTGCCCCTATAGTTGGCCCTCCTGAGGCTGCACCTCGAGTACTGGATGTGGTTTGGGGCAATGCAGCGTAGGAAGGACATGGAGGTGCTGGAGATGGTCCAGAAAAGGACAGCTGGGCTGGTTAGAAGTCTGGAGAGCAGGGCTGATGGGGAGAGACTGAGGGAGCTGGAGCCGTTCAGCCTGGAGGAGTTTGAGGGGAGATCTCACTGCTCTCTACAACTACCTGAAGGAAGGTTGGAGTGAGGAGGGTACTGCCCTCTTCTCCCTAGGGACTAGCAATAGGGCAAGAGGAAATGGAGTCAGGTTGTGCCAGGGGAGGCTCAGATTGGATCTTAGGAAAAACATCTTCGCAGCAGTGTGGGGAGGCCTTGGAACGGGCTGCCCAGGGAGGCCGTGGAGGGACCGTCCCTGGACAGGTTCAACAAACAGGCAGACAGGAGATGGATTAGTGGTTGGGGGTTACACAGTGGATGGTTGGACTTAATCATTAAGGTTGGAGAAGTGCTTCAAAATCATTCTGTTGTTCTATGATTATTTATTTGTTGTGCTGAACTAAAATATTCCCACATTACACTATTGGGGTTTTGTTTATTACTTACAAATTTGATTACTTAATTCTGTAAGGAAAAGTTTTCAAATAGGAGAAGAGACACCTGAGTTGCACTTTTTCTTTCCTAATGGCACTATTGGGTAAACCTTGAAGAAGGGGAGATTTTCTTAAGTGGATGTGCTGGCAAAAGTTCTGGTATAGCCTCTGCTGTTTTGACATTAAACTGCTTGCAGAAATAACTCACAGAATCACAGAACACCAGGCAATGGAAGAGACCTCAAAAGATCATCCAGTCCATTCTCCCTGCCACAGCAGGATCACATAGACCAAGTCCAGGTGGGTTTTAAATGTCTCCAGAGAAGGAGACTCCACAACCCCCACCCTGCTCAGCCTGTTCCAGGGCTTGGTCACTCTCACTGTGAAGAAGTTCCTTCTGATCTATATGGAACCTCCTGTTTTCCAGCTCACACCCATAATTCACAGAACCAAAGAACCACAGAACATTAGGGATTGGAAGGGACCGCGAAAGATCATCCAGACCAATCCCCCTGCCACAGCAGGATGCCCCAGATCAATTCACACAGGAACATATCCAGGAGGGCTCCAAACCTCTCCAGAGAAGGAGACTCGACAAACCCCCTGGGCAGCCCCCTTCAGTGCTTTGTCACCCTCACTGGGAAGAAGTTCTAGAATCAGTCAGGGCTGGAGGGGACCACAGGATCATCCAATTCCAAACCCCTTGCCATGGGCAGGGACACTCTACCCTAGATCAGGCTGGCCAGAGCCTCATCCAGCCTGGCCTTAAACACCTCCAGGGATGGGGCCCCAACCACCTCCCTGGGCAACCCATTCCCATTCGCTCTCACGGTGAAGAACTTCCTCCTCACATCCACTCTAAATCTACCCAGCTCCAGCTTTGCTCTATACCCCTAGTCCTGTCACTACCTGAGATCCTAAAAAGTCCCTCCCCAGCCTTTTTTGTAGGCCCCCTTCAGATACTGGAAGGCCACAATAACTAGTAATGATGTTGAAATTCTGTCTGCACAATAAACACATTTCATTTGTCTTTCCTCAATTTTTAATGCTGGCACACTTGTTACAGGAATCAGGCCCTCAACACAGCACTTGAAACAAAGCTTTCTCTTTATCTTACCTAGTAAATATCGGATCAAAAAGGGCATTTGCAGATTAAGTATCTTCTTTGCTTCCTTATATAAGCACTCAACAACCAGTACCCAATTCAGTGCTTGTGGAAGCAAAAATCTTATGGTTAAAATGGGCTGCCCAGGGGGGTTGTAGAGTCTCCTTCTCTGGAGACGTTTAAAACCTGCCTGGATGTGTTCCTGTGCGACTTGGTCTAGGTGGTCCTGCTGTGGCAGGGGGATTGGACTAGATGATCTTTTGAGGTCCCTCTCAACCCCTAATGTACTGTGACACTCTGAAAGTGACCACTCCATTAGTTCATTAATACAAAATCATTGGCATGTATTAAGCCTAATTTGGAGTTGTTTACCAGTTTTAAAAGAATGGCTGATTGAGTCTCTGGTAACTCCAGGAACTTTGCAAGTGTTGAAGAGCATTCTAAGTTGGTTCATGTCCAGAATAGCATCCCCCGATCTCTCTATAGGCAACTTCTCTCTGCAATAGATAAATATGTTAAAATTAAACAACAGATAATAATTAAGCAAGCATACCAAAGCAGGATAAACACTTTTTACTGCAAAGAACACCTCCCAACAAACAAACAAACATATTTCCGTGACTGAAGTACACGCGCATCATTACAACTTAGGATCAATTATTTTCTTCTTTATGTCTTACGCTCGTAGTAGCTCCCAGGATTTCAGGATGTGCCATATATTTAAACATGCTCTTTCTATCTGAGTGCCCTCTTTTGGTGGCCAGTAGTGTTCAATATAGGGACCAGAGCCTGCCATATTGCAGTGTATTTGCGTTGATATGCGAAGGTCAAGATAAGCCACATTCAGCCACCAGTCCTCCAGCTGAAAATGAAAAATGTCTACCATCAAAATTAAGTTTTAGTCATTATTTAATAATTATCTCATTGTTTAGTTGCCTCATTTTGGATAGCAGTTTCTTCCTATATAGTTTTGAACCACTGTTCTTCCTTCTGCTAACTGCTGAGGATGATGGTAAATCTAGCTCTTCTATTTCCATGCTTGAGAAAATTTAATACTACTTAGGACTATTAGACTTTAAATTACAATGAAGTGTTCTTCAACCCCAATATTCATAATTTTAAACTCTTGCACATGTCAGCTGTGGCTGCTGCAAATATCAGACCGATGACTCCATGAGAATGGAAGGAAAGGTGTTTTGTATTGAGAGAGGATCTGAAATGGTCCATCGTGTATTTTTTCTATCATCATCTCAAATTCCCAACTCCAGAGATTAAGATTAGCAAAGTTCTCATTAATTCCTCTTGGTAACGAACTCCCTTGTGTCCCTTTCTCTGTCGAAAAGAAATTATAAGCACGCTACCATGTTGTTTTCTTCAGGAAAACACACTAAACTCCAAATTCTATTTTGTTTTGTTTTTGGAGGGGTGGAAAGAAGGAGGCAGAGGTGGTAGATTATGAGACTGACAGACAAAGCACTTCGCATAACTGAATATTTCAGTTAGTGAGCACTCCCATCCACTCAGTTTTGAAGCAAACAGGTAACACACATAGAATCATAAGGGATTGGAAGGAACCTCAAAAGATCATCCAGTCCAATATCCCCACCACAGCAGGACCACCCAGACCAAGTCACACAGGAACATATCCATATTGTTTTCTAGAAGTTCTAAGCACCTACAACACAGGCTTTCTAGAATCACAGAATCAGTCAGGGCTGGAAGGGACCACAGGATCATCCAGTTCCAAACCCCCTGCCATGGGCAGGGACACCCCACCC